>OZ024925.1:9399724-9999724 GCA_964017225.1 Netelia inedita
GCGAGAGAGGTAGGGAGAGGGGGGAGAGCGACGGGAGGCTCACAACGCGACCACGCCTGACGCAGCTGTCCTCGTTGGTGGGGATGAAGACCGTGTGTAGATGTATATATACGGTGACGCATTAGTAGGGGAGAGACTCACACCGATCGCGGCAGTCGTGCGAGGAACTCGGCCGGAGAGTCTCGTTCTTCGTTCCGAACTACTCGTGTTTATGAATGTGTGTGTATGTGTTTGTGTAATGTGAATGTACTAATTTACATTACACATAACCGAATACATATATAGGTATGTATTCGGATCTGTCGAGCGTCTCTATATACGTATTTTCCGACGCCGGTATCCCCAGAACCCGGAGAAATAATCTGAATGCCATCCCCGGATCCTTCGTAGCGCCCTGTATGCACAATCCCTCGGGTTTTCTCGCCGCGGCACGTTCGACCAATCGCATGGCCTCGAGCCTCGCCGCGGACCAATGAAATTTCGATATCCGACTACCAATGCTGTATAGGACGCCGGTACAACTATACGTAGGATATCTTTCATACAGGGTGGCTTAGAAAAAGCTTTTCGTATCCTCGAGACTCGCCATGTGGTATGAATTTTGTTGTCGAAACGATTCGAGAATCCCTGTAGACTTTTCACCCTCGCGAAGATTTTTCTTAACGCTTCGCAGTGGCTCGAGGAGATATCCGTAATTCTTTTTTTTACGGATTAGTCATACGATACCCTATCTTCTCGCGAGAACCGTTGTCGGATTTTATGTTTCTCTTTGTCTCCGCTAGATGGACGATTTCTCGACCGTACACCCAGTGATCCAATACAAACTCAATTATCTTAGCAAATATCGGAGATACGAAAAAAACTCAAGATACCAAATTTCTTCGTTTCGATACGTCCGATATTTTTTATTCTTAACATTTTTTCGATATCTCGCATCATTCTCGAGCTACATCCATCCAACTGTCTCCCCCGGAAAACTCAAAATTCTCTTTCAAAATACAAAACGAATAAACCGTAATAGAGCAATTCTCTCCGTGATTTTTCTTTTTTTTTTAATTGCAGTACAATCTATAACGATGCTGCCCCGGTTAATGAGATTTGCTCGTTCGACCCGTTACAAATTCGTGACCCAGCGTCCGTACGAATCGCGAAGGATCGAATTTGCTGTGCATACAACGACGATTTCAATTAGGGGCGAGGAATGTCCACGTAGTATCTCATTTCCGGATGCAAGTAACGTAAATAACGTATTACAGTTAGTCGTACACACGCCTATCTCTCTCTCTCCCTCCCCCTCTATATATATGTATATATATCCATATGTCTATTATTGTATATCGTATATATTGTAATATGGCAGAGGGGGGTTAACGAGCGAGGGACAGACCGTCACTGGCGCATCGAACTCATTCATATACGAGCCCAGTACCTCTTATATCGACTCCAAAGTCCAATTAAGGCCACATCGACACTCCGTGCGGCTATTCCGTACGGGCCGGTCGTACGCCGTGTGTGTATATGCCCCTTGGCACCCTCTAGCGAGCGTCCCGAGTACTTCCTAGTATCTCACTAGCATATAAAGCACCTAACGCATACGCGAAGGCATTGCACGCCACGAGCATAATACGTACAAAAGGAGTACGAGGGCTGCGCGAGGAGAACACAAAATACATTAATGGCAATGGCAACGAACGCAAACACGCGCGTCCGTTTTCGATGCCGAGATTCGTATAACGACCGCAACAAAAGGTTTAGAAGAAGAAGAAGAAAAAAAAAAAAAGTTCCGTAACCCACGACTGCGTATTTAGGACAGCGGGATGAACGTGTTGCGATTATTTTTTCTTCGAATTGGGACGTTCTAAAAAATAATATTTTACAATTTTAGAAAACAAACATTACTAATTGTTAAAATTGTATTTCTAAAATTATTTTCAGTATTCTAGAAAAGTGTTCTAAAAGTAACTGGAAAAATTCAAGATTTTTTTTTCGTCTTCTAGAATTTTAGAAAATTATTTTTTCAATTTTAGAAAAATATTTCTAAAATTCTAGAAAATTATTTTTACACCTTGAGAATAACGTGTCGTTAAAACGACTGTTGGAATTCTCGAAAAATGTTTCTAAAATTAATTACCAAAATTCTCTAGAAGGTATTAATCGCGTAAATTTGGTTTAAACCGTCAAAAACAAAGAGAGCGAGAGCGAAGAACATTTCTCTTCGTTTCTCTCACCTGTAACTCATAGCGTTATTAACGGGTCAACGTTCTTTATCGGATTATCAATATCTTTATCGTCGAGTGTCGTACGAACGATGAAACGACTCATCCGACTCATCGACGCTTGCCGATATAAATCATGAGATTATAACGTAGAAAGTAGCGCGAGTAAAAAAAAAGAAAAACCTCGGGCGCAAAAATTTCCCACGACAATTTCCAACAACTTTTGCGACAAAATAGCAATCGGGAGAAAGAATGAATTATTCACAGTTATTTATCCCTCTACCTGTTGAGACGATGATTTATTCTGGTTTCTCTCGTGGAACTTGGCTAGTACCGATGGATCGAGTCGTCGTCGAGATGCAGTTGGCGTTGACATTTTTATCGTTACGGGGCTTGGCTCGATTCTTTCCTTTATCACTTCATTTAATTTTCAGTCTGGAAGAATTTCATTTTTATTCCACGAACTCTTCTCCGTTATTTCCTGCATTCGTTAATTTCATTTATTTATTATTTCTCCGATTTAATTTTTGTCACGCAGTTTGCATTTTCTTTTTCTTAATCAATATTCACTTTATTAATCGACGAATTTACTTATCATCATTATTATTATTTATTTATTATTATTTCTTTTAGTTTTTTACATTTTTCTTGATTTTTTTGCTCACGGTCTTTGTGCAACGAATGTAAAGCAAGGGATAATTTAATTTACGAATAGAGCGAGAGACACTCGTGGGCATTGTCAATTATCGTTTAGCGACGGAGAGGAGGTACGAGGAGTCGAGTGAACCAACTTTGACTTTAATTGACGAAAGTGCGTAAAACGTACACGCTCAACGATCGAGGTTCGTTGGCCGGACGAATAACGTAACGTTGACCGAGTTGAATTAAAGCCGAGTACTATTCGCGCAACGATAAGGGAGGTATCGGTATAAAAAAAAACGGAAACGGGTTGTAGATCGATCGGTGCTTACCCGAAGAGACTGTGCGACGCACTGTTCTCTTATAAATTAACTGTGAAACGTACCGTGCGATTCAGCAACGAATTTGCGATCGAGGCTGCTCGGTCGGTAACGAGAAACTGTAATGGCTTTATCTCAAAGACGCGTCAACATTTCGATATAATGCAAGTGCTTAGGCGATGCACTTTTCCATTCTGAGTAGCCTAAGACTTTGTTTTTTCTCGAAATATTAAGGTGACATGGAAAAAAATTGATTACAGTTTTTCATTACCGACTGAGATAACTGACCGAGCGGTGGAAAATGTTTTGTAAATTTATAATTAGAAATGCTAAGGTAGCGAACGACAGGTAGCACGAAAATGACTCGAATTTCCAAGTGTTATGTAAAAATTGCCTATCGCACGAAATTTTCACTTACGTGTTAGTCAAATATTCTTACATCACATTCACATTATTATTGTTCAAATATAAACACGCTATTCTCACTGTTCGATAAACAAATTTTACCATTTACAAAAAATTCCCATGAACCCAAGACAAAAAATTCTAGATAATATTTCAAATCGAAATAAAAATCGAATTTTTGATGATTTTTGATGAATAAATATTTTTGTTTTGGCAATAAATAATCGATCAATATCGCGTATCCTTTATTAGACACGTGTTCTCGATCACATTGTCCATGCCAATTGTCGGACGATTCGTTCGATGAGTTATTCCCAATGAGAGTGCATTATTCCTCGACGACACTTTTCAACTAAACAAAACCAGTTTAAAGCTAAACGAGCTCACTTTCCGCTAACGCCGCGACAAACGTACGAACGGCAACTGTCCGTCGTAACAAAAGTACAAGAGCATGCACGATCGTTTTTTTTCTTCCCCTTTTCGCTATCGTGAAGACTTACCGCTATATAACGTGGTGACCGTGGTGTACGACGACGACGACGACCAAGTGGTTATCGGTGACGTGTTTCGTGATCGAGCGTGGCGGTTGTTCCGTTGTCGTATATGTACATATATATACATATATGTATATATATACATATTTATGTACATAAATATCGACGTACGTGTCGCGAGTGGATTTGTGTGGTCGTGCAGCATCCGTGCCGAGTGAACCGGAAACAAAATAACGAAAAGGACGTGGAGACGTGGTGGTCGGGGTCGGGAGGACGATAAGGAGAAGGAAGGAGAGATAGCGAGGTGTAGGAGAGGAAATATAAGTGATGTATCGTTATAAAAAACAGTTGGCATCTTGTACGATAGACGACGAGCGTTAAACAGAAAATCGAAGGGATATTCGAAAGAAAAGAAAAAGAAAAAAACGACTATAAATATCGAGCATCGACGAGAAAAATCGGATTTCCTCTGGAAAATAAGTTAGTACTTGATGCGCGGAAATGCTCGATCCTTGAAACGTTGAAAGTTTCCAGAAGTATTGGAAAAAAAGAGCGAGTTACAACTTCCACGACGCTTCCTCATGATGTTTGCCCATCTACGAGGCTTTTTCTACCGGTAATAGCTTTCTGAATATACTGGCTTATCGGTGAGAAAACTTGGTTTTATGTATGTGCGAAAATAGTCGAAGAAGTTCGAGATTTACCGAGATTTGAATTTGAAAAACGATGTACAACACACGGCGAAAAAACTTCTCTAGTGAGAAAATAAAAAAGAATCGCTTGATTCTTCTTTCAAAGGATAAAAAATTTAATCGTATTGTTATAAACTTATTTGTATCATGAGATACAAGGCTTACAAGGTAAAGGAAATGACGATTTGACTACAAGTCATATATGACGCCCGAGACGCTCTCTCGCCGGCGAGAAGCGCTCCCTCGGCTCGCCATCTAGGCAGCGCCCGAATGTACTACTCCGTTAAACCGATCTTTTCACGCGTTACGTCGCTTCTACGACATTAATCGTAATACTAATAGGTTTATCTTACAAAATTTTATTGTTTCTACCTCGAGAGTATAAATTATCTCAAGGATTCTATTCAGTTCGGGTAATCGCGTGACGCGTTCGCTCAAACGTAACCAACGAGGTGTTTTACCAAGAATACTGAATCATTCGTCCGCTATGATAAATACCGTCGCTCCTACCATTTCCCTGCTCGAGACACTAAGAAACCGCGATCTAAAATCGATGACGAATTTGAAATAAAATAAATAAAAATTCTTTATCATACAAACAAAAATTCAGACGAAATGAAAATAAACTTGTCGTATTATTTATCGAATCTTTGATAACGTATTATCGCTGAAAAAATAACCAAATATCGATAAGTGCAGAGGGAGAAAGATTGAGAGAGAGAAAGAGACATGGTTGCTGATAGAGGAGCTCTGTCGCGATGACATCAGTGGCAAGAAATTCTACGAGAAAACGGGGGACGCCCTCCACTCGTTTCGCTGCCACTCGATTTGACTGTAGACGTACTTACGCGCACGAGAATTTCTTCCACCGAAGAATAAGCTCGCGAATATTTAGCAATCAGGCGAATAAACGGTATCAATTAAGGCCGCACGTTTTTTTCGGTTAACGCGTTGCGTGTTATTGGGAAATTAGCGAGTTCGAGACGAAGGACGTTACGATCAGAGTCTAAACGCAGCTCTAATTTCGAACAAACTCCGTTTTATTCGTCGCAAAAATTGTCTAATATCGAAAATCAATCCAAATAAACCAAAAAAAGATAAAATTTTCTAGATCAAAGTTCGAATATTTACAATGAATTACTGAATTAATTATAATCAATAATAAATATAGACAACAAAAATGAAAAATAAAAATTCTATTTCAATGCAAAATTTTCGTAACGATATAATCGTAAGAATTATTCCAAACACGATCAATTTTTATTCTCTTAGAAAAAATTACCTCCCAACGGATAAATTAATTTTTTTATTGCGCTCAATAAAAATATTTTTATTCCAACGTAACGACATTTTTCCCGATTATTCGTAACGACGCGAATATTGTTTAGAAATTTTCGTCGCAATTGTCTTTGGAAGTAAAAAAAAAAACTTGATAAACAATTGAAAATATACCGAAAGACGTTTAAATGTTAATCTTACGTGAACTCTGCGGCACGAACACCACGGAGGACGTCTCCATTCTGATCATGAATCCTCCGGGAATCTTCGAACACGATTTTTTGTTTAATAGCCCGCGCGCTCTTTTACTCCCACCCGAACGTTCGTGCACGCACTACTTCGATCGTTTATTCGACTTTTTTTTTGATTTTTTTTTTTTTTTCGTAATTCGTACTTGTCGACGAGAAGCAGAGGAGGATGAAGTAGAAGCGCGTTGCACACACAGGACGAAGCCCTACTGCACACAAACGCCCGACTGAAAATAGATTTTCTCCCCTCCAAAAAAGAGGAAGAAAAAAAAAGAGGAAGAAAAAAAAAGAAAAAGAAAAAACCGAAAAAGAGAGAAAAAATTTGCCGGGCTACGAATTCCAACGCGATCTTAAATAAAACAGGCGCATTCGCGCGTTTATCCTTGAAAATAGGAAGCTTCCCCTATTCTAAACAAAATTCACGAATCATCGAAATTGTCGAAAAATCATAAATTTTCGAACTCTTTTTTTTCCACGTATTTTGAACGAATTTAAAAAAAAAGAGGAATTTTGAAAATAAAATGTCTCGGTTTAATCGACCGGACGTAAATCCTTTGAGTTTTTTCGAAATTTTACGAATACAAAGAAAATTAAGAAAATTGAGAGAAAATTCGATGAATTTAGGTTTTTTATTTTTCAATAAAATTTCTTGATACAAAAAGAAATTTTAATTTCCGACCATTCAAGAAAAATCAATTTTTTAATAAAACTGCAATCAAAAAAATTTTGTTTTCCTTGTAAATCTTATTTTTTTGCATTGTTATTATTTACGCCCAATGTTCTTCGTGTCTTCAATATTGTATAAAAAAAAAACAATAGTTCGAATTTATAATTTTTCTCAAATTTATTATTTTTATTTTTTATAAATTCACTTCGTCAAATATACAGAGAGAGAGAGAGAGAGAGAGAGAGAGAGAGAGAGAGAGAGAGAGAGAGAGAGAGAGAAACTGGCGTTGTTGCAAAATGTTGCACTGATAAAACTCAACGAATCGCGCGTACTGCCAACGGGTCCCGGATTGGCTCTAAAGACTCGCCGGGATCAACTTCGCGGTGTATACACAAACTGAAATCCGCTCTAGGGTTTCAGGAAGATAAATGTGTCGTAGAAAATCAGGTAACATTTAAATTGGATCAGTTACCGAGTGTGTACGTCGCGATGTGCGAATATCGTGCGTTACACGTACGAGAACTCGTTGCCGTGACGAGAGAGCACTATAAATACAAAGCACAACAGCCGAGCGAAACCGCACAAGTGACAGTGAAAGAGAAAAGAAAA
This sequence comes from Netelia inedita, assembly GCA_964017225.1. Taxonomy (NCBI): domain Eukaryota; kingdom Metazoa; phylum Arthropoda; class Insecta; order Hymenoptera; family Ichneumonidae; genus Netelia; species Netelia inedita. The sequence goes on from OZ024925.1 coordinate 9,407,293, forward strand.
CGAGGAGTTGGGAGGGGGAAAGAGATAAAGCGAAAAAGAAAACAAACGCATCTTGGCCGATTCGATAAAATAAATAAATAAATAAAATATTCGATGAAAAGAATTTTCATTACGATCGGACGTATATAAGGAAACGATTTTTTATTTAAAGCCATTGTTCTTTTTCTACGAAATTGCCTCGATGATTATTAAGTTTAGGATAAAATTTATATTTGTGAAATATTTTTTGAATGTGAATTTAAAAAAATTACGTTTTTATCGTATTTTGATATATTTTTATCGATATTAGTGTTTGGTGGGTAATATTGGTTCCGCCATTTTGAAATGAGATGACGTTTATTTTGAATTCAATATCGGTGATGGGAATTTCATGTTGGTCCTGATTTTCAGTGAAAATGGATTATTCTTTGTTTTTTTTTTAATCGGTTTATATCGACGCGGCCATTTTGTATTATGGTCCATTAAATGAAACACAGTCAAATTTAATTACTATCGGTCCACGCGTTCCACGGGAGTCGAGGAATAACGGGCAGCAACAATGTCTAATGATCACGTGACCTCACTCTCGCTTCGCTTGGTCGGTTAATTAAAAGAAGGAATTTAACGTCATTACGCCGTGTATACGAGAAATTACGTTAAATAAATCCTTTGGTGACATAAAATTAAACGAAGATGAACTGTTATCGGTTTAAAAAAGAATTTATCATATTTATGTTATTTTGAAAAATGGCGCGAAATTTTTTTGGTGAAAACTTTTAAAAAAAATTTCAACGTTACGTATGTAGAAAGCGAGCTCGACGCACGCTCAAAAAATCACGTCGTACCATACCGAGTACGGGAATTATACTAGAGCTGATATAGAAAAGCCGGCAGAGAGCAAATTTCTCGCTACGCAGTCTCGCGAGCGATTCCAGCGCTTCGCTCCTACACAGTCGCATCGCTTTACACTCGATTTGCATAAAACGCATGAATAACGACAAAACTCGATGATACATCAATATCAGCCCGGTCGCTGTGCAATTTACCAGCTTGCAAGACTCATTCTCATTTTACTTGCATATTCTCTCATGGTCTTCAAGAAAGTAAAGAAAAAACAAAAAACAATAAATGAAAAATACCTTAATCATCGTAATAAACTTTGATCAATTCTATTAAACAATAACGATTGAATATTTTCAAAAGCAATCGTCAAATGTCAATAGAACAAGGAAAAAGATAAAATAAAAATAACACGAGGTCTATTGAAAAATGTTTAGTTAAAAAAGTGAACATTCAAATTTCGAATGTTGGTATAACCTTCGACGTTAAAAAAAATATTTCATGAATGAAAAGTCATCAGCGCGAGCTCGAAACTCCATCAATAGACAAAAAGAACAATACAGGGTTCTAAAGCCGCGAGGGAATTTAAGAAAATGTCTTATTAAGAATTTGTCGGAGAGAAAAAAAAACAAAGCGAATATACGATAGGTTAGGCGGAGGATACTTGTGCCGTGTATTGACCGTGGCCAGCAAGTGGCGCACCGCACGTATATACCTCTGCTATTGACGCGGAAATTTGGCGCTCTCAAAATGGTCGTCGACTACCACGTTAAATAACGTTCTTATGTACCTGGCAGAGTTTTTCACCACGGGGCAAAAGACGCAGCGAATTTTCTTTCAACCGGCTTATTCCGATGTTCCCAGCATCGTCCCCGCAGCATTTAGAATCGATCAAAGTATTCGGAGCATTCATACAGAATATTACATTTATACGCGTATAAAAATTGCTGTTTCACTTACCACTCCTCTGCATCGTTGTTTTCAACGAAATCACACGATTCACCGTTTATCAAACATAACTTTGTCACCAGTACGCACCACGCTATTGAAAATAATTTTCTTATCACGATAGGACACTGGCAAGAGCGTACGACGCGTTCGAGACGATGTAATATGTGTATATTGCTCTTCCCGGTTTTTTTTACCACAGGTTATAACGAGCAAGCGTGCATAACGACGCGAGAGGTACAAACACGCGTGACAGCTCCGGCGAGTAAACTGACAAGCGATCGCTCCGCCCCTCCCCCGCCGCGAGAGAGACCACGGACCAATTTTCAAATTCTCACGAAGGTGGCCACTCCAGAATGCGTTCAAACGCGTTTTACGAGACGTTCGTGCGCAGGGCCAGCCTCTCTCCTTCGAGTCTCATCGGTGTTGGATTTCTTTGCAATTGATGTTTTTCCACGGTGTTTAACACCCACGGCACGCACGTTTTATCATAAAAACGTAAAACGTCGGTGTGCCCTGCACGATCAATGCCATGTTTGTCGTTGTACTTCCGTTTACCGACACAGGCGGCGCTACTGTACGGTAGCGCCTTTCCTTTTCTTTTTCTTATTCGAACCATGTGAAGTTAGCCGCATTTCTAATTCTTTTCATGAAAGAGAACGGTGTGGTTTCCATAAATTCCCGCTAGGGTACCTATTCTCTCGACCCTCTAGACCTTCAAGCGGTGCATTTGCGAAACGCTAAATACCCCTCAAACAAAAAATTGACTTATCCGAAACACGTGTATCTAACGGGGCAATGTAACAAATATTGTTCGAACACGATAGAACCTTAAATAAATAATTGTCAGTTGAAAAATAGTGAAAACAGTGAACACATTTCCGTTATAATGCCGGTCGTAAAAAGAGTGGTGTAAGAAATAATTTATCAATTCTAACCTCAAAAATTGCTGGAATTCATCGCTTTCGCAACGTATTCACAATGTTTTAATCCTTTTTCTGCGTAAATAACGCGTTTCTTCTCAAATTTCGCAGTAAGCCGAAAACTCACAGAGGAAAAAAAGCAATAATAAAAAGAGAACCCCAGTTAATAGAAGATGGCAAACAAACGTTATGCATCAGAGGAAGTACGGCTTCTCAAACAGCCAACAACTGTATGAAAGATTTGGTAAGTATTCGATAAATAAATGACACAAAAAATATTTAATAAAGTTGAATTATTTAATTCATTAACTTCGATCGCCACTTTTTTTATCTTCGTATTTATTTCGCGTCACTATTATTACAGTACAATCTCAAAAAACCAGACGCTCAATTAATGCAAAAGAAAAATCCCATTCGACCTTTCGAGGATAGCACGCCGATCGAAGCGTTTTCCCGAAAATTGAATTCGCCGCTATTCATGTTCGTCTCGCACAGTAAAAAACGTCCGCATAATCTTATAATGGGTAGAACGTTCGAGCATTCCGTACTGGACATGGTAGAATTTGGAATCGAGAATTTTCAGGCTCTAAAAGACTTTAAAGTCGATAAAATAGCCGAAGGTATGAAACCCATGCTCGTATTCAACGGCGAACTTTGGGAGAATAATCGCGAATACGGCAGAGTGAGAAATATTCTCGTCGATATGTTTCAAAGGGATGTTGTGCAAAACATAAGATTGCAAGGATTGGAGCACGTTCTGAGTTTCACAGCGCACGAAAATAAGATTTTACTCAGAAGTTATAGGTACGTTAAACGATACGCCGATAATTATTTAAATAACGAATTTAATGAGGTTCGAGCGCCATAATCATAATAGTATATACAAATCATATAGATATATATAGATATATATAGATATATAGGTATATACAAGTCATATAGTATATACAAAGTAACGGCAAAATCATGAGATACAATTTTTTCCAAGATAATTGTTTTGAAATTTTCCGTCAATCTTCTCGAGCATCGTATTATAATGGGTAAGAAATTTGAGAAGGTTTCAGCGTCTAGTAATCGAGATATTCGGTGTTTTAAAATCGCAACTTTAACACGAGGTTTTATGGAAAGTTACGAAAAAATACGATTTTTCACAATAAATAACTCGATCTCTAGACGGTAAAACTTTGTCAAACTTAACCCATAGTTGAGTATTATCGTTAAGAAGGTTCGGACGAATTTTAAACAATTAAACTTGGAATTCGTCTAATGCACGGACAACGCGTGAACCTCCTTAATCGTGACTTTCGTCCGTAATAATTTTGAAAAAAAAAAAAAAAAAAAAAAAAAAAAAAAAAACAATCAAACTTTCAGGGTATTATTGAAAAAATCTGGTACGAGAATTCCTCGTATAGAATTGACCGAGATCGGTCCTCGCGTCGATCTCAACGTAAAAAGAACGAAACTCGCTTCGGACGATCTTTTCAAGCAATCTTGCAAGAAACCGAAAGATCTCAAAGTCAAAAAGAAGAAAAATATATCCAAGGATCAACTGGGCTCGACGTTCGGACGTATACACATGGGAGCGCAAAATATCAACGGCATTCAAACGAGAAAAATGAAAGGTTTGAAGAAATCTCTGGCTGAAAGAAAAGCCGAGCGTAAACGAAAACTCGACGTCGCCGGGGGTGAAGCAAAAAAAATTAAAATCTCGAACGGAGCTGGTGATTGATAGATCGTTCTTTGTATATTATAAAATACACGTTTGTACAAAATCTCGATAAAAATGTGTTTTTTTTCTTTTTTTCGAGTTTTATTCAAGTTTTTCGTTGAATTTGTATTTTTTTCCGCTTTATATCGCGGTCCATGTAGAAGTATTTTTGTGATCCTGAATAAAGGAGAAAAACAGCGGGTTTTATTAGATCTGCGCGAAGGAACGAATGCGAGAATATTGGAAGAGTGAGAGAATCGAATTTTAAAACGTTTTCGTACTTTAATTTTGATACCGCAAGCGACCAGATTATTCCGAGCCTCGTCGCAAGCCTCGAGTAAACTCTTGTCCTTGATAGTTTGTTCGAGGACTCTGTTTCGTACCGTTTGACGGAAATTTACGAAATTTTCGACAACTTCGGTGAATTTATTTTGATTTCTTTCCGTGTCGATGTTTTCGGAAAAGCCGAGTTCCGAGAGCGTTTCCGTTATATATTCAGCGACCGCGGCGATGGACGAAGTACTTCTAGAGGCTAAAGCATTTTCTACGTCCTGTAAAATTATTAAATACGAAATTATAGAATTTTGTTTTGTTAAAGTGAAAACTTTGCGTTTGAAAGTCGAAATTTACCTCGGGCTGTTTTAACATTTTAAGGACGACGGTCACGAGATCTTGAATCGCGAACATTGCTGTCGTCGTGTCGAAATCATTCGCCAGAGCAGCGAGAACTTTGTCTTTCGTATTATTCAATGTCTTTGGAGAAAAAAATTGTTTTAAGAATCGAAATATTATTTTTTAGCGTTTTTTCTTTTTGGCAACTCACCTCGAAAATTACGGCTTCGTCGATTATTCCGGCCGTTAGTTTGCCCGATACGTAATTTCGACAATCGCTCAGGAAATTCTCGAATTTATTCAACATCGCTACCGCGTTTCGCATTTTTACGGACGAAAATTCAATTTCTGCGCAAGAATGAAAGATTTACTGGCAAAATTTTCTAAACGATATTCTAATTTTTCAGCGTCGATAAATACAAAATTTGAAAGAATTTATTTCAACCACGAGGCTAATAATCTGTTGATTACTCTCTATAAACACGTTTTTCGTAATTATTTTTCTAATTACGTGCAATATCGTTGATACGCTTAAAATAATCGATTTAATTAAAGATTCGATCTGAAAATTAGTCAATAAATTTCTTATCGTATATAATATTAAATAATGTTTAAAAAAAAAAGAAGAATTACCCGTTCTATAATGCGTGAGGAGACAGAATAGTCTGAATTGATTCGGGCTGTAAAGTTCTAACAATTCCTTTACGCTCAGAGTGTTTTTCAAACTTTTTGACATTTTTTCCTTCCCCGACAAGAATAGATTTCCGCTATGCAGCCAGTAGTTTACCCATTGATCGATACGATGATAACAACAAGACTGAGCTTCCTCGTTTTCATGATGCGGAAACAATAAATCGTTCCCCCCGCTGTGAATATCAATGGTATTTCCTAGCGTAGCGCTGAAGGTTTACAACAAAGCCATTAAGATGGATATTTCATAAAATATAAAGAATTATTTTGCCTTTTACATAAAAAAAAACGATGTTTTCGTGAAAAACGTGAAAAAAAGGAGATTTTAGAAAAAAGAGAAAATAGAAAAATTGTGTATTTCTCACCTGGCCATTGCGCTACATTCGATATGCCAGCCTGGTCTTCCAGGACCCCAGGGAGATTCCCAAAATGGTTCTCCCGGCTTTGCAGCTTTCCACAATGCAAAGTCGGTCGTTGATTTTTTAATCTCGTGCTTTTCGCCCGCTTGTACTTTATAAATCTTGCCGTATTTATCGTATTTCGTTGTATCGAAGTACACGGAACCTGAAATTATTATCGGACGTTTAAATCCGTTCGTTTCGTCGTTTAAATAAAATACGAGCGTCGAAAGTTGAATCGTAAAAATGAATTTGAGCAAAATTTTTTGTATTCGTTTGAATATTTGTCTCACCGTCCTTGCCGATATAAGCGGCGCCGGTCGAAGTTATTTTTTCAACGAAACTAACGATCTGTGGTATGTAATCCGTGACCCTACAGTACAAATAGGGCGGTGCGACTGATAAAAATTGCATCTCATTGAGAAATTCTTGCTCGTAACGTTTACTCAATTGCTTCCAATCTTCGTTACGTTCCCCGGAGCGTTTTATTATTTTATCGTCGACGTCGGTTATTGACATGACCGCGACGACATGAATGTTAAAGAATTTCGTAAGTATCCTTCTAATTATGTCGAATCTGATGAACGTACTGTAAATAAAAGGAAGGCCCTAATTTTTTAATTATTAATCGAAAAATTTGACTTTTCTCCGAATATTCGTTCTAAAAATTGAATTCTTCATTTTTTAGTAAATGATCTATGTATCGATATGCATTAATAAAATAAGAGCCGATCGTCCGGTAATTATAATTTTTTTTTTTTTTTTGGTGGTTAAAAAACGTAATTACCACGCATGCCCGATATGTGCTGAATCGTACACCGTGGGACCGCACATGTACCATGTGGCGATTTTTTCATTTTTCAGAATTAATGGTACGTTACATTTTTTTATATGATTATAAACATTGATGTTCGTCCTATAACCAACGGGTTCTATCCAATTCGGCGGTCGGTCTTTAGTTTGCTCGTGAACGAAACGTTTCCAGATGGAAATTGTTGGTTTAAAACGTAACAATCTCATCGTTCGTATTGTTCAAAAACTCACGAGTTATTTTTAAAAAAGATCGATATTTAACTATTCTTCGGACTTTGTATCTTATATTTTTATACAACTGTGTACATTGCGGAGGACCACCTTAACCTAACTTTTAGTATTTGGCGAAGAAGTAAATTTCAATTTCCCATCCGGCAACGAGAAGTGTAAATGATTATTTTTTCAAACGTGTATTGAGATTTCGGGGATAAAACAAGTTCAGATTTAATTCCTCGCTGAATATTTGATTTAAATAAGCTTTTCGGCATAATTTGCAATCCGAGTTGAAGTTTCTTTATTCACCGCCTCACTCTTCTCTTCTGCTCCGCTTCGTGTGTTACAATGGTACACACGTTTACACACGTGTTTACTTAGTTTTCACATCGTATGCAAGTCGTGTCTGATTAAAAAATTGAAAATGTACAGTAATACATTGTGCGAGTGTCAGAGTAATCAAGTTGAATAGTGTTTTTAAATTGTAAAAGTGCCCACACGGCACGTTCTTTCGTCGATCGACGAAAGTTTCATATTGGAGGTTAGGAAATATCTGGAGAATAACAAACATACGATATGGATCTGTTTGTCGTCAACCGGTGAGTTATTTCTAGTCTATATTTATTCATCATCATCGATCACCTTTAAAATGGCTCCTGGTCAGAATCTAAGCAAATCTAAATCTCACATCGAACATCATTTTATCTCATATAAGATACGAGGGCGACGAGCCCGTCGTGGTTGAAAACACGAACAATCATCTTTCCGAGCTTCTGACGCGAATCGAGGAGAGAAAAAAACAAAGAGCCGTTGCGTCGGTACTCGAAACCAAACAGCCAGAAAAAATCGATGATAAAAGTACAGAACCGGGAAGCACAGTTTCTTCCGTGAAAAGCAAAAAAAGAAAATTATCAAAAAAAGCGACCGATCCAGTCCCACCGACGGAAAATACAGAAAATGAAAAACCTTCGAAAGATTCCGAAGAAACGCAAGGCAAACATGTCCCAGCGCCAAAAGTCGATCAAGATTTTATGATTTTGGGCTCAAACTCTAAAAAAAGAAAACAAATCGTAAAACGCGTTTTACCACGTTGGCTCGCACAGCCGGAAGTTATCTCCGCGGATCTCGGTAGCGGACTTTGCCTGGAAGATTTTCAAACTGAATTGGATCCTAATCTCGTTGAAATTCTTCGAAACAACGGTATAAACAAATTATTCCCGGTTCAAGCGAGTCTCGTCGAGTGGCTGTTAAAATGTAACAAAGATAGAAAAATTGGACGGTGGCCGAGGGACACGTGCGTTTCCGCGCCAACCGGAAGCGGTGAGTATCATTAAATCGAAATCTGAACATGAAAAAAAAAAAAAAGCAAAAAAATCGATGCGATCATCGCGCGATCGATCTTTTTCTTTTCAAGGTAAAACTCTGGCGTACGTACTGCCGATCGTCCAACAATTACAATCACGTTTCGTGCCGAAAGTCCGCTGTTTAGTCGTCCTGCCCGTTCAGGAATTGGCTGCTCAGGTTTACAAAGTTTTTCTCACGTACGGCGCGCAAACGAATCTGAAAATTGGCTTAATTTCTGGGGCGTCTTCTTTCGAAGCCGAACAGAGCAATCTCGTGAAGAAAAGTAGGCGATTTTTATTCTTTTATTATCGTTAATTCGTATTGTCGCCACGAGGGGCCATAATTCTCGATTACGAGCTGAATAAAAAAAAAATTAAAAAAAAAAATGTTTCAGATCAAAAAGGACAATACTCTAGCAAGGTTGACATAGTCGTTTCAACACCCGGACGTCTTATCGATCATATCGAAAAAACTCCCGGATTCACTCTCAACGATCTCAAGTTTTTAGTCATTGACGAGGCTGATCGATCGACCGACTGGTTGCAATATATACCAACGCCGCATTCTCGAGCGCCACCTCTTACTTTTGGAAATGCATCAAAAAGGTTCGCAAAATCGATGAATTAAGGAGGTTCACGCGCCATAATCATAATAGTATATACCGACGCTGCTTACGAAAAGTAGCACGATTCAAATTTCTTACGAAAACTAACACGTTTCTAATTTCACCGCGAAAACCAACACGTTTCGATATTCGACGTGAAAACTAGCATGATTCGGCTTCTGCCGCGATAACTGGCATGCCCGAAATATGCTAGTTTTCGTGGCAAAAGCCGAAACATGCTAGTTTTCGCGGCAAATATCGAAACGTGCTAGTTTTCGTGTCAAAAGTCGAAACACGCTAGTTTTCGCGCTGATATCAAACGTGCTTCTCTTCGTAAGAAATCTGAAACATGCTAGTTTTCGTAAGCAGCGTCGATACAAAGTAATGGCAAAATCATGAGATACAATTTTTTCCAAGATAAATGTTTTGAAATTTTGCGTCAATCTTCTCGAGCATCGTATTATAACGGGTAAGAAATTTGAGAAGGTTTCACCGTCTAGTAATCGAGATATTCGGTGTTTAAAATCGCAACTTTAACACGAGGTTTTATGGAAAGTTACGAAAAAATACGATTTTTCACAATAAATAACTCGAATTTCTAGACGGTAAAACTTTAAAATTTGACTCACAGTTGAGTATTATCGTTAAGAAGGTTCGTACGAATTTTAAACAATTAAACTTGGAATTCGTCTAACGCATGGATAACGCGTGAAACTCCTTAAAAAAATTGGCAAATAATATTCTTCCAATCATCAACGAAAAAACAATTATCGGGGACAAAGTTATTCACGAAAATTCTCATTTCGTTGGTAAGAAGAGAATTCGTCAGTAAAAGTTTGTCGATGATTGAAAATGTTCGTTAATTTTTTTGGGTTTATGATAAAAAATTTCTTAAATCGTAATTTTCATTATAAAAACAGCCAACCGGCTCAAAAGCTCTTGTTCAGCGCTACTTTATCCCAGGATCCGGAGAAATTGAGCAGACTCGGTCTTTTCCAACCGATATTATTCACTTCCGTTCTCATAACCGACAGAGACGATGACGTTAATTTGGACAAACAGATCGATGATTTTGCCGGACGTTATACGAGTCCGGATGAATTGAAAGAACGCGCTGTAAAGTGTAAAATGGAGTACAAACCATTGGCGGTTCGTCGATTACTCACAACGAGCACGAAAATCGAGAAAACTCTGATTTTCACAAATTCGGGCGAAGCTGCTCATCGTTTGGCTCTTCTTCTTCGTTCGTTGCTCAATGACAATGATACCGTCGTCGATGAATTGTCGGCACAGTTGGTGCCGAAACAACGCGCTTGCGTGCTCGAAAAATTTGCCACAGGCGTTATTAACGTGTAAGTTTAATTAGAAATAATTTCTCTAACGATCGTAAAACATTCGTAACGCGTTTTTCAATCGATTTCCACGCGTTTGATTCCTTTGATTTTATCTTTCGTGCAATTATTTCGTTTGTTTCATGAATTTATTAAAATTCTCGTTTAACTTTCAGTCTGGTGAGTTCCGACGCTCTGGCGCGAGGTCTCGATATTCCTGGTGTAAAATTAGTCATCGCTTACGATTTTCCCAAGCGTATCGAGGGTTACATACACAGAGCCGGAAGAACCGGTAGAGCTGGAATTCCCGGCACTGCGATTTCTATTCTAACGCCGAATCAAACGGGAGCTTTTACTCAGATGTTGAGCGGTGCGAAGAAAACATTGCCGGAAATCGAGGATTTCGATAATCTCGAGAAGATCGCGGAGGAGATCGGTTACGAGGATCACATCGAGAGATTGAGGCAAAGTTTGACCAAGAAAAAGGACGATCTGGCGCAGAGAGTCAAAGCTTCTAAACGAAAACACAAAAAGAAAGAAAAATGAGCGTTGACTCTCGCCAAAGTCTGTACAAAGATGATCGAACGATACGAAAAAAAAGCAAAATAATAAAAATAAATTAATAATTATTATTTTAACATCGATAATAACATTTTATTGTCTTGAGTAATAATATTAATACGTCGTTCTTCCTTAACTCCTATCGATTAGCATTATTTTAATCTTTCGAATCTCGATTATTTCGTTAATTTTCTTTTATCCCGACGAAGGCGCGCAAGTATTCACAATTTTTTCTTTCTCTCTCTCTCTCTCTTTTTTTCTCTCTCTCTCTCGCTCTCTCTTTGTTTATTTAATATAAAAGATAAATGACATTATTTTTATACTCGTTAACGACACAGACACGGGTTTTTTTGTTCGTTCGTTTTTTTCGTCCTCTTTTGTTTATACTCGTTTTTTTTTTTGCTTTTTCGTTCAGTTATTATTGCTGCGTGCGAATCGATTGCGTTTAAGACAGCTAGACACGTGCTGTAACGCTTCTACGTGAGCTTTGTGTTCGTGTGAATGTATGCGTGTTTGTATGTTTTTGTGTGAATGCGCGTATATCTTTCTTTTTTAATGCTCGCGTGCACGTACAAATTTTAATTACTCGTTATTTACACGAAAAAAAAATTCAGGAATTTTTTTTCGTGCTGTTTTATTCGTTCTTGGAAGCGAAAGATCGTTCAAACTCAAAGTAATGCGCGAAGGATCGATGAATTAAATCTTATTTATACGGTCGTTCGATATTTCATGAATTTCTAACGTAAGATTTCGCGTCGGCGTCGAAAGATTTTTAGAAAAACAAAAAAAAGCAGTGTAATTTTTAAAACAAACGATTTTCTTTTAGTCATGGAAGACGTAAGGTACATCGAGGGACCGAAATGGTTCCTAAATAAAATTTATTGTAAATCGTTCGTTTTTTTTTCTTGGTTTTATCGAAAAAAATTTAATTTCTTTTCTTCCGAGAGTCTCAAAAATACACTCGTCTCGCGCTCGAGTTTTAATCGTAGTCCTCGTAAATACCGTGTCTAAAGAATTTTAGCGATCGACGCGACGTCGATTTATTAAAAATTGCGCATTCAAGAAAAACACGAAAATATTAAAATCTCGTGCTTCTTCGTCTTTTCGAGTTCCGTTGAGTTTCTGTTTGTGGAAAAGCCTACGACAAGTACGAAGCGTGCCTTAATTTTTTTATTTTCCTTTTTTTCTCTTCTTCTTCGTTGCTTCGTGAAGATATCCGTTCGAGCAAGTAAATACAGTTTTTATTCGATTAGTATTTTTTCTTTTTTTCTTTTTTTCTTTTTTTTTTAATAACCATTCACTTCCTTTTCGTTCCCTTCTCCTTTTAGTCTCGTGTGTGAAAAGTATTTTAGCTTATTGTTTTTCCTCGATCAAATATTTTACATCTCACAAATCGTTTGTTCACTTTCGTTTCACTCTCTTTTTCTGTTTTTTTTTCATTCTTCACCTTTTTCTCTTCTCAAATGTTTCGCATATAAAATCTAGCTTCGTTTCGACGTTTCTCGAGTGATCGACAGGGCGCTTTTTTTTTCTTCCTCCAAAACGTTCGTAACAAACGTTCGAGTTCTTATGATATTTACATAGTTATATTAACAATAATAATAATTACCATAATAATAATCATTATAATTATAATCAATAATAATCAATAATCACTAATAATAATAATAATAATAATAATAATAATACACTGGTGTATTTACATACGGAAAACGTGGTCCTATGTGATTCATATGTGTCGTTGCCGTGTATATGTATCTCTTATATCCTCCCGCGATATATATATATTTTTTTATCATTTTTTTTCTCTCCCTAAAATTCATACGTTTCGAAGATCGAGCGCAAAAACGCATTGTCCAATTCGTTCTTTCACCTATTTTCGATCAAAGTTCCAAAGCACTCGGATGAACATTTTATTTTAGCAATTTTTTCTTCTTCTTTTCTTATTGGCCATAACCGAAAGCTTTTTTTTTTCGACGAGTCGGAGAAACGATAGCTTATCGTAAAAGTATTTGTAAAACTTGTTTTATTTATTTATTCTTTTTTTTGGGGCGTTTTTTTGTGTTTTTTTGTTTTTTGGACCATTTCAGCCAGAGAGACTCTTATTAAGACTGACTAGGACACGATAAATCCTCCGTTCGACCGCTGTACACTATAACTTTATTTATTGTCGTAACTCCTCGCATTTTTTCATTTTTCTTTTCTTCACTCGTCCCAGAAAATTACATATTATCGGCTATATCGAGTTTCGGCTAATCGTTTCGTTCTGCGCAATAGTTTGTAAATTATCGTTTATTTTATTTTTTATTTTTTCTTGATTATTTTTCGACCGATCGATCGATCAATCGCGTTCGATTAAAGTTTTCGTACTCTTTGTTGATTAGCGTGGAATGTTATTGTTGAAAAGATCAAATAAAATAAACAGGATTATCGATCGAATACGTGGCGATGAAGAGAATATTCGTCTTTTTTTTGGGACGCGAGAATATTGGCTTTTTTTTGGGTTTTGGTGGAAGCGAAGGAAATCCCAGTCTTATATTAGCGAGATTTAAATTATACGAGCTTATTAAACTTAAATTAAACTCGGGCTGGTATTTTTCGTTGGATTGGTCGAAACGAAAAATTTAAGGAAGACCATTTCTTCTCGTCGTACGATCGTCAGCCACCTCGACATTAACAATTACATCGCTCATGAGAAAGCGTTTTATCTAGAAGCCGATTTACAACTGGAACTGGCCACTAGCGTGAAAAACAAATTTTTTATCGATAAACAAAAAAAAATGTCTTATCGTAATTTAGCGATCGAATCGCACGAAATTATTAATGCAAATGATAAATCGCTACACGATTATTACGTTAACGAGAATAATTTTCAACAAATTTTCTTCACGACGTTATTGACATTCTTGGAAAATAATTATACGAATTAATCGTAAATCGTGACGAGAGAAAAAGCAAAAAAGCTCGTGGTTAAATTTTTATCGAACTCGAATCGCAATTTTACATCGAATTTATTTATTCGATTCTCAATTCGCGATTTTAATTTGACTCGAACTTTGGAATATTTAACGACGAACAAAATTTCAAATGTGATTATAAAATTGAAATTTCTAAATAACTTTGAGATTTAATGGAAAACGACTCTCGCTACTGTAAATTTAACATCGATCGTTAAATCTATGCTTTCTTTTTTTTTAATCTTTTGTTCTTTTTTTAATAGGACAAAATTTATACTGGAAATTCGTCAAACTTGTCGTCGATAATTTTCGTAATGTTTGATTTTCGCGTTTGCGCTCTTTGCGTTGGAGTTTGAAAAGAAAAGAAAATTTCACGCGTCGGGTATTCGCGCTTTCATCGACCACACACCCTTTCGCTCTACCCGTATATATATATATATATATATATATATATATAGATATATATATATATATCATATAATAATAATCTCTCATTACATTTGTATACAATCTAGGCTCCTAATATATCCGAACTAACGATCCACTTGGGTACTTATTATTCGTTTTTTTTCTTGTTTGCGCTATATCACCTGTTTTTCTATTTACACAGCGACAAAGTACCAACGATTACGCCGACGTTCGAAGATCCCCTCGACGAATGGAAAATTATTTGATCGAAAAAAAAAGATATACGTTCGAGAATTGCGTCGTTCGTTTTTAGACACAAAAGAAGAGAAAAAAATAAGCGTGAAAAGAGAATTCATTTTCTACGTACGAGAGGAATGTTATTTTCGTGAAACAAAAATTGTATTCTTATCGCACGAAAAATCTCCTTTCGTTACGACACAGATCGATCGGATCGATGATTCAAAAAAAAGAAACACAATTCCATGAAATGGATTTGATCGAATAAAAACAATTTTATCGACGTATAAATACAAATTCTAATAAATGTGTTATATTTTCATCGAATAAATCGAGATCTATCTCGGTGCAAGATTTTTCTCTTCGAATGTTCAGTCAGTTTTTTGTTTTTTTTTTGGTGAATAAGCATTTTGATTCTTCGAAGATTTATTGCTCATTTTCGCGAAATGATCTCTTCGATGCTTCGTTATTTTTCAAAATGCGACTATATTTTTCACTGGCTATGATATAGAGCTGGGTGAAATACAGAAAAGTACTCCAAGTTTCGGGGACTAAGTACTGGTACAAAGTACGAAGTATTAAGTACAAATTATCAAGTATTAAATCCTCAGTACAAAGTACTCCATGCCGAGTACTTACGAATTCAAGTACTCAAGTACTCAAGTACTCAAGTACTCAAGTACTCAAGTACCCAAGTACTCAAGTACTCAAGTACTCAGGTACACAGTATTCGATTATAAAGTACTTAATACAGAGTATTCAGTACAAAGTACATAATACCGAGTTTTAAGTGATAAGTAAAAAAGTAGTAAGCAGAAGGAGATGCAAGTACCGAAAGGATCGCATATTGCTAAAACTCCAAAAGCAGTATGTCACACGTAACGCGAAAAGTAAACTTCATGTATCGCCCAGCTCTTGAACGATATTCACGCGGTTAATTTTCTTTCTTAAATCTCGTTTGGCGTCTCGGCGAGAATATAGTTTGGTTCGATTCGAAATAAGTCCCAAACAATCGCAAGTATAATTTTCGTTTCTTTTTGTTTTTTGTTTTTTGTTTTTTGTTGTTTTTCGTTCGTTTTTTTGTTCAAATATCGATTCACCGCCGGCGGATTGTCGCGTAATAATAATACTCGAAGATCGAGACCTTCGAAAACAATTTCCTTCATAGTACGAGAGTCGCGAGAAGCATCAGGATCGGCAAAATTTCGTTATGGAGATAATTCCTCGATAATTTGCTTGGACTCGCGGCGTTGAATCCGACCCAAGGTGGCGATTGTGAAGGTATCGCCAATGGCCTCTCAGTTCGTTGACCCTCTTGAGTACTTCCGCCCATGACCTGTGTCGTACCAAAATCGTCGCTATTACCGAGATAATTTCCATCCACCGTGCCCTCCGCACTGTCGTACGGTCGTCGATTTGGTTTTTTTCGACTGCTCGGAAATTTTTTTCTCAGCCTCGTGTCCGTATTCTTGTACAATGTGCCGGGTGTCGTTTTCGTCGGTAGTTCCAATTCTGCAAATAAAATAATTGCTACTTATTCAAATTATTCAATAATATTTAATTGATAATAATTTTAATTCAATGAATCAATATTATTAATAATTATTAATATCGATATTGGGAGAAGAAAGAAAATCTTTATTTTTCAATTTTGTCTAAGTTTGTGCTTTTTTTTTACTCTCAGTATTTTATAAAATAAAAAATGTCTTAATAATTTAAAAATCTCTAACCACCATTGAAACTTGAAAAGATTAGTGTAAAATCGTTAAAAATCCATCGTAAAAAAGTTACTGCTAATCGACCATTTTTATAGCAGAAGCTTATTCCTCTTTTTTCCTCGAAAGAAGCGAAAAAATAGAGGAAAAACTGTAAAAAAAGTGTCGCGCCAAGAGCGAACTTTTTCGTCAAAGGGAGTGCCACGCTCGATGACGAAAAGGGTTGTTTTAATTCTAGTGAAAAAAAGAAATCTTCAGCAATCTTTTAAAGGACACTTCGTGACTGGAGCAAAACGCTCGAGAGAGTGTGTGTGTGAGAGAGAGAGAGAGAGAGTGAGAGAGGGGGAGGAAGAGTGCAACGTGCGGGCTCCGCCCCCTAACGGCCTAGCGCCGTTGCACCTGTTGCACCTGCACCAGTAATCGATGCACTAATTGGCGGGGTTGGATGCCGCCACGAGAACAGGGAGAGGGGTCGTGTACGAGTTAATTTAACCCTTCACCTTGCAAACGAACTACGCTCTCGGCCTTTCCAAGGGCGTTTACTGCCGAACAAGCGTAACCACCAAAGTCCCTCGTTTTCTCGAGATTACTAATCGTCAGATTCATCTGCCACGAATAATCGGTTAGTATGGATTCCGTCATCGTGTATTTCGGACTCGGTAATAGTCTGTCATCTGCAACAATAACGATGAGAAAAAGTGTAATTGAATTTTTGTTAATAATCCTTTTTGTTTTTGTTTTTGTATAATATTGAAATAAAAAAATTCTTAGTATATTTTAATCCCAAGAAGATTTTATATTTCTTGAAATATTGCGAAGAATTTTCAATTTTTTTAATGTTACGATTGGTTTTTTAAAAAGATTGAAAGAATGATTTTGTAAATAAATAATTTTTGTTTATTCTAAAGAAAATGTGACAAATTCTGGCGAGGGTAATATTTGATCGGTTGTGGAATGATTATTGTCGTTATTAATTAAAATAATAATCATATTTTTATTTATTATTTATTGAGAAGTATTCGATAAAAGAAAAGATTAAATGAGACCTCTCTGACCTTTTCCTCTGTACCAAGTGTTCATCGACCGTGGCGATGCTTCGACGTAACACTGGAGTATCACGTTGCTATTTACTGGTGCTGCGACGAGTTGATTAGTCACTTTGATGAGAGGCTGAACTGGAAACAGTAATTTCCGGTCATAACGTATTGAAAATTAGAAATAAAAAAAAATTATCCTGTTTTTTTGTTAGTTTTTCAAAGAATTTCGATCGAGAGAATGCTATTGAGTTTGAAAAAAGTTCAAATTTGAGGTTTTTTCATTATATGACAATCAAATTGTCGAAAAACAGGAATAAAAACATTAAATTCGTATTGCGCGAAAACAATTTTACCGTGCAACCCCCTACGAAGTCTTTTTGGATGAAAACAACAATTTCGACCATCGACAAGTGTCAATGGTCGACATTCATAATTTAATTCCGAGACTTTGAGTAGGTTGAGGGGACGAAATTTTTTGTTTGTCGAAAAAGACTTCATAGAGGGCTAACCGACCCGGAAATTTCCCCTACAAAACGAATATCACATTTTTAACTTCTCTTTGTTTCAATTTGTCGGCAAAATTCCGAAAAAAAGAAAAAAATTTACTTTTCCTATTTTTTTTATTTTTGTTTCAAACATCAACAAAAACGACTTTACGTTTACATATTACTATCGAAAATTATCCATACATCATGAATATCATATTTTTACTTCTTTAGTAAGTTGTTGGTCAAACGCAACAAAAAAAAACTAAAAATTTATGATTTTTCAACGTTTGATCGAGAAATTGCTTCGCAACTCGGAAGTTTCGCCCTTATTAGTAAATTATCGCTGTCGTACTCCGTTACTCGTTGTATATTCGAGCTCCAATCTCAATTTGTAAATTGAAGCAACTTGCGACGTGTACCTCGAGATTACCGTGTATCGTAGCTTTTGCTATAGCGGAATTGTTTCCCGCGTGAGTGAATAACGAAGCTCGTCAATGCGCAATATGAATAAGTGATTCTTGAATAGGAATTAGTACCAGTCAGAACTTGGAAGGATATCTCTATCTCGCTGTCTGTAATAATTTATACCCTCGCTTCTTCCGTATATATTAACGTATAATGTTGTATCAATCATGGTATAGAGGATGTACGTGTGCAAACTATAATTATTCGGAATAACGTAGAAAGTTTGGGGCATTGTTTGTTACGTACAATGAACTTGAACGGAGTAACGTTTGCTGACCGTCGGTGGGACACCGTTACTCGCTATGCACAAATACGAACCCATCTCGTGTCTCAAAATTCCAGTCAAATTCAAGATTTCGCCGTCCAACGTTTTTCGAGCTGCGAACACAAAATATTTTCTCAAATCGATGTTACGAATTGAGATTTTTTTAATTGATAATTAACATTTTTTTCTTAATAAAATGTTGATAAATTAAATATGTTTATGAATAAAATTGTAATAAAGTAAGAATTTGTAAAAACAAAATTTTCCACAAATTCATATTCTTTATAAATATACAATTTTAACAATTATTCATTTTATTAAATTCAACTCGATAAATAATAATAAATCATTGTTTTCTCGTTCCGATAAAAATAGTTGTTAATCAAAACGAAACCCATCAAATTGAAATAAATCCCCGATCGAAAGAATTTCGATCAATGTCAATGAATCAAATTTTCATCAACCCCATTTCAAATTTACAGCAGAATTTCACGTATAAATAAAACAAAAAGTAAAACATTATTTCGCGATTCGATCGTTTTAATATTTTTCATTATTTGTTTCGATACGAGATAAATAATTAGATCGAAATAACGATCGACAGTTATAAAATTGAGGATCGCGGTCGAATATTTAAAGGTCGACGAGATATTTCCACGAATCATCCTACCAAAAGTCTCCGAAGCATTTGGTACCCAACTTCGTCGAGCACTTTGGGCAAGTGTTATATATCGCAATGTTAGCGGTCACCACCTGATGTCTGGCGCATAAATTTCACTAAAACGAGGCAGTCGCTATATACACGGTGGACACAACGAGGACGGGAGAGGTACCGCGGTAGCTAAAATGGATAGTAGTAGTAAATTCAAGACGTGCGAAAATGGTGGTACGGGAATGGACCGTACGACCGAAAGCCCTCGGGTCGCTCGAAAACGTAGGTAATTTCAAGGGTGTGCCTCGCCGTTTTCCTATACGCTCGGTTTTATCCCACCTTTCTATCTCGCGGTACTTTCCCGCGTAACTTCGAGCCCAAGATGGCTCTCTGGTTCTCGTGAGAAAACGATTTCTACAAAAAAAAGAGAAGGAAAAGGAAAAAAAGAGATTTGATCCGAGCGCGAACTTCGCTCGAGAATTCGCGAACTCGCCGGGTGAGAAAATAAACCGATAAAAATTCAATAATATTCGCTCTGTTTTTTTCTCTGTCTATCATTCTTTTTTCGTGGAAAAGTTTGTAAGCCCTTGTGGAGGAACTTATGGAAATATTCATATTTTTTTTGTTTAACTTTCTTTTTTTTCGCTTTTTGCAAAACAGTATCGTATCGGTACGAAGGAAATAGAATATCTTGGATGAAACTCGAGAGTAAGATCGTTTCATGAATATTAGAGTCTTGTCGTGATGGAGTAGAAAAGAGTCGTTTATATAGATTTTATGCTGCCAACGCGCGGGTAGATATGCTATAGGGTAGCTGTGCCCATTTACGACCATAGGAAAATAAAGATATAAAAATAACAATTAACCGCACGGTCTTGCACACTTTTTTATCGATAGGAAGGAACAATATTCATAAAAAAACTTAAGAATGCTTGCAATGTTTTTTGAATAATGATTAATTAATTAATGTTAAAAAAAACTATCGACACGTGTGACGTACGGGCGTCGGTGGGCGTGACCATACTGGCGCACTCGCCGTACGTCTCTCGCTCTCAGCGCGTCAGTGCGCAAGTGTCACGCGCATCCCCACCATTCACGCGCGGCTGTACGCACTCGGTATACTTCGCGGACACCCGGTATACTCCCCTCCACATTTTTTTTATTGCTAGAGAGACGAGATACGTTTCTTACATTGTTTCTGTCCATCCTCTCGTAGAATAATGTTCCGACCATCCTCTCTTCTCCACGTGACTGTTGGATTTGGCACCCCTGTGGCAATGCAACGTAGAGTTATATTTCCACCCTCTCGCGTCACCAGACCGTCCGAAGATTCGTCGTCCATTATATCCGGTGGTACGACGACTTTCATGGTTCCCATCTGTCGAGACCGAAAAAAGTAATTAATCAATTATATTACACGAATTGAAGAAATAATTTCTAATATTTGCTTTTAAATTAAGACAGGCGTCACGATAATTTTATTATTTCATGCCTAATATCGACAATTGGCAAAATTAAAGTTTCAGCTTTGATACAGTTATCAAAATTGTGTTTCATTTTTGACTTATATAATGATAAAAAAAAATTATTTTAAATGTTTAAATGCGACGTAAAAAACGTTAATTCCAAATACCGATTAACGTCACTTATTACTGATTTTATTTAAAAAATAAAAATAAACTTAAAACTTCCCAATGAGACCAATTTTTTTGGTCGAACGAGAACCCCAAGGACTTTTATACCCGCTACATTATGAGAACGATATCAGGCGGTGTATATATTACGAGATATACGACAACTTCCATTTCACTGTGCACTTTTGGTAACGGATAGACACGGGAAAAAGAGACAGAAATAAAGAGAGAGAGAGAGACAGAGAGAAAAAGAAGACGAGAAAAGTTTTTACGGTGGCGTAAAAAGAACTCGCGTCAACGGCCAGCGAGGATAGGAGCCACCAAGGATGTCGAATAACCGTTCTCGTGGCACGGTCAGATAAACCCAGATGACCATAAACCCGCCGACGATTCGTCGGAAGTAACGGATTCGTACGTGTGTCAGTATCTGGGGATGTGTAGGTCTGTGTAGTATTGAAGGGTGAAGGAGAGGGGATGTGTAGTATAGGGGTGTGTATAGGAAGCGTGTGTACACCGAGAACCGAAATTCGGTATTCATTGCACGAATATTGGGAGGGCAAAGCTCGAAGTGTAAGCGCACAATACTTGTTTATATACGTCCTTGAGTTGCACGAGTGTATGGGTTTGGAGCATAGGAGTGCACATGGGTTCGAGGGTGAGGCCGCAATCCGGTGTATAGCGCAATCAAGTGGGATAAAGATAGTGACGACTAATCCGGCATGATTGAACGTATTCGTTCTCCACTATTCCGTTTTCTAAAAATAGGATTACGGATACGACGGGGTTGCGCGAGTCAGCGGGGGTTGCGCCGGTCGTTCCTTCGCCAGAAGGGTAGTTTCCAATTCTTTGTTTCACTTTCTTTACAAAGAAATTTCGAGATCGACGTTTATTCTTATCGTTTAATTTCCGTAATAGCGAAATAATCTTGGACGACGATCATGATTTGGGAAACAAAAAGGATTGTTTTTTTGTATCTTTTGATTCTGGTTTTTTTTTTTACTTAATTTATTTTTTGTACTCTACGCTGGCGATCGATAGAATCAATTCGACGTACCTGACTGAGCATCGGATCTGTATTGACCTGGCACATGTAGGTGCCCGAGTCATTTTTTTGAACGTTCGAGACACGAAGCATCCACGTGTTATGGCCATTGTGGGTCACCGACAATCTTGGATTGTGAGCGACCATGTGGGTGTGAATCGCGAGGATGGCTCTTGTATCGGCTTTTATCCAAGCCACCTGGAATATATTTTTAAAAAAATACTCATATACATACACAACTTTTAGCATTTTATTGCGAAAAAGCGTTTTTACTTAATGAAAAAATTAATGATAATGATTTGTTGTTGTTTCAAATACCTTGTAAGTTTGAAGATGATTCACGGTGCACGTGAACGCGACCTCGCGTCCCTGTATTACCGTGTGGTTCTCCAGGGGGTAGGGAAATTCGGGCTGAACTTCCGTCGTTATTTGACCTGGAACGATAACAAAAATATAAATTTCATAAAATACGTGATTATCGAATTTATTCCTCATTATAAGTATTTATTATTTATTATTATTATTGTGATTTTTGTTATTATCATTATTCGAATTTTTCAATATGATTACAATTAATATGATATTTAATTAATTTTTAATTCGATTCGATGCGATTTTTTTTCACGAATTCCAGCAAAACGAAATCCTCTTAAATATTGCTTCAACCGATAGCAATTTTTCCGGATTAATTCACTCACCCTTCCCTCGATCTTAATGCTCTCTCGCCTCGGGAAACGAGTTATTTCATTTTCGCGTCATATCCGTCTTCGTGATACGACTCACCGATCTTTCGTACTTTCACGCAAGGCCAACGGCTAGATTCTCGCGAGTCATACGCGACGCGTTCTTCGTCGAATAGCCGGACTTTCAATATTCGTCTATGCACGAACGAGCAACGCTCGATTAGATATTCAACGGTGTGGATCAGAGCCCTCGAGAAACAGGAGGCACGCATGAACTCGCGTATAGCTAAAACTATATACAGTCACGAGAAATAGTAAGAATGAGGACGGGGTTGAAGATGGGGGTTGGGAAGAGGGGAAGGAGACGAAGAGCCCATATTCTTCTCGTATCGAAATTCTTGTATGCGTTCATCCAAGAGAAGGGCGATAAATGGAAAAATTCTTGACTCCTCTTCGGGACAATCGTAATCCTGAGCCGTCAATGCCCCGAGGAAGAGAAAGAAAGATGGAACGAGAGTGCGAGCGAGAGGACGTGTGTGAGAGAGAGGGAGGAAGGAAGAGAGAGAGAGCGAGAGGACGAGAGATAGAGAGAGAGAGAGAGCAGGGATCTTGAAATGTCGTTTTCATGGGAGATTTTATAGCCTCGAACCAAAAGGCACGTGCGGAATTCTAATTTGGCAGGTTTCATCCGCGCTTATCGCGGCTCTGACTTCGAACTAGTAACAGAAATATTTACGAGCTTCTGCCACTCCTTACCGTTCAAATGCATAAGAGAGACTGAGAGAGAGAGAGAGATGGAGGAGAGAGAGAAGAAGAGGGGGTTTAAATAAAGTTTTATAACGCGATTCAGTAGTAACGGAACCTGTGTCGCTCTGTAAAAAAATATTATAGAGTTTATGGACGTTGCGATGAAATAAAGTGAGAGCAGAGATAAATGGAGGGAGGAGACAGCGATCAGAAATGCACAGGTTACGATGATAGTGCAATTCACAAAATTGTTGAAAAGCCATACCGTTGGTATCTTCATTGAAAAATAAAATAATATAAACATAGCGAGTATAAATGTGATTAAAAGCAATAAAAACGGATCGTCGGGCGAACTATATCGATCGTCCAATGAAAATGTCGTCTGAGCACTTTCAACCGTCACGATTGGTCAGTTTTCGCACGCGAGCTTCCCATTGGCTCGCTCGATTGACGAACCGCTGACGGAGTGGGGGAACATGTATACAGTGTCCTCCTAGGGCTTTGACGCGCGATTCTATCACAACGCACAGTTTCGGTTCTCAGAACCGTTTCGCAATGATATAAATAATTGAATGCATTGATACGTAATCTCTCGAAGACGGCGTGCACAAGGCAAAGCGTTATCGATTATTCCGACACGTGTAATCCTTTAGAACTGAGGCAAGTACCACACAATTGGCATAAGCGTAGATAGTATTGTGTTTACCAGGAAGGCTTGGGGCGAGTTACTAGATCTAATTCAAGCGGCCAGGAAGCGGTCAGAGTAGCTTGTATACGATGAACAACCCATTGCGAGCTTTGATCCCGTTTCGAGTTCGTATGTGAGCCGCAGTCGTACGATAGTTGGCCCACCCCATCCTGACATTTCTTGACAGTCCTTGCGGCTAATCGCATTGGACAGAAAGGGATCCCGGTCTGCCAAGAACCGTTCTTGGCACTGGCCGAGTACTGTAGTTTGTCACTCGGCTCGAGGGCCAACGATTCGATCGCTTGTCCGACACGCTGTACAAGCTTTGGGCGATAGCACCAGGAGTTGTGTGTTGTAGTGGCAAAGCTTGTGTACAGGACGTACGAACCGTTCGCCCATGGCGTATATACCGAAATTGCTCGCGTGTCTATAATTCGATACGCTTGGCACCTGTAAAGTCTTGCGGAATCCTTTATACGATAAACATTTCGTAGATCGATGAAAACTGTATCATAGATGTGTCGGATCTCCTTATCCCAGAGAAAAGGGCGACGAGGCTATTTAGCATTGATTATACGATACTGCCTGACGATCCAAATTTGATTTTGCATACTACATGGAGAAAATTCTATTTTGTAAATTCTCATTGGTCAGTTATTCATTCCATTTTGGATTTTTTCTAGATCAAGATTTGTTAATAGAAACCAATTACGAGGAAGCAATCAGCCAAAAATAGCAGCTTTTTATGTTTGCTTGTTTTATATTGTTAGAATTGTCCAAATTCAAGGTCGTTTGTGACCTTTTGCCATTGAGTAGAATTTTATGATAATTCATAAATGGCCCTTAGACTTAATATCTGTACCTGAGAGTGAACTTAACTTTAGCCAAGAAGTCAATCTTAACATTGATTAAAGTTGGAACTATCAACATCAACGGTTTTATCCGAGAAATAAATTTGTTCAACTCCATAGAGAAAAAGTGTCCGCGGATTCCAGTGAAAACCATATGCAAGCCTCTCTTTCCTCTTCGAGTTTCATGGGCTTATGTCATTTCGACGAATGTGCCGGGTTAAATGTCCCGATGGATTTAGTATCGCGCCTAGTAAGGTACAGCTGAGCTAGAGGGATAGTAGAGAATAAATTCCAGAAATTCTCCAGAGATCGGAACGTTCTCCAACTGGAAGACACGAAAACTAAAGCCAAAAATTACGTCACCGGTACTCTAGCTTACTTTTAACCTATTGTCTCACTCTCCCAGGTTTGCTCGTACCATGGACTTGGCTAGGTCCTGGAAAACTATTCTAATACCCGGATGAGAATCTTTACTTTATCTCGTGCTACAGTCGAACGAGAGTGGGACAGTGTTCGACGGAGGTGGCAAAGGGAAAATTGTGTCGAAAGGACCTCTTCGGGAGCTAAGAGTGCAGCTCCATCTCGGGGAATTGCAAACCGCTAAGGTGTTCCGAATTCTCGAATCGAGACAAGGAGAGAATTTCAACCGGTGATGCGATTCATCCCCTCTCCGTCAGCGGCGCGTCATTCGACTCGGCCAATCCGAACTACGCTCTCGAAAACCGACCAACCGCGCGCCACGTTGGAGAGCCCTCTGATTGGCCCATGCCCCGAGACCGCTTTCTCATTCGTCGACGCGACTGACGCCCTACCTAGAACGCATTCCGTGTGCAGGAACCCTTATTCCTTTCTACCTTCGTTTCTTTCTTTCTTGGATTATTTTCTCTCTCTCTCTTTTTTATTTTTTTTATTTCCTTCTTTCTTACATTCTTTCTTAGCGGAAATAGAAGTGAGATCGAAGCTCTTGTGGTACTTATCAGATCGGCTTCACATCCCTATTGATTTTGGCTTAAAAGGAGCAAAGCAGATACACCGTAGTGTCGAAGGGAGAGAAAGAGAGAGAGAGAGAGAATGTGTGAGTCGAGTGAACTGCAGGGGAATTTAGGGGGATGGAAAAGTCGAGAGAGACACTAGACACTCTTTTCACGGAGATCGAGTCTCCTGCCGGCAAATATCATGCTCACTGTACTTCTAACATAGTATATATCCTACACATGTACGTAAAACTGTATCTACAGTTCGTATACATATGCATACGTAAGAACGAGGAAAATCTGGCTTCCGGAGGCAACCGAGCTTACGATTGCGACGGGAGGCTAAAATTCGATATTCTTTCCACTTTCATCTCTTTTTTTCTCTTTCATATCGGTACTGCGATGCAGAAATGCTTTGGATTTCGCAGCGAACTTCCAGACAGAGGTGGAAATCTAAAACCCAGCTTCATGATTCTTCGGAGGAGATCGATTCGACACAGTGTCAGACAAAAAAAAGATTTTCGACAATCGGTTTCACTCCTGTCGACCAAATCCCACAATTTTTCTACATAAAATTTATCCCGACGATGTTTTCATATAGAAAATCACATGTAAGCTCGCAATTTTTGTTATACTGGACATTGTCAATTCTAGTCGATTTCAATTGATACCGATTTCTAATTTTGAACAATATTTCGACTGTAATTACAAACTCCTTTGCTTTTTAACGTTCTATAATTGAGCCTTGTGTCACATATTATAAATAAAAATGCTCATAATCGTAAAAAGTATGGAGATCGAGTCGATCGTTTTGTTTATAGAAATGTAGATCGGTAGCGACCATAAAGCTATAAAAAAAAAGACAAAAAAAGTAAAAATAGATAGAAAATGAAATAAAACGCAGTGAAAAAATAAACGAGGTTGACGATTTCCGTTGTACTTTGGACCACTGCTAGGGGGTGCGGCGGGGGGGGGGGGGGGGGGGGGATCGTCTCGTTAGCATAATCTGGAGAGACTGCGAATCGAATGGGTCTCGATATACACTTCGTTTCGTTCCATTCTCTCTTCTCTTCCACTTTCCACCCGTTACTATCGCGATAGAAAGGGACGAGATTTATCACGGAAATATACCTGTATCGTATTTTTTCCCGTATCGGTTTTCCAGACTCGGTGTATTTCCACCACCTTCATCCTCCACCAACAGTCTGTCTTTGCTTTTTCGTTGTCCTCGCTTTCTTTTCCATCTCGTTGTCTCGCCTCGCGCTAGGCCCCCGCGTTGAAATAAGAAATTCTTCTTAGCTCTATTTCAGAAACAATTTGAAAGGTAGGACACAGCGAGCAAAAAAAAATTATATAGCTCGATCGTCTAGATTCGCGAATAAAGAGCTTTCGCAACTAGAATTTTTGTTAGATTAAAGAATACATGTATATTTCTAAGAAAAATCTCCGTTCGTAAATATTTGAGATACGGTAAAGTTCAATTGGAGAATTTGGACACTTGCGCAAATTTTCTCGACGATTCTAGCCCGGATGATAATAGGTCTGTCTTAAAGTACCATTTTACTCGCGACTTCTTTGCAAGAAAGAACGAACAATATAGCGTTGAATTTTCCTAACGTCATTGAAATATTTCGATACGTAAAAAGCTTGGAGGTTGAAAAAAGATTTTATTTTCGTTGTTCCTTGTGTTCTTGAAACGGAAAGATTGAATTTCGCTGGATGACTCTTGACAGACCGTTAGTCTAGCTCGGTCGACGTTGCGAAGCGAACACCATCAACCCCGTCGTTCTTCCCGACGGCTCCCTGCCCCCCAGAGAGCTGCTTTTGCCTCCCTGGGCAAACAAACCTCGGCCACCGTTCACCGTGAACACTTCAGCCAACTTAAACAAGACACTTTCGTGGAGCTTCCGCTTCTTGTACTCCTATACGTACTCAATCCTTGTAAGTTTCGCTCGAGCTCTCGACGAGAGCAACTCTCTCTCTCTCTCCCTTGCCCTCTTCGCGCTTTATAGTTTACAAAGTATATACGATGATACGTTGTTTCGAACGAATTGCTGTTTCAAACGAATCACTGAACGATTTTCTATTTGTCTATGGAACGATAAGGTGCTCAATTCGAAAATCGTTAAACACAACTTTGAGCATCAATTTAAGTTCGAGTTCGTTAAGCTCGAGTTTGAACTTGAATATGACTCAAGGTCAATCTTGAGATTAAACCCAAGTGTGACTTAATGTCAAACTTGCGTTTGAGCATAAATAAAAAGGTAATAAAATGTACAATCAAAATTCGAATTTAAGTCGTATTTCGACTTTTTAAATCGCTACAAAGCTTCGTACAGCGACCTTAAAATTCCAGGGTTTCATAGACTCGTGTCTCTCGTACCCAAGGAACACAATCGGAAGATTTGTTTGCCAGGCGATTCATTGATATAAAAAAATGGCCAACGAGATGAAAAAAAAATCACGGATAGCACAAAAGAGGCAACGACAAAAAAAATGTCAAAAACAGTGAATTCTTGGTTTTACCCTGTGTTTATATATATATATACACGAGTACAACTATAAAGTTGTGACGCGAAACGGAGTATAACCGGAAGAAGTTCTTCGCTGATTTCACCGCAGTGAAAAGCCGCCATGACGCCCTGGGGTTGAAAAATGTTTCCGACCAAAACCCCCGCCACCTCGTTCCCGGCTTACTATAGATACGAGAGAGACCACGAATATACGTAGACTTTGTTTGTCAAGGATTCCATATACGATGTATAAATGAAAAGAGAGAATGATAGCAAGGAAAAAAAGGGGAGAGGTCTCCTAGCGAAACAAACAAACGCACGTTGTGGATCTTTCTGGGTAGCGATCCTTTTTTATCCACTCTTTTTGTATTCCTCCTTTTTCGTCCTTTCCTCTCCTTCGCGTCTCTTTCTTTCTCACTCTCTCGACGCTGCGATTTTTCAAAAGAACGAGATACGAACAAAAATCCGGAAGTTCTGTGTGCGGACTGAGAGAGGCCGAGAGGACTCGACGGCGGCGTGTGCGGATGATACACCGCACAGCGGCGAAAACAAAACCAGGAGGGAAAATAAAACAACAACGAGAAAAAAACCAAACAAACAAACAAACAAAACGACAGACAGTCGATCAAAGAGACAAAGTCGGTAGAGGCATTTTTCGGGAGGTGAATCTCGTGCATCGTGGATCGAAGTTTTTTTTGTTTGTTTTTGTTTTTTTGTTATTGTCGTCGATGCTCTCGTTTGTACGACTCGATATTTAGATTTCTCCAACGATACTTCATTATTTTATCGATTTTAAGTTCGTTTATTTTTTTTTTCAATTCGTTCCAATTAAATTCCATAGAAAATCCTCGGATAACGATTTTTTTCCAACGAGCGAACATTTTTTTATCGCTATTTACAAAGATTTTATTTTTGTATCTATTTCTTCAAAAAATTTGTTCACTCTTAAAAAAAATGCAAAAATCAAAATATAGATAACAAAAATTACGAAGCTTATTTTTGGTACTGGCCCAAAATCTTGAAACGCTAAATCTGTCTACGAAGCTTTCCTAATGGCCGCTGCCGGGAGAATCATGAAACTTAAAAAAAACGTATAAAGAACGAAAAAAAATGCCACAAGTGCAACAGGAGTGGGTCGAGGGAGAGGCTGGAGAGTGTGTCGCATAGTCTGAAAGAACCGAGGGAGTACCAGGACCAGGGAAAAGCAGATAAGCGATAATAGTACACTGCAGATTTTCTTAGGCAAAGCTGGATTTATATATGTATATATATAAACATACATATATATATGTATAAAGGGAAATGCGCCGGAAAAGGAGAAGCAGGAGGCGCTTGCGTCGCAGTGGATTGTTCCGCAATAGCCGTACAGGGGTAATACATCCTCGGACCCGCGGGGTTTGTAGAATCCACTTAAGTCCGCCATGATTTAGTTGGCTTGCTGCAGAAAGAGAAAGAGAGAGAGAGAGAGAGAATGAGAGGGTTGGGCGAGAGGGTGCTAGGTGCGCGGGATTCGTGCCCACGAATTACAGCGCAGCTTTTTAGAGTGATAGGGAACCGTTAAAAAGCTATTCACTACAGGCAACCCGGCCCGCCACTTAATTATGCCCCAGCACGGATAAATGTATATCGTTGTATCGCAGTTGCGCCACACATGAGCCATTCACCGTCGAGATGGCCACTTTCCGCCCAAATAATTCACAGAAATTTTCTCATCCTCGACAAGCTTGCGACACTGGCGACAAAAATATAATTTTAAAATGGTTTCCAATTTTCATGTTTTTTTTTCATCCGACATTTTTAAACTAGAATCGCAATATTGTTTACAAAAACATCTGTTTTTTTCCCTATTTTCGGGGTTTTTGTTTTGTTTTTTATACAAATTTTGTACTCAGTACGCGCGAGTCCGAGTCCTAACTCGAATACGCTTTTTAAATCAATTTAGAACGACAATTTTATTCACGAATTACGAATAAATTAAAAAAAAATATCTAAAATTAAATGTAATAAAAATCATTTTACAAAAATGTATAAAAATGTATAAAAATGTATAAAAATGTATAAAAATGTATAAAAATGTATAAAAATGTATACACATGTATAAAAATTACATAAATTTAATTTGGAAATGAATGGAGAAATTTTCGCAATATTCGTGGATCGTTGTTTCGTGTCGAGTCCGAATTGTTGAAGTATGGGACGCGTGTAAGAAGTTTTGAAAACAAAAAAAAAACATTTGACTCGACAAAGGATGCCCCAATATCCCATATATTCCTCCCTCCCCCTTCTCAGTCTCACTCTCTCTCTCTCTCTCTCGCACCCTCTCAACGTCCTTTTCACACCCATTTTCTCATTCATCCTCGCAGTGCATTCGCATTCATCCCCCAAACTCTGGCCATAACCGGTTTAACGAATCGTTTTGTTTCGCGTGTTCGTATAAATGGGAATAGCGCGGTTATCCAATCCATTGGTGTGTATTCATACCCGTGCGTGCATTTATAACTGTATGATCCAATCTGGTATCAACCGACTCGTCCTCCCGTATCGTGGCCCGTAAAATATTCGTGTCTTTTCATTCCGGATATCGAATGATTTTTTATTAAAAATCTTGTTTGTTTACTTTATTGTTTGCCTTTTTGTTTGTTTGTTTTTATTTAATTTCAAACGATTAACGCGATAAATGATATTGTTTATTGTTCAAAATGAACCAATGCGTAAGATCTTTCGGGTCATCGTTCTTTTTTTTAGCGCGGCGGGTGGTACCACAGGGGATGGCTATCGGACGACGCGCGAATAATGTCACGTGTCGCACGAATTAACGTCGCGTAATTTCACGCCACGGTGCGATGCGTGTTTTTTTGTTTTTGTTTTGTCGAAGAGGGGTGAAGAACGCATGCCTTTGGGGAGGAAAGAAAGGAAAGAATGGAATGAAGCGATGATTTTTTTTTATCACCACCCTTCGCGCACGATCTTCCTCACCCTCTGGCAACCGACGCTCTCCTCGTCAGAATTTTTGCCCCGATGTTTGAAATTTTTAGCGCTCCAACGTCCGTGGCGAGAATCACAGGTCAGTGGCAAAAACTCGAAGTTTGACCTTGAGACTGAAATAAAGGTTATCCTCAAGGTCAACTTTTGCTTTCTCCATCCACGTTTATTTTTTATGAAAAACAAAAAGTCTCGAAAATTTTATGAGAAATTACTATTTTTTGGTGAAAAGAAAAAGATTTTTTTCCACCCCTGCAGTTCACCCTGTGGTAAATCGTCATTTTTCCGACAGTACACGCTCGAGTAATACGTATCAAACCAAAAATATATATAGGTCATTTCTATCTTAAGTTGCGACCACCAAGCACTCAAAAACCACCATACCGACTCATTCTCCACTCTCGTGTCCAAGTATATCGGGGGTGACATGGCATTTCCACCGCCAAGCATGCGGTAGAAATCTCATGAAAGTCTTTCGCTCTCGGAAGTTCGCCAGCCGTGCAGATCGTGCCGCCCGTTACTCGCGAACGTCTCAGCGCCACTCTTCTCGCGAATGAAGAAGGGTGGCCCGAGGATGGAGGGGCTGGAGGGGGGCGGGGTGGGGTGGGAGAAGGGATGAAAGAGAGAGCGCTCAAAAGCCTCCCGTAGCTCAAGGAATCGCGCGTTAGAAAAGGCTGCAGAAACGAACTAGACGGTGGGACACGGATTTTCAATTTGCGACATCCGCCAGCGATCGGCTTACCGGAGGGAAGAGAAGTCTCCGTACGATTTTACGCTTGCAGCCGATAAGTTGATTGGCGGTGGTAGAAAAGTGAGTGAGAGAGAGGGAGGCAACCGGAATTTTGAAAAGCTGTGGGTAGACAGCCCACGGTTTTCCACGAGCTATAGTGAAAACAAAAATATCGTCTTGAAATGTTTAGGTAATGGCCGGGGATATAGCAGCAACGCGAAGACATCTTTTTTCTTTAAAGCTACGAGAGTTTTGTTTTCAATATTCTTGGGACGAATCGGAAAATAATTGAATTTGCTTTTTTGGGGAAAAAGTTGTGAAACCTAGGTGTTTTTTTAAATTTCTTTTTCGATTGTTTCAGAATTTTCAATTGTTGTCTGTTAAAAAGAAGCCTAGGTCACTTAGGCTGCTTCATTTTTGTATAAAAAAAAAGTCGTTGAAATGTGAAACAGGTTGTTCATCTTTGACTTACATGAGCAAATTTGTAGTACAGCGGCGAGAATTCCAGCAATGGCGGTACGCGATGCCATGGGATCGGAAGATCTACGCTCAGGCTAGTCCAGGGTCGATATGTTCTCTGAAAAATGAGAAAAAGAAACGTTGATTGATTTTTGGAATTTTTTATACCGTTGTAAAAATGTTGAGTTTCGAGAGCTTCATATATTCTTAGTAAATATCATTAGTATTATTGTAATAATAAATTTGGCTGTATTGTGACATAAAGGAAGAACATAAAATCGAGGTTACGGTAAAAATTTGAAAATTAAACATTGTTACGTTGAATAGAGCGCATTTCCTTTATCGAATTATTGCCGACAGTATATATGCGTATAGTCGCATTAAATCTTAAGTACATCTATAGCAGTATACTGCCGTATAATTGAATTTCATTCGTCTGAAAAGCACCGATTGAAGGGGAAGTCAAGGGAGACGTCGGGAAAGTCTGTGCTGGTTATTTCAACGATAAGTCCTTCCACCCTTCTTCATCACAGAATGAACGTTAGAGGACGCTGGAAACGGACCTTAACCAATGGTCGACGTCTTCGCTACTGCAGCGGATGTCATGCAGTCCGGGTAATTAAGAGCCACCGAGAGATAGCGCACGGAGCGCCATGAGGCTAAAAATCGAACTAATTATTTTTTAAGTAGATTATTACAAAAAATATGAAAGTAATGCATGAATCAATATTGTTCCGTCGATGACAAAACACGTGAGCTTTCATTTTTCCGAAAAAAAAAATTTTCGCGGTACAATCAGTTGTCAAACTTTCGAGGTGGATGAACTTCGCCATGATGGATTTTTCGTTATTCAAAAAATCGATTTTGTCACGAGTTCCACTCTTAATTGACCTTAAAAAACATTTCCTACTTAGAAAGGGGTTCTAAAAAACACTGGACAATAATCTGTTCGGAAAAATTCGAGATGACAGGCTAATTAAAATACATTGTCATCCTCCAAGCTCTTTACATCATGTGCGTAACTGATTTGACCCTGAGTACGGGATTGCAAAGAAGAAAAAGAGAAATTCGTTCCATTCCAGTGACTCACATAGTTGCGATAGCGAGAGAAGTCTCATTCCGCGGTCCGATAGTGGAAAGCAGAGTATAACTTTTGAATTCAGACAGCATAGAAACTAAAATGGACGAGTAACTTATGTGAGGTCACCGACAGGGCCGATATATTTCAATGAACGACCAGGGGCAATGAATTCTCGAGCAGTAGAAAATGGAATTTTCCGGTATGGAATGGGGTTCGTGTATGATGGGGTGAGTGGCCACTTCTCTCGGGCGTTATAGCCGGCAAGGCGAAGCAATCGTTTCACCACCTCTCTTTCTCACTCTTGCTCCGATATATATATTGAAATAGAAGCGTCATACGTGCCTCAGTCACCGTTCGCCGATTTTCCTCGTACGCTAGTACGAAAAGTGTAGTACAGTTATTCTCTCGATACCGCGGTATTACGGTTATAGTTTAAAATCAGCCTGGAAAGGCATTCGATACCAAAACTCTCAGCGGACCACTCCCATAAGTCATGAGTTTCCAGTAGCCGCATGAATGTATGCATGAGATACGAACTTTATGCTTTATGCATCGAACAAGAAGTAGCAGGGACAGAAAGAGGAGAGAAGACCCGATAAGGCAATATCTGAGCATAGTTCGATTTTACAAAAAGATGAAAACAAAACGCAGCTATTTCTAGGTTATACTTGACTTTTCATGGATACTTCTAGTGCCGCAATATCAGTGTAACATTCACAAATATTTGTGAATGCAATCGAGGCCGAACGATACAGTTCATTACGATCGTTCGGAAAGTTAAAAATTTTTTTTTTCAGTTTTTCCTTATTTAGACCGACTAAATGTGAAAATTCAGGAATAAGGGTTTCATATTCGTGATCCACAGGAAATTTCCGTTGAAAATAAGTATCTATAAAATAATTTGAGAAAACAAAATTTTTACCCATCGAAGGCGCATACATTTCTTTTCTGATTTTGGATCAATTTCACTTTACCGGACCAACTTCCTAGAGTGCTTGTAAATCGTGAGTTGTTCGTAAAATACGAACAAAAGGCCTTTGTTATCGATTTATGAAAAGCTGATAATAAAAAATTAAAGAAGCTGTGAAATTTGAGCTCGTCTTGATTTTATCGAAAAAACGAAAAATTCAGAATTCTACGCATAACGGTTACGGAGCGTACCACGACGAAAGATGTACGCAACGTTATAATAATGCAATTAAAAGCTAGCCATAATATTCTAAAATTCACTAAAATTTTCTCCTTACCGGAGCTAATAACACTGTGAATGTCATTGCGCCTCTTTGAGCCACGTCCTGCAGGTTGCCTGCAGGCCCGGCCAAAATTCTTAAATTCTTTATGAACGGGTTTTAAAAGCAGGCCAGTAGAGCGTGACGTGAAAAAGCAAATTTTTATCCGGCTTGGGTTTGATCAAACCGAGCAATGGTCATAGTACAGCGATACCCATACGTCAGACTAAAAATCGAGATAGAAAAAAGGCAGGCAGAGAGAGACAGAGAGAGAGAGAGACACAGATAGGATGAGTGAGTGGGTACAATGGAATTCAATAAACCTGTCACCGAAATGTTGAATTTTACTTTGGTCACGGATAGCCAACGAATTGATGCGCGTATGAGCCCTATCGAAAATATTAAAATATAAACGCATTGGTCGAAGTATTGTTTTCCGGAAATTGGTCCGTAGCGTCGATTCGATCAGTCATTCAACGGAGCGAATGATTCGTCAAGCCATCGGTCCGCTGAAACCGCAAACGAAAACCTTCGTGCCGGAACGTGCTCGTTCCAACGTGGATATAAAATTTGTTTAACCGGTTGAAAAATCGACTGGAACTATCGGCGAGACATAAATTTATCACAATTCACATAATTCGTACGTATCGATGAAATTTAGTGATAAAAGGCCAGATTTCTCGATATTTATGGCGGAGAAAAATTGTCCTGATTGAAATCGTCAATGACTGCCAGGCAAAAGACACGAAGAGCTAAGTTTTGCCCAATCATTTTATTCGAGCCGTATTATGCTGATTTTTTGTTGATATTTTCTTCTTTATTACAGCGAGCTTTTGTCCGGTGAGTCGTCGGCAAAACGACTTTGATGATCGATTTCGCTTCCGGTCATTCGTGCAACGATATACATCTCGTATCTTCGCATAATTTATTACCCCTTTTGCACCGTCGCATCTGGAGCTGGTGGATAAAAAAAAATAATACAAAAAAATCGACCGTGTTATCGGAAAAAAGAGACGGGAGTTGCGCACGCGAGAGCCAGCGGTTGGTAGTACGGAGATGGAGAAGAAAATCGGTATGGAAGAATATTGAAATATACGAAAACTCGATACCGGCGGATGGGCGGGGGGGGGGGGTGGAGGGAGGGGGTGAGGTTTTCGCACTAATACGCAGCCGAAGATAAAATACCAGCTTGTTTCTTCGTCCCTCTCGCTCTCTTTGGCCCATACGCCAAGAGACTCCCTGCTTCACTTTTATAACCGAATTTCCACAACATTTACCAGCGTTAATGGATGCTGGTGGGGCTGGCTGCTACTCCGTCGGTGGTGCTGCTTCCTAAAGCTTTTTAAAGGAGAGCTTGCGATGGAAGCGGAATTGAGGGAGAGAGAGAGAGAGGGAGAATGCATGGGGGGTTGAGAGAAGAAGAGAGAGAGAGAGAGAGAGAGATTATTCAGCAATGGTATCCCCTGAGTAAATACCATTCTGGCCGGTTCTCGAAGTCCAAGCCCCCGAATGGAGGGCTTAATGTCTAAATTAAAAGTGTTTCTGGCAGAATCCCCGAGTTGGCAATAGATTGACTTAGATCATGGATTCTATTCGGTGAAAGTAGCTTTCTAACTGATCCCAGAATGCCCGATTTTGGGAGTAATTTTAATGGGACTTATACATTAGACTAATTCCCCAACGTGAAACGAATATTGGAAAGAAGTATTAAGCTTATAATAGCGTTGCCTCTGAGCTTTTTAAGATCGGTCAGAAGGTTAAACTTGAAATCCGAAGGATAATTAGTAGCAAATGCTGCAGCACAAAACGATACGCCAGTAAGCTTTCAAGTTTGGGCTCAAGGTCAAACTTGAAAACCTGCGTGTAATTTTGAATTCAAGGTCGAATTTTAAAAGCTCAATGTCACCTTGAAACTGAAATGCGTTTCAAAATTGAATTTGTATACCGAACTTAAAATTAAGCTCACCCTCCAGGTCAACCTTGCCCACAGACTCGAACCTCATCCAAGCTCAAACCAAATAACGAATTCCTGGAAAAAAGACGAGTCCGAAACGTCAGTCGATCGATTTTAATTACATAATACCAGCATCGAAAACAATTTAACGATGTTTTCAGGACATCGATGAAACGAGGAGAATATTGCTGAGAAATGACAAAAGCGAGGCGAAGGAGGTAACGGTAGAAAAAGAAGGATAGAAATTGGATTAAGCGAGGCGTTATCGTTCGTTGGGTTAGTTTGCGGCTATTCCCGGAAGTGTGTTCCACGGTTCGTGTTGCTGCAACGTTTTCAATTTTTTCTTTTTCTTTTTTTTTTTTTTTCGTTCGTCCCTCTACCACGCTCACTCTTTTTCTCCTCGTGCAGTTTCTCGTCGCAGCGTATACTCGCAAGCTCACGAGCAGGGTTTCTCTCTTCTTCTACTTGGGCTGCAACCGCGGACGGGACGCGCCCGCCACGGAGTAGGAGAGTCGTTTGATAAATTTTATGGAAGCGAAGGAAATAATATTTTCGCTCAACTGCGCGTGGATGTGCCCACCAGCCGCCTCACTATTTTTACGTCGCGGATTATTGTTCCTGTCGTGCATGAAAACTCCAGCGGGTCGGGCCACCCCATGTGCCTTCTCTATTCTATCGTCTGTGTTTGCGCGGGCGTTTACGTACACGTTCCTGATAGTTCGATACCTACCTACTGTTCGGTTAAAGTAGATCTGGCCGTGACAGGTGGATCGCAGTTATTCAGTCAACCGATAGCGAGGATTGGCTATACGATTCACTTTTGTACCGTTCTTTCATATTGGCTCGACGGCTCTCGTATTGTCGACCCTCCCCCCCCCCCCGCCCCTCCCTCGCCATCGACTCGAGTTTTCTCAGTGCCAGGAAGATTGCGGTCAATGAGAGTCGGCTGGTAAGGCGGGTCACCCCATTATGTCGCTACAGAACGAGCTCTTTCATTTTCGGACCAATTTGTCTCTTCCTGTCGATTTTCTCACGTCGGACTATTTCGACTTGTCGAAGGAACAATTTACAAATATAGGAGGATCGAATTTTATTAATTGGCTAAATTTTATCACGGTAGAAGATTTAATTTTGTTAAGAATTTGACGAGTGTAAATTTGATTAAATTGTATCAATTTGGAAAATTGATTTGAAACATATTATTATTATTATTATTTCATCAAATTTTCTTCGTTTCCCGAGATTATTGTAAACCGATCAAATTTACATACGTAATTTTTCAATTCGTACAATTCCTTGAAATTCCAAGTTTCGATGTTTAGTTTGAAAAATGGGATAAGAAGTATCAGTTGTGAATTAACGGAATACAAATAAAGAAGAATTACTCTACGTGCGTTTCTTCGTGCACCGTTTCTTTGCGTGATATGTGAGATTTTTCTTTTTTTTAACGCGTTTTTTCTTTGCACAAATATTGATTGTAGACAGAGTCGGCGGCCTGGAGGTTCCACCTGTCTGCCTACCCCCGTATAATATCTTGGCTCAGCCGATCTCGATAATATGTTTACGCGAGTAGAATACACCGTACGTGCTCGCCAGGCTGGCACGTGCGATCAGCAGGTGTAATGAGACATGAGCCAGATACAAGTTTTCTGATATATATATATATCACTGTACAGAAACATATGCGAGCTGCATATATATCTCGCATATATGACGCGTCTGTTTCTCTGCGGGGTTTATGTCTGATTGAAGAGCACGTAGCGAGCATAGTATGTCTGTATCATCTGGAATGTCTCTTTGCATTGGTCGTTGTATATATAATGCTTCACGGTACGATTTCTCTCGGGCGAATATTCGATAGAAAAAACGGAGAATTACAATTGGAAATTACAATAAAAATATTAATCGGTTTGTCACGTCTTTTATCATTAGGTAAAATTGTGAATTTGGCGAAAATATTAAATCTTGTGACAAACAAAAAAATTTTTTATAAAAATCAAATAATAATTATTCATAATTAAACTACAAGGACCTGTTATTTTGATGAAAATATGAATTGGGATAATTAAAAGTCGAGCTAAGATCGTTAGGAGGATCTTAAGTTTTGATTTCATATTCGAACGTGATTTTAACGTTTTTTTTGTTTATTTAAAAACAGAAGTTCGCATACAAACAAAAGATAGCCTATGCAATCCCCAAGCTCGTCCGAACGACGCGAGATGCTCATTCTTCGTCGAAGAAAATACGTTACGGGCCGTCTAGGGACTGGATGTACAATGTATAGCTGGAACACCTAGTATCCGGTTTTTTTCATTCAACCAAGGATGCACACGGTTTTTTGCTTTTCCAACCTCTCCTAACCTGTCGCTTTTATACGACACGAGTATACAGCCACCTCTCTTCTTTTGCGTTCCATCATTGGTTGAATGGAGAATTCAAGAAAGGCCGACGCGTCCGGCCAGATATCCTCTCGTGGTTTAAGCGACGTGGTTTTGCCTTTTTCACAGTAAACATAAAAAAAACGTAAAGGTGTTTTTTTATATCCGGAGGCCATTGACGCGTGCAAGAGGATTTTTTCCCGAGATTCATGACTTCGTCTTCGATCTACGAGCTTTGTAGAAGGCGATATATCGAAGCTTTTTTCACGATTCTTCACTTCGATGAAGAATTATTGTTTCTTTATTTATTGTTAAAGCAAAAAAACGTTAAACACAATTTAAAAAAAAAAATTGAATTTCTTTATTCGATACATTTTTTGAGCTTATATCGATTGGAAATTGCTCGTTGATCACGAATCCGTAGGTAGTTTTTGGCTAGCACAAAAAATGATAGGTAAAAAAACGAAAAAACGTGATTTTTCACTGTTTTTTCGCCCATTACCTTCGAACTATCGAAAGAATAACCATCATTTTCGCAAAGTGCGGGAAATTTCCGATCGAATAGGACTATTTTAGGATCATTTTTCAGAAAAAAAATTTTCCCGCCTCCGGGACTCATTTTTTGCGGGCCTTTTCCGTCCAAAAATCGGCATTTTCCAGATTTCGTCACGGCCACAATAATTGACCGATCCGGATGAGCTCATTCTTCTCGTCTCCGCGAGCCCTTCAAAAAGTTATTCGTGTGATTTTCTGTCCGACAAACGAGAAAGGAGATACAGCATCGCGAAAAGTTGGTTTTCCGAGGTTTCGCTATACCCATTAAAATCGATCATATATTATATTCCGGCGAATTTTAATCGTTTTCCAGCTCTAAGAACTTATGTCGATCGAAAATTCATCACTGACTGTTTGGTCGAAAAAAATGTTCGACCCAACTCAAATATTCATCGATGACTTAAACAAAAAAACCGATCCTAATTTCCTTCGACCATTTAAGCCCGGAAACTAATTTTAATTCGCATCGTGGTAAGAGCAAGTTGAACAACAATAAAATTAAAAAAAGACAAAAAAAATTTCTCCCTGTCTTATCGTAATATCGAATTGACCGAACGAGTTCGATACGTAATGATGTTACTATCACCGGTAACAACGAGATTGTATCGTCAAGAATTTTAACAGTACACAATAATTATATATATATATATATATATATATATATATATATATATATATATATATATATATAGATATACCTGTAACGCGAGTGTATAACCAAGGAAAAAGGGAAGGGCCGATATTGCGCCGCTCCGGGGTAGTTCGCCCTGAGGGATGTTTTCTATACAGAAAAGCTTGGGAATAAAGAAGGAAGAAAAGGAACAAGAAGAAAGGAAAATATAGAGGTTGAGTAGGAAATAAAGTGGGGGGGAGGAAGATGGTCATGGGAGGGGATAGAAAAGAAGAAAACACACAGACAGGGGCGGCGCACATCGAAAAAATCGTCGCGACGAGAAATTTCTCGCCCGGTAAAGGGAGATTGAACGGGCAATAAAATTCTCGCTTCGCTTGGCCAGAGGCGCGAGCGACGTATAAGACAACCAAGAGGATTGTCCATGTGTGTGTGTGTGTGTGTGTGTGTGTGAGAGAGAGAGAGAGGGGTCGGATCGCGAATCGGAGGGTGAAGGGAGGTTGAGGGATGATAGGCTGGGAGTATCTAGTAGGTAATGCTAGGACCGGTGTGGGCCCACGACGCGCGGTTTAAGCGTGCAAAGCGTTCGGCTTTTACGATCCAAGCAGCCAGCACGTTGCGAGAGAGAAACGAGCGAGAACGAAGAAATGGGCGACTGAGGTAAAGAAGAGGAAGGAGAGAGAGAGAGAGAGAGAGGAAGAGAGAGAAAGACAGGGAGAAGGACCCAAGCCCGTGAGCTCACCGAGCGTTTTAATTATTTTCCGTCGGCCTCGTAAAAGCACCGAGTTAAGTTTCCCACGGAGTTACCATTGTTATACCGCGGATATGCGCGTGTACCCCATGAATGTACACCCGGCAGTGCCGGGATCCGATTGTCTGTGGACGAAAGGAAGAAAAGAGGGAATGGAGGACGAGGGTTGTAGTGGGAGGGTTGGTGGGCGAGGCGGGAGGTGGGGTTGATAGAGGGTCGGGGATGAGGTCGAAAGGGGGTAAAAGTGTTGGTGCACCGCTGGAGGTTGGGCAAAACTTAATTCGAGGCAATGTCTGCTGCCTGTCGTCTTCGCGGTGCACCCGAGAGTGCTTTTTGCGAATACGTATATATATATAGTGCATGTATAACATTATGTACTCTGTAATAGCATGTACGATGAAAATAGTACCTAGATTCCGTAGCAGACAAGGACAGGATGATATGGCCTCCCTATTGGTGCAAAACGGTGTACGGCCTGAAAAAATTTTACGAATTCGCTTTTTGTCCGCGTGGAAAAAAAGTTCTATCGGCCGCATTCCGTATTAGGGACGCGGAAGCTTGACATTTTTAAAATTGTTTGTCGCGAGCATTTGCTACCTTCTACACGTCAACTATATCGTTTCCGTAAATTCGTTCTCGTGTAATTTCTACTCTTTTCTCGTGATTGTCTTTCTCGTTTATTTTTTTCGACATTTTTTTCAGCCGCGAGTTTTGATTTAAAATCAAACCTTTTTGCTTGAAAACGATAGGAAATTTGTTCAATTTTTTATTCAATAACCTTTGTTTCTGTAAATAATGGATTTCATGAAAAATCACGCGCATGCGCGCGAGTATATGCGCATGCGCGAGTGCGCTTGTGCGTGCGCGCATGCGCGGGTGCGCGAGCGCGTGCGAGTGGGTACGGTCTTAGCGGTCCCACGGCGCTTCGAGCATCGTCGTTTACATTTCATTTGATTAACTTTGAACTATTTCGATTCCAAGGATTAGAGCGAACACGCCGTTCTCGCGCACATGGGTTCGGGCGAATTTGCTCGTCCCGGATAAAAGGGACAACGTCGAAAGCTCGGAATACCCGCAAAAGCTTACGACGCTTTGCATACATTTCCCAGCAACGTAAATTGCCCGGAAGACTTTTTGTTCTGTACCTACCTCTTCTTTTCTTCATTTTTGGTCATCACGCATTCGTATTTTTCATGCTTTCAACGCCGTGTGAAAAACGCGTGTCGAGAGTTTAATTATGCGGGCGGTGTGTAGAGACGTGGAAATTCGCTATCGAGAGGATGGATTAAAGAATTACACATTTCCCGCATTTAAATTTCTTTTCATACCCGCGCGACATTTTTTCTTTTCTTTTCTACAAATTTTTTAAAAAAATTCCTCCGAATTATCGAATTTATTCTCAATCGGTATAACTCGCGCAGAAAAAATAACATTGCACTTGCCATGAGAGAAGTACTTGCTGATTTTTTAGTTAAAAAACAAAAAAATCAAACGAATAGAAAAGCAAGAAAATCATTCGAGCTTTCGTATCGTTTAAAATTCTAGTCAGGGAACTCGCGATTTCCGGGGCTCGTATAAAAGTCCTCATGGTGAGGTAAAACGACCAATAATTATGCAAGAAATATCACGAGGCAGTGGAAACGCACCAGGCATAGCAATGTGAGTTCAGATTTTCTCCGACGTTACAAGATACTATCAGTACTCTCTCTCTCTCTCTTTCTCTCTCTCTCTCCCTCTCTCTCTCCCTCTCTCTCCCTCTCTCTCTCTCTCTCTTTGTTCTGGTTCACCCCGCGACCGCCACCGAGAATCGCAAAGAACATTCCTGTTTCCGTATGCCACGAACGAAGAAGGAAAATTTATTTGGTTTTCGTCTTGCCTATCTCAACGTCTGCTTTGATTTAATATATCGCGAAGTTAACATTGCGAGTTTCATATATCGTGCCCGCGTTGGAGAAATATTTTGACGGGATTAAAATAACTATACGAATGTCAGAGGGAGTGCGAGGACGGATAGTAAGAGGGAAGAAAAATCGGGGATGTTCGAGAGAAAATGTGATTTTGATCATATTTACATTTATTCGACCAATTGGATTTACAAATAGAGAGTCGAGTGTTCGTTTCTCGTGGGTGTCAATCAGAGCCAATCGCGTAATTAGCACGGTACTTGCTTTAGTGAAAATATTAAGCTCAAGTTTGAACTGAAATTAAAAACCTGTGTTTAAGGTTAAGTTTGAATTAATTCAAATTTGAATTTACATCAGAACTTTAGTTTAAACTTAAGTATTAATTTTAGTTTAAGTTTAAGTTCAAGCTTGAACTCAACTTGAAGCTTAGGTTCGAGCTTAAAGTGGGCTTTTGTTTCGTAATTGTAAAAAGTAAATATGAAAAAGAGGGTGTAAATTTCGAAAAAAAACTTGGTTTAAATTTTGACTTAGAAAAGTGGGCCGGTGGTGCGATTATAATTATCTTCTCATTCTCGCGTTAGGTGGACTATTTTGTTCTCACGATGGGAAAGAAAAAACGAGTGACTGAAAAGTTTTATAACTGAAATACGGGTCAAACTTGTTCAAAGTTCTATCCATCGTGCGCAGAGAAGAGACCCCCGAGAGGTTCAATAAAGCTCTCGAGTTGGCGTTTACTCTCTCGGCGATGCACTTATTGAACGGAAATCCCCGCGCTGGACTAGCCAATAATAATTAACCGTCTATCAACGGCCTCGTCGAATTTGCGTCTTTCTAATTGACAGCGTGATACGATACATTTTGATAGGAAGCGAGCCCCCGTTTTTAATGCAATCAAGAGTAACTCGAATGTAAAATGTAGAATATTGTCAAAGTATCGAATCGAATCCGATCCCGGATTCGAAATTCAATTAGAACATTAATTAATTTAGAAAAAAAGCTGTAAATTTATATTTACCATGCTTAATAAAGTATTTTTAATTTCGCAAAGAAAACAAATTCCTTTGTAATAAAAATGCTCCGAAATTTGGTAATTAATTTTGCGCTGTATGGAACTAATTGTAAGTAAGAAACGACTTTATTTGTAATCGAAGAAACGTTATCGAATCAATAAACGATAATTAATTAGGCAATTAGTGATAAAACTGTAATAAAAAGGGAGATGTTAATAGCGAGATGGAAAATAATGGAGGGTTTTTTTTAAATTTTTTTATTTTTTTGCTAATACATCGTCGACCG
The DNA here is from genome assembly GCA_964017225.1 of Netelia inedita. NCBI lineage: Eukaryota > Metazoa > Arthropoda > Insecta > Hymenoptera > Ichneumonidae > Netelia > Netelia inedita. Next base: position 9,451,563 of record OZ024925.1, read on the forward strand.
AGATGAGTTCGAGGCCAATATCTCGAGACGGATGAAGTGCAATCTTTTCCTTCTCCGAGAGTACATAAATTAGCACGCGTAAATTGCTCGGGGAAACGCGGCGAGTTTCTGGACTGTCTCGGGACGTCTCGCTGCCACGAGGAAAGAAGTAAGAAAATCTAATTGGAAATTACGATGCTACGTGAGGGAGGCTTTTTTTTACTCTCTCTTTACTTTTATTTTATTTCATTCTCTCTCTCTCTTTCCCTTGTCCCTTTACTGCCTCGTTCCTGCTGCTACTAACGAGTCTCACAACTCCCCAATTCGTTTTCTTATTTCCTACATTTTCTCCCTTTTTTTCTTCTTCTTCCTTCCTCCCATTTCTTGTTTCTCCCGATAGCTTTTCTTTACAGTTATACGCGTTGCAGCACGAAATGTATGGACCGTTTCGTGAAATATTGATCTTATTCGCCATCCGGCAATGTCTTTCTGTAATTTTTTATCTCGAATCAATGATTAAATTCCGAATAAAAATGTAAATGTTTTGAAATCTGAATAAATTAAAAATTAAAATTACAAAAGAAATTGTATTTAACGATATTTAAAGTCGTTACTTGAATTTAATTTTTTTCTTCAGCTTTTATATGAATTATTCTTGAAATTAAGCTTTCATGGAAATATCATTAACAGTAAAAACCTTGATGAACGTTGAAAATACGTCAAAAACGTTGAGCGAGAGTAGGAAACGACTTGTAACATTGTGCAATATTCTTTTTTAATTTGAGTCTTCCTAATTGACGATGTGATGTACATTAGTACGGAAGCGGGCTTGTATTTTTAATATAATTACGGATGTACGAAGGAAGAATGAAGTATATACCGTAAACCATGAGAGGTGAAATTTAATTTTGGAATCCTGACCGTGCAGCGTTGTTATGGAAATCATATATTTCGACGTGGGGTGCATTAAATCTTGAAACCTACTTCTGTGATTTACATTAGCAAATTGGACATAATGCTCCAAGCCATTGTCTTCGAGCTAAATAAATCAAATAAAATTAATAAATATATATACAAATATTTATTCTCTTATTCATTTCTATATTTACCCACTTGTTTTAAAAATTGTTAAATGTACATCATTATCATATTTATGTTAAAAAGTTAGAATCACGATTAAACAATTTTTTAAAAATAAATACACGATATAAAAATACAACGTATAACATACATCCTATTCATATTTATAATTAAATTAAAATAAATTAAATTTGAGACAAGAATATATTCATTTTCTCATATCTAATTATCCAATTGAAACATTTCTTGAAAAATATAAATGTGAATGTAAACAACCATACCCACTACGTGTAATAATATATAATATATACATTAATTTAAAAAAAAATTGAAATACAAAATACATAAATGTATATATAGGTAAATATCATGTTTTGGAACGGAATTAGTACGATTAAGATTGCATCTCGGTTGGATAGACAGCGAGAGAGGATCAACCTCAAAGTAACTAGCAAGTAGAACGCGTGTGAGACGTACATAGTTGGGAGGATCTATAGTGGGTACGGTGCACGTGTTGGCCAGGATTACGGAAATGCTCGAAGGGCGGGAGGGTTAGAGCTCGTCCCATCGGTACTATACGTGTATGTGTGTACGAGAGAGAGAGAGAGAGAGAGAGAGAGAGAGATAGCACCGGAGGCTATATACGTGCCGGTTAGTGGCTGTACGCTCCGCTATGCTTCTCGTACCGGACCTCTCTCTACGGTGTCGTGGCTGCCCCGAGACTGATGCTGAATTACGTCCTAGCCTATATCCCCTGGACCTATTGGACGTACGCCTGCCCCCCATAAATATACCATACTACGAGAGATCGTCGCGTCTACACACCGAGAAGCTTTTACCCAATACTGTCCTGACGAAAAATAAACCTCGACAATTTAATGCCCTTCACGACGGAAAAATCGACGACGTAAAAAGAAGATGAGAAAAAAAAAGTAAAACAAGAAATCGTCCGACGATACGGATCAAGGTCGATTTTACAATTATTTATCGTACATATTTTCATCTTTTTTCAATTATGTTCGACGATAAACGAGCTTTTGCACTCGGTAATGGAAAAACTGCGTCGTTGTTGTTGTTTTTTAAAATTATTCTTAGCTCGTCGTGAAAATAGAAAATACTTTTGTTTTTATATATTTTTTTGGTGTTGGAACGAAGAGACGAGTATTTTAGACAGTTTACGATCGAGACAGAAATAATATTTAAAATTTTTCAAAAATTGTCTCCCCTATCAATTATTCACTTTAATTACAAAATTAATTCGAATCTTGCGGTTAATAATTTATGTATTGAATTTAACGTCGAAATGAAGGATTATTCTTTCTTTTTTCATTATGAATGCGTAAACATTAAGCAGCTTTTAACATTCAGCAATGAAATTTACGTTTAATAAATGTTCGTGACGAGACGTGGTAAATTCCGTGATTCGTTTAAGGATTATTTACATTTTTGATTAAAAATCTTTCTTTTTTGTCGAATTTGTAAAGATTTTTGTTTGTCTTTACGCGTAAAAGCTCTTCAGTGTAACTTCGACTAGCTCTCTCCCCTGGATTCGTCTTTACTTTTGTCATTCACCGTCGAACGTGCCCTGAATCTGAAAAAGGACAACGATGCAAGAAACATCGATAGTCTCCGGTCTCTTTTCCGCGAAAGAGACTTCTGGTGCACTCGGGGAAAATTCGCAAGAAACGCTCGTAATCAGCGAAGGCTTCCTTCTGGTACCATACCTATCTCTTCTCTCTCTCTCTCTCTCTCTCTCTGTCTCGTTCGTCGACCCTTTCTTCCCCCGCTGCGTTAGCACTCCATTCATCAGTGAATCGATTTCATCTCGATATGCAAGCCTCCCTACTCTCTCATCGGACAGCACTTTATTCATCGTCACACCATTCGCGATTAAATGAGTCGCGAATGAGAACGGAAAACTGTTTGTAAAAGTGAGCCATTTTTCTCATCGAATGTTTTTCAACGAAATTGCTTATCATCTCGTATTAAAACGGAATTAAAACGAAGTATGCGTCCATTTTTACGACGATGCGTTTTTTTGGCTAAAAATGACATTTGAATTTATCGAAGATTTATTTTAATGTCGATTTTTTCAAATTTTTTCAAAAAATTTTAAAATTATTTTGCGAGTAGTTTTTTTTGTTCGACCGGTGTTCTCATAATTCCCAGAGAGCATTCTAAAATAGGAAACGAGGATAGAAGGACGAAGTTGAAACTTATTGTTAGTCGAATATTCTCGAAAAAATACCACAATTCAGAAAAAGCAAATTATTAAGAAACAAAAATAAATTCAAAATAAATTTTTGTTTCAACGTTCCTCGCGTTTTTTTTAATTAAATTCTTAAATTGCGATAATTTGTTTGATTGCAAACACCTAAAATGGAAACAAAATTGGAACTTTGTACCTTTTCGGGGATTAGCCACTCGTTTGTTCGACGAACCCAATTAATAACGACTTTTCAACCTTTTCCCCTTTCCCTTCGATCTCTCGTATATCCCTTCCACGAAATCGTTTAAATTTGTCCCTCCCGTAAGTTCGACCATCGTCCGAAACAGTCTCTCGTAGCAATCTCTTATTTACCGAATCTCAACGGGATCGGAAGCGATTGTCAATCGTGCCAAATGAGATTTCGTAGCACGGAACGAAGAGTAAAATGCCTCGAGCCATGGAATCGCGGCCGTTTCTCCGCTAGTTTCGGGAGGGCAAAAACGCCGTTGGCGGTCTCGTTGCGTATAGGGGCTGTATAAAAGAGTGCCCATGTGGACAGGTCGAGAAAAAGAGATTCGGTATCGAACACATCCAATAAAGGAAAACGAAAAAACAAACAAAAAAAATTCGTCCGTTTCTCGAGGCGTTGTAAACAATCGAATGAGAATGAACGAGCTACGATTCGTATCGAGATTCCAATCGTCTCGCCAACAATTTCGTATCTCGAGATTTTATGACAAATTAATTAAAAAGAAAAAGAAATAAAAATTATAAATTATAATATTTATAAAATGCTCAATCAAAGAAAAATATTCCGCAGGTTTCTCGTGCGATTCGTCATTATTGTTTAGACACTTAGAAACTATAAAATTTGAAATTTGTATTATTTATTTCAAAAACTGAATTTCTAACAAAAATCGAAAAAACATTTGTTTTCGAATTTTCGACCACTGTTTAAATATTTTTGGTTAGCGTGAACGTGTTCAAATTTTCCGAGTAGAAAAAGCTTCGTTCTACTTTTTTTGTATAATTGGATCTCGAATTTTTTGAGTTTTTTGCACGAATAAAACCAAATGGCAAAAAAATGGCGACGATCGTTATGATAAAAAAAAACAAATCGTGTCGCAAGTGGCCGTGAGTAAAAACTGTCAAAGCTTTATCTCGCACGATTATGCCACCTACCATATTTTTCCCCTAAAATACATTTCCCAGAGTTTTATACCCTTTCCGGGGAGAAAGGTTGATATCGAGTGTGGAATAATAATCCGGCGTGCACGGGTCCAGGATGCATTTTCAAGAGATCGCATTATAAAGCGTGGCACGCGGTCCGCCCTTTTTTCGAGACCGGCACTTGGTTGCAACAGGGAAAGAGAGGGAGAGAGTGGCGCCCCCAAACGGAACCCTCGTTTATCGGCTCCTCGCACGTACCGAAACTCTCGAGGCTATGTGCTTTCCCGGAGACGAATTCACCGTTCGAAGAAATCGTTCGTTCGAGCTTTTCGAATCGACGCGAGATTTTACGGCATAATGGACGAGTCGTACTTTTACCCCGCGTCTCAACCCGCCTTAACCTTTAAGAAAGAAATCGTTAAAAAATTGTGAAATCTGGAAATATCGAAAAAATGAAACAACAATTTAAAAAATATATTTCCCAACGAAAGTATAAAGAAAAAGTACCACATTTTGGCAACATGGATAAATATTTTGATTTATTAAAAAATATAATATCGAATAAAAAGAAACAAAAAATTTGTAAATTACTCAAAAAAATGAAAAAGTACCAGAAATAAATCAATCTCTTAGCAAAACGGCGAAATAATTAATCAGAATGAAAAAAAAAAAAAACTTTAAAGTAAATCGTCGAAGTTTTGACAAAATATTAAACATTCGAATTCGATTTTTGAATAAAAAGGAATGGAAAATTCATTAAAAATTTGACAAAATTTTGAAGAAAAACGAGCGTGATATTGAAAAAATGATTAAAATAGGGAATGAAGAAAGTGTACGAGGTAACCGTCGGTCGGTTAATAAGACACGAAAGCTTTTAAGCTCAGTTGTTCGAATAAATTTCCAAATCCGTTCTAAATTGTTTGCCGAGTCTTCCGCACTTACGTCGTAGGTACGGAGGAGAGTCTAACGAGTATCGAACGTCGACCCCTGGGCCCTGAGATTGCGGTTCAGGGTTTAGGTTTCCGCGAACGGAGGAGAGTTTCCCGGAGTGGTTCGAACGTTACAAGTACCAGGACGTTATATCGCTCTCGCTCGCTCGCGTTCGCCCGACGAGCTTGAATCATTTCGTACGTACGCCGCGAGAGGACTCTCTCGGCTGTAGTCTTAAGGACGATCAAGTACCGCTCAACTACTCTCTTTGGTACCCTTGGCAGGGGGGGGGGGATGAAGGGTCAAGAGTGAACTCCTAGGTGTGTCTACTCTTGAGTACAAACACAATTGAACGAAGATTGTTCCAAGTTTTCGCGACGATGCGACTATTCTCGCCGATATTTTGTCCTTAAAAACATCACGTAACGATCAAATAATCAACTTTGTTAAATAATATGAAAAAAACGTCAGTCGTCGAAAACGAAATATTTTTTTAATAAAAAAGAATTTGATTCGGTCTGAAACTCGAAGGAAAAACTATCAAGAATTAAAGATAAGAAATTCAATTATTTCATACAATAATCTTAGATAATTAATGAAATTACTTGTCTAATGAAAAAATGAGTAATAACAAAAAATAATAATTCAATTTCCTTTCGTTATCATCTAAAAATTTATATTATTACTCAAATAATTTGAAATGAAAGTTTGAGAGAGAATGAATTTTTTTTGGTACCTTTTGAGTTTATCGTGCTTTCTTTATTTTTATTTTAGCCCCTACGAAAAAATTACAGGTTTTTTTACGTTCGAAGGAAGTTTTAAAAAAAAATTTTATAACGAAACCAAAACTGTTCACGTCGACGTTCGAGTAAATTAAAAACTGTTTCCATCAAACTTTGATGTACGTTGCACAAGTTTCTATTAGGTTGTTTGATACACGGGGAATGGTATATTGTACGTACACGGAAAAGCCTCGAGGCATGAAGTCTATGAGCTCGTTCGAGGGAAAGTGCCACAGAGAGCTTCAGAAACGATTATGTTGACGCACTATGCTCTCTCGTGGTCTGCCAGGATTCTCCGCTTTGTCTCCACTTCAATCGTCAACGGTTTCTACTGTTGGAGTTCGCGCATGTTTGTGGCTCCGTTGTAAGCTTCGAGAATTTCGAAACGGTTGCTTATTGAGCGTTCGTTGTGTCAACATTAAAAATTCAAAACAAACAAAAAAACTAAACTAAACTCCAGGCCAATTTCTCTAATGACGTTTCTGCGAACAATTTTGGGGTTTTTTCACTTTTTTACCTGTTGAATCGAGAGACGAGTTTTACCGAATTTTGAATTGCAACGAATTAACGTATTTTTTTTAAATTACAACTTAACTTCATTTTAAATCAATAAACAAAAATTTATATTTTATGACAGAAAAAACATTTATTTTTCAAAAAGACATCCCCCTCCCCTCACATCCTCTAAATTTCCAACATTTCCATACGCAGCTCTTTCAATAAAACTATTAATATTACAAACGTCGATGCATCTGGAACAAAAATTAGCAAATGGGTTAAAAAAAAACGAGAAACTGCATCTTTCAATTCGTACCCTTTTCATAAAAGCTTTTTGTCACCCTGTTCCATTGTAATCCAGCCTAGTCACGAGTGATGAGTATCGAATCATTTCGACACACACACACACACACATGCCTACCTCACCATAAAATTTCAGTCCAGATAATCGGGTAACGACCTTAATCCGAATAAGTACAACTTTGTTAGACCTGCGCAGCAATATTTCGCTATTTGTACCGAGGAGTTATGTTCCCCCACTTTTTTTTCTCTCTATCCTCGGGACTTGGACAGAAGTGCACACTACGACGAGCACAGGTGTACCTATATCGATCATTACACGTATATAAATAACTAATACATAAATGCTCGGAACAAGCGCGTACATAGGTGTTCATGTGTGCGCGCGCATGTATATATGTATGCGCGCGCAGGTGTGTGTGTGTGTGTGTGTGTGCAGACGCATAAAGATACGAATATATGTCGGGTATATGATAAAGTGTGGGGGTTGGGGGTGGAGGAGGAGGTGGTAGTGGAGGAGGGTAGAGAAGGGTGGAGGATAACGAACAAGAGGCTTGAAAGCTGAAATACAGCGCGTCGTGTGCTTTAACGCTCTCGGGCTGTGTGGTAGCGGTGGCAGTAGCGAGTGCTTCAGCGAGTGTGTCTCTCACGGAGTTGTATTACTGGCATTCGCATCGCCTGCATTTCCATCTGCTTAGCACCAAAATCCGCTTTATGTTATAGAGGGATAGAGGGAGAGAGAGCCGCGGCCCGGATCGTCTAATGATTGCGCGAGAAGCATATGGCCAAGGTAACGTTATACACCGACGGGAGACTCGCTCCGACGTCGCTGGATAACTTTGTCCCGATGCGATCTCCACCTATTTCTTCATCCTTTTCTCATTTACCTCATATTCTTTCACCCGAGTTTATATCCTCTTTATCCTCTTCTTACCACTCAAAAGCCTTGGTATAAAGAGCGCGGATTTTGCTGAAGGAGGAGGAGGAGAGAGAGAGAGAGGTCGAAGATAAAAACAAGATTTGTGCAGCTTGATTTCTTTGGCCTCTTTTTTGTGACTGCTATTTTGTACGTAGGTACCAGATTTTGAGAAGCTAGGGTGAGGTTGTATTCTGAAACCTACGGTCGACCTATTGTCAACCTGCTACGAGGGAAAGTTGAGATAGAATTTGAAAGTTAAAAATTATTATAAAGGTTGAAAATACAGTGAGGGTTGAAACCTACCGTGGAGGTTCAACTTTATAGGGAAGCTTGAAGGTGAACCCATGATTCGTCAAAGCAATATCGAGATTATACTAATCGTCGAAATGGGACACAATTTTCAATCTTACACAAGTCATGATTTTGCTCTCTACGAAAATTGCTGTATACCTTCCAAATATGAGAAGAAGAAGAAAAAAACATTTGAATCAAATATTTAGGAAAAGCGTCTGAATGGGTGTTTCACGTCGCCTTGACATCGTACGTTGAACCGTGTGTGCTGGCTTTTGCGATTAGCATACGATGGACGTGGCCCGCGAGAACGAGAAGACTGGAAGAGAGAGAGAGAGAGAGCAAAGGGGCTAAAAGGGAAGTCGAGAAGAGACCTCGTTTCGTTCTTATCGCATGTACGATTTCGTCGGGTTAATTGCGCGGGATTAGAATCCTGTATTAAGGTTTCGTTTTATCGCTGCTTCTGCTTTGCTTTTGGATGAAATAAAAGACAGAATTTCGTGGGCAAACTCGGGCCTGGAATCGTTCGCGACGACACAAGTCGAGCCAATTTCTCATCTCCAAAAAAATAAAAAATAAAATAAAAAGATAAGTTTCCAACGAAAATGAGGTTCTGCAAATTTCATACGGAATTCCAGGTTAACGTCCGTTTATTCCACCCTTGGGACGAACTTATCACGAATTAATAATAATTTTATTAATAATGAATAAATAAATAATTTTAATAACAATAATAATAATAATAATAATAATAATAATAATAATTTATATAATAATGCGATAAGAATTTAAAAATTATTTTTCGACAGTTTCACTTACAGACTCGATTACAAATTCGAACACAAATTCTGCAAGATTCAGATAAGACAGTGAAGCATTCATTCCCCATGGACCAAGAGACAATGATGAGAATTATACTTATTTCGACCGATTTGAACTGCGAAAAGCTCGAAAAGGTAGGAGACCGATTAATCGTTTCGTACTTCGCAAGAGAGCTCAATAAAATGCCTGAGTGATTTAGTTGAAAAGTACGGATACAGTAAATATATATATGGGTAGTTGTATAACGATCGAAACTCTCACTCTCCTCTCTCGCCTTCTTTCTTTGTTTGCCATTATCATTCTTTTTTTTCATGATGGCATTCCCGAGCGGGTTCGTTCATAGTCGAGACTAGAGGAACAATCAACATGAACGAGAGTGGGTGAGAAAGAGATCGAGAGAGCGAGAGAGCGAGAGAGCGAGAGAGAGAGAGAACGAGAGATAAGAGTGGTGGATGCAAATAAGTTTAATTAGGTTGCATGAGATCCTTTCTTTCACTCCCCGTTCCTTATTGTCGAGTCTCGTAGACGGAACTCGTCGAGAGGAATTCGTTTCTAAGCGACCGGAAACTTTCGACTCTTAGTCGTCGCCCATTTACTCTCTTGGTTCTTCTTCTTCCTCTTCTTCTTCTCCTTCTTCTTCTTCTTCTTCCTCTTCTTCTCAGTCCATTTTCCACTCTTGCCTTCGGGGATTTTCGAGATACACTCCCCCCTTTACACGGACCTCACAGAACGTTATCGATAAATTCTTTCGCAAAATACGGATTTCAAAAGTTTCACAAACGAAAACCGACGTTCCTTCCTTTTAACATTGTTTGATAACTTTGATGGTTGATATATTTTTTTAATCAGCACATTATCGTAATTATTAATAAATTAATCTTTCTTAACTATGTTTGTCATTATGATTTTTTTTTCTAATTTCAGCAGTCTCAAGCGTTATTCATTATTTTAATTGATTTTATAGAAAAATATTTCTTACAATCAGCCTTCATCTAACATTTTTATCATTTTAATCGTACATATTTTGATAGAATTGTCAAAATAAAATAAAATAAAATAGAAAATAATACTTAAAAAAATTTTAATGATGACGATCTTAAGAAAAACTTAATAAATCTAATAAATTAACGACTTTCTATTTTCTCCAAGTCCGGAGCGACGGACGTCCAATAACATTTTGCAACACCGATGGGGAATAAATTTTCTCGATGAAGCATGCTAGAATCTCCGTCGTGAGACGTCGCGTCAAAAAAATCTACAAATTTTCTATGGAATCTAATTTTAGGGTGTGACTAAACATCGTCGAAAAGGTCCCCTGTCGCTATTCTCGATCGTCCGGGGCTAGCAGTGGAAATTATCGTGAAAATTGGCTGGAAAAAGCGCTGAGGGCTCCAGAGAGGTGCAGGTGAGAGGTGCTGATATCAACGCAAGAGAGAGAGAGAGAGAGAGAGAGAGAGAGAGAGAGAGAGAGAGAGCGAGAGAGAGAACGAGAGAAAGAGAGAGGAGAGGGAGGGAGAGGGCGCGAGAGGGTGAGGAAGAGAGAGGGAGTGGGAGAGAGAGGGAGAGAGATAGGGGACGATAGAAAGCTCCGCAGGCGTCGTGGAAAACCGCTGACTTACCGAAAACTCTTCCGGCTTTGAAATATACGAGCGCAGCTTGCACCGGTGCCGCGTTAAAATATACCGGCCCGAAGTTTTTTCTTTTTTTTTTTTTTTTTGCTGGCACTCGCTGCGATTACGGTTATTTAATAAATAGAGATAGAACACGCGTTCTCGCGTATTACGTGTCTACGACGAAGGAAAAAATAAAATAAAAAATAATAGAAAAAAAACATGAAATTATTCGGACCAAACTCACAACGCAAAGAAACGAATCGTCGTTTCGTTGAATTTTTGCGTCGACAAGACGAACGTTACCGAACAAAAATCGGTTCGCGGTGACAATATTTTTTTCGGGAATGCTTTCGAGATAAAAAAAAATCGTTTGCGATAAAATCGTAAAGTAGACGAGAGACGAAATAAAAGGGAAACAAAATCGAGTGAAAGACGAAAAAAAAGAATAAAAAAACGAAATAAATAAAAACGCAGGAGTTGTTCCGATTTCTCGTGTTTTCTCGAATAATTGGTTCGCCGCGATTGAATCGCTACCGTGTCGATCGTTCTCTCTTCCGTCTATCGCTTTGATTGCTCGTCCAGTCGAGCGAATTCGGGCGAGCATCATTGAAATTTTATCGCAAACCTTTCTCTCTCTTTCTCTCTCTCACTGTGCGAACACATTCATTCCACTCTGTATCACCGATCGCGATTCTCCATCTCTCTTTCTCTTCTCATTCTATCTAGTCCGAGCTGAGCTACGACATTTTTTTTCGTATTTTCCGGTAAATTTTGTGCATTCTACTCTTTCTGTCTCTCTCTATCTATCTCTATCTCTCTCTCTCTCTCTCTCTCTCTCATTCGCTCGCTCGAAGAATTCCTTTGAGCTGTTGCAACAAAATCGAAACTCACTTCCTCCAATTTCGGACCGACACTCGTTTTGGTCGTAATTACAAAATCCAGAGCTCCGATACGTATCTTTTTTTTTGGTTTCGTTTGGGCAGTGGCCCAATGTTTTCATCTCTCCTTTTGGACCGTTGAAATTTAATTGCGCTAAGCAACTTTGCGTTTGGGACTTTAGAGTTTCGAGTATCCAACCCTTTTGGGTTTTGTTTTAAGATCTTTTTCGGTGGAAACTTCTTTTATTCATAGAAGTTTATATTTAAAAAATTCAAAAGAAATAACAATTTTTATGAAATAGTTGATAAAATTAATCAACGTAAGAATATACCATAATAAAAATTATCAATTTAATTTTAAGATCGTTCTCAGGCGTTTTATAAGTAAATAGTGTATAAGTAAAGTGTAGAACAATGTAGAAAAATGTATTTGATTTTGTCGGTTCGAATTGTACAACTTCGTTGAATTTATGCTCACTTCAATTTATCTTGACTTTCAAGTTTTAATGATACTTTTATAGATGACGTCTATCTTTTCCTGGACGCCTCGCCAACTGTACTAGGCAGATAGTTTTCTGTGGCACCTCACAATCAATTACAGATAGCGAGTGCTTGGTGGCAGTGTAAATAGTAATACAATTTTTTGCTGGTAATACCAAATACAAAAAATTCGCTCAAATAAATCAAACATTAATATAACAAAAAAATACGATATGGTTTATTAATTTTATAGCGGTCAGGTAAGTGCGCATTATCAACAATACATGGGAGACATTTTTTTTATACAGTCATCGTTTTTACTATTCTTAGCATATGTTACGAAAATAATTGTAACGTGTCTCCATTTATTTCGTTCGCCCGTATTATTAGAACTAAAAATAACATTCTAAAACGAAGTAAAAATGTAAAGAGACTAAATATAGCAAAATACAGAAATTTTCTTTCTAAAACAGTCCCAATCGTGCTGAATTTTGTATGAAATTAGATCTCTGTGTCTAAATTATGCGAATTCCAGTGATTGATAACGAAGACATTTAGCTTCGGTTCAACGTCGACGTCGCTATCGACAGTGCGTCGCTATCCAGAGCGTAGCACCTAACAGTTCATTGGTCTAACATATGTTGAACCAGATTTTTTGTCGTCATTTTTATTTGATCATCGTTTAATCGTCAAATCGACAGATTCTTCTAATAGTATTTTTCGTTCAGTCATCGGGATATTCAGACGGGAACACCAGATTTTTCATTTATTCATTCGCGTTGAAATTTGACTCCTTTGTCACGATCGCGTACGTTTCTTCGAGAAAATTGTGGCAGATCGTTTTTTTTAACTCCTCGTTACATTATTATTGTATATATATTTACTATTGGAAAAATTCATCGTTCAGCCATGCATTTTTTCTTAACGAGCCTCGCGATGTTCGCTCTGTTTCTCGGATTTACTATGTCTGCAGCTTATCAGGGTGAGTAGGAACGAACCGTAACTAACACGTATCCATACAGCTATATATTATAGCAAACCACGTATATAAGTTTATGACAAGCTTCGAGATACGTCCAATAAATCAAGAAATGTCATATGCGCGACACAGGGATGCAAAAACACCGGTGGGCAAAAGAAAAAAACTAATCGAACCTTTGGTCACCTAGTTATCGTTAAAAGGCGGAGATATCACAAGCTTAAATGGAAATTAACATTTTTACAGCATCGAGGATCATCGGTGACATGGACATACGGCAAATCCTTGCGATGACTTTTACCAATTTACTTGCGACAATTTCTTAAAACGTGCCCTATCCAGCGACGCGAATTATGCGAGCAATCTGTTAAGCAGCAGCGGGCTATATAAATCCGAAAGGAAAAGCCTCTTCGAGGATGATTATGCAGATGACGATATTAGGTCTTTTAAACTAGCGAAAACCATGTACAAGTCTTGTATGGACAAGGGTCAGCGAAGTTTCCTCGTGCAATCAGTACCAAAATCCGCTATAAACGATAAATAAACGACTCGATCGACAATTATGGTTCCGCAGAGGATATCGAAAAAAGGGGTCCTACCGCTCAAAGTGTTAATACAGATGCTCGGCGGCTGGCCGGTACTCGAGGGTGCTGCTTGGAAAGAATCGAACTTTGATTGGATGGCGACGACCGCGGCTTGGACCCGTTCTGGATTGCCACCGGAGACTTTCACAAAGATTGGTATACAAGAAGATAAAAAATATCCGGCACGGAAGGTGTTATTCGTACGTATCCGTATCCATTGTTCGATCGAACCGATAATGCGGAAAAGTAAATGGGACAATGCTATTTTGCTATTCAGATTAGCCCACCATCGTGGATCATCAAACCGCAACATTTCAATGAGGGCTTTAATGGAAATGTGGTGATAAAGACTTATTAAATATTGATGGTTGATGTCGCTGTGAGTCTCGGGGCTGACAGAAAAACGGCGGAAGACGAGCTCAAGGAAGCATTACTGTTCCACATCGAGCTGAACAATGTACGTATCGGTAATTCGTAAAATATACGGTTGGTTCGTGACAATTCTGGGTGAATGATTGGAAAAACTATCATGACAGTTTGAAAATCGGGAAAAAAACAAACTATCGGGCAAAAATGGTCGAAACCAAGGGATGCGGATGATTTTTCAATGATTCAACGGGAATAATACGTAAATCTGCGTTTATATTGATGTTCTTTAGGAGATAGCTGCAGCCAAATATGAATTTCGTCGAATGACACTGAAAACGTTGACCCTACGTTATCCTAGAGTGAATTGGAGAGATACTTTTGCAAGGTTGTATTCGCCAATGCAGACGATCGGTGATGATGACGATGTTGTAGTGTAGCTACAGGCCAATGTTTATGAAGAATGTCATCGGGCTGGTATCGAGATCGTCAAAAAGGGTTCTTGCTAATTTTGCAATGTTTCAAATTATCCCATCAAGAATGCGAACCATGAACAAAGAGACTATCGAGAAATTGAATGCTTATGAGACGGCCAGAGATAATTACGTTAAAAGCAATCAAAGATGGTTGTCCTGCATGGACGTAGTGAAAAATGGCATGCCAGTGAGCGTCAGTTACATGTATATGAAAAAGTTCATGAAACCCGAGACGAAATCGAAATTCGAAGATATGATCCGAAATATTAGGCAGGAATTTCGAGCTAATGTGGACAAGGTGAAGACAATTTGGAAACAACGAGAGAATGAAAATAAATCTACCTAGAGCTATCTGCTTATTGTTTTTTCTAATTAATCTCAAATTTTGCAGGTGCCATTCTTGGACGCCCAAACGAAGGCGAATGCGAAGAAAAAAGAAAAAGCTATTAAAATCGTCATTGGCTATCCCAATGCAGTTTTAGATAACGACGGACTCGAAGAATATTACGAAGATCTCGACCTGTTCGATGATTATTTTTTCAATTCGCTACGTTTGATGAAATTTGATTTCGCCAAACAAAATCTGAAAGTAAGTACCTACAACTTTGCATTAAGTAGTTTCATCTAATGTCTCAGATGAGAATGATTCATCCCTAATTACCCCTAAAATTATTATTCATGCCTATATTTGCATTTACGCTAATATAGTAGAGCATGTTTGTCCTTTTAACGAAAAATATCGAGGAATGTTGAACATATGTTTCTTATTTTTGTATGCTCGAATTATTCAGTGGAGAATTTAAGAATTCCTTCCTCAGTGTTGAGGCATTCGTCCGAATATTAATCTAGTCCAAAATAAATCAAGACTGGTTCGATTCCAATGTCTATAATTATGGGTGTGCGAAATAAAGATAATAATTTTTGTAATTTCTGGATTAAATAAAACTGCTTTCGTTATTGTACAGGTGGACGGACACTTGACTCTTGAAGAAAATATCGCGGAAAATGCAGGTGTAAAGCGGGCTTATCACGCCTGCGTTAACACGATGAGTGGTAAAGCATCGGAGAAACGATTGCCCGGACTTGATTTCACACCGAATCAAATGTTCTGGATTATCTACGGCAACATACGATGTGAGAAATATAGGCCGGCATTTTTGGAGTCCTGGTCAAAAATATCGTTACACGTGACAAACCGTTGTCGCGTTACTGAAACATTAATGAACAGCCAAGAATTCGTGAAGGATTTCAATTGTATTCTCGGGTCGAAAATGAATCCTATGGAAAAGTGCTCCATATGGTAAATTACTTCGTGAAACGACTCGCCAATATTGTAAATTCGTGAGATTCGATCGCATCATCGTTCGATCTAATATTAACACCAATATAGATTGGACGCTTGATATTAAAGATAACGTAAAAAATGTACCAAACAATGTCGAACTTTTGAAAAATAAATAAAAATTTGTGTGCAAAGAATTTTTTTTTAAACCGTAAAACTTCCTGCGGTGAATTCACTTTGAAGTCATGTCACGAACTTCACGGCACGTCGAACACCACGTTGAAACAGTTGATAAGTGACGAATATATTTTCCTATACGCTAAGTCACCGTACTAGGCAAATTTTTTTATATTTTTCAATACAGTCAGAGGCAACCGGTAACTTGTGAATTTACATTTGTAACATAAGTTTTTGCTGGTAATAATGGATATAAATAATTAATATCACACGAATATGAAATACAATATATTAATTTTATAACGACCGCGTAAATGCGTATTATTAACGCACCATCGCGGACATTTTTTTCGTCTAGTTATCGTTTTTACCAATTACTTATTTATTTACTTTATATAAATTTATTTTATTTATTTGTATACTTTATATAACGAAAATCGTTCTAACGAGTCTACATTTATTCCGTTAATCCGTATGTTTCTCACGTCAAAAATAACATTTCCAAATGAGGTAAAAACTTTAATGGACGAAATATCGTGAAACATAGAAATTTTGTTTCTAGAACAGTTGCAATCACGCTGGAACGAGCAAATAAACTAATAGTAAGCATCGAGAGCGTAATAATTTCGTATGCTGTCGGTAAAGTATGGAAAAATTGAAGTGGTGGTGTCCACCTAAGCGTAAGGTATTTGATTTTATTTTAAGATCGTCGTCACTATCGAGCGTTTATCGTGTAGCACGTGGCGCTTAACAGTTCAGTAGTCTTCCAATAATTGAGCCAGACTTTTTGTCGGATTTTTGCGCTTCTGTTTGCAGAGAATTTTTCAACTCGTGACAGACTACTCGATATATGATTTTTTTCGAGTCGTTTTAACAATATTTATTATAATTAACGATAGTGATATTGATTATCAAATATCAGCGAGCTATAAAATACAAAAATTCTAGATTCTTCAAATCGTCTTGGTTCGTTCGTTGGGATATTCGGACGAGATACGACACTTATCATTTCATTTATTTGGGTTAAAACTTGAGACCTCCGTTACTCTGTTGCGTTCGTTTCTTCAAGCACATTATTACTAATATTTCTTTTTTCAATCCTTCGCAACTTCATTTTTAAGGATATACTCTTTAAAAAAGCATCGATCAGCCATGCTTTTCTGGTGGACGAGACTTGCGATATTAGTGCAGTTTCTCGGAGTTGTCACGGCTGCAGCTCATCGAGGTGAGTAGAAGCGAATGTTAACTATCACGTTGCTCGTTACGATTCAAATATTGCCGAAAATTATCACGGTTTCCTTAGCAATAAAACATATTTACGGATCATCTTGATTCGGTCCGGTGATTTAGATTCGTTCTTTATTAAAGCACGAATAAATATACAGTGGAGTTAAATCATTAAGTAAAACATTCAATGCTCAGAGCTTCGAGATACGGCCAATGAAGCAGGAATTGGGGATGTATGCCTCACAAAGGCTTGCAACGACACCGGTAAGTGAATGAAAAATATATATATAATCGAACGGTACGTTCTGTCATCAATTAACCGATCAAAGGCGGAGATATCGTACACTTAAATAAAAATGCATATTTTTGCAGTAACACGGTTGATGATGGATATGGACATTACGATAAATCCTTGTGATGACTTTTATCAATTTACTTGCGGCAATTTCTTAAAACGTGACCTACCGAGCGGCGCTGTTTCCACGAACTACTGGACAATGGCCAAGACGCAGTTCAAGTCACAACTGCGAAGCCTCCTTGAGGCCGATTATGCGGCTGGCGAGTTTAGGCCCTTAAAGCTGATGAAAATCTTGTACAAGTCCTGTATGAACGAGAGTGAGTGAAGTTTCCTCATACAATCGGCACAAATATCCATAACAAATGATAGCCGAACGACTCGATCAATAATCATCGTTTCGCAGGGTACATAGAAAGAAAAGGGACTCTACCGATCAAAGACATAATACGGTTGCTCGGCGGCTGGCCGGTACTCGCAGGCGCTTCTTGGGACGAATCGAACTTTGATTGGATGGCGACGACCGCGGCTTGGACTCGTGGTGGATTGCCACCGGTGACTTTCATGAATATTGGTATGCAAGAAGATATTCAGAACATGACAAGGAAGGTGTTATTCGTACGTATCCGCGTTCAGTAATCGACCGAGTCGATAATGCGGCAAAGTTAAGACGGCCAATATTATTTTGCGCTTTAGGTCGCACCACCAACGTGGATCATCAAATCGTCCCAACTCAATCAGGGCTTTAATAGAACTGAGGTGATAAGGGCTTATTACACATTGATGGTCGATGTCGCCGTGAGTCTCGGGGCTGACAGAAAATTTGCGGAAGACGAGCTCAAGGAAGCATTACTGTTCCAAATTCAACTGAGCAACGTATGTATCGGTAATTCGTTAAATATATAAAAAAAAGTCACATGGTCCTAGGAAATGACATATTCGCGATGCAAAATACTTGAAAAAAATGAAAATACATACCGTCGACGTTATTAATTCAAAAGTAAATGGTCGAAGAGCTAAACGAGTCGCTTAAATGCAAATTTGACTTAAAAATAACCAAACGATATAGTGGCATATAAGTTTCGATTCGTTGTTTCTATTCATTAAAATTCGGGGCGAACGATTGGAAAAATCATTGTGACAGTTTGAAAAACTGAAAAAGAACGAATCATAAAGAAGAAATGGTTGCGACCGAACGATGTTGATCGTTTTCCAATGATTAAGCCGAAATAATACGTAAATTTGTGCTAATATTGATATCGACTGATATTGTCCAGTCGATAGTTGCAGCCAGCCGCGGATCCCTCCGATTGACACTGAAAACATTGATCAAGCGTTATCGTAGAGTGGACTGGAGAGATACTTTTGCGAGGATGTATTCGCCAACCCAGACGATCGTTGATGATGACATTGTCGTAGTACATTCGCCAACGTTCATCACGGATATGATCGAGTTGGTATCGAGAACGCCAAAAAGGATTCTTGCCAATTTTGCAATGTTTCAAATTATCGCGCCAAGCCTGCGGAGGATGAATAAAGAGATGATCGAGAAATTGAATGCCTACAAGCTGGCCAAAGATAATTATGTTAAAAGTGATCTAAGATGGATATATTGCATGGACGGAGTCATAAATACCATGCCTATAGCCGCCACTTCCATATACGTGAAAGAGTTCCTCAAATCCGAGACCAAAGTACAATTCGAAGATATGATCCAGAACATCAGGCAGGAATTTCGAGCTAATATAGACAAGGTAAAGACGATTTGAAAACAATGATAAAATGATAATTAATCGATGCGATCGATCAATCTTCTTCTATTGTATTCGATTTAGTGCTACCGCGTTAATATTGTCTTTTCTGATTCATGCCAAATTTCATAGGTGCCATTTTTAGACAGCGTATCGAAGGCGTCCGCTAAGAATAAAGAAAGCGAGATTAAAGTGGCTGTTGGCTATCTCGGCGAACTTTTAGATGACGCTGGACTCAACAAATATTACAATAATCTCGCCCTGTTCGACGATTATTTATTGAACATGTTCTTTTTGTCTAAATTTAATTTCGACACACAAGTTCGCGAATTCCGGATGCCCATTAACTATGTGAATTCGACGGAAGATTACCGTTTTCTCCTGACCACTATCGGATATTCCCATCAGGTTTTCAACCTCGTGTGTAAGTTCACTTACACCGATTACCTTTTTTACGTATTGCGGAACTCTCGTCCTTAACCAATGACTGCTTTTGATCCGGGCGTTGATCAATGAGTTAATTGCGACGTGAATAACGTTCAATTCTTTCTTCCACCGATCTAGCATTTTCTCTCAACATTCTACAGTTCGTTTACTTCAACCCCGAACAACCTAGTTACATCAACTTTGGGACTGCAGGGACGACGATTGCCCACGAAATAACTCACTTATTCGACGATGAGGGTAGGCTCTACGTTGAGGAGGCCAATGACAACGGCGCCGGGGTTTTAACAATGCTTTCGGAAGTACGCTTTCAAGAACAATTAAGGTGCTTACGGAATCAGTATGGAAATTACACCGAACATATCATCAATCGCAATGTAAGTAGATACACATTTACTTTGAGTAGTGCCGTCTTACACCACAGGCGAGAATGATTATTCCCCGTCTACGGTTCAAAATGGGAATACGTGGAAAAATGTTAATACGAATAAATAATTTTCAACTTTGCTCAAAAAAGTTTCTCTTCGTGTAAATTTTAATGTCGCATGTCATTAAGCGGAGCTATTTTCAATAGGTTTTGGAAGTTTTTAGTGGGTAACTTTTTTTTAACATCCTAAATTCCAACTTTTTTTGCTCCAGTGGAACAATGGATACTTTCGCTATGAAATGTGCAAGAAATCAAGCCCCTCTAGGTTTTATATATGTTTTTAAATGTGTCAAAGTAACTTAGAGTGTGGGTTTTGTTAGATAAGCCATTAAAATGCCATTTATATCGAAGATCCAAAGCGCAATGGTTACTTTTGACATCATTTTGACACCAAATTGTATTTCTATGTATTCTACATAGAATTAAATGAAAAACAACGATTTTTTACTATCAAATTGTCATGTTTAGGAAACATTGTACATACAAATATTAAGAACCTAGGGTATTTTTATATGGATTTAATCAAATGTATATAATTTAAACCGTACTTTGTCACTCTGTCAACGGTACTCTGTCGCCCTACTCGACGGTACATCATGCTTCTCCTGCCATCAAGAAATCTCGAGGAATATAAACAAATATTTCTTGTTTTTGTGTACTGAAATTATTCGTTAGAGTATTGAAAAACTCCTTTCTCAGCGATAAGACTTTCGTCCTAATATTAACCCGCAACAAAGACCGGTTCAATTCGAATGTCGATAATTATGCGTGTGCTAAATAAAGAAACTAATTTTTTTTAATTTCGCGATAAAATAAGACTGCGATTGTTATTGTACAGGTGGACGGATACTTGACTCTTAATGAAAATATCGCGGACAACGCAGGTGTGAAACGCGCTTATCACGCCTACGTTAACACGATGAGTGGCAAAGCACCGGAGAAACGATTGCACGGACTTAATTACACCCCCAAACAAATGTTCTGGATTGCCTTCGGTAACATATGGTGCGAGAAATCCATGCCGTCTTATTTGAAGTCCAGGTGGGGAAAGGACAACCACGCGATGAGCCGTTTTCGCGTTATCGGTTCGGTGTCGAACAGCGAAGAATTTGCCAAGGATTTCAATTGTCAGCTCGGTTCGGCTATGAATCCCGCCGAAAAATGTTCCATATGGTAAATTATTTCGTCCAACGACTGGCGAGTATTGTAGATTCGTGAGATTCGGTCGCATCTTCATACGATCCAAAATTAACATAAACATATGTAGATTAGACGTTTGATATTAAATAATACACGCAAAATATGTATCAAACAATGTTAAAGTTGCGATAAATAAATGAAAACTATTGCAAAAAAGAACATTTTTAACCATCAAACATGCTAGGCTTATTTACGTCGAATAATTTTTTTGAATTCCCACCAGGAGTTCATTGGCACGTTAAATGCCACGTTGAATGTCATGTTGAAGCAGTTTATAGGTGACGACTATTTTTTTCCTGGACACCTCGTCACCTATACTAGTCAGATGGTTTTTATTTTTTAACTCAGTCAGCGACAACGAGTGATTCGTGGCACTTTACATTTGCAACATAAGTTTTTACCGGTAATAACGGATGTAAGTAATGTGCCTAACAACATAACATTAATATCATAGAAAAAAATATAATACAATTTATTAACTGACCGAGTAAATACGCATTATTAACGATCCATTGCGTACGCATTACTTTTATAAAGTTATCTTCTTTACTAATCTTATCGTTAGCACATGCAAGGAAAGTCGTTCTAACGAATCCACGTTTATTCTGTTAACCCGTATGTATTTCACGTCAAAAATAACATTTCGAAATGGAGTAAAAATATAGACAGACCAAATATCGTGAAACAGAGACATTTTCTTTCTAAAACATTACCAATCATGCTGGAAAGAACAGACAGATTAATTGAGTGCGAATTAATTGAGTCGATTCGTCGATATGTTTTTGTTTTCGAGTCGTTGCAATAATAATTATAATTACCGATAGCTCTGTTAATTATCAAATATCGGCGAGCATTGAATAATAAAAATTTCAGATTCTTCGAATCACTTTTGTTCATTCTTCGGGATATTCAGACGGGAACGCTATATTTTTCATTTAATTCATTCGGGTTAAAACTTGATTCCTTTGTCACGGTCGCGTTTGTTTCGTCAAAAAATTTGTTGATCAACTTTTTTTTCCAATCCTTCTCTACATCATTTTTCTAGATATACTTTCGCAACAATTCATCGATCGATCATGCTTTTTTGGCTAACGAGTTTCGCGATATTAGTGCAATTTCTCGGAATTGTCACGGCTGCAGCTCATCGGGGTGAGTAGAAACGAACTTAACTATCACGTTGTTTGTTACGGTTCAAATATTGCCGAAAATTATCACGGTTTCCTTAGCAATAACAAATATTTACGGATCATCTTGATTCGGTCCGGTGATTTAGATTCGTTCTTTATTAAAGCTCGAATAAATATATAGTGGAGTGAAATCATTACCTAAGTAATACTTTTACCAGCGATGGTTCCATTATTGTTTGACACCACAGAATTTCTGGAAAACCACGAATATAATTTTATATAAAAAAAAAATCAATGCCCAGAGCTTCGAGATTCGGCCAATGAAGCAGGAAACGGAGATGTATGCCTGACAAAGGCTTGCAACGACACCGGTAAGTGAACAAAAAATATCTAATATATATATATAATCGAACGGTACCTTTTGTCACCGAATAACCGATCAAAGGCGGAGATATCGTACACTTAAATAAAAATGAACAATTTTGTAGCAACACGGATCATGATGGATATGGACATTACGATAAATCCGTGCGATGACTTTTACCAATTTACTTGCGGCAATTTCTTAACACGTGACCTACCGAGCGGGGCTGTTTCCATGGACTACATGACAATGGCCAAGACGCAGTTCAAGTCACAACTGCAAAGCCTCCTTGAGGCCGATTATGCGGCTGACGAGTTTAGACCCTTTAAACTGATGAAACTCTTGTACAAGTCTTGTATGAACGAGGGTGAGTGAAGTTTCCTCATATAATCGGCACCAATATTCGCAATAAATGATAACCGAACGACTCAATCGATAATTATGGTTCCGCAGCGACCATCGAAAGAAAGGGGGTTCTACCGCTCAAAAACTTAATACGGATGATCGGCGGCTGGCCGGTACTCGAGGGTGCTTCTTGGAAAGAATCGACCTTTGATTGGATGGCGACGATCGCGGCTTGGACCCGTACTGGGTTGCCGACGGTCGCTTTCATGGATATTGATATAGAGAAAGACAAAGAGAATATGGGACAGAAAGTGTTATCGGTACGTATCCGTATTCAGTAATCGACCGAGTCGATAATGTGCGGCAAAGTTAAGTCGGCAATATTGTTTTGCGCTTCAGATCGCACCACCAACGTGGATCATCCAATCGTACGATCTCGATGAGGGCTTTAATGGAACTGCGGCGATAAGGGCTTATTACACATTGATGGTCGATGTCGCTGTGAGTCTCGGGGCTAACAGAAAAAAGGCGGAAGACGAGCTCAAGGAAGCATTACTATTCCAAATTCAACTGAGCAACGTACGTATCGGTAATCCGTTGAATATACGAAAAATAGTCACATAATCCGAGGAAATGACATATACGCGATATAAAATGCCATCGACATTATTAATTCAATGGTAAATGGTCGACGAGCTATATGAATCTCTTAAATACAAATCTGACTTAAAAACAACCAAACAGTATAGTGGCACATAATTTTCGATTCGATGTTTCATTAAAATTCTGGGCGAACGATTGGAAAAATCATTGCGATAGCTTGAAGACTGGAAAAAGGAGGAATTATCGGGAAGAAATGGTCGCGGTTGAACGATGCACATGATTTATCAATGATTATACCAGAATAATACGTAAATTTGTGTTTATATTGATATCGATCGATATTGTCCAGGCGATAGAGTCAGCCAACTACGGAATGATCAGGTTGACACTGAAAACATTGATCGCACGGTATCCTACAGTGAACTGGAGAGATACTTTTGCAAGGATGTATTCACCAACGCAGAATATCGTTGATGATGACATTGTCCTAGTTTATTCGCCAACGTTCATCACGAGGGTGATCGATTTGGTATCGAGAACGCCAAAAAGGATTCTCGCCAATTTTGCAATGTTTCAAATTATCTCGTTATGCCTGCCGTTGATGAACAATGAGATGATCGAGAAATTGAATGCCTACAAGCTGGCCAAAGATGATTACGTTAAAGGTTATCCAAGATGGATATATTGCACGAACACAGTCATAGATCATATGCCTATAGGCGTCACTTCCATGTACGAGAAAGAGCTCTTCAAACCCGAGATCAAAGTACAATTCGAAGATATGATCCAAAACATCAGACAGGAATTTCGAGCTAATATAGACAAGGTAAAGACGATTTGAAAACAACGACAAAATGATAATTAATCAATGCGGTCGATCAATCTTATTCTATTTTGTATTCACTTTAGTGCTACCGCGTTATTGTCTTTTCTGGTTCATCTCAAATTTTACAGGTGACATTTTTAGACAACGCATCGAAGGCGTTCGCCAAGACAAAAGAAAGTGGGATTAAAATCGCCGTTGGCCATCCCAACGGACTTGTAGATAACGCTGAACTCGACAAATATTACGCTAATCTCGACCTGTTCGACGATTATTTATTCAACGTGTTCTTTTTGTCCAAATTTGATTACGACATACTAGTTCGCGAATTCCGGAAGCCCATTAATTATGACAATTCTGCCGAAGGGTATCGTGATCTCCTGTCCGTTATCGGACAAGCCGATCCGGTTTTCAACCGCATCTGTAAGTTTACTTACACCGTTTGTCTTTTTTACGTGTTTTGGAACTCTCGTTCGTTTCGATCCGAGCGTTGATCAATGCTTTGGTTGTGGCGTAAATAACGTTTTATTCTTTCTCCCTGCGATATAGCGTTTTCTCCCATTAGTCTACAGGGGGCTCTCTTCAGCCCTGAACAACCTCGTTACATCAATTTTGCGACTTGCGGGATGGTGATTGGCCACGAAATAACTCACTTAGTCCACAATGGCATCAAGTTATACCATTGGAATGCCGTCAAAAACGGCTCCAAAATTTTGACAACGCCTTCGGTACGCTTTCAAGAACAAGTAACGTGCTTCAAGGATCAGTATGGAAATTACACCGAACATACCATCAATGACAATGTAAGTACAGTCGAACCTCGCTAACTCGAATCTCTATAACTCGAAAACCTCCATATGTCTGAGATTCAGACTGTTCCCTTGCAAAAACCTCTGTAATTCGAAGAAAAAACAGAGAATAACTCGAAGTTTTCTGAACGTATCCAGGTCCATTATTTTGCCTTTTCAACTCTAGTTTAACAATACCCGGCCTCTATAAGTGAAAGCCTACCTCTATAACTTGAAGTTCCAATACCCTTCGAAGTGCTTCGTGCGATGACGTGAAGAATACATGTCACAACCTATTTCTCACGAGCGAAGGCTTTGTTAGTCATACGGATCAGCGATTCCGGATTACATGTCCCGAAATGACTTCCAAACGGAAACTCAAATCGTTAAGTATCGGTAAGAAGATTAGAGTGATTGAAGCAGTGAAGATTGGATCAAAAATGAAAAAAGACATTGCTGATGAATTTGGAATTCGCGTCAGTACACTTTCGGTGATATTGAAAAATGAAGTTGACCTTATGCAAAAGATTTCTGCCGATAATTTGGGTCTTCAACTTTTATGTACGTTCTAAAATAAAGAGTCTATCCACTATATTTGGTGAATTTTTACGAGCCTCTATAAGTCGAATATTTTTTCGTCACCCTCTATAACTCGAAAACTTCGATAAGACAAAACCTCTCTTACTCGAAGAAATTAGCTCTGCCCCTGAGATTCGAGTTAGCGAGGTTCGACTACATACATATTTACTTTGAGTAGTGCCTTCTTACACCACAGGCGAGAATCATTATTCTCCGCCTACGGTTCACAATGGGAATACGAGGCAAAATATCATTACGAAAAATTATTTTTCAACTTCGCTTAAAAAAAATCTCTCTTCGCGTAAATTTTAATATAGGTAGGTACTACCGTTAAGCGGAGCAACTTTCGACAGGTTTTAGAAGCTTTCAGTGGGTAACTTTGTTTTAACATCCGAAATTCCAACTTTTTTTGCTCCAGTAGAACAATGTGTTCTTTCGCTATGAAATGTAATGTTTATGTTTTTGTGTGCTGAAATTATTCGTTAGAGTATTAAAGAACTCCTTCCTCAGCGATAAGACTTTGGTCCGAATATTAATCCGCAACAAAGACTAGATCGTTTCGAAGGTCGATAATTATGAGTGTGTTAAATAAAGAAACTAATTTTCTTGAATTTCGGGATAAAATAAAACAGCGTATGTTATTCTACAGGTGAACGGACGCTTGACTCTTGATGAAAATATCGCGGACAACGCAGGTGTGAAGCACGCTTATCACGCCTACGTTAACACGATGCGTGGTAAAGCACCAGACAAACGATTGCACGGACTTAATTATACCCCGAAACAAATGTTCTGGATTGCCTTCGGTAACATATGGTGCGAGAAATTGATGCCGTCTTATTTGAAGTCCAGGTGGGGAAAGGACAACCATGCGATGAGCCGTTTTCGCGTTATTGGTTCGGTGTCGAACAGCGAAGAATTTGCCAAGGATTTTAATTGTAAGCTCGGTTCGGCTATGAATCCCACCAAAAAGTGCTCCATATGGTAAATTACTTAGTCCAATGCCTCGTGAATATTGTTAATTTCGGAGATTCGATCGCATCGTCGTTCGATCTAAATTTATATCGACCTTGCGATGAATAAATAAAAATTTGTGTGCAAACAAAATTATTTTTTTGAAGTAATCACACTTACTAGATTAATTTACGTCTAATAGTGTCTTCGAATGTACACCAAAAATTCATTGGCTCGTTGAATGCCACGTCGAAGCAGTTTATAGGTGACGACTATCTTTTCCTGGATGTCTCGTCACCTTTACTAGGTAAACGTTTTTCTCTTTCAAGCCATTTAGAGACAAACAGTGGTTCGTGACAGTTTTCATTTGTAACATAAGTTTTCGCTGGTAATAATGACTATAAATAACGCGACTAAATAATTTAAACATTAAGATAACAATAACAATAAAAAAAACGATACGATATATTAATTTTATAACGACCGTGTAAATACGCATTATTAACGGTCCATCGCAAACCTTATTTTCGTACAGTTATCGTTTTTACTGATCTTAGCATATGTAACCAATGTCTTTGTAGCGCGTTTCTGTTTATTCCTTTAAAACACACGTAAAACACAGAATAACAGTTTCTATCACGCTCGAAAAAATAAACGAATAAAGTTTGAGCGCGTATGAGTCCGTTACTGAGGCGCTTCTGCACGAATTTCGAATGAATTTCGAATGCTGTCGGGAAATTATGCAAAATCGATTGATATTTAAGACATTCAACTTTGTTGCACGGTGGACGTCGCTATCGACACATTTATTGGGTAGCACGCAGCGCTTAACAGTTCGGTAGTCTTCCAATAATTGAACTATATTTGTTGTCGTCACTTTAATTCGCGCTTCTATTTACAAAGAATTTTTAAACTCGTAACAGACTAGTCGATATATTATTGGTTTCTAGTCATTTTAATAATAGCTATAATTCTCGATAGTAATATTGATTATAAAATATTAGCGAGCTATAAAATACAAAAATTCTTGATTCTTTCGTTCGTTATTGGGATATTCAGACGAGATACGACAATTATAATTTCATTTATTTGGGTTAAAAATTGAGTTCTTCGTTCCTCTGTTGCGCTCGTTTCTTCAAACAAGTTATTACTGATCTTTTTTTCAATCCCTCGCAGCTTCATTTTTGAAGATATACTTTAAAAAAAATCATCGATCAACCATGCCTTTCTGGTGGACGAGACTTGCAACATTAGTGCAGTTTTTCGGAATTGTCACGGCTGCAGCTCATCGGGGTGAGTAGAAGCGAACCGTAACTATCACGTTGTTGGCTACGATTCAAATATTGTTCGTTCCGACGATATGTTTATTAGCCAAATGCCTTTCAATGCAGTATTTCGATTCTTTCAATATTAAAACTCGAGTTTCCTCGGTCATCGACCATCAATGGATAAAAGTTAAGTACAGTTATATCCATTGATGGTCCCGTTATAACTATGTAACAAAAAAATTCTATACCCAGAGCTTCGAGATACAGCCAATCAAGCAGGATTTGACATATGCGTGACAGAGGAATGCAAGACTACCGGTAGGTGAAAACAAATATAATCGAACGGTACCTTTCGTCACCGAGTAATCATTCAAAGGCGGAGATATCACGTACGCTTAAATGAGAATGAACACTTTTGTAGCATTTAACATCATCAACGACATGAATATTACGGTAAATCCGTGCGATGACTTTTACAAATTTGCTTGCGGCGGTTTCTTAATAAGAGACCTACCAAGCGGCGCTAAAAAAGTGGACAACATAGGAACGGCCAAGACCGAATTTAAGTCACAATTGAGACGCGTGTTTGAGGCCGATTATGAAGATAACGATACCAGGCCCTTTAAGCTCCAGAAAATCTTGTACAAGGCTTGTATGAACGAGGGTGAGCAAAGTTTCATGGTGCGATGGGCATCAATATTTGCTATGAACGATAAGTGAAAGACTCAATCGATTTTCATGATTCCGCAGAGTCCATCGAAAGAAAGGGGGTTCTACCGCTCAAAGTGTTCACAAAGATGCTCGGCGGCTGGCCAGTTTTCGAAGGCGCTTCTTGGAACGAATCGAAATTTGATTGGATGGCGACGACCGCGGCTTGGACTCGTGCTGGATTGCCGGCGGACACTTTCATGAAGATTGGGATAAAGGAAGATAAAGAGAATATGGCACAGAACGTGTTAGTCGTACGTATCTGTATTCGTTAATTGATCGAACCGATAATCCGGAAAAGTTAAGGCGACAATACTATTTTGCACGGCAGGTGAAGCCACCATCGTGGATCATCGAACCATACTATCTCTATAAGGGCTTTAATGCAACTGCGGCGATAAGGGCTTATTACACATTGATGGTCGAAGTCGCTGTGAGTCTCGGGGCTGACAGAAAAAAGGCGGAAGACGAGCTCAAGGAAGCATTACTGTTCCAAATTGAACTGAGCAACGTAAGTATCGATGATATTCCAATGATTCAGCCGGAGTAATACGTATATTTGCGCTTATATTGATATCGATCGATATTGTCCAGTCGATAGTTGCAGCCAACCACGGAACCCTACGATTGACACTGAAAACATTACTCAAACATTATAGTAGAGTGGACTGGAGAGATACTTTTGCGAGGATGTATTCGCCAACCCAGACGATCGGTGATGATGACATTGTCGTAGTATATCAGCCAATGTTCATCAACAATATGATCGGGCTGGTATCGAGAACGCCAAAAAGGGTTCTTGCCAATTTTGCTATGTTTCAAATTATCCCACCATTGATGCTGACCATGAATAAAGAGACGATCGAGAAATGGAATGCCTACAAGTTGGCCAGAGACAATTCCGTTAAAAGTGATCCAAGATGGATGTTCTGCGTGGACGTAGTAAAAAATGCAATGCCAGTAAGCGTCATTTACATGTATGTGAAAAAGTTGATGAAACCCGAGACGAAATCGAAATTCGAAGATATGGTCCAAAATATTAGGGAGGAATTTCGAGCTAATGTGGACAAGGTGAAGATGATTTGAAAACAACGAAAAACTGATAATTAATCGATTAGATCGATCATCTTCTTCGATCGCATTCACTTCAGCGGTGCCTCGTTATATTCTGTTTTAATTCATCTTAAATTTTGCAGGTGCCATTCTTGGACGACCAAACGAGAGCATCCGCTAAGAAAAAAGAAAGTGCGATTACAGTCATCGTTGGCCATCCCAATCAACTTTTAGATAACGATGCGCTCGAAAAATATTACGAAAATCTTGATATCTTCGACGATTATTTTTTCGATGTCTTCCGTTTAATGAAATTTCGTTATGACGAACGAGTTCGCGAATTTCGGAAGTCTATAAATGATGTCAATTCAACAGAAGAACATCATCATCTTCTGATCAGTCCCGCATTTTCCACTGTGGAATTGAACCGTATTCGTAAGTATGCTTACGACGTTTGTCTTTTTTAAGAATCACAGAACTCTCGCTCTTAACCGATGACTGTTTTTGATTCGGGAGGTTAACAATGCGTTGGTTACGACACGAATGATGTTTCATTATTTTTCTTCCCGATCCAGACTTTTCTCCCATCGTTATGGAGGGGTTTCTCTTCAATCCCGAACGACCTCGTTACATAAACTTCGGGACTGCCGGTACGGCGATCGGCCACGAAATTACTCACTTATTCGACATGAAAAGTAAGGTTTATGATAAGAATGGCGTTCAACAGAGCTTGTTTACGACGGCTTCGGAAAAAGGTTTTCAAGAGCAAGCAAGATGCTTACGCTATCAGTATGGGAATTATACCGAAGATACTATCAATCGCACAGTAAGTACATATTTATATTGAGTAGTTTCTTGTAACGTCACAGAATATTAATTCATAACCAAGACTGTTTCAATTCCAATGTCGCTAATGATGCGTGTGCTGGATAACAAAAAAATATGTTAAATATGTGGATAAAACAAAACGGCGATTGTTATTGTACAGGTGAATGGAGAATTGACTCTTGAAGAAAATATCGCGGACAACGCAGCTGTGAAACGCGCTTATCACGCGTACGTTAACACGATGAGTGGCAAAGCGCCGGAGAAACGATTGTCCGGACTTAATTACACCCCGAATCAAATGTTCTGGATTGCCTACGGCAACATGTACTGCGAGAAATTTATACCGTCTTATTTGGAGTCCATTTGGGAAAAGGAAGTACACGCGATGGGCCGTTTTCGCGTTATCGGGCCGTTGTCGAACAGCGAAGAATTTGCAAAGGATTTCAATTGTCGGCTCGGTTCGGCTATGAATCCCGCCGAAAAATGTTCCATATGGTAAATTATTTCGTCCAACGACTTGCGAGTATTGTAGATTCGTGAGATTCGATCGCATCTTTATACGATCCAAAATTAACATCACATATGTAGATTAGACGTTTGATATTAAAGAATACACGCAAAATATGTATCAAACAATGTTAAACTTGCGGTAAATAAATGAAAATTATTGTGAAAAAGAACATTTTTAACCATCAAACATGCTAGGCTTATTTACGTCGAATGATTTTTTTGAAATCCCACCAGGAATTCATTGGCACGTTAAATGCCACGTTGAATGCCACGTTGAAGCAGTTTATAGGTGTCGACTATTTTTTCCTGGACACCTCGTCACCTATACTAGTCAGATGGTTTTTATTTTTTAACCCAGTCAGCGACAACGAGTGATTCGTGGCACTTTACATTTGTAACATACAATTTATAAATTGACCGAGTAAATAGGCATTATTAACGATCCATTGCGTACATTACTTTTATACAGTTATCTTCTTCACTAATCTTATCGTTAGCATATACAACGAAAATCGTTGTAACGAGTCTACATTTATTCTGTTAACCCGTATATATTTCATGTCAAGAATAACATTTCAAAATGGTGTAAAAATATAGACAGACTAAATATCGTGAAATAGAGAAATTTTGTTTCTAAAACATTTCCAATCGTGCTGGAAAGAACAAACGGGTTAATTGAGTGAGCGCATGGCTCCGTTACGCATGCGATTCTACGCGAATTTCGATTGAATTTCGAATGCTGTCGGTAAATTATGCAAAATCGAGTGATTGATACCCAAGGCATTCGTCTTTATTTCAAGGTCGAGGTCGCTATCGACCGTGTATCATGTAGCGCGTCGTACCTAAAAGTTCGTTGTTCTATCACTAGTCGAACCCGATTTTATTCGTCGATTCGTCGATATGTTTTTGTTTTCGAGTCGTTGCAATAATAATTATAATTAACGATAGCTCTGTTAATTATCAAATATCGGCGAGCATTAAATAACAAAAATTTCAGATTTTTCGAATCACTTTCGTTCATTCTTCGGGCTATTCAGACGGGAACACTATATTTTTCATTTCATTCATTCGGGCTAAAACTTGATTCCTTTGTCACGGTCGCGTTTGTTTCGTCGAAAAATTTGTTGCTCAGTGTTTTTTTTCCAATCCTTCTCTACATCATTTTTCTAGATATACTTTCGCAACAATTCATCGATCGATCATGCTTTTTTGGCTAACGAGTCTCGCGATATTAGTGCAGTTTCTCGGAATTGTCACGGCTGCAGCTCATCGGGGTGAGTAGAAACGAACTTAACTATCACGTTGTTTGTTACGGTTCAAATATTGCCGAAAATTATCACGGTTTCCTTAGCAATAAAACATATTTACGGATCATCTTCATTCGCTCCGGTGATTTTGATCCGTACTTTATTAAAGGACGAATAAATATACAGTGGAGTTAAATCATTAAGTAAAACTTTTACCAGAGATCCTTCCATTATTGTTTAATACCACAGAATTTCTAAAAAACCACGTGCATAACTTTATAACAAAGAAATTCAATGCTCAGAGCTTCGAGATACGGCCAATGAAGCAGGAATTGGGGATGTATGCCTCACAAAGGCTTGCAACGACACCGGTAAGTGAATGAAAAATATATATATAATCGAACGGTACCTTCTGTCATCAATTAACCGATCAAAGGCGGAGATATCGTACACTTAAATAAAAATGCGTATTTTTGCAGTAACACGGTTGATGATGGATATGGACATTACGATAAATCCTTGTGATGACTTTTATCAATTTACTTGCGGCAGTTTCTTAAAACGTGACCTACCGAGCGGCACTGTTTCCACGAACTACTGGACAATGGCCAGGGCGCAGTTCAAGTCACAACTGCGAAGCCTCCTTGAGGCCGATTATGCGGCTGGCGAGTTTAGGCCCTTAAAGCTGATGAGAATCTTGTACAAGACTTGTATGGACGAGAGTGAGTGAAGTTTTCTCATATAATCGGCACCAATATTCGCAATAAATGATAACCGAACGACTCAATCGATAACCATGGTTCCGCAGCGACCATCGAAAGAAAGGGGGTTCTACCGCTCAAAAACTTAATACGGATGATCGGCGGCTGGCCGGTACTCCAGGGTGCTTCTTGGAATGAATCGAATTTTGATTGGATGGCGACGACCGCGGGTTGGATCCGTGCTGGGATACCGGCGGTCACTTTCATGAAGTTTCATGTAGAGGAAGATAATGAGAATACGGCACAGAAAGTGTTATCCGTACGTATCCGTATTCAGTAATTGACCGAGTCGATAATGCGGCAAAGTTAAGACGGCAATATTATTTTGCGCTTCAGGTCGCACCACCAACGTGGATCATCAGATCGTACTATCTCAATCAGGGCTTTAATAGAACTGCGGTGATAAGGGCTTATTACACATTGATGGTCGATGT
Source organism: Netelia inedita (assembly GCA_964017225.1). Taxonomy (NCBI): domain Eukaryota; kingdom Metazoa; phylum Arthropoda; class Insecta; order Hymenoptera; family Ichneumonidae; genus Netelia; species Netelia inedita. Next base: position 9,485,114 of record OZ024925.1, read on the forward strand.
CGCTGTGAGTCTCGGGGCTGACAGAAAATTTGCGGAATACGAGCTCAAGGAAGCATTACTGTTCCAAATTCAACTGAGTAACGTACGTATCCGTAATCCGTTAAATATACGAAAAATAGTCACATAATCTGAGGAAATTACGTATACGCGATATAGAATACCATCGACGTTATTAATTCAATGGTAAATGGTCGACGAGCTAAATGAGTCTCTCAAATGCAAATCTGACTTAAAAACAACCAAACAGTATAGTGGCACATAAGGTTCGATTCGTTGCTTCATTAAAATTCTGGGCGAACGATTGGAAAAATCATTGCGATAGTTTGAAGACTGGAAAAAGAACGAATCATCGGGAAGAAATGGTCGCGGTTGAACGATGCAGATGATTCACCAATGATTCTACCAGAATAATACGTACATTTGTGTTTATATTGATATTGATCGATATTGTCCAGGTGATAGAGGCAGCCAATCACGAAACCCTCAGATTGACACTGAAAACATTGATCGCACGTTATCCTACAGTGAACTGGAGAGATACTTTTGCAAGGATGTATTCACCAACGCAGAATATCGTTGATGATGACATTATCCTAGTGTATTCGCCAACGTTCATCACAGGGGCGAGTGCTTTGGTATCGAGAACGCCAAAAAGGATTCTCGCCAATTTTGCAATGTTTCAAATTATTTCGTTATGCCTGCGGATGGTGAACAATGAGATGAACGAGAAATTAAATGCCTACATGCTGGTCAACAAAAAATACGTTAAAAGTGATCCAAGATGGTTATATTGCACGAACACAGTCATAAATCATATGCCTATCGGCGTCACTTCCATGTACGTGAAAGAGCTCTTCAAACCCGAGATCAAAGTACAATTCGAAGATATGATCCAGAACATCAGGCAGGAATTTCGAGCTAATTTAGACAAGGTAAAGATGATTTGAAAACAACGACAAAATAATAATTAGTCGATGCGATCGATCAATTTTCTTCTATTGTATTCACTTTAGTGCTACCGTGTTATTGTCTTTTCTGGTTCATCTTAAATTTTACAGGTGCCATTTTTAGACAACGCATCGAAGGCATTCGCTAAGAAAAGAGAAAGCGGGATTAAAATCGCCGTTGGCCATCCCAACGGACTTGTAGATAACGCTGAACTCGACAAATATTACGCTAATCTCGACCTGTTCGACGATTATTTATTCAACGTGTTCTTTTTGTCCAAATTTGATTACGACATACTAGTTCGCCAATTCCGGAAGCCTATTAATTATGACAATTCTACCGAAGTGTATCATCACCTCCTGACCTCTATCGGACATGCCAATCCGGTTTCCAACCGCATCTGTAAGTTTACTTATACCGTTTGTCTTTTTTACGTATCTCGGAACTCTCGTTCGTTTCGATCCGAACGTTGATCAATGCGTTGGTTGTGGCGTAAATAACGTTTTATTCTTTCTCCCTTCGATATAGCGTTTTCTCCCATCACTCTACAGGTGCCTCTCTTCAGCCCTGAACAACCTCGTTACATCAACTTTGCGACTTGCGGGATGGTGATTGGCCACGAAATAACTCACTTAGTCTACAATGATAGCAAGTTACACGATGGGAATGCCGTTAAAAACGGCTCCAAAATTTTAACAACGCCTTCGGAAGTACACTTTCAAGAACGAGTAACGTGCTTCAAGGATCAGTATGGAAATTACACAGAACATACCATCAATCGCAATGTAAGTACAGTCGAACCTCGCTAACTCGAACCTCTATAACTCAAAAACCTCCATATGTCTGAGAGTCAGACTGTTCCCTTGCAAAAAACCTTTGTAATTTGAAGAAAAAACAGAGAATAACTCGAAGTTTTCTGAACGTAACCAGGTCCATTATTTTGCCTCTGTAACTCTAGTTTAACAATACCCGACTTCTATAAGTTAAAGGCTACCTCTATAACTCCAAGTTCCAATACCCTGACCTCTATAATTCGAAGCGCTTCGTGCAATGACGTGAAGAATACATGTCACAACCTGTATCCCACGAGCTAAGGCTTTGTTAGTCACACGGATCAGCGATTCCGGATTACATGTCCCGAAATGACTTCCAAACGGAAACTCAAATCGGTAAGTATCGGTGAGAAGATTAGAGTGATTGAAGCAGTGAAGACTGGATCAAAAAAGAAAAAAGACATTGCCGATGAATTTGGAATTCCCGTCAGTACACTTTCCAAGATATTGAAAAATGAAGTTGACCTTATGCAAAAGATCTCTGCCGATAATTTGGATCGAAAGAGAAATAAGACTGCTGAATTTCCTGAGCTCGAAGAATGTTTGATTAAATGGTTCAAACAGTGTAGAGACCAGAATGTTATTGTAGGGGGGCCAATTTAAAAATAAAGAGCCGAGGCATTTGCGAAATCGCTGGGTCACGAAACGTTTAGAGCCAGCAATGGATGACTGGAAAAATTTAAAAAGAGACACAATATCGCTTTCCGAAAACTGTGTGGCGAGAGTGCCAGTGTGAGTGATTACGTTTGCAGTGAGTGGAAAACTAAGTTGAAAATCTTGTTGAAAGATTATCAAGCACAGGATGTGTTCAACGCGGATGAAACTGCACTCTTGTACGAATGCCTTCCCGACAAGACATTAAAAGTTTAAACACGAAAAGTGTCACGGAAATAAACATAGCAAGGAACGAGTCACTCTGTTATTAGCAGCGAATATGACAGGAACCGAAAAACTCAAGCCTCTATTCATTGGAAAATCGAAAAAGCCACGGTGTTTTGCGGGTTGCAATTCATTCCCTCTGGACTACACGGCCAATAAAAAGGCTGGGATGATCGCAGAATTATTCAAAGGCTGGCTAATCAAGATTGACAATCAAATGAAAAAAGCCAAGCGTAAGATTCTTTTATTCATAGACAATTGTACGGCACATAATATTATTTCTGCATCGCTTTAGTGCGTGAAAGTACAGTTTCTGCCGCCACCACCACATTAAAACTGCAACCTTTGAATCAAGAGATTATCAAAAATTCCAAAACCTTGTACAGAAAGGAAGTTGTAAGGCAAATTATATCCGATATAGAAGATGGGGAAAAACCTTCCATCAACATCCTGCAGGCAATGCGAATGGCAGATAAATCATGGAGAAACGTAACTAAGAAGACAATCGTAAATTGTTTTAAGACATGTGGATTTTGCTTACAAGCTGAAGATGACCTTCAAGTAGAACCAGAGCCTGATTTAAACGAGAACATCGAAGCAGAGTGGACTGAAGTTTTGACCTATTCTAACGTTGAAAATGTAACATTTGAAGACTTCGTAAATTTTGACGACGATGATGCCGTTACCGGATCAATGACAGACTCGGACATTATTGATTCAGTCAGCAGATATGCACACGACAATGATGTGGACGAAGAAGAAAATGACGAGGACCCTATTATTTTTGAACCACCAGTGTCACTTAAGCAGGCCAAAACTGCTCTCACCACGGTTCGAACAGTCATAGAAAAATCTATCAACATTCATGATAATGTATTTGCAGGTCTGTTTGCGGTTGAAATTGCAATTGACTGTCAGCATAAGTTAAAGCAGAGTAAAATAACAGATTTTTTTAGAAAATCCTATAACTGATCGTGAGTGAATAACCATAGCCTACCATAAACATATGTACATAGTATATAATTACTGGACTATGTATAAGCGCCGTACTGCCGCCCGTGTGTGGAATTTTTTTATAAAAATACGTTACATTTTGTATAACTTTTATGTACGTCTAAAAATAAAGAATATCTCCACTATATTTGGTGAATTTTTACGAGCCTCTATAAGTCGAATATTTTTTGGTTACCCTCTATAACTCGAAAACTTCGATAAGACGAAACCTCTCTTACTCGAAGAAATTAGCTCTGCCCCTGAGATTCGAGTTAGCGAGGTTCGACTACTTACATATTTACTTTGAGTAGTGCCTTCTTACACCACAGGCGAGAATCATTTTTCCCCGCCTACGGTTCACAATGGGAATACGTGGCAAAATATTATTATGAAAAATTATTTTTCAACTTCGCTTAAAAAAAATCTCGTTAAGCGGAGCTACTTTCGACAGGTTTTAGAAGCTTTTAGTGGGTAACTTTGTTTTAACATCCGAAATTCCAACTTTTTTTGCTCCCGTAGAACAATGTGTTCTTTCGCTATGAAATGTAATGTTTATGTTTTTGTGTGCTGAAATTATTCGTTAGAGTATTAAAGAACTCCTTCCTCAGTGATAAGACTTTGGTCCGAATATTAATCCGCAACAAAGACTAGATCATTTCGAAGGTCGATAATTATGAGTGTGTTAAATAAAGAAACTAATTTTGTTGAATTTTGGGATAAAATAAAACAGCGTATGTTATTCTACAGGTGAACGGACGCTTGACTCTTGATGAAAATATCGCGGACAACGCAGGTGTGAAGCACGCTTATCACGCCTACGTTAACACGATGAGTGGTAAAGCACCAGAGAAACGATTGCACGGACTTAATTACACCCCAAAACAAATGTTCTGGATTGCCTTCGGTAACATATGGTGCGAGAAATCCATGCCGTCTTATTTAAAGTCCAGGTGGGGAAAGGAGAAGCACGCGATGAGCCGTTTTCGCGTTATCGGTTCGGTGTCGAACAGCGAAGAATTTGCCAAGGATTTTAATTGTAAGCTCGGTTCGGCTATGAATCCCACCAAAAAGTGCTCCATATGGTAAATTACTTAGTCCAACGTCTCGTGAATACTGTTAATTTGGGGGATTCGATCGCATCGTCGTTCGATCTAAATTTATATCGACCTTGCGATGAATAAATAAAAATTTGTGTGCAAACAAAATTATTTTTTTTTAAATCATCACACTTGCTAGATTAATTTACGTCTAATAGTGTCTTCGAATGTACACCAGGAATTCATTGGCTCGTTGAATGCCACGTCGAAGCAGTTTATAGGTGACGACTATCTTTTCCTGGATGTCTCGTCACCTTTACTAGGTAAACGTTTTTCTCTTTCAAGCCATTTAGAGACAAACAGTGGTTCGTGGCAGTTTACATTTGTAACATAAGTTTTTGCTGGTAATAATGACTATAAATAACGCGACTGAATAATTTAAACATTAAGATAACAATAACAATAAAAAAAACGATACGATATATTAATTTTATAACGACCGTGTAAATACGCATTATTAACGGTCCATCGCAAACATTATTTTCGTACAGTTATCGTTTTTACTGATCTTAGCATATGTAACCAATGTCTTTGTAGCGCGTTTCTGTTTATTCCTTTAAAACACACGTAAAGCACAGAATAACAGTTTCTATCACGCTCGAAAGAATAAACGAATAAAGTTTGAACGCGTATGAGTCCGTTACTGAGGCGCTTCTGCACGAATTTCGAATGAATTTCGAATGCTGTCGGGAAATTATGCAAAATCGATTGATATTTAAGACATTCGACTTTGCTGTACGGTCGACGTCGCTATCGACACGTGTATCGGGGAGCACGCAGCGCTTAACAGTTCGGTATTCTTCCAATAATTGAGCCATATTTATTGTCGACTTCTTGGGCTTCTGTTTACAGAAAATTTTTCAACTCGTGACAGACTACTCGATATATGATTTTTTTCGAGTCGTTTTAATAATAGTTATTATAATTAACAATAGTGATATTGATTATCAAATATTAGCGAGCTACAAAATACAAAAATTCTAGATTCTTCAAATCGTCTTGGTTCGTTCGTTGGGATATTCAGACGAGATACGAAAATTATCATTTCATTTATTTGGTTTAAAACTTGAGTTCTTCGTTACTCTGTTGCGTTCGGTTTTTCAAACAAATTATTACTAATCTTTTTTTTTAATACCTCGCAACTTTATTGTTGAAGATATACTTTTAAAAAAACATCGATCAACCATGCTTTTCTGGTGGATGAGACTTGCGATATTAGTGCAGTTTCTCGGAATTGCCACGGCTGCAGCTCATCGGGGTGAGTAGAAGCGAACCTTAACTATCACGTTGTTCGTTACTATTCAAATATTGCTGAAAATGACTACGGTATCCTCATCAACGACAAATCTTTACGGATCACCTTTGTTCGTTCCGACAATATGTTTATTAGCCAAATGCCTTTCAACGCAATATTCCAATTCGTTCAATATTAAAACTCGAATAAAGAAACGGTGCATTGAAATCATTAAGTAAAATTTTACCCATTGATGGTCCCGTTATTGTTTCATCCTATTTTTAGAAAAAAAAATACGTAAATAACTATGTAACAAAAAAATTCTATACCCAGAGCTTCGAGATACCGCCAATCAAGCAGGATTTGACATATGCGTGACAGAGGAATGCAACAACACCGGTAGGTGAAAATAAATATAATCGAACGGTACCTTCTGTCACCGAGTAAACCTTCAAATACGGAGATATCACGTACGCTTAAATGAGAATGAACACTTTTGTAGCATTTAATATCATCAAGGACATGAACCTTATGGTAAATCCGTGCGATGACTTTTACAAATTTGCTTGCGGCAGTTTCTTAATAAGAGACGTACCAAGTGGCGCTACAAAAATTAAGAACATAGCAACGGCCAAGACCCAATTTAAGTCACAATTGAGACGCGTGTTTGAGGCCGATTATGAAGATAACGATACCAGGCCCTTTAAGCTCCAGAAAATCTTGTACAAGGCTTGTATGAACGAGGGTGAGCAAAGTTTCATGGTGCGATGGGCATCAATATTTGCTATGAACGATAAGTGAAAGACTCAATCGATTTTCATGATTCCGCAGAGTCCATCGAAAGAAAGGGGGTTCTACCGCTCAAAGTGTTCACAAAGATGCTCGGCGGCTGGCCAGTTTTCGAAGGCGCTTCTTGGAACGAATCGAAATTTGATTGGATGGCGACGACCGCGGCTTGGACTCGTGCTGGATTGCCGGCGGACACTTTCATGAAGATTGGGATAAAGGAAGATAAAGAGAATATGGCACAGAACGTGTTAGTCGTACGTATCTGTATTCGTTAATTGATCGAACCGATAATGCGGAATAGTTAAGGCGACAATACTATTTTGCACTGCAGGTGGCGCCACCATCGTGGATCATCGAACCATACTATCTCTATAAGGGCTTTAATGGAACTGCGGCGATAAGGGCTTATTACACATTGATGGTCGATGTCGCTGAGAGTCTCTGGGCTGACAGAAAAAAGGCGGAAGACGAGCTCAAGGAAGCATTACTGTTCCAAATTGAACTGAGCAAAGTAAGTATCGATGATTTTCCAATGATTCAGCCGGAGTAATACGTACATTTGCGCTTTTATTGATATCGATCGATATTGTCCAGTCGATAGTCGCAGCCAACCACGAAACCCTCCGATTGACACTGAAAACATTGATCGAGCGTTATCCTGGAGTGAACTGGAGAGATACTTTTGCAAGGATGTATTGGCCAACCCAGACGATCGGTGATGATGACGTTGTCGTAGTATATTCGCCAACGTTCATCGACAATGTAATCGCGCTGGCATCGAGAACGCCAAAAAGGGTTCTTGCCAATTTTGCTATGTTTCAAATTATCCCATCATTGATGCCGACTATGAATAAAGAGACGTTCGAGAAATTGAAGGCCTACAGGTTCGCCAGATACAATTACGTTAAAAATGATCCAAGATGGATGTCCTGCGTGGACGTAGTGAAAAATGACATGCCAATAAGCGTCATTTACATGTATGTGAAAAAGTTGATGAAACCCGAGACGAAATCGAAATTCGAAGATATGATCCAAAATATTAGGGAGGAATTTCGAGCTAATGTGGACAAGGTGAAGATGATTTGAAAACAACGAAAAACTGATAATTAATCGATTAGATCGATCATCTTCTTCGATCGCATTCACTTCAGCGGTGCCTCGTTATATTCTGTTTTAATTCATCTTAAATTTTGCAGGTGCCATTCTTGGACGACCAAACGAGAGCATCCGCTAAGAAAAAAGAAAGTGCGATTACAATCATTGTTGGCCATCCCAATCAACTTTTAGATAACGATGCGCTCGAAAAATATTACGAAAATCTTGATATCTTCGACGATTATTTTTTCGATGTCTTCCGATTAATGAAATTTCGTTATGACGAACGAGTTCGCGAATTCCGGAAGCCGCTAAACTATGTCAATTCGACAGAAGAATATCATCATTTTCTGACCAGTACCGCAATTGCCGCTGCGGAATTTAACCGTATTCGTAAGTTTGCTTACGACGTTTGTCTTTTTTAAGAATCACAGAACTCTTAACCGATGACTGTTCTTGATTCGGGAGGTTGGCAATGCGTTAGTCACGGCACGAATGATGTTCCATTATTTTTCTTCCCAATCCAGAATTTTATCCCATCTTTATGCAGGAGTTTTTCTTGAATCCCGAACGCCCTCGTTACATAAACTTCGGGATTGCCGGTACGGTGATCGGCCACGAAATCACTCACTTATTCGGCATGAAAAGTAAGCTTTATGATAAGAATGGCGTTCAACAGAGCTTGTTTACAACGGCTTCGGAAAAAGGCTTTCAAGAGCAAGCAAGATGCTTACGCTATCAGTATGGGAATTATACCGAAGATACTATCAATCGCACAGTAAGTACATATTTATATTGAGTAGTTTCTTGTAACGCCACAGAATATTAATTCATAGCCAAGACTGTTTCAAGTCCGATGTCGTTAATGATGCGTATGCTGGATAACAAAAAAGTATGTTAAATATGTGGATAAAACAAAACAGCGGTTGTTAATCTACAGGTGGATGGACGCTTGACTCTTGTGGAAAATATCGCGGACAACGCAGGTGTGAAGCGCGCTTATCACGCCTACGTTAATGCGATGAGTGGCAAAACACCAGAGAAACGATTGCCCGGACTTGATTTCACCCCGAATCAAATGTTTTGGATTGCCTACGGCAACATGTACTGCGAGAAATGGCTACCGTCTCATTTGGAGTTCATTTCGGAAAAGAAGGTACAAGCGATGGGCCGTTTTCGCGTTATCGGGCCGTTGTCGAACAGCGAAGAATTTGCAAAGGATTTCAATTGTCGGCTCGGTTCGGCTATGAATCCCGTCGAAAAATGTTCAATATGGTAAATTATTTCGTCCAACGACTTGCGAGTATTGTAGATTCGTGAGATTCGATCGCATCTTCATACGATCCAAAATTAACATAAACATATGTAGATTAGACGTTTGATATTAAATAATACACGCAAAATATGTATCAAACAATGTTAAACTTGCGGTAAATAAATGAAAATTATTGTGAAAAAGAACATTTTTAACCATCAAACATGCTAGGCTTATTTACGTCGAATAATTTTTTTGAATTCCCACCAGGAATTCATTGGCACGTTAAATGCCACGTTGAATGCCACGTTGAAATAATGTATAGGTAATGTCTATTTTTTTCCTGGACACCTCGTCACCTATACTAGGCAGATGATTTTTATTTTTTAACTCAGTCAGCGACAACGAGTGATTCGTAGCGCTTTACATTTGTAACATAAGTTTTTACTGGTAATAACGGATGTAAGTAATGTGTCTAACAACGCAACATTAATACCACAGAAAATAATACGATACAATGTATTAATTGTCTGAGTAAATACGCATTATTAACGATCCATTGCGTCCATTACTTTTATACAGTTATCTTCTTCACTAATCTTATCGTTAGCATATAGAACGACAATCGTTCTAGGGAGTCTACGTTTATTCTGTTAACCCGTATGTATTTCCCGTCAAAAATGACATTTCAAAATGGAGTAAAAATATAGACAGACTAAATATCGTGAAACAGAGAAATTTTGTTTCTAAAACATTACCAATCGTGCGGGAAAGAACAAACGGATTAATTGAGTGCGCGCATGGCTCCGTTGCGCATGCGATTCTACGCGAATTTCGATTGAATTTCGAATGCTGTCGGTAAATTATGCAAAATCGAGTGATTGATACCCAAGGCATTCGTCTTTATTTCAAGGTCGAGGTCGCTATCGACCGTGTATCATGTAGCGCGTCGTACCTAAAAGATCGTTGTTCTATCACTAGTCGAACCCGATTTTTTGTCGTCAATTTTATTCGTCGATTCGTCGATATGTTTTTGTTCATTTATTCGGGTTAAAACTTGATTCCTTTGTCACGGTCACGCTTGTTTCGTCAAAAAATTTGTCACTCAACGTTTTTTTTCCAATTCTTCTCTACATCATTTTTCTAGATATACTTTCGCAACAATTCATCGATCGATCATGCTTTTTTGGCTAACGAGTCTTGCGATATTAGTGCAGTTTCTCGGAATTGTCACGGCTGCAGCTCATCGGGGTGAGAAGAAGCGAACCTTAACTAATACGTTGCTCGTTACGATTCAAATATTGCCGAAAATTATCACGGTTTCCTTAGTAATAAAAAATATTTACGGATCATCTTCATTCGCTCCGGTGATTTCGATTCGTTCTTTATTAAAGCTCGAATAAATATTCAGTGGAGTGAAATCATTAAGTAAAACTTTTACCAGCGGTGCTTCCATTATTGTTTGATACCACAGAATTTCTAGAAAACCACGTATATAACTTTATAACAAAAAAATTCAATGGCCAGAGCTTCGAGATGCGGCCAATGAAGCAGGAATCGGGGATGTATGCCTGACAAAGGCTTGCAACGACACCGGTAAGTGAACAAAAAATATATACAGGGTGAATTCCACAAGGTTTCTCAAACGGGATTTTGGTGCAGATGGGATCATTACAAACAAAAGTTGCAAATAAACATTAGGGATATTTTTAATAGTTTACGAGATATGAATATTTAAAGTTGATCCAATCAGAGCGCGCCGAGAAGCGTTGAAGTCGCCCACTCTCCGCCCTAGCCGTAGATATAGCACAGTTTAGGGCGTTACATTTGGGATTGCAAAATTCAGAGCAGTCAATTATTCTTATCTTATTACGCAGTCATTTTTATTTGTCGGACATTGACTGCTCTGAATTTTGCCGAGCGCGCCAAATGAAACTGACTGCGTAATAAAATAATAATTCTTAAATAAAAATGAACATTTTTGCAGCAACACGGATCATGATGGATATGGACATCACGATAAATCCTTGCGATGACTTTTACCAATTTACTTGCGGCAATTTCTTAAAACGTGACCTACCAAGCGGCGCTGTTTCCATGAACTACATAACAAAGGCCAGGACGCAGTTCATGTCACAACTGCAAAGCTTCCTTGAGACCAATTATGCGGCTGACGAGTGTAGGCCCTTTAAACTGATGAAACTCTTGTACAAGTCTTGTATCAACGAGGGTGAGTGAAGTTTCCTCATATAATCGGCACCAATATTCGCAATAAATGATAACCGAACGACTCAATCGATAATTATGGTTCCGCAGCGACCATCGAAAGAAAGGGGGTTCTACCGCTCAAAAACTTAATACGGATGATCGGCGGCTGGCCGGTACTCGAGGGTGCTTCTTGGAAAGAATCGAACTTTGATTGGATGGCGACGATCGCGGCTTGGACCCGTACTGGGTTGCCGACGGTCACTTTCATGGATATTGATATAGAGAAAGACAAAGAGAATATGGGACAGAAAGTGTTATCGGTACGTATCCGTATTCAGTAATCGACCGAGTCGATAATGTACGGCAAAGTTAAGTCGGCAATATTGTTTTGCGCTTCAGATCGCACCACCAACGTGGATCATCAAATCGTACTATCTCAATCAGGGCTTTAATAGAACTGCGGCGATAAGGGCTTATTATACATTGATGGTCGATGTCGCTGTGAGTCTCGGGGCTGACAGAAAATTTGCGGAATACGAGCTCAAGGAAGCATTACTGTTCCAAATTCAACTGAGTAACGTACGTATCCGTAATCCGTTAAATATACGAAAAATAGTCACATAATCTGAGGAAATTACGTATACGCGATATAGAATACCATCGACGTTATTAATTCAATGGTAAATGGTCGACGAGCTAAATGAGTCTCTCAAATGCAAATCTGACTTAAAAACAACCAAACAGTATAGTGGCACATAAGGTTCGATTCGTTGCTTCATTAAAATTCTGGGCGAACGATTGGAAAAATCATTGCGATAGTTTGAAGACTGGAAAAAGAACGAATCATCGGGAAGAAATGGTCGCGGTTGAACGATGCAGATGATTCACCAATGATTCTACCAGAATAATACGTACATTTGTGTTTATATTGATATTGATCGATATTGTCCAGGTGATAGAGGCAGCCAATCACGAAACCCTCAGATTGACACTGAAAACATTGATCGCACGTTATCCTGCAGTGAACTGGAGAGATACTTTTGCAAGGATGTATTCACCAATGCAGAATATCGTTGATGATGACATTATCCAAGTGTATTCGCCAACGTTCATCACAGAGGCGATTGCTTTGGTATCGAGAACGCCAAAAAGGATTCTCGCCAATTTTGCAATGTTTCAAATTATTTCGTTATGCCTGCGGATGATGAACAATGAGATGAACGAGAAATTGAATGCCTACCTGCTGGTCAACAAAAAATACGTTAAAAGTGATCCAAGATGGTTATATTGCACGCAGACAGTCATAGACCAAATGCCTATCGGCGTCACTTCCATGTACGTGAAAGAGCTCTTTAAACCCGAGATCAAAGTACAATTCGAAGATATGATCCAGAACATCAGGCAGGAATTTCGAGCTAATTTTGACAAGGTAAAGATGATTTGAAAATAACGACAAAATAATAATTAGTCGATGTTGATGGATAAGTTGTGCGACCGTGTCTAGATTTTTGGTTGATAGGATGTTGGCTGTTTCGGTCCGAATTTCAATTTATAGGACAAGCAAATTTACGTTTCGATCCAGAATTTTGGATCCTCTTCAGATATTTATTATGCTAAAATATGTACAATATGTCATATAAATTTTTGTTTTGTTATTTTAGCAACTAACAACTTAACATAAAAGAAATAGTATACGTATATTATGTCGAGTATTTTGAATTACGAATAATTTCTTGACATGTATCTTTAGGTTAATTATAGTATATTGTGGACTAACCTTTGTGCTTTTTTGGGTTTAGGCGTAGATTAATAAATCTTCAGTACAAAAACTTCGTTAGGAATACGTTGATAGACCACTCCTAATGCTGTGTGAGCGATAAATTACAAAATCATCTCTATTGGTTCCTTTGAATTCGTGTATAAGTACGTTTTTCCTCTCGTTTTTGGATACTTAATTCGTTATTTTGCGAATCTGTATCATCTATATTTATGCCACAAGAAGACTAAATAAATGATGGTTGGTTACCTTGTTCTTAAGTAGTCGAAGAATTTTATTATAGTAGCACTAATTTGAACTTTAATAGCAATAGAGATCAATAGGTGATCGATTTTGAATTTTTCTCTTCATGGTAGAATGATGATTTCACGTTAACGTTCTATTTCGTTGCCAGTGGTCAAGAGAGCGTCGAGGACCATTACGAATTATCGGACAGTGCCGTATGTACTCATATCTGAGTTTTTGATTTGATCTTATGGATTCTTTCATTTCAGTCAGCTCTTATGTTGTCATAATAATAGAATTGTACATGGAACTTAATTTCTCTATATCTGTTTTTAAATTTATCGCATGCGGATGTGCTTTTATTTGAATCATTTCTAGTAGAAGTCTTTTTCTTAACCATACCTCATTGTTTAAGATCTTCACATTGTCGAATTTAAATTCATGTCTAAGTTGAATACTGTGTTGTGCTAGAGCAGTATGATTGTTATTGGTGTGTCTTAGGCTGTTTTTATATTCGTTTATTCTAGTTTTTAAATACCTTTTTGTCTGTCCTATGTAAACTGCGTCGCAATCGGCGCATTCTATTTTGTACACTAGATTTGATTTGTTGCCTGCCTCAATGCAGTCTTTTGTGGACCCGATTATCGAAGAAATATTATGTTTGTTATTGGTGACGAGTGTGATGTTATATTGTTGTAAAAGACGGAACAGTTGGTGGTGAATGTTTTGTGTGTATGGTAGGTTTACAATTCTCGAAGCATTAAATTGGATTTTTTACTGAGCCGGGGATTCTATTTGTTTTAATCTTGATGTGATGATTTTCTTGGTAAAGGACTCAGGATAACAATTAAGTTTCATGGTTTCAATGATCAGTTGTAAATTTTTCTGGTGGAAAGATCTGTGTGATAGCTTTATTGCTCTGTCTACTAAACCGATAATGATGCCTTTTTTTGGGACAGAGGATGGTGAGAGAAAAAATTTATAAATCTACCTGACCACGTAGGTTTTCTGTACCGATCGATCAATTTTCTTCTATTGTATTCACTTTAGTGCTACAGCGTTATTGTCTTTTCTGGTTCATCTTAAATTTTACAGGTGCCATTTTTAGACAACGCATCGAAGGCATTCGCTAAGAAAAGAGAAAGCGGGATTAAAATCGCCGTTGGCCATCCCAACGGACTTGTAGATAACGCTGAACTCGACAAATATTACGCTAATCTCGACCTGTTCGACGATTATTTCTTCAACGTGTTCTTTTTGTCCAAACTTCATTACGACACGATAGTTCGCGAATTCCGGAAGCCCATTAACTATGATAATTCGACCGAAGTGTATCATCATCTCCTGACCTCTATCGGACATGCCAATCCGGTTTCCAACCGCATCTGTAAGTTTACTTATACCGTTTGTCTTTTTTACGTATCTCGGAACTCTCGTTCGTTTCGATCCGAACGTTGATCAATGCGTTGGTTGCGATGTGAATAACGTTTTATTCTTTCTCCCTCCGATATAGCGTTTTCTCCCAGCATTCTACAAGGGGTTTTCTTCAACCCTGAACAACCTCGTTACATTAACTTTGCGACTAGCGGGATGGCGATTGGCCATGAAATAACTCACTTAGTCCACAATGATAGCAAGTTACACGATGGGAATGCCGTTAAAAACGGCTCCGGAATTTTGACAACGGTTTCGGAAGTACGCTTTCAAGAACAAGTAACGTGCTTAATGGATCAGTATGGAAATTACACCGAACATACCATCAATCGCAATGTAAGTACATACATATTTACTTCGATTAGTGCCTTCTTACACCGCAGGCGAGAATCATTATTCCCCGTCTACGCTTCACAATGGGAATACGTGGAAAAATATTATTACGAAAAATTATTTTTCAACTTCGCTTAAAAAAAATCTCGTTAAGCGGAGCTACTTTCGACAGGTTTTAGAAGCTTTTAGTGGGTAACTTTGTTTTAACATCCGAAATTCCAACTTTTTTTGCTCCAGTAGAACAATGTGTTCTTTCGCTATGAAATGTAATGTTTATGTTCTTGTGTGCTGAAATTATTCGTTAGAGTATTAAAGAACTCATCCTTCCTCAGTGATAAGACTTTGGTCCGAATATTAATCCGCAACAAAGACTAGATCGTTTCGAAGGTCGATAATTATGAGTGTGTTAAATAAAGAAACTAATTTTCTTGAATTTCGGGATAAAATAAAACAGCGTATGTTATTCGACAGGTGAACGGACGCTTGACTCTTAATGAAAATATCGCGGACAACGCAGGTGTGAAGCACGCTTATCACGCCTACGTTAACACGATGAGTGGTAAAGCACCAGAGAAACGATTGCACGGACTTAATTACACCCCAAAACAAATGTTCTGGATTGCCTTCGGTAACATATGGTGCGAGAAATCCATGCCGTCTTATTTAAAGTCCAGGTGGGGAAAGGAGAAGCACGCGATGAGTCGTTTTCGCGTTATCGGTTCGGTGTCGAACAGCGAAGAATTTGCCAAGGATTTTAATTGTAAGCTCGGTTCGGCTATGAATCCCACCAAAAAGTGCTCCATATGGTAAATTACTTAGTCCAACGTCTCGTGAATACTGTTAATTTGGGGGATTCGATCGCATCGTCGTTCGATCTAAATTTATATCGACCTTGCGATGAATAAATAAAAATTTGTGTGCAAACAAAATTATTTTTTTTTAAATCATCACACTTGCTAGACTAATTTACGCCGAGCAGTTTCTTCGAATGTACACCAAGAATTCATTGGCATGTTGAATGCCACGTCGAAGCAGTTTATAGGTGATGACTATCTTTTCCTGGATGCCTCGTCACCTGTACTAGGCAGACGTTTTTCTTTTTCAAGCCATTTAGAGACAAACAGTGGTTCGTGGCAGTCTACATTTGTAACATAAGTTTTTGCTGGTAATAATGACTATAAATAACGCGATTAAATAATTTAAACATTAAGATAACAATAACAAAAAGATACGATATATTAAGTTTATAACGATCGTGTAAATACGCATTATTAACGGTCCATCGCAAACATTATTTTCGTACAGTTATCGTTTTTACTGATCTTAGCATATGTAACCAATGTCTCTGTGTAAAATTCTGTAAAACACAGAATAACAGTTTCTTTCAGGCTCGAAAGAACAAACGAATAAATTTTGAGCGCCCATGAGCCCGTTAGTTATGTGCTTCTGCACAAATTTCGAGTGAATGTCGAATGCTGTCGGTAAATTATGGAAAATCTATTGATACTTAAGACATTCGCCTTTGTTTCAAGGTCGACTTCACTATCGACCGTGTATCGTGTAACGTGTAGCATCCCAGTGTTAGTTTAGCACTAGTTGAACCAGAGTTTCTGTCGTTATATTCGTTTGCGCCGCTGTTTGCAGAAAATTTTCAGATTCGTAATAGATTAATCGATATGTTTTTGTTTTCGATTCATGTCAATAATAATAACAGTAACCTCTAGCTATATTAATTATCAAATCTCGCCGCACTATAAAAAATAAAAATCGTTGATTCTTCGAATCGATTTTCGCTCATTCGTTCGGATATTTAGATGAGAATACGAGAGTTTTCAAATAATTCATTCGGCTCAAAACTTGACCGCTTCATCATAGTCGCGTCCCTTTCTTGGAAAAAGTTGTTAATAATTTTTTTTCCAATACCTCGTGACAACATTTTTGTAGATATACTTTTGGGAAAAATCCATCGATCGATCATGAGTTTCTGGCTGACGAGTCTTGCGATATTAGTGCAGTTTCTCGGAATTGCCACGGCTGCAGCTCATCGAGGTGAGTAGAAGCGAACCTTAACTAACACGTTGCTCGTTACGATTTTAATATTGCCGAAAATTATTATGGTTTCATCAGCGATAGAAAATATTTTTACGGATCATCTTCATTCGCTCCAGCGATACGTACAGAAGGTCTTGAAAATATTCGGACACCAGTTTAGAATTGTTCTTCCTGTTCTCTATTTCATCCAAATGATCGAAGACCCATAAAATTATGGTATGGTATATTAGAGTGCACTTTTTAGGCAACATGAGCGAAAAAAAACAATTATTTTATACGTATATACGATTGTTACAACAATGGGACCATATTCGAAAAATTAATTTATGAACGCAAAAATTGCGTAGCAGAGAAGTACGTTTTAATATACCATACTATGATTTTATTGTTCTTCAAACACATGGTTAAAACAGAGGATAGAAAGAGCAAGTCAATGCTGGTGTTCAAATATTGTTGAGACCGACTGTATGTTAGTCAAATGTATGTAAGCGTAATATTTTGAGTCGTTCGATATTACAACTCGAATGAACAAACAGTAGATTGAAATCATTAATTGTAAGTGAAACTTTATCCATCGACGGCCCCATTATTGTTTGCCCCTACTTTTAGAAAAGCACGTAAATAACTTTGTAACAAAAAAATTCAATGCTCAGAGCTTCGAGATACAGCCAATCCAGCAGGATTTGGCATATGCGTGACACAGGAATGCAACAACACCGGTAGGTGACAACAATAAATATAATCGAACGGTACCTTTTGTAACCGAGTAATCGCTCAAAGGCGGAGATATTACGTAAACTTAATCGACAATGAACGCTTTTGTAGCATCCAAAATCATTAAGGACATGAACCTTAAGGTTAATCCGTGCGATGATTTTTACGAATATACTTGTGGGAGTTTCTTAAAACGTGACCTACCGAGCGGTACTAGTTTCATAAACAGTGCGACAAAGGCCAAGACCCAATTTAAGTTACAACTGAAAAGCGTCTTTGACGCCGATTATGCGCTTGACGATACCTGGCCCGTTAAGCTCCAGAAAATCTTGTACAAGGCTTGTATGAACGAGGGTGAGCAAGGTTTCCTCGTGCGATCGGCATCAATATTTACTATAAACGATAAGTGAAAGACTCGATCGATTGTCATGGTTCCGCAGAGTCCATCGAAAGAAAGGGGGTTCGCCCGCTCAAAATGTTAACACAGATGCTCGGCGGCTGGCCAGTACTCGAAGGCGCTTCTTGGAACGAATCGAAATTTGATTGGATGGCGACGACCGCGGCTTGGACTCGTGCTGGATTGCCGGCGGTCACTTTCATGAAGATTGGAATAGAAGCAGACAGATGGAATTCCTTACAGAATGTATTAGACGTACGTATCCGTATTCGTTAATTGATCGAACCGATAATGAGGAAAAGTTGAGGCGACAATACTATTTTGCGCTTCAGATCGCACCACCAACGTGGATCATCTCACGGAGCGATCTTAATAAGGGTGTTAATGAATCTGCGGCGACAAGGGCTTATTACACACTGATGGTCGATGTTGCTGTGAGCCTCGGGGCTGATCGTACAAAAGCGGAAGCCGAGCTCGAGGTAGTATTACTGTTCCACATGGAACTGAGCAACGTAAGTATCGGTAACCCATTATATATACGAAAAACAGATGTTATTGATTTAAAGGTACACATTCCACGAGCTAAACAAGTCGCTCAAAGGAAAATCTGACCTAAAAACAACCACATAGTATATTGTCACATAACTTTAGATTCGTTGTTTCATGGCAATTCTGGGCAGTCGATAGCTGTAGCCAACCGCGGAACCCTCCGATTGACACTGAAAACATTGACCGAGCATTATCCTGGAGTGAACTGGAGAGATACTTTTGCAAGGATGTATTCGCCAACCCAGACGATCGGTGACGATGACGTTGTCGTAGTTCATTCGCCAATGTTCATCAACAATGTGATCACGCTGGTATCGAGAATACCAAAAAGGATTCTTGCCAATTTTGCAATGTTTCAAATTATCACATCAAGAATGCGAACCATGAACAAAGAGATGATCGAGAAATTGGATGCTTTTAAGTCGGCCAAGAACAATTATGTTGAATATGATCCAAGATGGATATCTTGCACGGACATGGTCATAGATGGTTTGCCTGTTGGCGTCACTGACATGTACGCCAAAAAACTCTTGAAACCCGAGACCAAATTAAAATTTGTAGATATAATCCAGAACATCAGACAGGAATTTCGAGCTAATATAGACAAGGTAAAGACGTTTTGAAAACAACGACAAAATAATAATTAACCGATTCGATAGATCAATCCTGGCCTTTCTAATGCATCACAAATTTCGCAGGTGCCATTTTTGGACGACGTAACGAGGACGTCCGCGAAGAAGAAAGAAAGCGCGATTAGAATCGTCGTTGGCCATCTCAACCAACTTTCAAATAACGATGCAGTCGACAAATATTACGATGATCTCGACCTGTTCGATGACATTTTTTTCGATTCGCTCCGTTTGGGGAAATTTGATTTCGATATACAAGTTCGCGAATTCCGGAAGCCCATTAATTATGTGAATTCGACCGATAGTTATCGTTATTTTCTGACCCGTATTGCATATGCCAGTCAGCCTTTCAACTACATAGGTAAGTTTACTCACAATGTTTGCCTTTTTTACGTATCTAAGAACTCCCGTTCTTAGCCAATGATTGGTTTCAATCCGGACGTTAAGCAATACGTTAGTTGCGATGTGAATAACGTTTTATACTTTCTTCCTCCGATCTAGCGTTTGCTCCCACTTCTCTACAGGATATTCTCTTCAACCCCGAACAACCTCGTTACATCAACTTTGCGACTGCCGGGACGACGATTGGTCATGAAATAACTCACTTATTCGACAATCAGGGTGTGTGGTATGTTGAGAATGGCGGTAACAACTATGCCGGGATTTTGACAATGACTGCGAACGTAGGCTTTCAAGCACAAGTAAGGTGCTTAAAGAATCAGTATAGAAACTACACCGATCTTGTCATCAATCGCAATGTAAGTACATATTTTAATTGCATAGTTTCATCTAATGCCATATGGGCGAATGATCATTCCATGTATACGGTTCATAATGGGAAAACGCGGAAAAAAGTTATTACGACAAATTTTTTTCAACCTCGCTTAAAGGAAATTCTATCTCTGTCTGTATGGCTGTCTGTCAGTCTGTCCCTCTCTTTCTCTCTCTCTCGTTTTGTCTGCCTAAATGCTTCATATACTCAAGCATGTATGTCCTGACATCGAAAAATATTGAGGAACGTTAAAAAATGTTTCTTGTTTTTGTGGGCTGAAATTATTCGTTGGGGTGTTGAAGAACTTCCTCGGCGATGAGATTTTTGTCTGAATGTTAATCTGCAACAAAGACTGGTTCGATTCCAATGTTGATGTTTATGCGTGTGTTAAATAAAGAAACTAATTTTTTCACTTTCGAGATAAATAAGACTGTGTTTTTTATTGTACAGGTGGATGGACACATGACTCTTGATGAAAATATCGCGGACAACGCAGGTGTGAAGCGCGCTTATCACGCCTACGTTAATGCGATGAGTGGCAAAACACCAGAGAAACGATTGCCCGGACTTGATTTTACCCCGAATCAAATGTTCTGGATTGCCTACGGCAACATGTACTGCGAAAAATGGACACCGTCTTATATGAAGTCCATTTGGGACAAGGAAAAGCACGCGATGAGCCGTTTTCGCGTTATCGGTTCGGTGTCGAACAGCGAAGAATTTGCCAAGGATTTCAATTGTCAGCTCGGTTCGGCTATGAATCCCGCCGAAAAGTGCTCCATATGGTAAATTATTTCGTCCAATGACTCGCGAATATTGTAAATTTGGGACATTCGATCGAATCGTTGTTCGTTCCAATTTTATATCGATCTTGCGATGAATAAATAAAAATTTGTGTGCAAACAAAATTATTTTTTTTTAAATCATCACACTTGCTAGACTAATTTACGCCGAGCAGTTTCTTCGAATGTACACCAAGAATTCATTGGCATGTTGAATGCCACGTTGAAGCAGTTTATAGGTGATGACTATCTTTTCCTGGATGCCTCGTCACCTGTACTAGGCAGACGTTTTTCTTTTTCAAGACATTTAGGGACAAACCGTGATTCGTGGCAGTTTACATTTGTTACATAAGTTTTTACTGGTAATAATGACTGTAAATAACGCGACTAAATAATTTAAACGTTAGTATAACAATTGAAAAAAATGATACGATATATTAATTTTATAACGACCGTGTAAATACGCATTGTTAACGGTCCATCGCGTAGATTACTTTTAAACCTGTATTTACTTCACATAAAAAATAACATTTGAAAACACAGTAACTATGTAAAGAGACTAGATATCTTGAAAAACAGAAATTTGATTGTAAAAAGGTTTCAAACGTACTGGGAAGAGCAAATGAAGTGATAATAAGCGCGCATGAATCCGTTACACATGCGCTCTGTGCTAATTCCGAGTGAATTTCGGGTAAATTTCAAGCAAACTTCGAATGTTATCTGGAAATTGTGGAAAATCGAGTGATCGTTACCTAAGACATTCGGCTTTATTTCAAGGTCGACGATATTATCAATTGTGTATCGTGTAGCGCGCCGCACTTAACACTTCGCCTGTCTATCACTAATTCAGCCATATTTTTGTCGTCACTCTCATTTGCGCTTGTATTTGCGGAACATTTTAAAACTCGTGATAAAGTAGTCGATATATTCTTGTTTTCGAGTCGTTTTAATAATGATTATGATTGCCGATAGCTTCATTAATTATCAAATATTGGCGAGCAAAAAATATAATTTTTTAGACTCTCCGGATTATTTTCGTTCATTCGTTGGGATTTTCCAAAGAGAATACGAAAATTTTCATTCCATTCGTTCCGTTCCAAACTTGACTCTTTCGTCATCGTCGCGTTCCTTTTTTCGACAAAATTGTTACTAATTTTGTTGTTGCTATTCCTCGCAACAACATTTTTGTAGATATACTTTTCGAAAAATCCATCGATCGATCATGCATTTCTGGCTGACGAGTCTCGCGATATTTGTGCAGTTTCTCGGAATTGCCACGGCTGCAGTTTATCGAGGTGAGTTGGAGCCCCGTAAAAAATTTAAGTGAACCTGAACTAATACGTAGGATCTATATGTTGCCGAGAGTTACTTTGGTTTCCTCAGTAGTAAACAATGTTTACCGATCATTTTTATTTGCCTCGCCGAGATTTCTTTGATATTGAAGCTCAAATAATCTCACAGTGGATTGAAATAATTTAATAAAAGTTTGACCAACGATTGTCCCATTGTTGTTTAATCCCACAGTATTTGTAGCAAAGCAAATATATATTTTATATGATAAAAAATTCAATACCCAGAGCTTCGAGATACCTCTAATGAAGCAAGAAACGAAGATGTATGCCTGACACGGGCTTGCAACAGCACCGGTAAGTGAAGGAACAAATATAATCAAACGGCACTTTTGCAACCGATTAACCAATCAAAGGCGAAGATATCGTATAGATATATATAGAAATGATCATTTTTTCAGCAACGCGGATCGTCATGGACATGGACATTACGATAAATCCTTGCAATGACTTTTACGAATTTGCTTGCGGCGGTTTCATTAACCGCCACTTACCGAGTGGCGCTGTTAGCATGAGCGGCAGATTGATGGCCAGGAACAAGTTTAAGTACCAACTGAAAAACTTCCTTGAGGCTGATTATAAAGTGGAGGATTTAAAGACTGTTAAACTAATGAAGACATTGTACAAGGCTTGTATGGACGAGGGTGAGCGAAGTTCCTTCATGCATTGGGCACCAATATTCGTTATAAACGATAAATGAAAGACTCGAGCAATAATTATGGTTTTGTAGTGTCCATCGAAAGAAAGGGCCTCTCACCGCTCAAAAGGTTAATGCGAAGGCTGGGCGGCTGGCCAGTGCTCCATGACGCTTCTTGGAATGAATCGAATTTCGATTGGATGGCGACGCCCGCGGCTTGGACACGTGTTGGAATGCCGCCGGTCTCTTTCATGAATATTGGTATTGAGCCAGATAAAAACAATAAATCACAGCGCGTGTTATTTGTACGTATTCGTATCCGTTGATTCATCGTACCAATAATGCGAAAAAATGAAGGCGGCGATGCTATTTTGCGTTTTAGATTAGCCCACCAACGTGGATAATCAAATCGTACCATCTCGATAAGGGATTTAATGGAACTGCGGCGATAAGGGCTTATTACACATTGATGGTCGAAGTCGCTGTGAGCCTCGGGGCTGACAGAAAAATTGCGCAAGAAGAGCTGAAGGAAGCGTTAATGTTCCAAATTGCATTGAGCGAGGTACGTATAAGTTATTCGTTAAATATACGGAAAACGCTCATTTGACGTGTGAAAATGAAGTATTCGCGACGTAAAATACTTGGAAAAAAAAACGTGAAAATCGATATCGCTTAAAGACAAATGTCACTTAAGGTACAATCCCACTGCGATGGCTCAAAAAATATATTTTTTCTTGCATTCGCTTGTAGTATGTAGTTTCAAAAATATGTATACTCAAAATTATTTTATAATTTACAAAAATGACAGAGTTACAGCACTTTTAGTAAGAGGGCGTAGAGTGGCAGCCCTGGCCGCTGCGTTTCAGAATCGCGGTTTTTTTGAGTTGGTGTGAACGTTTACTGGAGCAATAATAGCCAGATATGTAAAATTTTTGCTCAGCAATTATTATAAGTATAATTGCAATCTTTAAGCGTAGGTGTTCTTTTTCTCTGTTTAATTCTTACTTCTTAAAGCATTTTAAATGAAAATATTTTAGGTAAAGATAATATCTACTTTTTACTTCGAAACGGAAATATTATATTACAATACATATTTATAATATATATTATATTATAGTATATTTGGAAAAATAAACAAAATAAAACATGGCTACGCTTAACAATAGCGACATTAATTCCGATTAAGCGTAAATTTAATTTTTTTTGTTTCCGACCAGTAAAACTAGTGATTTCAATTCTACGAGGAAGAGGGAAATTTCCGACAGGCGTTTACTTTGCTATTTATTATACTTCGAACTATTATTCTAACTATTATTTTTGTTTTTCAGTAAAAATCAACTTAAATCTACTCTAACGCATGTAGTGTAATATTCGTTAATTCAGCCGAGCAAAATCATTAAAAGAGCTTAAAAAATGCATCAAAAAAGCCTATATTTCTGTCCGCCATAGTGGGGTCTGCCTTAAAAACAACCAAATCGTACATTGACACATAAGTTTCGTTTCGTTGTTTTATTACAATTCTGGGTGGATGGTTGGATAAATCATGGTGGCAGTTTGAAAAATGGAAACAGAACGAAATATCAGGAAGAAATAGGCGTGCCCGAATGATGCGAATGATTTTGCAACGATTCAGCCGGAATAATACATAAATTTGCTCATATATTGATATCGATTGATATTATCCAGTCAATAGCTGTAGCCACCAGCGGAATCCTCCGATTGACACTGAAAACATTGATCGAGCGTTATCCTGGAGTGAACTGGACAGATACTTTTGCAAGGATGTATTGGCCAACCCAGACGATCGGTGATGATGACGTTGTCGTAGTATATTCGCCAACGTTCATCGACAATGTGATCGCGCTGGTGTCGAAAACGCCAAAAAGGGTTCTTGCCAATTTTGCAATGTTTCAAATTATCCCATCAAGAATGCGGATCATGAATAAACAGACTATCGAGAAATTGAATGCGTACGAGTTGACCAGACGTAATTACGTTAAAAGTGATCAAAGATGGGTATATTGCACGAGCGTAGTCATAGATAGTATGCCTATAGGCGTCACTTACATGTACGCGAAAAAGCTGCTCAAACCCAAGACCAAAGTAAAATTCGAAGATATGATCCAGAATATCAGGCAGGAATTTCAAGCTAATATCGACAAGGTGAATACGATTTGAAAAGAACGCTAAAATGATAATTAATCGACGCGATCGATCAATCTTTGCGCGTTATTGTCTTTTCTAATTCGTTTCAAATTTATCAGATATCATTCTTGGACAACGCAACGAGGACCTCCGCGAAAACAAAAGAATCAGCGATTACAGCCATAGTTGGCTATCCTAATGAACTTTTAGATGCCGATGCACTTGAAAAATATTACGAAGATCTTCACCTTTTCGACGACTATATAGTTAATATGTACTTTTTGTCGAAATTTAATTACGATAAACAAGTCAGCGAATTCCGGAAGCCCACTAATTATAAAAATTCAACCGGACACCTTAATCATTTACTGAACTCCATCGCATATGCCAGTCGGTATTTCAACCACATCGGTAAGTTTACTCACAATGTTTGCCTTTTTTACGTATCTTCGAACTCCCATTCTTAAACAATGACTAGTTTCCATCCGGGCGTTAAGCAATGCGTTGCTTACGACGTGAATAACGTTTTATTCTTTCTCCCTCCGATCTAGTATTTGCTCCCGCTTCTCTACAGGAAATTCTCTTCAACCCCGAACAACCTCATTACATCAACTTTGGGACTACCGGGACGACGATTGGTCATGAAATAACTCACTTATTCGACAGTATTGGTAGTTTATCCGCTACGAGTGACATTAACAACGGCGTAGGAATATTTACCATGGCTTCGGACTTAGAATTTCGAGAACGAATAAAGTGCTTTCAGTATCAGTATGGAAATTATACCGAACCTACCATCAATCGCAACGTGAGTACACATTTTCATTGAGTAGTTCTATCTAACGCCATTGGCGTCAGTGGGAAAATGAGGCAAAATGTTATTCCGAAAACGTATTTTTCAACGTTGTTTAAAAATAGTCTGTCTTTGCCCCATGCTAATAGGTATACTACAGAATGTTTACCCTGCCATCGAAAAATGTCGAGGGTCGTTAAAAAAAATATTTCTTGTTTTTGTGTGCTCGAATTATTCAGTGGAGTATTTAATAATTCCTTCCTCCGAGACAAGACTTTCGTCCGAATATTAATCCGTAGCCAGGACTGCTTCGTTTCCAATGTTGATAATTATGCATTTACTGGATAACAAAAATAATATGTTCACTTTCTGGATAAAATAAAACAGCGATCGCTATTTTACAGGTGAATGGATCCGTGACTGTTGATGAAAACATCGCGGACAACGCATCTGTGAAGCGCGCTTATCACGCCTACGTTAACACGATGAGTGGCAAAGCACCGGAGAAACGATTGCACGGGCTTAATTACACCCCGACTCAAATGTTTTGGATTGCATACGCCAATAAGAATTGCGAGAAAAGGACATCATCTTATTTGCAGTACATGTGGGGAAGGGACAGTCACACCATAGGCCGTTTTCGAGTTATCGGACCGTTGTCGAACAGCGAAGAATTTGCGAAGGATTTCAACTGTTGGCTCGGTTCGGCTATGAATCCCCCCAAAAAGTGCTCCATTTGGTAAATTGGTCGCGCAATGACTCGCGAATATTGGGAATTTGGGAGATCTGATCGTATCGTCGTTCCATACAATTTTTTAACCAATATAGATTAGATGCTGGATATTAAAGAATACACGCGCAATATGTACGAAACAGTGTCGAACTTGCGATAAATAAATGAAAATTCGTATGAAAATGAACATTTTTTTAAACGATCAAACTTGTTAGACTGATTTACGTCGAACAATTTCTTTACATTCACGCCAGGAATTTATTGGCACGTTGGATGCCACGTTAAAGCAGTTGATAGGTGACGACTATCTTTTCCTGGATACCTCATCACCTGTACTAGGCAGACCTTTTTCTTTTTTAATCCAGTCAGAGACAACCAGTGATTCGTGGCAGTTTATATTTATAACATAAGTTTTTTCTGGTAATGACGGATATAAATAATACGCCTAACAAAACAATATTAATATCACGGGATAAAATACGATACAATATATTGATTTCATACCGACCGTGACCAACAATATGCCTAAGTATCCTGAAAGACAGAAATTTTGTTTCTAAAACAGTTTAAGTGATGCTGGAAAGAGCGAACGAATTAATTGTATAGTAAGCGCGCATGAGTCCGTTACGCGTTCGCTTCTGTACGAATATCGAGTGACTTACGAGTAAATTTCAAGGAAACTTCGAATGTTAGCTGGAAAATGTGCAAAATCGAGTGATCCATACCTAAGACATTCGGCTTTGTTTGAAGGTCGACGATACTTAACAGTTGTCGGTTTATCACTAATTCAACCATATGTTTGTCATTACTCTTATTTGCGCTTGTATTTGCGGAACATTGTAAAACTCGTGATAAAGTAGTCGATATATTCTTGTTTTCGAGTCGTTTTAATAATGATTATGATTGCCGATAGCTTCATTAATTATCAAATATTGGCTAGTGAAAAATATAATTTTTTAGACTCTCCGAATTACTTTTGTTCATTCGTTGGGATTTTCAGACGAGAATACGAAATTTTTCATTCCATTCGTTTCATTCAAAACTTGGCTCTTTCGTCATCGTCACGTTCTTTTTTTCGATAAAATTGTTAGTAATTTTTGCTATTCTTCGCAAGAACATTTTTGTAGATATACTTTTCGAAAAATCTATCGATCGGTCATGCGTCTCCGGCTGACGAGTCTCGCGATATTTGTGCAGTTTCTCGGAATTGCCACGGCTGCAGTTTATCAAGGTGAGTAGGAGATGGAATAACAAGTAAAAGTCATTATTAACCCCGTAAAAATTTAAATGAACCTGAACTAATACGTAACTCGTTACGATCTATATGTTGCCGAGAGTTACTTTGGTTTCCTCAGTAGTAAACAATCTCTACCGATCATTTTTATTTGCCTCGCCGAGATTCCTTTCATATTGAAGCCCAAATAATCTCACAGTGGATTGAAATAATTTAATAAAAGTTTGACCAACGATTGTCCCATTGTTGTTTAATCCCACTGTATTTGTAGCAAAGCAAATATATATTTTATATGATAAAAAATTCAATAACCAGAGCTTCGAGATACCTCCAATGAAGCAAGAAACGAATCTGTATGCCTGACACGGGCTTGCAACAGCACCGGTAAGTGAAGGAACAAATATAATCGAAAGGTACTTTTGTCACCGATTAACCGATCAAAGGCGAAGATGTCGTATACTTAAATAGAAAAGATCATTTTTTCAGCAACGCGGATCATCATGGACATGGACATTACGGTAAATCCTTGCCATGACTTTTACGAATTTGCTTGCGGCGGTTTCATTAAACGCCACTTACCGAGTGGCGCTGTTATCACGAGCGGCAGATTGATGGCCAGGAACAAGTTTAAGTACCAACTGAAAAACTTCCTTGAGGCTGATTATAAAGTGGAGGATTTAAAGACTGTTAAACTAATGAAGACATTGTACAAGGCTTGTATGGACGAGGGTGAGCGAAGTTCCTTCATGCGTTCGGCACCAATGTTCGTTATAAACGATAAATGAAAGACTCGATCAATAATCACGGTTTTGTAGTGTCCATCGAAAGTAGGGGGGTTGGACGGCTCAAAAGCTTAATACGAATGCTAGGCGGCTGGCCGATACTCGATGGTGCTTCTTGGAAGGAATCGAATTTTGATTGGATGGCGACGCCCGCGGCTTGGACACGTGTTGGAATGCCGCCGGTCTCTTTCATGAATATTGGTATCGAACCAGATAAAGACAATAAATTACAGCGCGTGTTATTTGTACGTATTCGTATCCGTCGATTCATCGTACCAATAATGCGAAAAAATGAAGGCGGCGATGCTATTTTGCGTTTTAGATTAGCCCACCAACGTGGATAATCAAATCGTACCATCTCGATAAGGGCTTTAATGGAACTGCGGCGATAAGGGCTTATTACACATTGATGGTCGAAGTCGCTGTGAGTCTCGGGGCTGACAGAAAAATTGCGCAAAAAGAGCTCAAGGAAGCGTTAATGTTCCAAATTACATTGAGCGAGGTACGTATAAGTTATTCGTTAAATATACGGAAAAAGCTCATTTGACGTGTGAAAATGAAGTATTCGCGATGTAAAATACTTGAAAAAAAAACGTGAAAATCGATATCGCCACCGTTATTAATTTAAAGGTCAACGGTCGACGAGCTAAACAAGTCGTTTAAAGACAAATGTTAATTAATCAAACTGTGATGGGTCAAAAAATTCTATTTTTCCTGCACTCGCTTGTAGTATGTAGTTTCAAAAATATGTATACTCCAAATTATTTTATAATTTACAAAAATGGCAGAGTTACCGCACTTTTAGTAGGAGGGCGTAGAGTGGCAGCCCTGGACGCTGCTTTTCAGAATCGCGTTTTTTCGAGTTGGCGTGGACCTTTACTGGAGCAATAATAGCCGGATATGTCAAATTTTTGCTCATCAATTATTATAAGTATAATTGCAATCGTTAAGCGTAGGTGTTCTTTTTCTCTGTTTAATTCTTATTTCTTAAAGCATTTTAAATGAAAATATTTTAGGTAAAGATAATATCTACTTTTTACTTCGAAACGGAAATATTATATCATAATATATATTTATAATATATATTATATTATATTATATTTGGAAAAAAAAACAAAATAAAACATGGCTACGCTTAACAATAGCGACATTCATTCCGATTAAGGGCAAATTTAATTTTCTTGTTTCCGACCAGTAAAACTAGTGATTTCAATTCTACGATGAAGAGGGAAATTTCCGACAGGCGTTTACTTTGCTATTTATTATACTTCTAACTATTATTCTAACTATTTTTTTTTGTTTTTTTAGTAAAAATCAACTTAAATCTACTTTAACGCATGTAGTGTAATATTCGTTAATTCAGCTGAGCAAAATCATTAAAAGAGCTTAAAAAATGCATCAAAAAAGCTTAAATTTATGACCGCCATAGAGGGGTCTGCCTTAAAAACAACTAAATAGTACATTGACACACAAGTTTGGTTTCGCTGGTTTATTACAATTCTGGCTGGACCATTGGAAAAATCATTGTGGCAGTTTGAAAAACGGAAAAAGAACGAAATATCGGGAAGAAATGGGCGTGACCGAATGATGCGAATGATTTTCCAATGATTCAGCCGGAATAATACTTAAATTTGCTCTTATATTGATATCGATTGATATTATCCAGTCAATAGCTGTAGCCAACAGCGGAATCCTCCGATTGACACTGAAAACATTGATCGAGCGTTATCCTGGAGTGAACTGGAGAGATACTTTTGCAAGGATGTATTCGCCAACCCAGACGATCGGTGATGATGACGTTGTCGTAGTATATTCGCCAACGTCCATCGACAATGTGATCGCGCTGGTATCGAAAACGCCAAAAAGGGTTCTTGCCAATTTTGCAATGTTTCAAATTATCCCATCAAATATGCGGATCATGAATAAACAGACTATCGTGAAATTGAATGCTTACGAGTTGACCAGAGATAATTACGTTAAAAGGGATAAAAGATGGGTATATTGCACGAGCGTAGTCATAGATAGAATGCCTATAGGCGTCACTTACATGTACGCGAAAAAGCTGCTCAAACCCAAGACCAAAGTAAAATTCGAAGATATGATCCAGAATATCAGGCAGGAATTTCAAGCTAATATCGACAAGGTGAATACGATTTGAAAAGAACGCTAAAATGATAATTAATCGACGCGATCGATCAATCTTTGCGCGTTATTGTCTTTTCTAATTCGTTTTAAATTTTGCAGATTTCATTCTTGGACAACGCAACGAGGACGTCCGCGAAAACAAAAGAATCAGCGATTATATCCATAGTTGGCCATCCTAATGAACTTTTAGATGCCGATGCACTTGAAACATATTACGAAGATCTTAACCTCTTCGACGACTATACAGTTAATATGTACTTTTTGTCGAAATTTAATTACGATAAACAAGTCAGCGAATTCCGGAAGCCCATTAACTATATAAATTCAACCGCACAACTTAATTTTTTACTGAACTCCATCGCATATGCCAGTCCGATGTTAAATCGTATCGGTACGTTTGTTTGCGACGTTTGTCTTTTTGATGAATCTCGGAACTCCCGTTCTTAACCGAGGACTGGTTTCGATCCGGGCCTTAAGCAATACGTTGGTTGCAACGTGAATAACGTTTTATTCTTTCTCCCTCCGATCTAGCATTTGCTCCCTCTTCTCTACAGGAAATTCTCTTCAACCCCGAACAACCTCATTACATCAACTTTGGGACTACCGGGACGACGATTGGTCATGAAATAACTCACTTATTCGACAGTAGTGGTAGGTTGTACGCTACGAATGACATTAACAACGGCGTAGGAATATTTACCATGGCTTCGGACTTAGAATTTCGAGAACGAATAAAGTGCTTTCAGAATCAGTATGGAAATTATACCGAACCTATCATCAATCGCGACGTGAGTACATATTTTCATTGAGTAGTTCTATCTAACGCTATTGGCGTCAATGGGAAAATGAGGCAAAATGTTATTTCAAAAACGTATTTTTCAACGTTGCTTAAAAATAGTCTCTCTTTGCCCCATGCTAATAGGTATACTACTGAATGATTACCCTGCCATCGAAAAATGTCGAGGGTCGTTAAAAAAAATATTTCTTGTTTTTGTGTGCTCGATTTATTCAGTGGAGTATTTAATAATTCCTTCCTCCCTCCGTGACAAGACTTTCGTCCGAATATTAATCCGTAGCCAGGACTGCTTCGTTTCCAATGTTGATAATTAGGCGTTTACTGGATAACAAAAATAATATGTTCACTTTCTGGATAAAGTAAAACAGCGATCGCTATTCTACAGGTGAATGGATACGTGACTGTTGATGAAAACATCGCGGACAACGCATCTGTGAAGCGCGCTTATTACGCCTATGTTAACACGATGAGTGGCAAAGCACCGGAGAAACAATTGCACGGACTTAATTACACCCCGACTCAAATGTTTTGGATTGCATACGCCAATAAGAATTGCGAGAAAAGGACACCATCTTATTCGCAGTACATGTGGAGAAGGGACAGACACACCACAGGCCGTTTTCGAGTTATCGGACCGTTGTCGAACAGCGAAGAATTTGCGAAAGATTTCAACTGTCGGCTCGGTTCGGCTATGAATCCCCCCAAAAAGTGCTCCATGTGGTAAATTGGTCGTCCAATGACTCGCGAATATTGTGAATTTGGGAGATCTGATGGAATCGTCGTTCCATACAATTTTTTAACCAATATAGATTAGATGCTGGATATTAAAGAATACACGCACAATACGTACGAAACAGTGTCGAACTTGCGATAAATAAATGAAAATTCGTATGAAAATGAACATTTTTTTAAACGATCAAACTTGTTAGGCTGATGTACGTCGAACAATTTCTTTGCATTCACACCAGGAATTCATTGGCACGTTGTATGCCACGTTAAAGCAGTTGATAGGTGACGACTATCTTTTCCTGGATGCCTCGTCACCTGTACTACGCAGACCTTTTTCATTTTCAATCCAGTCAGAGACAACCAGTGATTCGTGGCAGTTTATGTTTATAATATAAGTTTTTGCTGGTAATGACGGATATAAATAATACAATATATTATACAATATACAATACAATAATATAATATATTGATTTTTTTGGAAATTGTGCAAAATCGAGTGGTTCATACCTAAGACATTCGGCTTTGTTTACAGATCGATGATGCTATCAAATACCATCGGTCTTTCACTAATTCATCCATATTTTTGGTCGTCACTCTTATTAGTGCTTTTATTTGCAAAAAAATTTCGAATTCGTGATAAATTATTCGATATATTATGCGATATAATATGTATATTATATTATCGATATATCATTTCGAGTCGTTTTAATAAAAGATATCATTACCGATAGCTATATTAATTCTTTTTTTGCAATTCCTCGCTACAACATTTTTGTAGATATACCTTTGAAAAAACATTGATCGATCATGCATTTCTGGATAACGAGTCTCGTGATATTTGGGCAGTTTCTCGGAATTATCACGGCGGCGGCTCATAGGGGTGAGTAGAAGATTGAATAACAAATACAAATTATTATAAACCGCTCAACAAATTTCAGTAAACCTGAACTAATATGTAGCTCTTTACAATCTATATGTTGGCGAGAGTTACTTTGGTTTCCTCAGTAGTAAACAATCTTTATCGATAATTTTCATCTGCGCCTCTAAGATTTCTTCGATACAGAAAATCAAATGATATAAGAGTGGATTGAAATCATTTAATAAACGTTTGACCAGCGATGGTCCCATTATTGTTTAATCCCACAGTATTTCTAGCAAAGCACGTATATATTGTATATGATAAAAAATTCAATACCCAGAACTTCGAGATACCTCCAATGAAGCAAGAAACGAAGATGTATGCCCGACACAGGTTTGCAATGACACCGGTAAGTGAGAGAAAAAATATAATCGAACGGTAACTTTTGTGACCGATTAACCGATTAAAGGCGGAGATATATCGTACACATAAATGAAAATGTACATTTTTGCAGCAACGCGGATCATCATGGACATGGACATTACGATAAAACCTTGCAATGACTTTTACGAATTTGCTTGCGGCAGTTTCATAAAACGCGACTTACCGAGTGGCGCTGTTATCATGAGCGGGAAATTGATGGCCAAGATGCAGTTTAAGTTACAACTGAAAAACCTCCTTGACACTGATTATAAAGTGGACGATTTAAAGGCTGTTAAACTAATGAAGACATTGTACAAGGCTTGTATGGACGAGGGTGAGCGAAGTTCCTTCATGCGTTCGGCACCAATATTCCTTATAAGCGATAAATGAAAGACTCGAGCAATAATCATGGTTTCGTAGTGTCCATCGAAAGAAGGGGGGTTGGCCCGCTCAAAAGCTTAATACGAATGCTAGGCGGCTGGCCGATACTCGATGGTGCTTCTTGGAAGGAATCGAATTTTGATTGGATGGCGACGCCCGCGGCTTGGACACGTGTTGGAATGCCGCCGGTCTCTTTCATGAATATTGGTATCGAACCAGATGAAAACAATAAATTACAGCGCGTGTTATTTGTACGTATTCGTATCCGTTGATTCATCGTATCAATAATGCGAAAAAATGAAGACGGCGATGCTATTTTGCGTTTTAGATTAGCCCGCCAACGTGGATCATCCAACCGTACCACCTCGATAAGGGCTTTAATGGAACTGTGGCGATAAGGGCTTATTACACATTGATGGTCGAAGTCGCTGTGAGCCTCGGGGCTGACAGAAAAATTGAACGATTAAACGAACTTACCTGTAAGTGATGTTTGATCGTAATTGTATGTAGCGCCTCTTCCGAAAGATCATCGTGTAGTACTCCTACTCGCCGCTAGATTTACCACAGTTTAAAGTCTAGGAATCTTTTCTTTTTCTCTCTCCCGGTCCCGTCGACCCTCTGTGCTCCCCCGCTATATTCATATTGAAAGTGTATAGCCACAATCATTCGGGAAAATCTCCGACCTGGAGATGGGTTCTGCATTATATCCTGTGTAAATAGGGTGGGACTCTGATCTTTCGGAAGAGGCGCTACATACAATTACGATCAAACATCACTTACAGGTAAGTTCGTTTAATCGTTCAATTGTATTTCGCGCCTCTTCCTCAAGATCATCGTGTAGATTTTTAAAGTTATTGTGGCGTTTCTCTATTATCTGCGTGTATTCTAATGGTTTATTGAACATAACAAAAGACAATGGTAGACAGAAAAAAAAAACATGAACAATATCTAAGCGATACAATGTTTTCAGATCAACCTTTTAAAATTGCCTTCGCGAAAGAATCGTTCTCGTCTGTTATTGGACGATTGTAGAACCTAGCGAAGGTCTCTGACCTCTTGGACCAGCCAACAGTCTCCTTAATAGTATCGATGCTGACTCCCTTAACCTTGGCTGAGGATGATGACGCGTGTCTCGTACTGTGGGCCGAAAAGATCCGCGTGTCGATTCCACTTTCGGTGAGAACCTTCTTCACCCACTTGCTCAAGGTCTGGGGTCCCACAGCCTTGAAAGGTTTTTTGATAGCTATAAAAAGGAATTCACATGTTCCTCTATTTTCTTTCGTCCGATTAAGGTAGCTCTGAACGGTAGAAACTGGGCAAATAGTCTCATCATCCTTGAAAAACGGCAATTTTAAGAGAGGTTGTTTTCTATTTAACCCTGACGTCTTAATCGGGTCTGGAATTTCGATCCACAACGCCTCTCCTTGCAACTTCATATTATTTACGCGAATCAAGGATAGTGTCTGCATCCTCTGCCCTGTCACTAAGGCTAATAACGTGACCGCTTTCATTGCCAGTTTTCCCAAGGGAAGATCTTCATTCCTCTCTAGGGTTTTAAAATAATCTAAAACCATTCGTGGGTCCCATGTGCGATTGTATCGAGGCTTAGAAGGACGAGCCTCCGCTATTCCTTTAAATAGCCTCCTGATATGAGCATCTTGTCCAATATGTGGTCCAACAAGAAGAGATATCGCCGATCTAAGCGTATTCAGAGAGCTATAAGCTGCTCCTTCCTTGAACGCTTCTGTTATTATTCTTATCACATCGGGAATTGACGGCTTATAAGGATCGATCTGTTCTCTGTTGCAAAAACTCCACCATTTCCGAAGTGCACCGTCGTACTGTTTTAACGAAGACTCTCGTATCGAGCTGATCATTATATCGATGGCCCCTTCTGGAATACTTTTTCGTGTGAAAGCCTGCCACAAACAACTCCGGCCACCAGGGTAAGGTGTTCCCACAGCGGGTGAGGATCTCTGTTGAGAGACAAAAGTAACGATTTTTTAGGACCGATCTCAATTATTTCCCCAGGAATGAGGGAACGAAAGAATGGATACCATGGTTGCCCTGGCCAATCTGGTACAACCAAGATACCTCTTGCGCCTTCCTCTCTTATCTTCCTCAAAATGCGTAATATGAGTGAAAACGGAGGGAACGCATAAAAAAGAGAAAACCGTGACCAGTCGATCGTAAAAGCGTCTACGGCCTCACTTTGCGGGTCTTTGATCCATGAGACATAGCGAATACATTTAGTATTAACGCGCGATGCAAAGAGATCAATTTCCGGTTGCCCAAAAACATTCACGATCTCATCGAATGCCCAATCGGCTAATCTATACTCTGTCTCATTTTCAAGTCTCCGTGACTCAAAATCCGCTTCTATATTGTCCTTGGTGTTAATGTAAGACGCAGTTAACCAGATCCTGCGACGCTCACACCATTCCCAGATCTGTTTAGCCAGGGTACTCAATTTCTCAAATCTAATGCCACCCATCTTGTTTATATACGCGATGGCTGTTGTGTTGTCCATTCGGAGAAGGACTTTGCAATTCCTTTCTCTCTCAACAAAACATTTTAGTGCAAAAAAAGCTGCCATCAACTCTAAAAGATTGATATGAAGCGATCTTTCCTCCTGGCTCCAAAAACCATGTGTTTTTTCGTCTCCGCAAACCGCTCCCCATCCAGACAGAGAAGCGTCGCTAAAAATTTCATATTTAAATTTTTCTAATCTCAACGAGCAGTACGGAGAACGAATGGCCTTTAACCACCACGAAAACTCTGATTGTAACGAGTTCGGTATTCTCATTACACTCTCGTAACACCCTGAACTCTTTTCGAGAGCCAGGTATCGAACCCTCTCAAAGTTCTTCGTATGACTCAAACCGTATTGCAAGGCTGGAAGGCATGCGATTAATGTCCCGATGAATTCTGCAAATTCCCGGATTTTACATGACGTCTTTCGTTGGAATTTTCTTATCAACGCTTCTACTTTTTCTTTCTTATCCTCCGGGAGTTGAATTCTCATTTTTTCCGAGTCGAAAATAAAACCCAAATATCTACATCTCTTCAACGGTGACAATTGGCATTTTTCCTCATTCAACACGAAGCCCAGTTTTCTCAAAATTTGGCAAACCTTCCGGACATTCTCTTTACATCTCTCAAACGACTCCCCAATTACTAAAATGTCGTCTAAATACACGACTAGCATGAGACCCTTCTTACGTAACTCTGTTATGACAGGTTTGAGAATTTTCGTGAATGTGTATGGTGCTGAGGATAGTCCAAAGGGCAAACAAACAAACTCGTACAGTTGATTTTCAAATTGAAATCTCAAAAATTTACGGTGTGATTTTTTGACGGAAATCGTATAATAAGCGTCCTTTAGATCAACTTTTGCAAAAAATGAGTCCTTTTCTACGAGATTTGTGACCGTCTTTTTATCTTCTAGTTTAAAATGATAAGATGTAACGAACTCGTTTAATCTTTTTAGATTTAAAATAAATCGTTTTTTTCCATCCGATTTCGGGACTAAGAAAATATCGGAAACAAATTGGCCTTTTGTTTTGCGACATGGCTGAACGACGCCCTTATCTTCTAATTCGTTTATCAGCTCACGCAATTCTCTCCGTTCTTTTGCTGATCTATGGGGCTCATGGAATCTATCCTGATAAGGTGTTGACTCGAAAGGAATTTTATAGCCTTCTATCCACGATAGAATTAACCGATCAGCTGTCATATTCTTCCATTGTTCTTTGAAAAAACGTAATCGGCCTGCAATCGAACTTACAGATCCTTCTACCATCTCCGACGCGGTCGACTTTCTCGCTTGTAAGCCGAGCGACCCCTGTCCTCTCGACGCTGAGTCCGCGACGTGTTCGGTGAACTCTGGAAACGTCTCGATGCAGTTTGTTTCTTCCCGCCCTGTTCCGTTGCTCCCTGACGATGTTGCGCTGCCGACGTGCGACGGGGCGGGCCCCGCAAGTTTTTTGAATTCCTCGGTGTAAATGATTTTCCCGGAATTCTCAGCTCCTTCGAGGTACTCTCTAGAGTCTTGGCCGCCTTCACTCTGTCCTCGACTTGTTTTCCAAACAAAAATTCGTCTGGGGTAGACGCGTTCAACACGTCTTTAAAAGACGTATTAATATTTGCCAGAATTAAGCTCCGGCGAATTATTGACTCGTCGCGTTGTAAATCTGAAAGTACACGTCCAGCGTCGCTGAGATTTTCGAGAATACTCAGATCGTCTTTTTCTCCGCTGATTATTTCACGGAAAGCACTCCCAACCGCCGCAATAGCCGCTGCGATCTTTTTTTGTTTCAAGACGATTCTCTCATCTCTTTTCGCGGTGTTTTCGCCAAGGGACGTTTTGACTTCCGGATTGACAATCGGAGGGTCGATAAAGACAGCATTTTCCGGAGGCGGATATTTTTTAATAATTAAATCACGCTCCTCGGTTGGTAAGCCGTTTTTCAATATCTCTTCCCAACGTACGCTGACTTCGACAGGAATCTTGGTCGCCAACTGACGATCCTCCGTTATTCGTTTTCCCAAAATTTCGACGATTCGAGGATCGAGATCATTATCGGGGTTTGCCACCTCGAGGCCTTGTGTTTGGTCTTCTGTCGTTGGATCGTTTCTCGTCGCCTCAACATTGTCTACGACAACTTGAGACGGTTCCTCTCTCTGCGTGTTTTGAGATGAGTCCGATCTGGAAAGGCTGACGCTATATCTGTCACGCCTGAGACGATCTGAATCTGAACGATCTTCACTGCCGCTGCTTGCATCCATCGACTCGGAGTGCGTCGCGTGACGGTGACCTAACAAGCACGAAAGAAAAAATAAGGAAATTGTCCATGAGATGTTCATAGGTTAGAGCCTGTATAACGATGCATTCTCCGCATGGGCTGCGCCCTTCTTTTTCTTTTTTTTTTTTTTTTTTTTGTCAGAAAAAACATTCACAGGTTAGAGCCTGGATGAACGGCGCTATTTTCGCACGGGCTGCGCCCTTCCTCAGTCGGGTTAGACCTCCCCGAGTTGCATATTCCCTGCTACTTCGAGCAATTAGCGCTTAGATACTTGGTAGGTTAGAGCCTAACCAAGAAATCAAATTTGTCGCTCGACAGGTTAGAGCCTGTATAGGAGCTTTTTCCATATACTTTTTCTTATTTTCCAGGTTAGAACTCGAACGTTTCTCCGTTCTCTGCGCATTCCGCGTATCTATTGATGTGCCACGTGGAGACCTAACCTAAAAACAGATTATACTTACGCTGACGGCGTTCCTTCTCCTGAAGTCGCTCTAGGCGACGAATTCTTTTTTCCAAACGCTCCTCGAATTTCTTCAACTCCTCCGAATGTTCCCTACGCCGCTTCTTTCCCATTTTTTTCGAATTTTTGTATCGCACTACGCAGATATATCTGTGGTCCTCTAGCACAAGAAGAAGAATGAATATAGCGGGGGAGCACAGAGGGTCGACGGGACCGGGAGAGAGAAAAAGAAAAGATTCCTAGACTTTAAACTGTGGTAAATCTAGCGGCGAGTAGGAGTACTACACGATGATCTTGAGGAAGAGGCGCGAAATACAATTGCGCAAGAAGAGCTGAAGGAAGCGTTAATGTTCCAAATTGCATTGAGCGAGGTACGTATAAGTTATTCGTTAAATATACGGAATACGCTCATTTGACGTGTGAAAATGAAGTATTCGCAACGTAAAATACTTGAAAAAAATGTGAAAATCGATATCGCTTAAAGACAAATGTCACTTAAGGTACGATCCCACTGCGATGGCTCAAAAATTATATTTTTTCTTACATTTGCTTGTAGTATGTAGTTTCAAAAATATGTATACTCAAAATTATTTTATAATTTACAAAAATGACAGAGTTACAGCACTTTTAGTAAGAGGGCGTAGCCTTGGCCGCTGCGTTTCAAAATCGCGTTTTTATCGAAACCACTTTTTTCGAGTTGGTGATGAAGTTTACTGGAGCAATAATAGCCGGATATGTAAAATTTTTGCACAGCAATTATCTTCTCTTACCTATATATAAAAATGGAAGAATGTTTTTTTGTTTCTTTGTTTGTCCTGCATAGGTGCCTATGCCATTCATCCGATTGCGATGAAAATTTGGTGAATTGCAGTTCGCACTCCCGAGAAGGTTTCTGCGTTAGTAGAATAATTTTATTTTCCAAAATAAACACGTACGGGGCAAAACAAAATTTACATTTATGTATATCTATATATAGAGATTATTTGACAGCTGTCAAAGTATGCCACAAAAATGACAAGCGAAATAAAACACAATCATTTGTTTTGACGACTCGATCGACTCGATATTATATATCGATTGCATAATTCATTTGACAGCGAATGTCAAATTAAGAAGGTTTATCTGGTATCGAGTAAGTCAAAAGAAAAATGTGTGTGACTAGCGTAGTCAATTCAGCATATTTGCGCCGGGAATTCTTAACCTCGCAGAAATTAACACTATTTGAGACAAATTAATTTATTATGAATCTCATGAGTACTCCATCGATTTTATGGAGCCCTACAAATGTTCCTTAGATATTTTTTTATTAATTCTGCAATTTTGGTCAAAAACTGTTTGCCAATGGTTGTGAATGTAATGTTTATAGACGGAAAAACCACTAAAGGTACGTGTTAATTTAGGAAATGTTTAAATTTATTTCTCGCGAACAAGGTATCCTCGAGTCATCAAATTTTAAGGACATGACTTTATAGATACTGATAACTATATTCCGATTTTTTCATTAATATCTGTTTGTTAATTCGTTGACCAGATAAACTGCCTTAATGGTGACTTTAAATTGGGAAGCGACTGGGACATTTTCACCTTAGTCGAAAATGAAAAATACATTACGAGCTTCAAAAACGGACGAGCAAGCAACGAGAAGCAAGACAGGAAACAGTTAGAGTACGTACGTCGATGTACAAACTTTCGTAAAATAACAGGAACAACAGACGAATTGATTAAGAAACTTTTTGAAAATATTGCACATAATTGCAAAACTCATAAGTGGTTAAGGGAACGTGCTATATTAGCAGCCAAACCATCAATATCAATTATATAAATTTCACGACTCAAAACAGAATATCATGAGAAGCTGAAATGTACAAGTCGATTGCTGCTTTTATTAATCAAGAACAACTTGTTAATTAGCTAACTGAATTCTTAAATTCTCTTAAATTGCCAGGATACTGCCGCGCGGTGTAAGATTAAAAATGCGCGTGCCTATAATTATGTTATCGAATCGTTGAAATATCAATCCACCATGATTTTGCAACGGTACTATGGTTTTCGGGAAAAATGTGATGAACAATATTAGCGAAACTACCATTAAAACTGGATAATTTAAAGAAGAAGATGTACTGTTGGCACGTATCCCAATGATACCAAATTATATACCATTCGATTTCAAACGTTCGCGGTTTCCAGTGCGACTCCCATTTACAATGTCCATCAACGAAGCACAGGGATAATCGCTACAAGTGTGTATAGTATAGATTATATTTGGAAAGTCCATGCTTCGCACATGGACATAAAAACAAAACAAAAATGTGTGTCAAATAAATTATGACACCAAAACGGCGTTGCAACTGCAATTGTAATCGTTAAGCGTAGCTATTCTTTTTCTGTGTTTAATTCCTATTTTTTAAAGCATCTTAAATGAAAACATTTTAGGTAAAGATAATATCTACTTTTTACTTCTAGACGTAGTGATATTTGAAAAAATAAACAAAATAAAACATGGCTACACTTCACAATAGTGACATTAATGTCGATTAAACGCAAATTTAAGTGTTGTTTTCGATCAATCACACTCGTGATTTCAATTCTATGAGGAAGAGGGAAATTTCCGATAGGCGTTTACTCTGCCATTTATTGTACTTCAACTATTATCTTTCTTTTTTTAGTAAAAATTAACTCAAATCTACTTTAACGCATGTAGTGTAATATTCGTTAATTCAGCCGAGCAAAATCATTAAAAGAGCTTAAAAATGCATAAAAAAGCTTAAATTTCTGACCGCCATAGAGGGATCTGCCTTACAAACAACCAAATAGTACATTGGTACATAAGTTTCGTTTCGTTGTTTTATTACAATTCTGGGTGGATGGTTGGATAAATCATGGTGGCAGTTTGAAAAATGGAAAAAGAACGAAAGATCAGGAAGAAATAGGCGTGCCCGAATGATGCGAATGATTTTGCAATGATTCAGCCGGAATAATACATAAATTTGCTCATATATTGATATCAATTAATATTATCCAGTCGATAGGTGCAGCCAACGACGAAATCCTCCGATTGACACTGAAAACATTGATCGAGCGTTATCCTGGAGTGAACTGGAGAGATACTTTTGCAAGGATGTATTCGCCAACCCAGACGATCGGTGATGATGACGTTGTCGTAGTATATTCGCCAACGTTCATCGACAATGTGATCACGCTGGTATCGAATACGCCCAAAAGGGTTCTTGCCAATTTTGCAATGTTTCAAATTATCCCATCAAATATGCGGATCACGAATAAACAGACTATCGAGAAATTGAATGCTTACCAGTTGACCAGAGATAATTACGTTAAAAGAGATAAAAGATGGGTATATTGCACGAACGCAGCCATAAATGGTATGCCTATAGGCGTCACTTACATGTACGCGAAAAAGCTCCTCAAATCGAAGACCAAAGTAAAATTCGAAGATATGATCCAGAATATCAGGCAGGAATTTCAAGCTAATATCGACAAGGTGAATACGATTTGAAAAGAACGCTAAAATGATAATTAATCGACGCGATCGATCAATCTTTGCGCGTTATTGTCTTTTCTAATTCGTTTCAAATTTTGCAGTTATCATTCTTGGACGACGCAACGAGCACGTCCGCGAAAACAAAAGAATCAGCGATTACAGCCATAGTTGGCCATCCTAATGAATTTTTAGATGACGATGCACTTGAAAAATATTACGAAGATCTTCACCTCTTCGACGACTATACAGTTAATATGTTCTTTTTGTCGAAATTTAATTACGATAAAGAAGTCAGCGAATACCGGAAGCCCACTAATGATACACTTTCAAGCGGACACCTTAATCATTTACTGAACTTCATCGCATATGCCAGTCGGTCTTTCAACCACATCGGTAAGTTTACTCACAACGT
Organism: Netelia inedita; assembly: GCA_964017225.1. Lineage (NCBI taxonomy): Eukaryota > Metazoa > Arthropoda > Insecta > Hymenoptera > Ichneumonidae > Netelia > Netelia inedita. The sequence continues at coordinate 9,528,291 of OZ024925.1, forward strand.
TTGCCTTTTTTACGTATCTTCGAACTCTCATTCTTAAACAATGACTAGTTTCGGTCCGGGCGTTAAGCAATGCGTTGCTTACGACGTGAATAACGTTTTATTCTTTCTCCCTTCGATCTAGTATTTGGCCCCGCTTCTCTACAGAAGGTTCTCTTCAACCCCGAACAACCTCAATACATCAACTTCGGGACTGCCGGGACGATGATTGGTCATGAAATAACTCACTTATTCGACAGTATTGGTAGTTTATCCGCTACGAGTGACATTAACAACGGCGTAGGAATATTTACCATGGCTTCGGACTTAGAATTTCAAGAACGAATAAAGTGCTTTCAGAATCAGTATGGAAATTATACCGAACCTACCATCAATCGCAACGTGAGTACACATTTTCATTGAGTAGTTCTATCTAACGCCATTGGCGTCAATGGGAAAATGAGGCAAAATGTTATTTCAAAAACGTATTTTTCAACGTTGCTTAAAAATAGTCTCTCTTTGCCCCATGCTAATAGGTATACTACTGAATGATTACCCTGCCATCGAAAAATGTCGAGGGTCGTTAAAAAAAATATTTCTTGTTTTTGTGTGCTCGAATTATTCAGTGGAGTATTTAATAATTCCTTCCTCCGTGACAAGACTTTCGTCCGAATATTAATCCGTAGCCAGGACTGCTTCGTTTCCAATGTTGATAATTAGGCGTTTACTGGATAACAAAAATAATATGTTCACTTTCTGGATAAAGTAAAACAGCGATCGCTATTCTACAGGTGAATGGATACGTGACTCTTGATGAAAATATCGCGGACAACGCAGGTGTGAAGCGCGCTTATCATGCCTACGTTAACACGATGAGTGGCAAAGCACCGGAGAAACGATTGCATGGACTTAATTACACCCCGACTCAAATGTTTTGGATTGCATACGCCAATAAGAATTGCGAGAAAAGGACACCATCTTATTCGCAGTACATGTGGAGAAGGGACAGACACACCACAGGCCGTTTTCGAGTTATCGGACCGTTGTCGAACAGCGAAGAATTTGCGAAAGATTTCAACTGTCAGCTCGGTTCGGCTATGAATCCCCCCAAAAAGTGCTCCATATGGTAAATTAGTTCGTCCAATGACTGGCTAATATTGTACATTCTTGAGATCCGATCGAATCGTCGTTCCATGAAAAATTAAAACCAATATAGATTAGATGCTGGATACTAAAGAATACACGCACAATATGTACGAAACAGTGTCGAACTTGAGATAAATAAATGAAAATTCGTATGAAAATGAACATTTTTTTAAACAGTCTAACTTATTAGGCTGATTTACGTCGAACAATTTCTTTGCATTCACACCAGGAATTCATTGACACGTTGTATGCCACGTTAAAGCAGTTGATAGGTGACGACTATCTTTTCCTGGATGCCTCGTCACCTGTACTACGCAGACCTTTTTCATTTTCAATCCAGTTGGAGCCAACCAGTGATTCGTGGCACTTTGTATTTGTAACATACGTTTTTGCTGGTAATGACGGATATAAATAATACAATATATTATACAATATACAATACAATAATATAATATATTGATTTCATATCGACCGTGACCACCAATATGCGAAGAGACTAAGTATCCTAAAAAATAGAAATTTTGTTTCTAAAACAGTTTAATTAATGCTGGAAAGAGCGAACGAATTCTGTACGAATATCGAGTGAATTACGAGTAAATTTCAAGGAAACAACGAATGTTATCTGGAAATTGTGGAAAATCGAGTGGTTCATACCTAAGACATTCGGCTTTGTTTCTAGGTCGACGATATTATAAATTATGTATCGCGTAGCACGCCACACTTAACAGTTTGTCGGTCTATCACTAATGCAACCATATTTTTGTCGTCACTCTTATTTGCGCTTCTATTTGCGGAACATTTTCGAACTCGTAGTAAATTAGTCGATATATTCTTGTTTTCGAGTCATTTTAATAATAATTATGATTACCGATAGCTATATTAATTATCAAATATTGGCGAGTGAAAAATACAATTTTTTAGACTCTCCGAATTATTTGCGTTCATTCGTTGGGATTTTCAGACGATAATACGAAATTTTTCATTCCATTCGTTCCGTTCAAAACTTGAATCTTTCGTCATCGTCACGTTCCTTTTTTCGATAAAATTGTTAATAATTTTTGCTCTTCCTCGCAACAACATTTTTGTAGATATACTTTTCTAAAAATTCATCGATCGGTCATGTATTTCTGGCTGACGAGTCTCGCGATATGTGTGCAATTTCTCGAAATTGCCACGGCTGCAGTTTATCGAGGTGAGTAGGAGATTGAATAACATGTAAACGTCATTATTAACCCCGTAACAAATTTAAGTGAACCTGAACTAATACGTGGCTCGTTACGATCTATATGTTGCCGAGAGTTACTTTGGTTTCCTCAGTAGAAAACAATCTTTATCGATCATTTTCATCCGCGCCGCCAAGATTCCTTCGATATTGAAAATCAAATAATCTCACAGTGAATTGAAATCATTCAATAAAAGTTTGACCAGTGATGGTCCCATTATTCTATAATCCCACGGTATTTCTAGCAAAGCACATATACATATAACATTATGATAAAAAATTCAATACCCAGAGCTTCGAGATACCTCCAATGAAGCAAGAAACGAATCTGTATGCCTGACACAAGTTTGCAACGATACTGGTAAGTGAAAGAAAAAATATAATCGAACGGTGCCTTTTTTCACCGAGTAACCGTTCAAAGGTACATATGTCGTACGCTTTAATGAAAACGACCATTCTTTTAGCGTCGACAATCATCAAGGACATGGACCTTACGGTAAATCCGTGCGTTGACTTTTACGCATATATTTGCGGCGGTTTCTTAAAACGTGATCTACCGAGCGGCACTCTTGTCACGACAGGATCGTCAAGAGCCGGGGTGCAGTTTAAGTCACTACTGAAAAGCTTCTTTGAGGCCGATTTTGCAGACGACGATACCAGGCCCTTCAAGCTCCAGAAAATCTTGTACAAGGCTTGTATGAACGAGGGTGAGCAAGGTTTCCTCGTGCGATCGGCATCAATATTTACTATGAACGATAAGTGAAAGACTCGATCGATTGTCATGGTTCCGCAGAGTCCATCGAAAGAAAGGGAGTTCTACCGCTCAAAATGTTAACCCAGATGCTCGGCGGCTGGCCGGTACTCGAAGGTGCTTCGTGGAACGAATCCAAGTTTCATTGGATGGCGACGACCGCGGCCTGGGCACGTGCTGGATTATCGCAGGACACTTTCTTCAATTTCGGTATACAAGCAGATATACGGAATAATTCACGGCGCGTTTTATCCGTACGTATCCGTATCCATTGTTCCATCGAAGTGATAATGCCGAAAAATAAAGGCGGCAATGCTATTTTGCGTTTCAGATTAAACCACCATCGTGGATCATCAAATCGCAGGATCTCAATCAGGGCTTTAATGGAACTGCGGCGACAAGGGCTTATTACACACTGATGGTTGATGTTGCTGTGAGTCTCGGGGCTGATAAAAAAAAGGCAGAAGACGAGCTCAAGGAAGCTTTACTGTTCCAAATTAAACTGAGCAACGTACGTATCGGTAATCCGTTAAATATACGAAAAATAGACGTTATTGATTTACAGGTACACATTCGACGAGCTCAACATAGCTCAACAAGTCGCTTAAATACAAATCTGACTCAAAAACAATCCAATAACACACTGGCACGTAACTTTCGGTTCGGTGTTTCATAACAATTCTCGGTGAATTATTGCAAAAATCATAGCGACCGTTTGAAAAACGGAAAAAGAACGAATCATAGAGAAGAAATGGTTGCAAGCGAACGATGTCGATGGTTTTCCAATGATTCGAGTGAAATAATACGTAAATTTGTGCTTATGTTGATATCGATCGATATTATTCAGGCGAAAGCTGCAGCCAAGCGCGGAATCCTCCGATTAACCCTGAAAGCATTGATCGAGCGCTATCCTACAGTGGACTGGAGAGATATTTTTGCAAGGATGTATTCTCCAACGCAAACGATCGTTGATGGTGACAAAGTCGTGGTCTACAATTCAACGTTCGTCACGAGTGCGATCGACCTGGTATCGAGAACGCCAAAAAGGATACTTGCCAATTTTGCAATGTTTCAAATTATCCCGCCAAGACTGCGGACCATGAACAAAGAGTCGAACGAGAAAGTGGATGCCTACACGTTAGCCAGAGATAATTACGTTAAACGTGATCAAAGATGGATATATTGCACGACCGCGGTCATAAAAGGTATGCCAGTAGGCGTCACTTACATTTACGCAAAAAAGCTCCTCAAACCCGAGACCAAAGTACAATTCGAAGCTATGATCCAGAATATCAAACAGGAATTTCGAGCTAATATTGACAAGGTGAAGATAATTGGAAAAATAACGACAAATCGATAATTAATCGATCCGATCAATCTTCTTCGATCGTATTCACATCAGCTCTGCGTCGTTTTTTCTAATTAATCACAAATTTTGCAGGTGCCATTCTTGGACAACGCAACGAGGGCGTCCGCACAGGATAAAGCAAGTGCGATTAAAATAGTCGTTGGCCATCCTGATAAACTTTTAGATCACGATAAACTCGAAAATTTTTACAAAAATCTCGACCTGTTCGACGATTATTTTTTCGATTCGATACGTTTGAACAAATTTTATTATGACATAGAAGTTGGCGAATTCCGGAAGCCAATGAACTATATAAATTCGACCGAAGAATATCGCTATTTTCTGACCGCTACCGGATATGCCGATCAGATTTTAAACAGTATCTGTAAGTTTGCTCACGACGTTTGTCTTTTTTTACGAATTCCCGAACTCTCGTTCTTCACCGATGACTGCTTTCCATCCGGGAGGTAAGAAAAACATTGCTACAGCGCGAATGACGTTTCATTCTTTTTGTCTCCGATCCAGCATTTTCTCCCACGGCTCTACAGAGGATTTTCTTCGACCCCGAACGACCTCGTTACATGGACTTCGCAGCAGCCGGCACATTGATCGGCCACGAAATCACTCATTTATTCGACACAAACGGAATGTATTATGATGCGAATGGCGCTCCCAACGGCTGGTTTACACCGGCTTCGGAACAAAGCATTGAAGGACACATATCGTGCTTACTCTATCAGTATGGGAATTATACCGAAAATACCATCAATCGCAATGTAAGTATATATTTACATTCAGCAGTTTCAGCTAACGCCACAAGCAAGAGTGATTATTCTCTATCTACTATCGACATGAGGAAAAGACAAAAAAGAATTGTTACGACGATTATTTTTTCAACTTTATTAAAAAAAAAGTGTCTTTTTGCGTAAAAGCTAACATACCACAGCATCTTTGTCCTGACGTCAAAAAATGTTGCGTTAAAAACATACTTCTTGTTTTTGTGTGCTCGAATTATTCGTTGGAGTATTTAATAATTCTTTCCTCAGCGATAAAACACTCGACCGAATATTAACCCGTAGCCAAGTCTGGTTCGATGTCAATTTCGATAATTATGCATGTGTTGGATAACAAAAGTAGTATGTTCAATTTCTGGATTAAATGAAACAGCGATTGTTATTGTACAGGTGAATGGAGAATTGACTCTTGAAGAAAATATCGCGGACAACGCAGCTGTGAAACGCGCTTATCACGCGTACGTCAACACGATGAGAGGCAAAGCGCCGGAGAAACGATTGCCCGGACTTGATTTCACCCCGAATCAAATGTTCTGGATTGCCTACGGTAACATATGGTGCCAGAAATGGATGACGTCTTATTTGGAGTCCAAGTGGGAAAAGGAGAAACACGCGACAGGCCGTTTTCGCGTTATCGGACCGTTGTCGAACAGCGAAGAATTTGCGAAGGATTTTAATTGTCAGCTCGGTTCGGCTATGAATCCCATCAAAAAGTGCTCGATGTGGTAAATTACTTCGTCCAAGACCCTATAATACCTCAAATATGTGAGAAATTAATTATAATTATTAAGCGTTTATAAGTGTTTAATACGAACACGTCTCGAGTCACTGAGGTGACTTTGGATTGTCCAACCTGTCAAATATTATATTCCTACGTATACGAATTGATTTTCTTTCGACAAACCAATTGCCTCGCCAAAAGCGGAAAAAATCGAGTTCGAGACTCGAGAAAAGTTTCGGTCGTATCGGCGCAAAGAAGATCACACAGAATTAAAAAATTGTAATTAAACACGATGCGCACAGTCGCTCTATATCACGATTGTCAGACAACCGACAACAATGTCCGCCTCGATGCTTGACTTTCTCATTCTAATAAATAACACGAAGAAATAGTGACTGAGATAACATCTCCGCTGTACAATAATTAAACAATCCCTCCCACCAAGTCCTCAATTATTATTATTATTATTATTATCATTTTTTAATAATTATTTTTATCCTATCTACCCCGGTGATGCAAGATCGAATAAATAATTAACGCAGCGAGGATTTTTCATAACAATTATTTCGCTGACGGTGTATAATTTTGTATCCGCGATTTCATCCCCTATCCCCTCGGCCTACCCTTGGGAGATGTGGCGATGCTTGCTACATATTAGAGCAAGACGCGTTCTTTTCCATTCATATTATCTTCATCCCTCTCCATGCGCTCCTTCGCCCCTCGCGACTCTTTCACCGCTTCTCGTTTCGCGTCTTCGCCCATTCTGTTTTTTTTTATCCTTTTTAAGTTGAATTGTCATCCGTACTGGGGGTGTGCGTTATTAAAACAGTCATTCGCGCCATTCGACGTATTCTCGGCTTTCTCTCTCTCTCTCTCTCTTACTCTTCGTGAAAAGACAATGGTCACATTGCCGATTGTAAGAGGAGAGAGAGAGAGAAAGAGAGAGAGGGGAGAGAAAATTATTCTTCGAGCATGTTGAAGGTCCCTTGAGCCGTTAGTACGTTTCTCTCTTGCCCGTTTCGCGTGGCTCCAATCCAGAATAGCGCGGATGGGTTTTTCTGTTGGGTTTTGACGATGCTTGGCGCCGCGAGTTACCATCCTCTCCAGGAAGCTCATTAGGCATTGCCCGAGGTGTTCCTGGCCCTTGCGCCTTTTCGCCGTGTCCCTTTCTATCCATTTTCTCTCCTTTCTCACCCTTGTCCCTGTCGAGCTCGACGACGACTACCGATTCTCTCTTTCTCTCTGTAGACTGTTTTTCACCTATACCTCTACTCTCCCTCCCCCCCCCCCCCACCCATTCGCTTTCTCTTTCTACGATTCCTTTACCAGTCTCTAAAGTCACTTCTGAGCGGCGATTGTACGATACGAATCGACAATTAGAAAATTCGAGAGATGTTTCGCAGTGCGATTTTCATTTAGTAAGTCTGAAAGTTTTTTGTTTCTTCAGATTGGAAATCTTTTTGTTATTACGGGTGGCGTTTGTTCGTTGTTGTTGAAAAACGTAGTGCGTTTTTGAAAAAAAAAAAGATCTCTATTGAACGTGCTCAGAGGTAAGTCCAGCTCGCAGTTTGAAGAGAATCGGTAATGTAATAATATACGTGAGTATTATTCGTAATTTTCTCACGAATCGAACGCTTTTGGAATGCAAAGTACCTACCCACGATAGTGCCATCAAAGTTCAATATTAACTACATCAGAACTTCGTTGACCCAAAGAATTTCAAAAGTTATTCGCTTCGTATGGAATTTTGGAATTTTCTCATTACATTCTGCTTCAAAAGAGCTGCGCGACTCTGTATCGAAAACGCCATCTTGAATTTTCCATTTTTTGGAAAACTGTAATTCAACTTCATCGACTCGATAAACCGCAAAAATTCTTAAATTAAAAAAGAAAACTTAATTTTCCACTAAAAGAACGAATCGTTGAAAATCCCCATGAGCATTGCACATTTCTTCACTCGTCACTCTTTTCACTTTTACCACGAAAAAACTTTACGATTAATATACATTGCTCGACACGTCGAAAAAAAGTTGGGGCCAACAAATTTTTAGTTTCATTGCAGTTGGGAATGGGAAAACTCAAAAATGGGAAAACAATTAGTAAGGAGTAGAAAAGTTTAGCCAGCAAGTGTGGAATATCGTCTGGAGACAAGCGTCGCGGGGGTTGCACTGAGGGTTCTTCAACGATATTTATATTCGTGCATACGTACACACATATATTAAAAAAAAGGTTATATACATATTCTATATAAATATATATTTAAACATACTCTGGCACAAGTAATGAGCCGAGGACGCAGGATTGTGGATTTTCTTGCGGGGTCTTACGAATTTCCCGTTATTCGCTCTAGTCGTTGCACGAGAAAAACTTTTCCTCTCTGTTGGTGATGTGGAACCGAACTGAGGATCTGAAATGGAATTATATACTCGACCAAACGGTTTCGGTCTTCTTCTCCAACTCTGCCTGCTTCGTCTCGATTTGCGAAATCAGCTTTGTATATATGTATATACGCGTGTATGTGCGTGCATATGTGTGCGTAGGTGGGTGTGTGTGAGAGAGTGCGCAGGTTACCGAAAGTTACGCGCCACATCCACCCGGTGTGCATAACCTCTCTTTGCGCATAAAATTACGTCGGTTTATGACGGGGAGTCTTGCTCGCGAGCTTTTCCGCTCTTATTGCTACTCGGTCTCTCGCAAAACTCGACGTTCCACAATCCACCACTCAAGCGTAGTGGGGATAAGGTTCAAATGCAAATGCAAACGATGCAACTTGGTCGTATCGTCGAATCCGCGGGCGTTACGTCTGGAAGTTTGATAAGTGACGCTCTCGCCAGAGGGCGCTGCCAGGTGCGCCGGCAGCGCCCCCACCTCGCCGCGTTATGTACCATGCGTATGGGGTATTCTACGTAAAACGAGCTATTTCTTTTTCAATCTTCTCAGATTATTTTCGTTTCTCGAAATTTTTTAAATCAAATTAGGAAGTATTGTTTTTCAACTTTACCATTTTTTTTCTTACGTCTTTGGCATCATAAAATAGAGGATTGTTCGCCATTACACAGAAATATTATTGATTACCATCAACCAAATCAAACTGGCAAACTCCCTAAAATATTAAAGACATTTCAAGAAAACCGTCGCTGTTTTTTCGGATAAGAATTGCCTATACGTATTAAAACTATAACACCCGGATTCCCCGTCGGATTCGTTCGAACGGATTAGCGAACCGGGAATTAATACTCCGCAGGATATAGAGAGAAATAGCGAGAGAGCTAAACACTCGGAGACCCGTGGTATTAGAGTACATCAGAGTTACTAGATTAGGGAATAAAGTTCGGGGAAATGCTTTACTGCACCTCTCGATCTGTCTGTACGTATATGCACGTATATATCTGTATAGGTACCACGCGCACATACATGAGCACACGATGCGCGGTTTATTACTCGGGGGAGAACCGAGACGCGGAAGAACGGTCGAGAATTTCAAATGAATGGACTTGGAGTAAATTGTTAAGCTCTGCCCCCCCCTCCTCTTTCTTTTTTTAATTCGCGTCGTAGTTCGTCCGTTAATTGAGTGTGCGTTTTACCTCCTTCGTCGAAGGAGACTCGGGGTAGGTCACCCTCTCTCGATCTCGAGAGACGCGCATCTTTTTCTTCTTTTTAATTTCAGTCTTTTTTTGTTCATCCTCTGGCGATTAACTGCCGTTTAATAGCCGGTATAAAAGAGTCATAACTTTTCGTGGCTGTGACATTTATTTCCGTGGACCTCGACGGATAAAAACAAGAAAATTCGTCTTTATTATTTTATCGCGTCGAGTACCTACCCTGTGGTAATATTTCAGGTGACGATGATTATTTGGGACAATTAATGATTGATTTTTGAAATTTTTATGAAAAGAATGATCGATTGTCTTTGATCGATAGAATTCATGAAAAACGGACGGGTTTTCACTAAAAGCGTGCAACAAACTTTAGACCGTCATATTTTCCAGCTTTTCAGTATTTTAGAAAAAAAAAACCCACTCGTACGAGACTCGCGGATTTTTGTTTACCTTCTCAGGAATTTAAGTGTCGATTAATCCGTGCTTGACCGGCGGCCACACGGATAGACGTGCGCGAGGAGGATAGGCAGCGAGCCCCAGTACGTTTCAATATATAGGGTGGTTAAAAAAAAATAAAGAAATCCCTTGATACGAAGGAGCGGGAAAGAGAGAGAGAAGAAAGAGGGGTAGGGAACGACGAGAGAGACCACTGGGGGGCAATAATCGCCTTTTCGTATCGTCGAGGCGCTGGCAGACGGTGTCGGAGGAAAAAAGAGAAACGCGAATAAGAGAGAGACAGAGAGAGAAAGATAAAAAAGGTCTTTTCAATTGAACGAAAGACAAATAGTGTGGATGAAAGTCCGCAAGGCAAAAGGAGTTCTTCGAGCATTAATCCCGTCAGCTAGGGAAAGAAACGGAAGTGGAAGAACGGAAGAGTGAACGAGAAAGATTGTATTTCCATCCTCCTTACCCTGCTACCCTCCCCTCGGTCTTCTCTCTCGCACGCTCCGACATATAAAGTTTCCAGGAAAAAAACAATTATCATATATCTCATTAGTGCCTGACATCAACGAGAAATATGTTCCAATAACGTAGATCTGGCGCTAGGCAACTCGCGCAAAAATTGTCTTCCATACGACACCAGCCCATTGTTCTTTAAAAATTATGGTCGAACTCGTAATATGACTTTTGATAAAATTCAATATCGTACTGGTCGACAAGTAATTTCGTTATTACCAAATGGAGGCAATCTAAAAATGGCCAATCTAAAAATATTATGTTTATCATCATTTTTAACGATCGTAAATAAACATAATTTTATTTTGAAAATTCTTCACCATCATTAATTGCAATAAAGTAATTAGGGCGTTGAAAGACAAAGGAAAATGGTCGATATATTTTTATGACGTTCGAGAGAATTATCCTAGTGATTTTACATTGGTTATGGATAACATGAATTCATCTGAACTCCTTGTTCTCTCGTGAACACGGAGCATGTACATCATGTGATGGGAGCTTCGGAGCTTCGGATAATTAGCGTCAATCAACTTGACCGTAGTCTGACTTGGTCAACGGTGATGGTCGGTTCCACCCTACCCTTCTCTTTTCATGTGTCTTTCTTCATTCCGGATCTCATTCCTCTCGTTGGACGCCCAGCGAGGGACTCCACGTCAAGATTCAGCGATACAGGAAGACCGGAAAGCATCGCTCTATTCTGGTGGCGAACCAAACCCACGTATCTATGTGAAACTGCGAGCTCAAAGTAAGAAAAAAAAGAGAGCGGGATAGAAAGATTCGTGGAAGTTGGTTGACATTTCCGGAGCCCGAGCTGGGAGAAATTGTCCAGAGTGAATATGAACTGGCAGATATTGCAGATCCCTTGCCATTACAGAGAATAATGATTCTCCTGCTTCGACTTTTACCGGAAAAGAGTCAAGGGTGGCTTTTGGACCGTTGGTTATCTACATGATCTTGTAGAAAAGTATACCTACTGTTTGCAACATTGTAATGAATCAACAGCGAACATAAACATTCACTAAGTACATCACCTTGGTCATTTTGTGAGTCGAATGTAGCATCATAGTTAAACAGCTGGCCGCTAGGTGGCATACTCCCTAGCGCGTTTCTCGCAAGCGAACTAACGCACCCGAGGTTTATTAGACCCTCGCAGTATCATGGAAATTCAGTTAATTCTACGATCTAAATGATTTCCCAAGACCAAAACACATCTCATTTTCCATTTACAATTCTGCTTTGTTCCACTTTCAGACGTCATTAAAATTTTCCATTCTACTATTTTTTTAAACCCACAGCCATTTTTGCTCAGCGAAATATTTATGCTCCCCCGCCCAAGCTCACCCTGATATTTTATGGCTCGTCTCATCTAAGTCCAAAATCCTTTTCTAGTATCTGCATTCATGAACCAAAGCGGTGGATAATAGCGTTTGTGAGTGTTTAGCCGAACTCTCTCCCACGATTGTTTGGCTAACAGCTATCGCTAGCCATTCTCCTCCCTTCTATTTCTATATCCCCCGTTCCTCTTTCCTCATTCGTGAGAATCCGGTTTGGTGAAACGGATGGCACGATCGCAGGCAGAGCCGGTTTGCTAAAGGGTGCTATCACTGGTTGTGCACACCTCGCGAATCATTCACGAACACATATCTTCTGATTCCCCCCGTCTCCTTCTCCCACTACCAACCCCTCTCGCTATATATGGTTTATCCACTCGGCTCGGTTCCATAATATGTACTCGTACGATCTGCCAACGGTGAACACTCCAGGATGAGCGAGACGAGCTGAGAAACAGCCCGGCACAGAGACGAGCGAGACACTCGAAAGCCATTATCGTTACCCGCTGACTTCCCACCGCTGGTCTACCTACGCGGGAATACCTCGCCCATGAAAGATATATGCGGATCGCTATACTAGTCGGGCAAAAAAAAAAGATATTGCAAAGCATTTTTTCGCAAAAATACTAAACATTTAAGGCGCACAATGGTAAAAGAGTCGCTAGGAAAACGGGTCTCCTGTTTAACAGTTGGATATCCGACAGATGGGATGCATCCGGCGCTCATTCCACGTTGGATTTTATGGTGATGGTATACTCTGGATTCAGTGTAGCATCGAAAGAATGAGGAGTGGAAAAAACGCCGAGGAAATGACAAGAGTGTCTGGGGAGGGTATGAAGAGAAAGGGTTGACGTAAAATAGATTTCGAGGGTACAAGTGTTATGTAAAATCGTACTTTTAGTATTTTTTTTGCTTTCTTCCGCGTCGCGAATTTTTTTGTGTCGATGAAATATATTTTTGTGCCAATGTACTTGGAAAGGTCTGAGGCTTGTGAACGTTATGACGAGATTCTGGGGACTCGTCATTCTACTCGAAGTACCGAGTTTATGATAACGCGAAATCTTTCTCGTCGATCTCCTTTCAGAGCTGACCCTTTTCAATATCGTCCCCTCGAACGTGAGAAAGAACAATGTGTGCACGAAGAACGTGCGTGATATTGATTTTCATACGTACCAGCACCGATGTGGGGAGCATCCTCTTTTTTGTTCCAAACATGAGAGAAAAGGAGAAAGAATGAGTGTGATCTCCGGAGGGATATTCTATTTTGAATCGTATGAACGACATATGTCGGAAGTAGGAGATCCAAAAAATACCTTTGAAGGAATGGTCACGGGTGTTCCATATCCGACATTTGAGCAGAGAGTTCATTAAACAACTCCGGCAGCATATTTTTTTGCCAAATGCTTGCTGCGACTGCGATGGTGTAAGATTAAAATACAAATAATTCAAGATTACACAATAAAAATGAGTTCGAAAATTATATTCGGTTAAAAGCCGAATTAAATATTCACCAAGTGCAGCACTGTGGCAAATGCGGGTCCGATGGCGATGCATAGTTCACCGGGCGGACACTAGGTGGCGAGCGCCAGTGCGCACTTCTCGCAAGTGAAGCGACGCACCCGACACTACTTAAGCCTTCGATGAATCACTCAGCTAACTATTCGACGAATTGAATAAATCTCACGATAAATAAAAATGGTGAAATATCCGTTATAATTCCAATTTCATCCAATCGAGAAGAAGATAAGATTGAGAATTAAAGGTATATACGGATTAAACGACTACAATGGATGAAAAGCCTACTGTCGTCTCAACACCGGGTATTTTATTTCCGATTATGTATAGCAATAAGTCCGCGAACAGACGGAGATATACGCGAACAAGTTTTTTGTTTCACGTGTTTTGTTATATCTCCGTGCCGTCGTACAATGTGCTTCGTTGCGGGACACGCGATATTCGAGGTACGACAGGGTATAAAGTAGCCGGGGAGGATAACCGTGGAAAAAGAACAACGAAACGTAAACCGTTGGTGGAAGAACAGCTGGAGGACGGGATAGAGAGAGAGAGAGAGAAAGAGAAAAAAAGGAATAAGAAGAAAAGGAGAAAGCCAAAGCCAGAGTTGGTTGAAGCAAGGTTTATTATTTGTTAGGCGAATAAGGCAGAAGGTCTGGTGTGTTCCCCCACGGGAATGTCGGGTATACGTATCCTACCCTCGCATCCCATTTGAGATCGGATAATCCGAGAAAACCGGAGAAAACAGGAAACCGAGAGACAGTTACTTATTTCCCAGAGCATTTTAAAGCTTCCTCCTATATCCTTTCCCTGTTGGGAAACTCGCTGCCTACAAACGGAACATCGGTATAAAACGTCATTTCTCATCATTTACAGATCGTACAACCTCCATAAGTTTTTGTATAGCTTTTCGAGCTTTCGATATGTCCGTAAGGTGACCGGACAATTTACGCTTCGACGCTCGAACTAAAAAGGTGATAGAAAAATAATAACGATCCCACAAATGGATCTTTACGACCCTAGGAAATACTCGTATATTTAGTACCGGGGCATGCACGAACATGTCCTAGTTTATCCAGAAAGGAATTTTCGGTCGGTCGAGTATTTAATTTTGTAGTATTGATTTTATTTGTCGACGCAATTTAAATTCAATTTCGGTTTATCTTTGTTTTACGTAGCTTTGATATCGGAATCCTACGACAATATTGGATGATATTAACTGTTGCGTTATTTAATCAAACTTTTCACCCCTTGATTTTATCGCTCGAGCACATCGAACGTTGGAATTTTTATTGAATTTTGTCTCTTACGTATCCGAAATTCCATTGTTCGATAAAAAAAAATGGCTTTTTACTCATATATCGCTATAAATTTTTGTCTGTCCATTGCCCGAAAAATAAAGGTTGGGACATGTATCTCGCCCTCAGATCGGTTTTGCGAACCCATGTTTTCATTGAAAACAATCGTCGAAGATCCGGCGGCCAAATCCTATCCGGAGTCATATATATACATTCACGTCTCTCTCCCTCTCGATCTCTCACCCCCTCTCTCTCTCTCTCTCTCTCTCTCTCTCTCTCTCTCTTTCTCTCTTCGTATATACATGACATAACAATATTAAATAAAACAAAAACTTCATATTTCGGGCAATGGAAAGCTCCGGGTCCAGAGAGTTTTCGCCAGTTTCATAAATCACGGAAAAAACCCGATGAAATTCGACGCTTGTGTTCCGGACTCGGTTATACGAGGCATCCATTCACGTTACAATCATATTGTTCACGTGTGTACATGCAGTAACGGTTCGCGGGAATACGTATAACTTTCGATTTCTTGCTATCGACATACCTATACCGTTTATCTCTATGGAAAAAAATAAGACTCTGCGTTCAATGAAATTAAGCGGGTTAAAAAAAAATACTAAATACCAGTAAAATTATCGGTCTTCATCTGGAATCATCCCTGTGCCGATATTTTCGTACATTCCGTTTGTAGTAATATGGCTAATTAGATTTTTTTCTCACTATTATATTACACAGATAAATATATTTTTAATATTTCACGCTACAACCCTTACGATCCCACCGACCCAAACGCTCGCGAGAGAATTTCCTTCTCACATTTCCTTTAAAAACAAAACATTTTTTTCCCAATATTTAGACAGAAATATATATTTTTTGTATATCTGACTCGATACGAATTGTTTTGTTTTTCTAAATGGCTAACGGCCATATAGAATCAACGATTTTCGAAAAAGAAACAAAAATATTTTTTGTCTATTTCGAACGAAACGAAACGAAACTCGCTCTCGACGTCAATCTCTGAGAGAAAAAAATCAAAACAAAAACTGCAAGCACGAAAAAAGTATTTTTGCGATGGAGAGCATGCAACGGAGTTACCGACGATGAAAAATCTGGCGCTAGCCATCGAACAAAGAATTGACTATGCAATTCCCGTGAGAAAAGTGCGAGTCGAGTGAAGGCGAGAAAAGCAGTCGTGGCAGTGAATTTGTGGGGGGAGGGGGTGAAGGAACGGCCGAGGGAGGAGGTTGAATTCAGTCGTGTATATCTACAATGGCAACTTTCAGTCCGAGGTATATCTAAGTCGGTGTATAGGTACGTGACAGTAAATTGAATTTTGCCCGGATGGAGTGATATCTGCGAACAGTTTCACTCTTTCTCGCGAGCCTCCCCCTTTTCACCCTCCCGGTCCTCCCCTCGCCACTCCCATCTCTCGCCAGTCCCAATTTCGCCAAGCCCTCTTTTTTTTACTTTGTACATCACGAACCCGAAACATTTCTCTCGGGAGTTTATAACATAAACTCGCGCACGGTATAAATTCGCGAAGGATCGCGTAGCATGGCAATCCGAGCGTCGGACAAGAGACGTTTATATGTATATAGTAACATTGGATGCACGCGAGAGTGAGCGCTAATACGGAGGTACCATCTTTTTTTTCTTCTATTTTTTCGCGCTTATTAACGATTAGTCGGAAACTCGTTGATGTTACGTTCCTTGATTAAAAGTAAATTGAAATTCGCATGTGTATTATTAATTTTAACGCCTGTTAATTATGATTATACGTAGATTAATTCTCATTTAATAATAAGAAATAAATAAATTATTAGTATTATAAAGTTTTTATTAATTTTGAATGGTAATTTATTTGAATAAATAATTATAATTTGAATAATGTATAGTAATTAATAATAATAGTTTTTATTATGCTTATCATACAGCGTTATATTGTAATATTTATATTTTCGTTTTGTAAAAAATAATGATCCGAGAAATAAAGAGGGACAGTAGTGCAACAATAAGCTTTACCACACCCATCCCTAGCTCGTGTAAATCCGGAACAGGGGTAATCAAACAGCCCCTGGGAATACCGACATTCAAATTGCTTCGCTCTTTTCCTCCCCTACCTCCTTCACCACCTCATCCTTCTCATTCTCTCTCTTCTCCCAACCCCCTTCCTACGAACTCTCGCACGCGCTACATTCGCAGACTCGTCGAAATGAGTTATTGTAATAGCAGCAGCGAACTCGCGCGCTCAACTTTGGTCGCGCGAGGCCGGGTCTGAAACGAAAATATTGATATCGCGCCGGAGAAAGGGCTGCGCCACGGTCGTAAGGGATGCAGAGAAATTTTTCGAGAACGGAAACAAATAAAGAAAAAAGAATATAAAAAAACATATGAAAGAATTTCGCAAAACTTTGGACGCGATTCCGTTCGAACGACGCTACGGCACAATTTCCATGGAGGAAAAGAAGTACTAATAATTTTCATACGAATGCGTCTATAGAAACGACAATGAACAATAATATCATATTCACTCAAAAAAGTCATGATAATAAGACTAGTATTAATGATAAATATAAATAATAAACAATATTGTTATTATTATTATGGGTGTTGTTGTTTTTAAGTAAGATCATTACTATTTAATAATAATAATAATAATAATAATTGTGTACATAATAGAACAAATAATATAGAAAATAAAACGATATTCAATCGCAAAAAAAAACAAAGGTAATAAAATTTCCTTTCTCCACGTAGGATTATCTCGTTTAAATCTCTCGTGCCGTTCGACATTTCCATCGAGTACGATTTCATCGTACCGCATATACGATCGCCGACTACAACGGTTAATGAATCCATTCGTTGTGGACGAGAGGGTAAGAGTGCGCAGGAGGGTGTGAAGGGGCGGGGAAGGGCAAACGATTTTTCTCCAAATATTTAAAAATCAAATTCGTTCGGAGAGCCAGCCACCAGTCGCAATCGCAGCCCGTACGAATAGGCGTTTAAGGGGGTACGATAGTTTATCGAATGCTCGAAACGACCGGGGGACTCTCGTTTCGTTACCTAGTCGATCTATATTATATAGTGAAACGGGAGGTAGTCAGGGTTGCGTGGGATTCGGTGATGGGTAACGAGGAAGGGAGGGGGATGAAAAGCGGTTTTGGAACTAAATTTCGGTCGCAACGCGCGCGAAAGCCCTCGCGTGTGTCATGAACGTGTGTTGGAGTGAGACGTAGTATTTACAGTGCGTTTAACTGCCTCTATCGATTCGCATTCGTGAACGATAGCGTTCATCGTGTAGGAAAAACACGGGTGTACAAAGCTCTGGCCAAGAGAGAGAGAGAGAGAGGGAGAGAGAGAGAGAGAGAGAGAGTTATATGGCATCGTTTGAGCTTCTGTAGAATGCTATGATACGATGAATTGCAAATACACACCAAAGCAAACCGTCATCAGCTGTGCTTGGTTAGTTGGTAGGTTTGTCGAAAATGTACGTTGCGGTTTGATAGAACTCGCTCAAATCGCAATCACCCGGACGCTTTCAATTTGCTTTTGTACTGACCCTCTGTATCTTCTCAATGGCTGAAATAATTATGCAATTAATTTTTTTATATCTCCCACTCTTGCACCCCTCTGCCTCTGTTTTGCTCATTGTTTGGAACACACAGACTCATACACGTCAAGATCGTTGGGGGGTAGGGGTCGGAGGTTGGGGGGGGGGGGGGGGTCGAATTCATATCGATTTCATAAGTGATTTATTAAATGAATTTGGCGTCCCCGTATAAGACGAATGCACGAACTACGATGGACGATGCGAGGGTAATATACCTACGCGTTTTTAGCGGGACATTCGTTGGTCGAAACGTGAGACTAAACGCGATGATTCGAGGATTTTTCCAACGATTCGAAAGGTCAAACGTTGAAAAATATCGAGATATGGAAATAATGATAAACGAAACGATCGAGAATCAAACGACGCTCGTAAAGTAAATTACGAACGGGGCAAATTTTTCTCGCACGTTTTTCCGTACGTTTTGAACGTCGTGTGGGAAATTGTCTGGTGGCGGGAGACCGGATTTTATGACGATATTCTCTTTAAGATTTCATACTCCGGTGACCCCTAGTGTCATACGCTGGACGTAGGCAATGTCGGCGGAAAAGTCGGCGTCGCCCTGACCACGAGTCACGAGAACGAGGGTAGGTGCCATTTTTTGCGAGCGACCGATGACCCTTTTCCGTCGCAACGTACAATCAGCTGGAGCGAGACAATCGATAATTTTCCCCCTCCCCGCCGGGCCACATTAGGGTGCTCGTCACGTGTCCCGGCCTGTCCCGCAAGCTCCCGCATTTACTCATTGTCAGTGGTGGCAAGCAATATGAATGTTCTAATCTTATGTTAGCCGTAAAAGCCCTACGATTTAAGTTACTAATAACGTGTGCCAGAAACAAAAAAAATAGCTTCCAGCCGTTCCACGGTTCGGCAAAGCTTTCTTTGTTGTGACATTTGCATACTACTTATGGAATGTAAGGTATAGGTTTACCTACTTACATGTGTAAGGTATAGGTACCTTATCCAGTATACTTGAGGAATGTTTACGTTGGGTCGCATCAATGTAACACGAGCTTGGCACGTGTTGTTTACATTGAGCTTGACCGACGTCCAGGCCTCGCGGTAATCATTTTTGGCCCGAATACCTGACCAAGAGCCTCGTGCGTGATTATAGGGTAAAGGGTTAAAAACATTTTTGAGAAAAAAAAAATGTTCCTCTCCCAAGGCTCATTTTTACGGGATCCCTTCGGTTAAAAAAATTGCGATTTTCGAGATTTCGCCACGGCCACGACAATTGGGGTCGTGGCCATAATGTAGCCTCATACCACTACCTAAACTAGTCTACCACCATAGGCTAGTTTTTCGTTCGTACGAAAAAGGATAGGTAAACAGTCGAAAAGACGTGAAATTTCATTGAAGGAATGACTATGATTTTTGGGATATACAGGAAATTTCGGATAAAAGTAAGTTTAATAAAAGAAGATTTTGCAAAAACCTATCTGCAGAATTTTTTTGTCAGAGCGCAGAAACGACCACAGCTAACTAACGATAAGCGCTCTAGTATCGCGTAGGTACCTGGTTGTGGTCTCGGCCCACTTCGCACTGACCCCAACCACACTTCTACGCGACATAACCTATCTCAACATATTTTCGCTCTATCAGTGGTAGGGTCAAGTCGTCGGAAATTCTTCGTCGACATACCGCACGTACACACACACACACACACACACACACATACGTAGGGACACGATACAGTACGTTGAGATGGTACAAAGCGTATTCGTTCGCCCTACTACGCACGACCCATCAGCTGTTCACGAGGCAATCGATATTCTCTTGGTTCTCTCTGACTTCCGCGCTTTTCCGCACCATGACCTAGCTCAACACGCTCGCTTACACAGTACGAACACGCATTAATTCCTTCGTGCTGTAATTCATATAATTGTGTTACTAACGATAAGATCATTCACACGTTACTTAACCAACTTATCTCGCGATAGGCTACGCCTCGATGCGTAAATTCTCGTACAATTCCTTCAAAATACATAGTAAAACGTCGTGTTGATTAGTTTCAGGATTTTTATTCGGCATATTAATATATATTAACCATAATGATGAAAAAATAAAAATAAAATAAATATGTGTTTGTATAATAATAATAATAATAATGACAATAATAATATAATGTTATTTTTATTGTATTCTATTTTACTTAATCATTATAATAATACATATTAATTAACATATATCGTTATACAGCATTTATATTATATTATAAATAATTAAATAAGATATAAATTATTATTTATTATTATAATAATATATTTATATATAAAAATAATAATTCATATCCATTATTATAATGATAAAATTAATGTATATATCACATATGTCTGTACGTACGTGAATATACGACGGACCATAGAAGACGAGAGAACGTCCGAAATTCGGACAAGATCCACTTTCATGAAAATAGGCCTAGCGAGAGAGGGATTGGCGCACAGGGGCCAAAGCCCCGAGGACCATACTTGGCTTAATATAAGCCCTCGTCAGTGTAGAGCTCACGCCGAAGTCCATTTTAGATTCGTACTACCCACCGTGTCCGATCTTTCCCGATCTTCTCATCATTCTCACACTACTCGCGGCGAACAACTTTATAGATTCATTTGCCAGTTGCAAAACCTTCTATACGGTTGAAGCAGAAACGGCGAATGGTGCATGGAAAGCAATGAAACCGGGCAAGAGTTTACCGTACCTCTGGCCGGAACTGCCGGAGTCGTTGGTAACGCTCCTGCCATCTATAAAGGCATCAACAATTAAACGTACTACAAATGGTTACGTATAGCTCGGGCTATATGCCGCGTGGCTTGATATGGGAAAATGCTTTATTAACGTCACGGTCTTAAAGCAACTTATTTCAGTACCTACCGCGCTACAAACGGCGGTCGAGCTACGACGGAAGGACGTAGCGCGTTATTTTTATTACGGAAATCTTAAACGGGCCTGATTTCGAATAAACTCTCTGGTGTCGAGAATGTTATCGGCGTAACATTTGCAACGCTCGAGAGCCTATGGATATTTTTTATTTTATTTTTTTTATTTATCTTTATTTGTTCGAACGAATATCAAGCTTCATATAGTTATTAACTATATGTATACATTTTTTTCTTCTTAGATTTTGTTTTTTATTGTTATGTCAATTTTTTTATTTTATTTTGAGTCAAATCCACCAAAAGTTCACTTTTTTCCAATTGTAAATTGGAATATTGTTTTATGATTTATCGTTATTAAGTTCATAGTTGAAAAATAATATCGGCTAACAAGGTCAACAAAGATTTCAAAAATTCACAACTTTTTTTTTTCATTCTTTTTTTTTATTTTGCGCTACACACTTTTTAAATCGTATATTAAAGCTGAGATCAAAGCCTAGTGAAGATTTCGATAAAATCGTTAATTTAAAGAAATACACGTCGACGTTAATTTTGCCTGCAATACATTTTACTATAAATTTTCTTTAATTTATATTTAGCTAGTTAAGACAAACATTTTCATCGATAGTTACCAATATACGAGATATAATTCGGAGATCCCAATGATTTTCAGAGAGCCACCATGGAGGATTTCATTCTCGTGGATAGACGAGAGCCAGGGACACTATCGAGGCATCGTGTACATCAAGCTGGAGTAAGGGGTTGATATAACGTACCAGAAATGGCTTGGTATATAATACGTATCCAGAGAAAGCTAAACCCTAGTGAGCTCTATCCCGGATCTACGAATGAGTAGAGTGAGATACACCGAAAGTGAGTGAGTGAAAGAGTGTGAGCTTGCTTGTGTGAGAATAAGAGAGAGAGAGAGAGAGAGGAAGGAAAAGTAGTGGCAAAGCCAAAAGAGCCGAGGTTGTAAGGCTCGGGGAAGAGAAACAGACGCCATCGGAGCAAAGGCATTGCGGAGACAGCACGAGAGTAACTCGAGGAATGACACGTACAGCGTGTGGCAATTTCGGAGCAATACTGAGCTGGCATACCGGGCGTTCCAGGTACGTGGCTTAGCATTTTCCAGCTACCAGGAATTAAACCTGCAAACGGAAAGAGGAAGAGCTCATCCCGCGCTGGACCATTTCATCTTTCGGGCACGAGGCACTTTTGGTCTTTCGGTGAGCACTCTAAACTTCACCAAAAACGGCTAAGGACTTACGTTCTTTTCGCGCTTGCGCACGTTGTACGAATTCGAACGGACGTTGCCAGTGCTTTTGGGAAAAGATCTTAGGGCCTTGGGGCCCGAATCGTAAGTCGGACGAAACTCAGTTTGGCCCGAAATTGGAAGTTATGCCTCGGGCTAGATCGAAGTTCAAGCTCGGGGTTAAGTGCGAAGGTCGAATTTAAGTGTAGAGGTCATACTTGAATGCGAAAGTCGAACTTGCTTTTATTCTCAGTCTTGGTTCTTAAAACGAACAAATTTAAATTAATAAAGTAAATTTAAGTTACGCCCAAGACACTCGAGTCGAATCACAAGAAATCCTCCCTGTATACGAGGCCAATTTTCAAGACTCGTTGTTCAATAAATTCGTCGAACAAATCCCATGAAACGAAACCCTTGCTCGGTCACAGCAAAGACATTTTTCGCAAATTGCTCGATACCGCGAAGCAACGCTGAAACAATGGAAAAGAGAAAAGAGAAATAAAAAGAAAGGCATCGAGAAAACATTAACAACGTACGTTCGAGAACGCTTTCTCTTTCACCGCGTGTAAAATTTCCCGTTTGGTTTGGCCAAGTGCAAAATGGTAGTCAAAGAGCCGTGTACCCGAAGGTGAAATGCTCGAGGAATCGTAGAACGGGTAACGTATTCTTTAATGCGAGTGGATTGCACGCGCGCAAAGGCGTTAAGGTTCGCTTGTACATTGGTAAGGGAGTTATAAAGCGTCAGTAGGGAGTTACATAAGTTGCGAAGGTGGGAGAGCTCGAGTTTCGAGTTGGTTAGTATTGTATACGTGTACATATATGTATATATTTCTCGACCTATATATATATATATATATATACACATATATACATAGAAGAGAGAGAGAGAGAGAGAGAGAGAGAAACTCTGGTATTTTACGATGGACGAGGAGCCTGTCCGTATAAAACGCGTAGATAGTTTCGACGGTACACTTATTCTCAAAAGCCGAGGCACACGTCGCGAGCTCGAAACTATAGGTACGTGCGATAGCGGTACGTCGATATCTTTTGAGCTTCCAGAGAGCCGGTTGTGTGCACGCGGTGGTGGGTTTAGGTCGCCTTTAAACACCCCTTCGACCAACCCCGAGCTGCGAGAAGCTTTTCCCGGCGAGGTCTCTCGTTGCTTTCTCACCGTTTCTCCTCCCCTCATTTTCACAGGGATGGTCGTAAGTCGCTTACCCTTCATGTTCCTGTATTATAAACTCTGTATATTATAGCTGCATAGTCCGGAACCCAATGACCCTGAGCATACCCTCGATACGTTCACGACTATTATCGAGCCTCGATTTACAGAAAATTCGAAATGTTTTTTGTTCTCTCTCGCACGTGTTCGAAAATAAAAGTTGGAAATCTAAAACCCAAGGACGTGGCAAGTTGAAGGTCGACGTTAGGTTGAAATTTCGAGCGGGGTTTGATTTGAATTTTGAATGATAAAGTGAATCTAAATTACGGATAAGTTCAGCGAAATTTTTAACTCAAGCGCAAACATTTTCTGATTTAAGGGGTAAGTTTGGGTTTGTGTTTGATTTTAGGTCGAACCGAAGTTTGAAGTTGTGATTATATTTGAAGGTGGCGCGAAGGTCGTTCTAATTTGATTATGAATTTAAATGTAACTGAAGTTTAAACCCAACTTTGTACGGGCATGCGAACTTGAATCAAGGACGAAGTTTAATTGAGAAAAATTCAAGGTCGAAGTAGAAATTAACACTTGAATTTTGAGAATAAACTAAAACCTGAGTCGAAATTCGAAAGATCAAACTTAAGTTTCCAAAGTGAGTAAAAACTTAAATTCGAGGTAAACAAATTTAAGCTTGACTTAAGTTTGACCCAATTACTTCCGGTTTCGGCATATTCAAATGCGATCCATTCAAACGTAAAATAATCGTTTCATCTATGTCTCGGCGAGAACAAGATCGTTAATCCGCTTTTCTTAAATAAAACACGATGTTAAGTTCTAGGCGGAAACTGGCATTAATCTCACGATCGTGAGATCGTGTATCATAGAAAAACTATATCAAATTCCTCGTTTCATTTTCCTTCGTTTGTGAACTTCGAGATTTTTTGTTCCCTCTTCTTTTACCCCAACTCCTTCAAGTTTTCCTTTCATTATCGAACCAGGGTGAGAAAAAGAAGAAAAAAAACAAAAAAAACGGGAAAAGAATGAAAGCTAACAATGGCCTTTGCCATTCGGAAAAGATTTCTCCTCGGTCGAGAGGTTTATCGCCGCGAATTATTAATTCGCGACGAGGGACCTGGTCGACGAGGATGAAAATCAAGAGAGATTCGCAAATTGATTTTGAGCTTGGCACGACCCTCGGTTATTTCCCTCCTCCCCCATCCACCCCTTACGACCACCCCTCCCTCCACGGATTAGGGGTTGTGTGTAACACGCGACGATAAAATCACAAGCCGCGCGACTGTAACGCGACGAGATATCAATAAGCTCGGGAATTTTATTCGTTCGTACACGCGGATCTGGTCGAAAACGGATTGTTCGCGAATCATACGATTCGATACGTTTCGTTCTCCGTCGGGTGTAGGTACGTACGATATATACTTAACTATCGAATCGCGCTAGAGAAGCCTGACACTTGTTGCCGGCGTTCGAGAGCTTCGAGGAGCTTTGCTCTTCGCTTCTCGATCATCTTTTCGCCATTCTTAAAACTTTTATTCCTTATGATTTTTCTTTTTTCCAGAAAACTTTGGAAAAAAAACTACCCTTATCGAATCGGCCAGGATCGTCGACCGAAGGACATTTTCGCGTGGGTACTCGTTAAAAACGAGCGTCGTTTGCATTTGGTCGGCGTGGACGAAATTTAATTCTTCGTTACGCGACACGTTTGGTACTTTGGGTCGCGGTACGCGCATGATTAGAGACTCGCCGTTACGTGCGAAACGGAGAATCGAGTTTATGGTCCGGGGTTTTGCTTCGCGGTAGTAAACCAGATTCAACGAGTTGGACGGTCGAATATGGTCGAGGTAAAATTGTGATATCGCGATGCCCGAATTACCAATTCCAATTTCACGTGTGAACACATTTCTGCCACTAACGATACGGTCAAAGAAGAACGAAATTTACCGTGTTACGAGCGAGGAATCAAACCTTTCGAGCACGTGAGTTTTGGAGTTTACGGTGCGAAGAGACAAAGGGGTAGTTGAGGGCATGGACCGGAAATGGTTAGTTGGGTTGATTGGAGGTTATATGGTTGGAGATTATGGAAACGCGGACATACGACATGGAAAGGGAAAGAGAGAGACAGAGAGAGAGAGTCATCAAGCGAAGTTCACATTAAATTTACTACGGATTTCAACGCAATGGAATTCGCGTCGTTTTCACTGAGATCAAAGGTTACCTTTAGAGCCATTCAATTATATAAAGAAAATAATGGGTGACGATATTGTATTTTAGGTAGATTATCTTTTTTCCCGCTTTTTTAGTAAGTTTGAATCGATGGAAATTGGATAGTAATTCGTGTCAGGGTCCCATTTTCTAATTCAAGTCTACGTTCCCATAATGTAACTCTACGCTTTTTTCGTTCGAGGACTCGAGTCTCATAGTTTGACCTCGTGTTTACATAATACGATGTCATCTGCCCATAATAGAACTATCCGTTCCCATAATTCAAGTGAATTTTCCTTTAATTAAAGAATCGATTCCTACAATTCAAGAGGCCGATTATCATCATTCGCGTACGCACTACTATAATTTCAGTCCATTTACCTATAATTCGAGTTCATTTCTCGATAATTCAAGTCCATCGTTCAATTTTCCCATAATTTGTCGTGCCATTGAGCATTAATCATCTATCGAGCTATGAGGATGCCTATCAGTAGCGAGATTGAAGTGAAGAGCAACATCAAGGATATCCAGTGTAATCAGTACGCGAACGATAACATTTCCAGAGATTATCGATTTATTTCCGACTCCCATTGTCGTTATCGTGTCGCTTGCCGGTCTCAGTTCTGACCAGATATAATCCCAATCAGCGAACGTACAGGAAGTCTCGTGAATCGTATCCGTTCAATGCCCAGGATGAGACGGACGCAAACGAGGGGCGTCGTCATCGGACGTTTGGTTCGTACACAGAAATCCTCTTTGGAGCTTTCGACCAAATCGATGTGCCAAAAATATCGACAAGCATATCCGTCTAATAATTAAAAAATAATAATTCTTCCAATTTTTATTCTCTTTTTAACCCCGTGGCCAACTTCTTGATCCATTCTTTTTTCTTCCCCTTTGCAACACCTTTTATCGTCTCTTTTTCCCTTTTAGAGCGATGAATGATCGATGGACTTGACGTTTTTGAAAGGCTGCTAAGAGAGAAATCTAAGGAAAAGTGAAAAGTGGGAAAAGACCGTTAAATCGGGAAGGGTGGCTAAGTCAGGGGTCGTGCCGATAAACTATATCGAGTAGGAAGGATGCTGGGTCGATACCGAGGATTATACGATCGTGTCTGAGCTAGACAACCTAATTTACACTTGCTTATCTCTACTCCCCTCTCTCCCTCTACCCCTTACCCTCTCGATCTCTCTGGAATATCCCTTCACTACCCCTTTCATCAATCGGCCTAACTTCGTTGATACTTGGGCGTCGAAGGGTCAGAAATAGTTCCAGCGGATGTAGGTTACACCTTGCCGAACAAGAATCGTGATCTGTTTAAGCTCGACTGGTCCTTCGCGTGCTATTTTGATCTCCCGAATGGAATATAAAATCTGAATTAAAGTAGGCGAGACAAAACCTCATGTAACGTATAAAAGATCGCCATTAATATAAAATACGAAATAATCAATTATTAATAATAAAATAGGAAAATGTCGATCTATCAACGATAAAATAAAAAATATTCATTTATCGATGATAAAACGAGCGATAATAATCGAGGCAAGATAAAATGTTAATGTATTTATATAATAAAAAAAGAAAACCGTTTACAAAAAGAAAAAACAGAAAAACGAAGAAATTTCGGTTAGTACTCTTACTTACCGTAGGATGTGCAAGGCAAGTGCCTATTTTGCATAGGATCTTCAACGAGTTGATACTCGAAGCACTTTGGACAGTTTCCGTTATGCACGAGCATGATAGATCGAAGTATCGACCGTCGGTAAATTCTGGATGTACAGGTGCAAACACAACATAGGCTGGCTCAACAGGCCTATATATATCTCTCGAAACGGATGATAGATCGAGAAAGGTAGATGTGCGAGAGATAGTTGCTGGGGCGATAGTAAAGTGAGAGAGGATGAGAGAGAGGGAGGAAGCCAACCGGCTTACCGAATTATTGTTTGATAAGCCGTAATGTATAGATTCTATAAATGGCTTCCTTCTCTGTATTCCCCATTCCCCGGATGCTGTAAATGGTACATATATATAGCGAGAGAGAGAAAGAGAGACGGAGAGGAAGAGAGTGAATGAGTGTGTGTGTGTGAGAGAGAGAGAGAGATCCCACTCTAAAGCCCGGAGCCCGGAGGTTTAACAATGCCGGAATGATTGGCTCGACTGTCTGGCTCTCATAGAGCGCGTGCATTCACTACTTACAATGCTCCAATGTACTATCGCGGACCTACAACTACCATTCGTCCGGCAAGGCCTCCTTTTCCAACGACCACCGAGTCTTACTCTGTGA
Source organism: Netelia inedita (assembly GCA_964017225.1). Classification (NCBI taxonomy): domain Eukaryota; kingdom Metazoa; phylum Arthropoda; class Insecta; order Hymenoptera; family Ichneumonidae; genus Netelia; species Netelia inedita. The sequence continues at coordinate 9,556,338 of OZ024925.1, forward strand.
CTGTAAAGCATTTCTGACTTTGCCGTAGACCCTCCTGCGGGATGCTTTCTCGAAACTGACTACGCGCTAGCCAGTGTTACTCGCTACGATGATGAAGTCACTTTTCGAGGGATTGCAACGTGTGGTAGTGAAACTCGCTTCCTTGTTAGATAACGTTCTCCTGTCGTTACCATCCAGAATGGTTTCTGCATCTGCTTATGTTAAGGAAATATTATATATCGTGGTCGGGGTGCGGTAGGGGTAGCTACCTCCATCAACCCCTAAATGTACATACGAACTATGTTGAATTTATTTTACAAAAATCGATTTCTATCACCCTTTCGGTGGTAAGGGGGTTTTCGTTTCGTACCTTGAAAAATCCAATATCTGTTAAACTACTATTTCTAGGGATATCGACACCCTGAAGCACCCACTTGCCCTTAGGAGCTTTCGTTCTTCGACGAGTCTCTATCTTTCAGAAAAATTCGAATCTTCAAGTACGTTTTTCTTGTTACATTTTTTTTGGATGCGTTCGAGTATTCCGGGGTTTTACTTTTATGGAGGTTCAACCTTCTCCTAGGGGAGCTTAGAAAATCTTTTCGAGGTTTATTAATTTTTTTAAAGAAATTACATTGTGGACCAGCTCGCGCGTTTTTGAACAAAATTGTTCTTGTAATCGTCCAGGTAATAAATTTTCGAAAAACATCGTCGTCGTAAATTCGAACGCAATATTATTTTTAAAGCTCGTCATTGTTTATATCCAGCTAGGTCGAAATTCTTGTTGCAACCAAGTCAGGTTGAATGACGAAAATTTTAATTAACGTCCACAATGTTATGTTTGTCTCGAGAAAGGAAGACAAGAGAAAGGGTTGGGTTGTTGGTGAGCGCGATGAAAAGCTGCTGGACATGAGCATTGCGCCAGAGAATAGGGTAAAGATTCCGGTTAGTATACGTTGATACGGTCGGGGGAACCAACACAGTGAGGAAAATACCGTTTCCGGCACGGAAATACGAAATACTTGGTGATTTCAGACTCGTGGCCTCTCCCTCACCTTGTTCGCCTTTCGTATATACCACAGAAGGCTACGGTAAGTCCGAGCCCATTATGTAGTAATACCTCCTCTATTTTGTGTAAGTACACAGAGATTCATATACTTGGACTGCCACCCTGGTCCTGCATATTCGAATTTTACAACGAACCCTGTCCCTTTTTGCTTTTCGAGCTTCTGATATTAAATTCCTGTCGCTGTTTCCCTTGTTTCGAAGATTATCGTTCAATTTTCAATTTTACGAATTTACAGGTCGATTTTGAGTCGAAAAAGATATTTTCGATATTTTTAGTTATTTCCGCTAGCTATACAAATTCCCCTCTCTTCGTACATTGTTAAGGGTTCAGAAATAAGGGTAAGTTTATTAACAAAAATTTGTTTCAATTACTTTTTTCGAAAACACTATACAATCTGTAAATTTCCTTCAATCGTTTAATCGAACATTTTGAAAACGATCGAAATAGCAGTCTGAAACGTAGCGCATTATTTTTTTTTAGTTTCTGACTATTTTTTATTTTGTTGAAAAGCACTTTTTCATCCCAAGGCTCGAAAGATTTCTTTCTATGCGCAAAGTACATCGATTGCGCAATTCTTGTGCTTCGAGATCGGATAGGACTACCGAAATTCGACATGGCGCATCTCAATTGCTTTTTTTTCATCCCCTCGCCTCTCAATGTTGCTCTTGTTTCACGTTCGACTTTGCAAATTCAATTTAACTTTACTTCAACTCCATTTTGCATTAAAACCTGTTCTCTGACTCTGTTCAGAAACATTGGCTGCTCGAAAGCTCTTTTCTCGTATGCTCATTCGTTCCTCGTGTAAAGATCGTTCAGCAAAGAGGAGAGAGAGAGAGAAAGGAAGAGAGAGAGAGAGAGAGAGAAAAGAGAGAGAGAGGGACTGATCAAAGGAATTCTCTCGTCGAATAAAAATCCACTCACTATGCCAACTGATCTTTGTGAATCTTCATAAAACGGAAAAAAATCATTAATAAAACCAAGTATAAAACCACCCTAACATGAGCTGAACGAAAACTAAGCTTATAAAAATTTCGAAAGAAAAACATATTTCATTTATACTCATGTAAAAATGCAAGTACATGTAAAAAAATTCAAGCAGCGCGATCTGTTTTTAATTTCAATAAATAAAATCTTGACCTCTTATTATTATTATTATTATTATTAATCGACACAAAATTACAAAAACATATATTTCGACTCATACACGAGCGAAAACAAAAGCACTGCGTGAAACTCTTCGCAGCTTTTTACCTTGTATGTTTATAGGAACGTGTTTTATTTTTTTATTTTCTACATTCTCGTATTCGCTCTATCGCTCCTTTACAGCGAAAATATTCCATCTCGCTACCGGTACTGCTGTTGGTAGCATTTTTCGAGTGAACTGAAATCTCATTGCGTTGACTAATCCCTCTCGCTGCCATCGTGTTTCAGACGGATTAAATCCCCTTTCCCTTCCGGCCGGGCTTTATAATTCTCTTAATCTGACTAACTTTCGGAGAGAAAAATATCGTATTACGAAAAGTGGAACTTTGAGAGGGAGAAAAAGGGAGAGAGAGAGAGCGAGTGAGAGAGAAAGAGATAGAGCGACAGAGTGAAAATACATAACATAATGAGGCTCACATTTACATTTGCAATTTGCAGTACAGTCATGGAACGTACCTAGTCGTATTGTCGTAATGCGCAGCTGTTTCGAGTACCAAAGCTTGTCGACATTTCTCAGTAGGACGAACATCGTTCTTACGCACGAATGAAACGGAAACAAACAATAATACAAAAATATCTCTATGTATGTGTTGTCTCTATGACGTGAAATATCCTTGAAGCTTTTTCTCGAGACTATACATCCCCCATTATCATGTTTGTTATCAACAAAAAGAGTTTTTTTTAATAAACGAAAACTTTGTCACAAATATTTGCTTTCTCGTTTGGGCGATTTCTTCCAAAAATAAAATTAAAAAAATTGGAAGATAAAAAGTTTATTAACATTGAATAAAAACGATTAAAAATCGTGTCCAATGTTCTACAAAGCTGTATTAAAAATTTGCATTATTCCGGTTGGAAAGACCCGTAGCTTTGGGGATTAAAAAAGTAATAATATAAAATAGAATTCGTAACAAGAACGTGATTGGTCACTTGTTCCGATTTATGGATGTCTTCTCCAGGGATAATCCGTTCGCGCGTTGGATCGCGGATGAGAATTTGCCTGACGTTGTTTGCTGACGAGAATTCTCGATTGCCGTTCGTAAATACTTGCTCCAACGGTTACAAAAATTACTACGGAGGGGGATAATCCACGTAGAATCGTGTGAATAAAATCGACAATCGATGTCATTCGCAGGACGAACAAAAAGTATTCTCGCGAGAAACAATACGAAAGGTAAAAGAGTGTCGCGAAGAACAAACAAACTGGGGTACAATGATCGTGGTGGTAAAATTTGAAACTATGAAAGAGAAAAAGTTTTTGAGCTACTTTTACACCTTCGTACTTCCACGTCCTTCTGGTAATGTCGCAGTTGCAGGTATTTCAGTTCCGGTAAAACTTGGTTCGGCTGAGGACTCGACCCGAGGATCATGAAAAGTATTAAAGGAAGGGAAAAGGAGCGAAGGCAAAGTGGTGGCGAGTGTTTAAAAACTCTTTACGATACGATATCGCGAAGTGTTTGAAAACTCTTACGATACTCGGTGATGTAGTCAGAACCCCGGATACATATTTGAAAACTTTTCCGGATGACTTAAAAAATATTGTGAATAAAATGGGAAGCGAGGCGACAGTAGGAAACGGAACAAACGGAAGGTTAAATAAGGATTTGCATTGGGCACAGATTTTCTTGTTTCTCGATTCACCGATTTGTTTAAATTGTTGGTTCGTTATTATTACTTGTCCGTAGTGTGGAAAAGTAAGCAGTGCAACCAGCTGTTCACCTGGATTCCACGAGGTTCACTTGGAAAATTTGGTCTCTGAGCTCTGGGAATATGAAGGACCTATTTTCATTCCATGAGACCAGAGGACCATGGAGTGGACAACCTTTTTCCGCTTGGATTGTACGAATCTACGTGGATCCTCATATGTACGTCCACCTAGGAATCCAATTCCCACTCGGATTGCATAGGACAATATGGATTCACGCCTGGGTTTCCACCTGGAATCCATTTTCCACGTGGATTTCACGAATCTTTATGATTTCTCACATGGAGTTTTATCCAGAAACTCAGTTTTTCTCTCGGATTTCTCAACTCAACGTGGATTTATCTCCTAGATTCGAGCCTGGAAAACAATCGACCACTTGGATTCTTCGAATCAATGTGAATGTTCACCCAGATTCGATCCTGGAAATCAACCGTCCATTTGGATTCCTCGAGACCATGTGAACTTTGACTTGGATTCCTCGAATCCACGTGAACTTTGATTTGGATTCTACGATTTCATTGGGATACCGACCTGTGGGTTCCATAAACCCACATAAATTCTCACCCGGATTTCACATGGCCTTTCGTCAGAATTCCCACCTAAAAATCCAATTCCACGTAGATTCTTCAATTTCGCAAATCTACGTAGATTTCCATCTGGAAAAGCTATCTTTACTCCGAAAGCTCCCAGATCCACTTGAATTCAAAGGAAGGAAGTCGTTTCGCTATGGCATTCGATCACTGAGCAGCTGGCGTAGGAAAATTATGCTCGCACCAAGAGTGGTCGGTTTTCCAACTGGATTACCCAGGTTTCCCACCAGATTTTTTGTTTTTTTTTGTTCCGCGAGCAATGGTAGTTTATCGAAAAGGGATAAACAAAAAATGGTAAAATCCTTCGCGTGCATGAATTCGCGTAGTCGTGGCTCTATCAATGCGAGAAACAAAGGGTATCGTTGAATCATCAATATGCTAGTGGGTATATACTTTTTTTCATACCGATATGTTGCGATGCCTGCGTATTCGAGTGCTGGCTGCAGAGACTAGGTACAGCGAGCCGACATTAACCATGCCGATGCCGTTGTCAGGAAAAAAGGCGCATCTTGCGCTCTCTGGCACTATAAAAATGTGAAACGCGATACGCACGTGATTCGCATCGCGATCTCATATATCATACACATATTTATATATGTAGTCTTTGGTTATTGATGCTGGTTTTGTTTATTTCTGTTTTCAATCAGCCAGCGTTGAATGCATACATAGCGTGTTACGTTCCGTGCCAGAGGTTCATATTCCAGTCTGCCTTTTCCATGATTCATCTTTTTGCGATAAATTTTATCAATTCTCATCTACGTGATTTCCTTTTTGCAATCCTTACATTTTCAATTTTATACTTCGCAGCTTCGTACGTTGCTCTTAAAAACATTAATTTTTCAAATTTATCTTCTCGTATTTTCGCTTTTTTTCAATTATTCGCCTTACTTAAGGAGACAGGTTTCCTAACTCCTCGATTTTCTATCATTTATATTTATTTTTTATTGAATTAAAATATATGAAATTTCAAAAATAGCGGTCGTGAAAAAAAGGTGATCTACTGTTCAAAAAAAAAATAATTTTATCCCTTTTATACACGAACAATACTTCCCCCAAATTACGATTAATCATTGATTCGTTTTCCGAACTGATAATTTCGAGAGTGAAAGCATTTCTATGGAAGAAGTCGAGAATTTTGTCGATCGATCCAGTGGGGTTGTACACAAAAAAATAAAATCCAGATTTTTCTCATCTGACATCGGTGCAATCGAATAAAAACGCTTTCTCGCGCTTTTGTGGGTCGTTGGCGAGGACCGGCCAGTTTTGGGGTTATCGGGAGGGTTGGAATATAGTACTCGCATATCACTCGCCTATACCTCTCGTCATTTTCACTCGCTATGATTTAGCACGCTCATACACCAGAGTATAGAACGTGTTCATATAAAACGCGGTCTGCAGAGAGAGAGGGAGTGAAAGAGAGGGTGCTGATGGAATGATTCTTCGGATAGTAGGAATATGTATAGTGGAACGAGGTAGCATGAACGGTCATGAATCGTCAGCACGCCGCAAGCACAAATCAAGTGTCAATACGCACTGGAACTAGAACTCACCCCCTCTACCTCTAACGGGTGAGGATTGGTGGCTGGTGAGATGCAGAGAGGTGGACTGTCATGGACCACACGCATTCTCGCTTGATATATATATATATATATATGTATATATATATATATATATACGTACAGTAAACGACAACCCATATAGTGCGTAAACCATTGTCCCTCGCTGTCATTACAAAAGGTTCCCAGGGAGCTATGTCCCTTCATTAGCACATTCGCTTCCGGTTGATTTACGGTCGACCAAAAGGTATGCACGGGATAAGTAGGTACAGGCGTCCCTACATGTTAAATACCTGTGCGCGAGCGAGTGCGCGGGTGTGTGTGTGTGTATGAGTGCATGCATGTGCGTGTACGGCTATTTAGATTTACACGCGTGTCATGTACGCTGGTGACCTTGAACTAAGTTCGCCGGATGAGATCGTGTCGATTCGTGAGTCACGACGTCGACTCGAATCTTGCCTATTGGATGAAATTAAGGGTGGGGAGCGTGCCACCTATGAGATTGACGCGAGAGGCTCCCCCCTCCTTGCTTTTGCGAAGAGAGAGAGAGAGAGAGAGAAAGCGCTTGGAGTGGGGGATGATTGGTAAGAGCGAGGGGGGACTTGGTTCAACCATGTTGTTCGACGAGCGCTGGACACCGGAGCTTATCGAAGGAATAGAGACATAAATAAATTGACAATTCGGAACGGAATCCAATAATTATTTCGGAGCACTATTTTTCCATTTCTCTTTTAAATAGAAATTACATGTGCCGATAAATTCATATTCGTTAATATGAATGTCGCGAAATGCTTCATTTACTTTTCAAATCTTGAATACTCGATATTACCTATAATTATTTTAGACAAAATCAGTTTCTTAACTTAAGTTCTCGTCTTTGACGTACGAAAATTCGACGTCATAATGTGAAATTCATCGGGCAGTATAATTTTATTAAAAGGCTCATCAATAATCAGAAGTAAATGGAGCATAAAGACGTAGCGAGAGTTAAACCGCGAATCGTATTTGGCCCAAGCCAATAATATAAGGTATTATATATCGACGCTTAACCCACGGTTTAATATATTCAGCGATAGAATTGGCGTTCCTATTTGCTTTGGGTTGCTTGAAAGCCAAGTTTTCAGATCCATATTGGTTCCTTTGACGTTTCCAAGTGCTTCGCCCGAAATCCACTAATGGCACTTATTTGGGGAAACTGCTCGAGGACCTCTCACCCTGGTCTGGTTCGTTGGTCCTGGTACGTGTTAGAGGGGTAGGACAGGGGAGGGGGGGGGGGGGGGGGGGGTTAGTAGCTCGGGGGTTAGCTGGCCTGGTTGACACTCTCGAAACTCCAGTACGATAAATTCACCGGAAATGTCTCCACGGGCCCTTTCTCTCGCCTCCAACACTCACGCGTGCTTTGTATTTTCCCTTACGAAAACTATATAGAAGCTATTCAATCCCTCGTGCTTATCCCCCTTTTGGCCACATTCGTTCGAGCGAGAGAGCCGCGATTGCCCGACTCCGCCGTGCTCGGGGCATTAAACGGTTTGGCGAGAGGCCGGTGAACTTTGTGTTTCTGCATGAGCGCAGTTTAGCGAGGAAGCCAGACGGGCCAATGATAGCGAAACGGAGAAAGGCGCAAAACTACCTCTAAAACAGACGGGAGGAGAAAAAAGAAGGGATAGAAAGAAAAAAAAAGAAAATTTTATACAAATTACGGACGTGAAAGAAACCCCAATTACGGTTCGGACGTTCGATAGCTCTGTCGGGGCCAGCTCGTTCGACAGCAAAGATTCGCCGATAATGAAGAGAAAAAACGTATATATATATAAGCAAAAATAGAAAGGTAGAAACGGGGGATGAAGAAAAGAAAAAGAATTTCGAAGTCTCGTCCGGCTCTTATCGACTCCCGTGCATAACGGAGTACGAGAATTAGCATTCCGCGATGGGACCGACCGAGCCCCCGGTCGGATTAACAAATTAAAGGATCAAGACCGCGGTCGCGAGGGTGGCTACCCCTTCCGTGAAAAAAAACAACTGCGACTGCCAATTAGTTTGATTCGATCCTACCCGGACCCTGGAAAGGCTAGCTCGAATCGACTTTCATCCCCTAATTCGCTTTCCGAGTATAGGCTGAGCTACGAACTGAAAGCCACGGGGTTGGAAAATATTTGTTTTGTGAAATCGTGTGGACTCGATCTCTGTATTTTTTACTAATTTTTGCAACGAAAATAGACCGTAAAGTTTGGATTTTTTTGTGAATTTTCGCTGTGGAAGTCATTTTGAAAGGATCGAAAATAGATGGCATTTTTTGGCGTAGGAAGCTTTTGTGCCAAACGTGAAGTGTCGTTTGTCAGTCTCGACATCTATTAGATCTTTCTAAGCGCGAAAAAAATAAACAACTCGGGGTAGTTGCCAGTTTTGTACGGGCTTGGTTCATTAGGTACTCCGCCAGGTGAGGGTGAAAAACTTGTTATACGAAACAAAAGGAGTATCGGTTAAAACGGGAAGCTCGCTGGCAACGAAAAAGCTGGCTCGGGTGAAGAGTATTAAGCCGGTGGCTGTTTGTTTGAACTACTCTTCGCGGGGTAAAAAAATAAAACCAAAAATCATAACAAATTTCGAGTACTATTATTTTTCATTACTAGATTAATTTTTATATTAAGATATCTATGTCCAAATGAAATATCGATGCGCATTAGAATAAACCTATTTTTTTCATAATTTTCGTAATAAATTGACTTTCCCCTTTTGTTGACTTTGAAACTATCAATAAGGTGGGCGAAAAATGTTCACAGGATAATTTCAACCCTCGAGACATACATTTTACCCCTTTCGATTATTCATGAAATTTCACAATCGAAATTTCATGACTATATCGATATGCGATTTAGGGCTGAGAAAATATCGGCCTTTGTGACGAACGCGAGTGGCGAATAGGGTAGTTTGCCTATCGGTTACGGTGGAGTTAGTGGAGTTAATGATACGCGCCCATTTCCTTTTGCAAAGGCGTTTCACGGTGGGAGTCCGTGGGTAATTAGAATTTCCCTAATGTACACGATGCGTCAAAATGGCGTGGAAAGCTTGACCAGGATTGACGAGGAACGAGGTGGAAAACGGCGATGATGGTGGTGGTCGAGAGCCGAAGTGGAATATCATAGTGTGTGGAGGGTTCGGGACGCAGCAAGAGGTAGAGAGAGGAGAATGGGAATATATACGAGGCCGTGGGCGCACCAGAGACAGGGCTGGAATGGTATACACAACCATAAATCTGTGTGAGCAGGCAGTGAACTGGCGTCAATGGTGCTTCGCCGATGACCGAGAGAGAGAGAGAGAGAGAGAGGGAGAGAGAGAGAGCGCGCGGATGCGCGCAGAACACCGGAGGATGGGTCGGTGAAGTGAGCCGGTGGATACGGTTTGTGCTACGGGACGGACAGGGAAAACGATAGGGCTTGCAGGGAAACTTAGCAGAGTGGTTAATGTATGCAGGAATACAGGGTGAGTCAACTAAAGTTTTATGGGGTGGTTAACCTTAAATGGTTGTGAATAAAAGACAGCCGAAGATAAAAAATTGAAAGTTAGAGAGTGCCTATTGAAATAAGGATCGTGTTATGGAATGAAAATTTTTCATCTTAACGTACCGTCAAATCTCACGAGAGGACACGTTTGACCTAATGTTTGAACTTGAAGAAAGTTTCACCTTTAAATCAAGTAACTACCGATGTAAGATTGATCTAATTATAGAAATCACCGACCGTCGGTAATATCCTTTTGACCCTAGGTCGCACAGGACGAATGAGAAAAATCTATTGTCAATAGTAGAAGTTGTTGTCGGTTGATCTGATGTATTTTCATTAGAGAAGAGTCATCGGTTCTTCGCTTCATTCTATCTATCATTTTCGAGTCTAGAGAGAAATTACGGAACATACGAGGATATTAGAGTCCTGATTGAAAGAGACGAACCTAGATGCAGTTGCAAATCCGTGAAGAGAGTAGTGCAGGATAGGACGAACGAAGGGGTTGGTGGAACTCGGTAGGACAGGAACTGCGGAGTTGGAACCCGTGGTACATGAACCCATCGGTAGTTCTCGGCCAGCGAGTGGCCATAATGCAAAACATCCCTATATTCATACATAGAAGGTGGCGACGCACGCAGTGGATTCTCTCTGCCATCGTTTCTGCTTCTGGTGGTGAAATCTCTGTACCGTCCGTCTCTATCTCGGGTCGCTTATGCCACGCAACACGGATCAGCAAAGCAACCAGTACAGCTCCACCACACCCTCCTCTGCCTTCGGCCGTGGAATATATGCATATTCAGGACTTGTTATAGACCAGTGATATGGCGAGACCGAGGCGCGGCGTGGCCTCTAGCATGACGTGCTCTGCTTTCCCCGTCTCTGTCCATATCCCTTGCGGAAGAGGATCCTGGCGGGTCCGGAGATACGAGGGGATAGTCGGTGACGGACTGCCGGACATCCGACGTGTTACCCCACGCTCTCTGCTACGCGACATTGCCAGCGACCGCTCACGCTCTCTCTCTCTCTCTCTCTCTCTCTCTCTCTCTCTCTCTCTCTCTTCAATTCCCTCTCCCTCGCTCTCTCTTTCGCCACTTCCTAGAGTGATCTCACTGTATAGATGACCGGCCTATAGCATAATAATAATTCTAGATGCAAGATGCGCTGGTGGAACCGAATACTTGCATACATGAAGCCATCGTTGTGGAATCTAAAAATGCATTCCGATACCCTGAGGTACGTTTAAGGCCCTAACCTAACGTTGACAGGCCGAAAATCTCACTGTAGCTATCGTAATCATAGTCATGCACGAAGATAGGATACGCTAGACTGGATTCGGGTTAAGTTAGTAGAGGACCTAACCCAGCTTTAATATTTAGTTGATTGAGGGCTTAACCCAGCTTTAACTTTAAATTAGTTGAAGATCCTACTCGACTTTAATTTTGAGGTGGTTAAAGACATAAGACAGCCTTATCGTTGGGTGTCCACCTCTTATACGGTAGATATACTTCGATAGGTAAGATTCGATTAGGTTATCGTAAAGTGGTATGATAGATCGAGGATCCAAAACCTCGTCTAATTTTCCGTATTCCAATCTTATCCACTATATGTATGAGAGTAGTTTGAGTTCGATTAGATCGTAGATCTGATAGAGTTAACTCGATTAAAGATCTCACCTGAGCTTTAACGAACCTACGATCTCATCTAATTTCAGGTGCCCTAATATCATCTGTTCGACGGACGTAGTTAGAGGATGAAACGATGTTCACCAGCCTGACATCGGTTGTCATCAACTGGTTGTATACATTTTTTCCGTTTCTCTTTATACGATTGGAGTATTGATCTCTTTCCGATACAGCCCTCCTCGTACCTTTATCTCCTATTGCTGTTCGATTGACCAGCGTCTTCCTTCCGCGGCATGATTGGGTCACGACGAGAAGCTATCCAACTCCAAGAGCGTCGACGGTCTCGACAACTATGATCTCGATGAAACATATATCTCATCACAGTGCACATCGAGCTACCCTCGAGCTAGAACCGCCCGTGAACTAGTATCTCTAACTCGGCGTCAGATATTCTATATATATGTTTAACCACCGCGTACGTGCCGTTACTCCCGCAGATATTCATGCTGGTAGACAAGATACATCACTCAACAACGATGATGATACTGTTGTTGCGCACGAAGTCGATTCTGCGATTGTCTCGGTTTAAGCAAAACGGTGAGAATAATATTTTCGAAGTCCCATCGATAAAGGGTGAAAATGCGAAAAAGGGAGGAATAACAGCGATTTATCGAACAATCTTGATAAATACAACGCTACTCATGAGAATAAAATCTTTCGTGCAAAAACCTCGTAAGTTTTTTTGAACAATTGATCGATCTACTCATCCCTCATTCGATGTCCTTTCGATTTCAGTAACGCAGAATGAAAAAATAAAGCCGAGTATAGTTGGAGCTGTCCGGAAATTTCGTATCCTAGCTCTCTGGAGTCAACGAACTCATGTACTTATTACTAAGAAGAAAATATAAAAAGTGAACAAGGAAAATGGAAGCGATGTTGATGGAAAGCTATCGAATTTCTGTTTCATAGAATTTCGAAGAATAGCGAACCAGTAACGAAGCTCAATTACCTCAGGGGAGAGTTGGGATAGCGGCAATGGTATGAGTAGATCCCCAGCAAACTCGCGTTATTTCGTAATCCCAAATGGCTCGGGGCTATTGGTTTCTATCGCGGAAAGTAACAGAGGGGTGGAATGGGGATGTGGCCTAGTGTGATATCAAGCCCTCGAAAACCAGTCAGATCGTTAAAATTCTTTTCCCTCCTTCTCGGCTATCGCGACCCATCTGATTGTACATATATATCGTGAGCTCGCTATCTCTAACTCGACAGAGTCGAAACTGGTATCCCAGGCACGTTGATAATGGTAGATATCACCAGATGTAGCAAAATCCATTCTCAAATTTCCGTCTTTTTCCCCCATTTTCAACTTTCCCTCTTTTCCCGGTGATAACTCCGAACCAAAGTCCAACGGGGAGTGTTTGTATAAACGCGCTTACTGCGTGCCATTCCCGTTGCATAATCGAGCAACGCGAAGCTGCCGGTGTAATCTAATGGATTGATGAGAACAGAGAATGTTATTATCTCCCTCGGGCGATCGAAAGTGGCTCTGAATAACGATTCTCGGGATACGGGTACACGATATTGACTCTTAAGCGATTCGTTCACTTTCTACTTTTCCATTTTTCGAGGCCCTCGTGAATTCATGTTCTGTATTCGGCAATGAAACAAAAACAACCACACGCACATATATATGTATATAACCGATTTATATTGATGTGTGTAGACATATATATATATATATATATATATATATATATATATATATATATATATATGTGTGTGTGTGTGTGTGTGTGTGTGTGTGTGTGTGTCTGTGCGCGTGTGTGAGTGTGTGTGTAGGTATGCAGATGCACATAAATATAAATCGGGTTTGTAGAGCCAGGATGGACGCCTCAGGCACGAAAAATAAAATAAATGACGAGGGTCGGAATGTGGTTCAGTAAGGGGATTAGAGTAAAGAGGTAATACCAATTTTCGATAGCCGTGCGAGGTCCAAGATAACTAGTTTCATGTTGCAATGTCCGTACGAAACGAGATAGATTCCAGTCTCGCGTAAAAAATGTTCAAATTTATAAACGACGAGATACCGATAATTCAAATTTATGCATTTTTTTCGAAAAATGAGATATCGAGGAGAGGTCGGGGTCAGTTGACGCAGGAATTGTTCGAAACATGGGCGATATTTACGATGAATGAAAGTCTGTAATAATTCGAGAACATGCGTTAGGGAGATCAAAAGAGATGCTGGATGAAAGCAGAAATGCATTATTTTTTCCTAGAATCCATTGAAAACAAGGATGATAAAAATTCCGTGGGCAATTTCGACCGTTATGTCAACACTGTGCCGGGCTTCGGGAATCATATTATTCCGAAAACAACTTTTCATCCGACGAAGAAGCCGTAGACTCCATCCTCGGTGAACGAGCACGAGGGGTACACACGACATGCGGGGTTATTTACCGCACTGCACTTTGAACGAGAGACATCAAACGAATAACAATTTTTTTGTAATTGAGTGAAGTACCAGATCTAAGCGTGCGACGAAGGTCCAACGTGTTGACCTTCGCAGAAAAAAATGCATAATCAAATAGTCCGAAAGTGTGTCAACTGACCCCAACCTCCCTGGCTCGCAATCGGTCCGCCGTGAATAAAGTCAATCTAGAATTTTTTTCAAATCTAGATCACCGCTGGAGACACACTAGTATCAAAGGTCAAACCATGTTACCTTCGCAGGAACGAGTGAGCATAAAAGTAATAAAGTATCGAAGTGCATCAAATGACCCCGCTCTACCCCATTATAAATCGATTCACGGCAGGTAAAGCCGTTTGGCTTCGACGAGAAATGAATAAGTACGAAGCGGCAAAAGTATTTTCATTGAATATGCCGCGATGTGTGTAAAAGAGCACGCAGCCCTCGTCAAAGTTCGCGCGCGTGTGTGGGTGAGTGTGTGTTTCATAGATTGTCTGGAAAAAGTTTCACTTGGGGAAACGTTGCACAAAGAGGCCTCGGTGGAACGTTAGTTTTGGGACGGGTAGCAGACAGGAATCAGTAATATCAGAAGCAAGGTCGTTTGACCAGCAAACTGAACTCTCGCGCCTCTCTTTCCTTCTAACATTCGTAAAATCGCTTTGTACCGTACGGTTCCATTCGCTTTCATCAGCCACCGAACCTACCATACCTATGGTAAGAGCTCTTCAGCAAGCATTCCTACTACCGACCTCCAATCCCCCCCCCCCTCAACCCTCTAACTCTCCGATCGGTGGTATAAAGGCAATTCCCGATTACGTGCTACAGTTGCCGCTCTCTCACCGCCCGCTCCTCTGCAACCCCTAACCCATCGTCCTATCCGATACATCAGCAGGAAGGTAGTCCGTTCTCTCCAAACAAATGAATTGAATTCCTCGATTGGTCGACGTATGTGGATCTGTATTACGTTCTGTAAACAGATCCGCCTTTTACAGAATATATGGCACGTAACCTATTTTCCATTGTTTCCTTTGTTTGCGACCAATGGAAAATATCGTTTGGTACAGTTTCTTTGATCCTTGTTGATAAATTAGATGTACACAGGGTCCTTTGTAAGATAGAGGTAATCGGACTTGGAAAAAGTCCACTGCGATAACGTCGAGTTTTTAAGTTTTGGCGAAAGGGGTAAGTTGGAATGAATTATCATCTTTTTTTTCAACCCTTATATTCCATCCAGTTTCTGTGTTCGAATAAATCGTCTCGAGTAATCAGAAATTTGTATCAAGTTCCAATGTCATAAGCCCGTGGTCGTTTCGACTCGTGAAATGGAATCTTTGCCTTATATACACTGTTTTTGGTATGGTGACAGCGGTACGTGATGTCGTCGGATATTCCGATCGCGCCCGTACACCAGAATCCACTCCTAGTTTCCCCCCGGTATTGTTTCTCCGTTCGAAAGCACATCGGCCAACCAATAGCGGCGCCTGCTGCAGGTCTCGCATTAATTTCTTGTTCCTCGAATATATGGGATGTGACATTCGCAGAAACAATTGGTGAAATCAAGTCCTCCGATCGTGAGCCAACGTGCATGTTGCTTTGACTCGTAACATTCTAGGAATTAGATACGTCGAATGGTATTCCAGACGATTATAACGGTGTACATGATCTTTTCACATTAGACGTTGGAGGTTTTATAATATTTTAAAGGATGTAACATTTTGTATAAATTCAAGGTATTAAGTACTAAGTACCAAGTATTTAGGATGTTAAAAAAAGGTTACCTACAAAAAACTTCCAAAATCTATTGAAAGTAACCCCGTTTGACGGTAAGTACTATCTATTAAGTCTCAAATACAATTTATTGGGTGATGAGTACCAAGTACCGAATTACTGAGTTCAAATTATAAACCACAAAACAGTATAAATAATTTAAATACCTCGTTTAATTTATTAAACGACGACGAAGTTCTCATTTTGCACAATGATCAATCCTCAAAACGACCTCAATTAAAAATCATCCGATTAAAAATGTCGTACTTAGTCCGATTGAGCACAGGACAAGAGTATCTATGATATATATGACTAGATATATCGATCGATTCACTAGTATTGTCATGTTTTACACGCACGTTGGTTAGTTACGGCTGTTCCCTACGTCGGTTGCCCTGTATGCGTTACCCTCCCATATTCTCTTTGCTAACCCAACCAACCCTCTCCATTCCCAACCACCACCTCAGCTCATCCGCATTGCTAGTTCACCGTGGTTGGAGTGACTGGATCTCATCCCTGTGACCGACACGTCCATCCTTCCGTGAAATAAAATGATTCATTTTGGCGAAAGTTGCGCGGTAGGAAACGTCCGTGCGGACGTGAGCCCTCGGGGCACGTCAGTACACCGTAACAGTTACAGGATTGACGCTCGCCGAGAGGTATCGGAGCTTTTTTTCACCCTCAGACCGACGATTTTTCTTTTTTTCTGTACTTCTTTTGCTTCTTTTTTCCCTATAATGTCTTTTTCCGTTTTCCTATAATTCGAACTTTCGTTCGCAGGAGCGCTTCTCTCACGTTGTACGCTCTTCCTATAATTCCGTTGTTTTTCCATCGATTTTTCATTCGCTTCTACCATTCTTTTTCCGTAATATTTGCCTTTTTTCTGAATCAATATTGAGAATTTTCGAATCGCACGCTCACCAATATTGAGAACATTAGTTTTTTCCTTATTCACCATGGAAATATTTTAATGAAATAATTTAATTTTTAATCGTTTCATTTAACTTCAATTAAATAATTAAATTTTCATTAAATAACTAGAATGATATCTACAATATTATATACCCAATAATTCCTCACATACTTTTAGTATAGTTAATTTTTTTTTCATCCCTCTAACAGGTCCGACATATCCCCTCGAAGTTGCTCGAAGACGAAAGTATCATTTTACTTCTACCCTCCACTTTTAGCTCGAAAAATGCAATTTCAAGGTAACATCTCGCACCTGGGACGAAGTTTGTTTAATTTCCTACCAAGAAATATATCGAGCCGGCCTTATCGAATTAGCTCGGGCGAAGAAAGGCGAGTGGAAGCAAAATCATCCGGAGGGCAAAACGAGATAAAATTTAGCACGTTGTTGTAAAACTCTTGCTTTCATCTTTACTCATGTTGAGCCACGAGTTTTGCCATCATTCACCATCTCGAGGGCTCCTGTTTAACGATAAAACCCGAAGAGCCCCGAGGCCGCGATACGATTCGTATTTGCTTTACCAACTGTGCTGTTCCACCTCGAAACTCTCTCGTGGCCACGCTTTTGTACGCTCCTCTAAAACTGCCCCCCTTCCTCTCCCATCCACCCCTCTTTCCGAATTTAACAGCATCAACGTAACCACACACGCACACACGTATACTAACGCGAAAGCACAGTTTGCGTACAACACCGTCACTGATCAATTTTCCGATAGGTAAAAGCACTTTCCCGGGGTGAGAAAGTCGATCAACCATGATTTTGTCACATCGGTTTTAACACTCTTCTGACTGGCCGCGAAAGGTACGAGGGTTGAATTTTTACGGTGTAACGTGTTTGGGGTAAAGGACGAACTTGTAGCTTCGAGAAATCGTTCTTTATTTTGTCGCAGACTCGTATGAGTAGACTTAAAAATTTTGTCGAGTTGGAAGTGATAAAAGCACGTAAAGGTCAGACTCGGGTCGATGGATGGGAACAGTCTTATTTTTTCGTTGAATACGAGGCTCGATTAAGTGGGCGTGGGTTATCCTCTATTTGCAAGGTTGAAAAACAGTTATTAAGGGGGTTGTCCAAGTTCGAACATTTGAGCCTTAATTTTTATTTATTTAAGTTTTGAGCTTTGAATCAAATTTGATGTAAGCTCAAACTCGGAGACGAATAAAATAGTCAATCTTACGTTTCGACCGAAGATTATAATAATATAATTCGGGTGCGAAACGTAATTAAAAATGTTAGTTTTAATCGAAGATTGACTTCAGTTTAAATTAACTCAAAACTCAAATCAGAGTGCGAGTTCTGACTTAAGTTCAAACGTTTTTTTTTTCAAATTTAAACTCATACTCGATTGCCCATTCGGATTTAATTCCGATTTAGCTATTAAAGCGAAACTTGAATCCAGAAAAAAGTTTGAATCACGATTTTAATTCAAACTCAAGTATGATTTTAAATTCGTTCTAGCGACTTCCAATTACGACATAAAATGCTCGTAAATGTACGCCGCTTTGTTCCTTTACACTTTAATAATTTTCAAACGAGAGGTTTTAAAGCGGTAAAAGGCGGGAAAAAAAGAAAAATTCCTCGGTAAAAAAAAATCTTCTAAGTTAATTTGTTCGACGTCTTTTTGGAGCGGAGAAAGGAAAAGCTTTTCTTTTCTCCTCTAATACCGCATCGCCAGCGGTCACGCTCGTCCGTGTTCCTTTTCGTTTAACGGAATTTCGTAGTGGTTTTCAATGAAATTAAGTAAAGAGCAAACTCACCCCCCCCCCCCCTCCTTCCTCCCTCCTTCTCATCTCACGTGGTGTAAAGCGAAAGCTCAGCTATACAGCGAGCTCTATATGCTTGCGACTATTCTGCTCCCCTGTTTTTCCACTGTCGGAGTAAACGAGAGCGAGGATTCTATTGCAAAATTAGAGAAGAAACTGGGGGTGGGGCGTCTTGAACGTCGGACGGAAAAAGAACGAGGAAGGA
This sequence comes from Netelia inedita, assembly GCA_964017225.1. Taxonomy (NCBI): domain Eukaryota; kingdom Metazoa; phylum Arthropoda; class Insecta; order Hymenoptera; family Ichneumonidae; genus Netelia; species Netelia inedita. Next base: position 9,574,731 of record OZ024925.1, read on the forward strand.
AAAGCTCCAATTGAATAAAATAGAAACTCCCGAATACATTGAAAATTGAGGGAAAAAACACAGTTGCCTCTGTCTTCAAGGCACTCGTTACTTTGGGCCAACGGTAGGAAACAGCGCAAAAAAAAACAAACAAAATAAATAGAAACAAAAAAAGTATAGTAGATTACGAAAAATGTCGAATTTACATAAATTTAATAAATGTTCATTTATTCTTAATAATATGAAAAAATACAAAATTCGTTTCGTCTATCGCTTTCTCATCACTTTTCGACATTTTTAAAGTCCGACTTATTCCTAAAGGTATTTTGGATTTTGATTTCACAGAGGTAAAAAAATACGTATACGTAAAATAAATCATACCAAAAAAATATCGTTTTATACAACATTTTTCAATGATGCGCGAAATACGTGAATACGATAAAAAATATATTTAAATCATTAATCGCTCGTGAAAAACATGAATAAAATATATATCATTCGATATTCAAAATTTTTCATTGCAAACATTGTTTGTGTGAGTTTTTGGTTTCACAGCGAATATTATTAATCTGTGCGTAATTTCTCTATTCTCTTTCATGGACCCAAATTCTTTTAAAACCCAAATTCGAGATTTTAACGTCGAAACAATTAAAAGCTAAAAAATAAAACACGCGTAAAAAAGGAAAATCCCGAAATCGTCCGAAATCGAATTTAAAAAACCGACGTTGAAATACTTCAATTTCCACCGTTTATTTTTATTCTACTTTGGCAACAGCAACCACAAATAATCCGCGTTATTTAAATAAATTGTTCAGCGACTTTCGTACTTCTTTACGAGGTGGAAATTTTTACGGGAGTAAAAAATTGGCCAATTTGTGGGAAATAAACTTTCGTTATTTGAATTAGCGTCGCGAAAGTAATGTCGAACTATGTATACTTCGGACCGCGAAGAGCAAATTATAACTTCACTAATTCCGAATGTGAATAAATCGAGTGTGAAACTGAGAGAACCCCCTTCGTTCTTGGGGAGTGGAAAAGGAGAGAGAGAGAGAGAGAGAGAGAGTGGTGCAAGAGGGATGGGGGGGGGAGGAGGCGACTGGAGATGCATTTCATAATGAGACGACTGATATCTTCTCGCGTTGACAGGATATTCGGCCAGAGAGGAGCAGGGGGGGTTGGGGTGCAAGAAGGGGATAGGTTTTATAACGAGAATACCGTTGCAAGTCTTCGGGGAAGAAATTCGATGGTCCATGAGCCGCAAAATGAAGTTCGGTACCCGTTTGGAAATAAGTCGAGGGGAAGGGGGTCGAAGGGGCGGGAGGAGGGAGGGCGGGCGTTCTTTTACGGAGAAAAGTCGGTTGATTTTCGTGAGGTGCTTTAGCGGATCCTCCGCCAGGAGGCGCTGCATCACTGGGTCCAGCCAAGTTTTTAATTGTGTCGGAGGAGAGCGAGCGATTAGTGGATTATAAACATACTGGAAACTTCTGATGAGATCAAGGAGGAGAGGGAGACTGGTGCAGCCCCTCTATATAGCGTTGTAGTCGATGAGGAGGGAAAGATTGTAAGGGGAGGGGTTTGGGGAGGGGTTATATAAGGAGGGAAGAAATGGAAAGCGAGACGACCGGCGCCACCCTCGGAAGTTCTTCAAGTATTCGGGTTCTCCCTGGATGCTTGCATACGTACTTCATATATATGAGGCATTCTGTGTCGAGTAGACTTTGAGTTTTGTTCATTTTTGATAAATCCATAGGATCAAAAAAGTTCTTCTGAAGATAGTATTTAATGAATATGAACGAACAAAATATCCATTAAACTAATTTTGTGTAAATAATAATTAAACGAAAAATTAGTGTGATTATTTAATAAATATTTCGAATGACATAATATTCGATAAAAAATAATTTCTGTGAGTAATATTTAATTAACGTCGATAATAACGTTGCTAACGTTTTGCTGAAAAAGATTAATTAATATTTACAAATAAACTTTATCGGTTAACATACTTTATACGAATTATAATGAACCAACATTAATAATAACGCGCAGCTAATATTTTCCAATAAACGAAATTAGAAAATATTCGTTCGAAGCGGTTCAACATTTCGAGATTTTGACGAAATTCTCAAAAAATTTTCAAAAATCTAGATTTTTTTTGCCTTGCCGACAGAACATAGTTCACGAGGGTGCATCATATTTAAAGTATGTTCCCCGATGAGAATTAATATATTCGAGATCTTTTAGGGATTCTGCAAAAATTAGTCGACCGAGTTGGAGTGAAATGCCTTATACATGCAGATATATATATATATATAATTATTACCCAGCGTCCTCCAACTACTTGAACGACCTTCGATATATAGCGCACAGGGCTGCCCTCTTTCTGCCCCCTGACTCCTCCTCTACCTCGCCACGACTTCACCACCCCATAGATATGGTCCTTCTCAACTTACCACCCTTCGAAACTTTCTCGCACCCTCGACCCTCAAACTCTTCGGGCTCGATGCATATATTCCTCTTACCTCCTACCTCTCTCTCTCGCTCTCGCTCTCGTACTCTCTTTCTACTTCCACTCTCTTTTCCTCGTAATGTACCGTGCATGGAGCTTGCCCACTTCCCGTTCGAAAAAAGGACTAAAAAGAAAGAGCGAAGTGGTAGAGGATAGCGCGAAAGGCAAATACAATTTCGTCATAGGGGTGTCGTGTGAAACGGTGCACCGCCCTACGTTGCTACGATCGCAAAAAAAAAGGAAAAGTTCTCCACTCATTGCGAATACCGTCGAGTACAGGGCGTATCAAAAAGCAAAAGTAGTCCGTCTCTTCGAGGGAAGAACAAAGTTAAGAAAAAAAAAATAGTAACAATCCCAACTGTGATCAAGAAAACGTTTTATTTTTTGTTCTATTATTATTTTACAAAAAATTGTTTCTATTTTGCAAAACGTGGTAAAAATTAAGCGATAAAGAAAAAAAAGAACATACGATAGGCGATGACCATACGACGTGCAAAAGAGAGCAAAAACAAAAAACAAAAAAGGAAGCCTCAGTAATGGACGAAAAAAGCGATGAACAGGAGCGAAATGAAAGAAAAAAAATTGTTTAAAAAAGGAATAAATAAAAATGGTCGCTCTCGTGCGTTGTGAGATGAATTCATCGCGACGTTCGAAACAGCGGGCACGCCGCGATCGGGGAATGGCTGTACTGACGTTTGTGCGAATGAATGAAAGGGAGCTTTAAAAAAGCAGGACGAAAACCAGTATAATATTTGCGAAAAAAGAAAAAAAAGGCAAAAAAAATATCCCCAACGCGGTGGTAGAGAATTATGAAAAGAACGAAAAAAAAAAATGCGCGATGAGAATTCGGAATATTTGTGCACCGGACGACGATAAATTCGGCGGGAACACGGTATTTTGCACCGAAACCTATCGCAATAAATATACAAGCAGGGATGCTGGAAACGCTCGTGTCCAGTACAAACGGAAGGGCTGGGAGGTTGAAGGGCGGGAAGGGGGGTAGGGGGAACGATGCGTGGGAGCACAAGTGTGGAACGTTCGTGGCTAAAAAGTCTTCGAACGTACGTGCGTGCGCTCATTTACTCATACATAATGTAATGCAGTCGGCGTATGCAACGAATTTACTACGACAATATTTTTTCGCGGTCTCGCGTCAAAAAATCGTGCGTGGAGGGATTATTGAAAATAAAAAAAAGGCCAACTTCAACGTCATATTCACGTCAAATATCCAAATAATCCCTCGAGCGAGATAACATTTTTGTTTTTATTTTTATTTTTTTATTTCCAACGCAAATCGAGCTTTTCCGTCGAAATCCGTTTAAAAAATTGTGGTTCTCGATCGCGGAAATACAAAATACGTTAACGTATTTTGCAAAAAAAAAACGGAATATGAATAAATATTTTATTCGTTATTATTACATGTAATATGATACAGCGACTGAGTAGTTAATAAAATTAAAATAATAAAAACAAATAATTTTATATTCGTATTCAAAAGTTGAAAGAAATTTGGTCGTATCGCTCATTTATTAGGAATGCTAAAAGGAAATGTGGTTTCTTTCGAGGATTGTACACCCTCTATCGCGCAACCCCCTTCTCGCCAAGAACCAGGGTTGGAAACTCGGTATAAGTGAAAAGGAAAAAAATTGTTGAAAAATTTACGATTCAGAGGACGATGAGGGAGAATGTCCATGAGACATCGTGCATACGCAAGAAGTGTATGAAATATATATATAATACATATATATATACATATATATATCTCACCTCAGCTTGTGCTTGGGAGGCACGTAAAGACATTCCTCAGACTCGTATACGGAAAGTCCAAGAGAGTCGGAGAGGAGCTCGAAGTCAGCATTGAAACCGGAAATATCGACTGAATGTGTACAGAGAGGATGAGAGGGAGAAAGGAAAGAGGATAGAATGCGCTATATGGATCGAGAAACTCTGGGAGCGAACGCGGCGGGCTAGTCTCAGCGGGCGATAGACCCGAAGTTTGACTAGAATCGCGAATCGACGTTGCGCTTTCTGGTACGTTTCAGATCTTCCGCGCCCCCTTTCCTCCAGCTCTTTTTCGTTTTTTTTTCACATTTCCGCGTTTTTCCTTCATCTCCGTGCGCCACGGAGATACCTCCCCAAGATCGTTCTCTACTTGTTCTCTCTCTCTCTCTCTCTTTCTCTCTTTCATCCTCTTTTCTTATTCGCGAAAAACTCTATCGGTTCTCCTCACGATGCAAAGAGGCACCCCCGAGTACAAAGTTTTCCTCCCCTTCATCGATGAAATAATTACGTGACCAGCATTCTTCGTATTTCTCTCGACACAGACGAATGTATATTTATGCACAACGCTTCGTTATTCCTGATATACTTGTCCATTGCTATACGGGGATTATGTTCGTGACAGTTTTTTTTTACCAACCAGATCACGATTTAGATTTTATTTTTTATTATGTAAATTTATTTTCATGATTGCACGAGCTGATATAAAAATAATATATAATATAATATCGTATATCAATATATTATATATATTATATAAATTAAGTCAGACAATTTATAGTAATATAATATAATACAATATAATTATTATATAAAATCGTTGGAAAGAAAAATCATTGAAAAATTAGATTCTTATTGCATTCCTATGCAAACCTCGTTTATTCGAAATTCCACGATAAATGAAACAATTTTAAATAGCAAGATTCCAAGTGGCGATCGAAATTATCGAATGTCGATGAAAATCCCAGCGATGTTTCGCTGATACACAGCGAAGACCGCGAAACGACGGCTGCTCCCGCAGACCTAATTATCGCAAATGAATAAACCAGCGGGTTATAATTATCCGTACGTTTAGGAGCCATAATAGTAAAATCTCTCGATAACAGAAATCCCTTAATTCACTCATTCATTTAGCTCACGACTATCGGCGGAGGTGGGAAGGGGACTAGGGGGTCTACTACTGCGACGAAACTGAGCAGATTTTGCGCAACGGATTATGGAGCCCGCGTCGTATTTTGACGATGGTATTTGACTCTCCTACCACTTTTGTTGTTGTATATACATATGTAGATAACTAATATATATATATATATATATATTCATGTATGTATGACGGCATTCAAGCCCAGGCACGTACGCTTAACCCAGGGAATCACTAGCAGGCAGCAAGCGACATCGCACTAGGGAGAGCCAACGATGCACCGACGTCGCACTCTCAACTGCATCCCCCTATGACGTGATCGTTTCCTCGTACATTGGGTGACGCTCGCGAAACGTCGAGGACTATACTGCAGTGGATTACGTCCAGGAATGTCCGTGTATGCGTTTTTGCGAAAATCTATGGGCAATTCAACGTGAAAACGACCACATTTTTCCACTCAATTAACGTTACCAAAAACCACCCCTAGAATATTCGATCGATCAATTTACTCAGAAATTGAGATTTTTTTGCACAAAGTTTTACTTTGATTGATCAATACTTCAGGAAGTTGGAGGGAACGAAGTTCTATGAAAATAAAAAAAATTTTATTGATATTTAGAGGGTTGGAAAATTTGTATTATTCGAGAGTCGTGTAATTTAAGATAGTAAATTTTGTAATTGTTTTAGTTTCGTTTGTAATGAAAATTACGTTCATAGTTTGGGTTTAGAAGTAAAATGGAAAGATGGTGCTCGGGTGTGGGATTGATTCGGTGGGTGAACGCCCTATATGTGAAATGAGTATATTGTATATCATGGCTGGTCCGTGAGTAGGGCCTGTGCCTCGCATGCAGTATATTACGAGCTGCGCATCTCATATAAGCAGTGATTAATGAACGTGTTGATAGGGCTCCGCTCGCTGGCCTAGCATCGGATAATTTATTAATATCGGAAGGGGTTATAGGTCACGAAAGTGTATCCCCAACGAACCTATTCATCCACCCGTTAAAACGCTCCATTGATGACGGAAAATTTGCGAGAGTCGATAACGGCCACTGTTACGTATACGATATACAGGGCGATTCAAAGTGAGATATGGGACGTCGGGTGAGACACGCAAGCCGCGTATTTTCGCCGCGAGTCGATCGATCGAAATTCCTTTTTTACGATTTGTTTTGTTTTCAATATTTCGACGCGACGAGGGAAATACGAGATGAAATTTAAAAAAAGCCAATAAAACAAAACGTCCGTCGAAATTATTTGATTTTTCCTATTTTCAAGATTTTTTCAAATTACATTTATTAATCGACGGCTTTTTATTACATGAAACATGTATTGCGATTATATTATGATAGAATATATTTGACAACTATATTTAGTAAATATTTGTCGAAGAATTTAATTTAATTTTTTTTTATCTACGTTATTTCGATAGAGCGTTGGTAGTGATTTTCGACGTATGTATATGTTGAATCTAATTCCAGAAATATATTTTTTAAATATTGGAAAAAAGTATTTTATTGATTTGATGTTTTTTTCGAATTAATGGATTTTTTAAAACATGGAGTTTCTACGTGAGCGATGTTCTCGAAGCGTTACTCGACACGAAGTTCCTCGTACTTCTCTTCCTACTTCGCCTTCGTCCTTGTAATTTCCTGCCTAAAGGCTTTTCACCCTGCTTCAACGAGTCAACCTTCCACGATAGTTTCACCCCTCATGGAGCATTCTCGCGTCTCTACGCCACGTCTCTCGAAAACTCTATTACCACTATTCCCATACGCCATTCCAAATCGCGTCATTCTCTTCCGATAAAGGAACCTTCGTTAAAACTACGTTTAGGAATATAATCGTTAATCTTTTCTCATAACTTTCAAAGAATCCTTCATTTTTTGCATCGAAGTGATTGCGATCGTTTCAAATAGATCGTCGATATCATTTTATCGATTTCAAACGAAAAACCAATGAAAACAGCTTTTTTTCATTCAAACTGTATCCTGCGAGATCATTTTCTTCGATATAGTAATGAAAAATATCGAAAGAGCAAATTAAAAAAAAAGAAAAACTAATTTCTTTTAATTTTGATTTTTTTACTTTATGGATCATTTTTTCTGGTTTTATAACTCAAAAATAATAATGTCAAGTTTGAAAAAAATGATAAAAATATAATAATCGACCATCGTGAGAAATATTGTATGTAGAATAGGGTAAATAACCCTCGAATAGATCAGACCTTTGTATCATCGATTTTTAGCTTTCGTGCACGGTATAAATCCCCTCAAATACTAATAAGAAAGAATTAGGCGTTTGGAGTATCGGCGTCATAAGTACCAGAGACGTAGCTCAGAGGGCTTTTGAATCGGTGCCCATACTCGCGATGCCTGTATAACATTACAATTGCGAGGGGTTGGGGAAGCTCTCCAAGTCCTTCTGGAATGTGAGCCCCAAAGGGTTCGCAACGAACGGTATAAAGGGTGGAATGAGGGACTCGTCGAAACAATGAACATCGTACTATTACTGGGTGTCGAGACGCTGTCGCGTCTCTTGATATAGCTCCCAAGTGCTATACAGTGGCACTCGATTCTCGAGATCTCATCGGCACATTCGCACATTTCGTCGTACTTACCGATACGACAAAAGGGTGGGACCGATCAAAAATGATCGAGCAAAGTAGAAAAAAATGTACTCTTTTACTCGTTGTCGACAATTCATTTTTTAACGAGGGTTTCCATCGAAACTGTTCGATAACGAAATTTTCGAAAAATTCGAAAAACGAACAATAGCAAAAAGTAAGGAATAACTTTCAAAATGTTTAGTTTTTTATTCACGAGTCACCCGATAGATAGTATCGCTATAAAAATTCAATAATTTCACAAAAAAACAATAGACTAAAAACTAAAAACCAAGAATCAAATCAAAAATGCATTTTTTTAAACTGCAAGAATTCCACAAATTTTCATTACCGATCTTTCTCTTCTCGACCCCGAAGATTCTCACCCCTATTGTTACAAAAATTGAAACATACCGCAAAAATATATATTTTTCACGCTCTCGCTTCGTACAGTTCGGACACCAGTGTGCGACGTTATATACAGCGGCGGTTCATAGTGGCGAGTCTCGTCGGAGGCGTAAGCGGCTTCAATACGCCCGTCGGCAATGGTTCTCGCGGAAAAGCGCGTCGGTGGCTCTGCGAACAGGCCAGAAAGTTCAGTACGACGCGCGCGACACGATGGCTTTTAGCGAGAGCCCGTAGGGGTAACGGAGAGAGGGGCGGGGGTGGATAAGGGGTGGGGAAGGGGAGAAAAGCGCGAGCGTCGTTTTCCACTGCAAAACCTCGGCTAAAAATGCTTTCACGCTCGTTGGACGGGTGGCGAGCGGAGAGTGAGTTTTCCCCGTGCTGAGAGTTCGACATACGCTTGTTACGGGCCTTAAACGTACACGTAACTCAGCGCGTCGGCGTAACACACAAATGCGCCACGAGGTCCGCGGAGACGTGACACTCTGCCGGCTCTTCCAGTTTTTATTTCTTTTGCACTTTTCTATTTTTTTTTTATTGTTTCTTTTTTGCAACATTTTCCTCACTCGTTCCGTCTCTTTCGGATCGTCCGTTCTGAGGGGTGGGGTGGGGGGCGTTGTCTTTTCTTTTTAATTTTTTACTCGTAACTCGTTCGACGAGGTTTTTTTTCACCACTATTCAGACCCGTGGATTCGAGGGTGGAAAGAAGAGGGGAGGGGGCACCTTTTAAGCCGTGATTGGAAGCGTGAGGCAAACCGGGTTGACGATAAAATAACGTTGTTCACTCTTTCTCTCTTTCTCTCGCTCTCTCCCTCTCTCTGTCTCTCCCTCTCCTTCACCCTCTCGTTTTGTAGCTAAACGGGACGTGGACGTTTAAGCGAACGATCGTCCCTATTAAAATACAATTTTTCAACAAAAAAAGTTTGTTTATCACCAGAACGGTAATTTTTTTTTCATTGTAAAATTATTTATCCTTTCGGTTTTTTCAATTTTTTCATGTTTATTTTTTAAACGAATTAATCTAATACGTCCAATTATAACGCGCGAAATGCAAAATTTTCATAAAACGTCTTAACGTCATAATTGCAAAATTTATAGTATTAAAAATACCAAAAATTCAAAGTGTAAATGTTTCGGATAATTCAAAAATGCAAAAAATATAGGGCGGGGGGAGCTAAACGACCTCTTAAAGCATAATATTTATAAAATTGCAAAATTACAGAAATTATAATAAAAAAGTTAAATAACGCGAATTAAATTCGATCCGTCTAGTAAAAGTAATCGATCGATTTATAAATTCGTTGAAAAACTTCAAATTTCAAACGTGAACCCATGCCCCCCGTAACGTCCATTACCATTAATGGTCCGGCTGTCTTGATCGTCGTATCATTCCGGGCGAAATTTCTCTGAGAAAGGGAGCCAGAGCGAGAAGTCTCGTTAAGATTTATCAGCTTGAGCAGAGTCGAGGTGGTTCAAGAGTTCGCGAGGTAAAATAAGAAATAGAGAATTCGTCTAGCATCACCTCTCTTCTACCCCCCCCCCCCCCCCTCCCTCTCCACCCACCCTCTTCTCACTCGTCCGCTCCAACGCCCTCACTCCCTCACCGTGTTTCTCGCGGAGACACACAATTTCATTTTCTTTGTATCTGCAACACACACACACGCACACACACATGCACACAAAAACGGACACACACAGAAAATGATTTTACCCAATGGTACGAACAGAGCGAGCAAAAGCTATAGAAGACAGTTTACGAACTGCACAATATACTCTGGGCGCACCCGGGTGTCGGAAAAAACGCCACCGGTGAAGTATTTGGTTTCTCGCAACCGATATTCCAAACTTAAAAGCTTTCTTTGTCATTGTCCTTGCCTCGTTGCTGGGTTCTTGTTTTCTTTTTTCATTTCTTTTTTTCCTTCCCCCCTTCGAAAGGAAGTCGGGAAGAAAATAAAAAATGGTGAGATCTTCCACAAGGAGGACGAGAAGCTTGCCGTGAAACACGGTACCTAGTCCCGGGCATCATTTTTCCATCTAAAACACGATCGTTAGAGTAAAAAGTCGTGAATAGGGATGGAGAAGAGTTGTGCGAGAGGGAGAGAGAGAGAGATATGAAGGTGTAGATAAGGAGAAAGAAAGCTGCACCGGAAATACGATGTGAATGAGAAGAGAAAAAAAAATTGAACGAAAATATATGCGACGTTAATGGGTCGTTCGTTTTTTTTTGCTCCGTTCTGAAAAGTTTTTTTAGTTTTCACGTTTTCTTTTTATTGTTTATTTTTTTACCCAAACGAGACGAAGAATGGGTTTTAATGCGTCGTTGATTGCTGTACGGGGCATTCTTCGTGAAGTTGACTGTGTTTTTGTTTATTTATTTTTTTAATGGTCCGATGTTTCTAAATTTTGCCAGTTTACGCTTACCGTTATTATTATATACCGATCGTGGATCAAAAGTTTCATCTTTAAACAATTATGGGAAGTTTTGCTCATTTTTTGATAATTTCGCGGTGAAATTTGAGAAAAAAAACATTATTATTGTCGTGTTTTGTTTGGTTTTATTTCGAAAATTGAAATAAACAATAAAGTTTTTGATCACTACGGAATTTTACCATCGACTTACCGTCTGGAAGATAAATAAAAATAAAAAATGGAACGTAACGCGGCAAAAAATGAGTAGGAATTTTTTAAAAAGAAATTTCATGCTGTATCACAGACTGTCCATCTATGAAGGAACCCGTTTTGATAGTTCGAGGACGAAAACGAACGACTTCGCCGAGGGTAAGTTTCTTGCCTTATCGTTAGTTCAAATTTTACTTTCTTTTAGCGATTCTTTTTTGAAAATGCTAGAATAACTTTCTGATGGAACGAAGACGATTAATAATCATACTGGATCATTTTTCAACTGTTATAATTTAGCGAGAGCACTTAATGTACGTTTATCACACGACTTCTAGCATCGACGAACAATCGTTGAATACGCAAATTCGATGCGAAAAATTAGAATACTCGTTGTATATTCGCGACGATAAGCTTATCAGTATTATTTCGAGCACGATCGCAATTTCGCAGAGAGCCCAGGGGGACCGCGAATTATCGTATGAATGGCCGCGATTTGCGAATTGTAACGTTCAGCTGACATTTACATCTCAATTCTTCAACGCACTTATTTTTTTTGTTCGTGCTCTGCCAATCGCGTTCGTTGATCGATCTCAATTCGAATAACTATTTTTAATTCGAAAAAATTGTTCGAGCCCGAGGGTCGAAAATAATATGCCAGATCGTTTATATTTTCAAAAATCATTCAGGGTTGCGACAAATTTTGTCATTTTTTTCGAATTTGTAACAAAATTTGTTGTTTTTTCTTTCCAAATTTGTTTTTAACATTATTAAAATATAGTAAAAGTTTCAAACAACGTTATTCGTAAAATTATGTTTATAAAACTGAAACTTATTTTCGCAAAGCGTTAAAGAAATTTTGTTTTTTGAAAAATATTATTTCTTGCTTATTGGTCGTTCTGATTTTTCAGCTAAATGTTAAATTTCAGGTTGAGCACGACCTCGAGACATTGCACAACGTCAGAGTTATATTCACCTTACTGACCCAGTCCACATCGCAGCTGGACTTTTCACTTCTCTACGCATCTAGCTATGGACCTTGTAGAGAGAGAGAGAAAAGGGTGAGGGTAAGATGGCACACAATGGACCACGCCGCTCGGGATACAAGAGACGAATAGCAGATAATGGAATTTATTCCGTGAGAATAGTCTACTCTTGGCGCTATCACACGACATAGAATAGATTCGTCGCGCACACACACATATGTACACCCGACGTTCTTTTATCTCGTACAATACACCGTCCAGTTTTACACCAACTGGATTATTCTGTAACATACAGTATTGTAATAAATCAATGTCATTGATTTATTACAATACTGTATGTTGAGAATTGAGAATTGAGAAAAAATTGTTACAAAAAATACGTGACATTTGAAAATTAAAAGTTGGTAGGAAAAAAATATGAGAAAATGTAAAATTATCGTGTAAAACAGTTACTAATTGTGCCAGAAGTAAAATGAGTTCGTCTGAAAAACATTTTGTCGTTTATTTCATAATATTTTCGATCGAAGCTTCTCCAATATGGATTTTTCGGTATTTTCATTAACTTCAAATTATATTTGGAAATTTTCGAAGAATTTGGAATTGTTTAAATTAATTTGTCAAGGAAAATCTTGAAAAATAAAATTTGAAATGCTAATTACTTATTTTCCATGCTTACGTTAAAAAAATCTTAATAAATGCTGGAAAAACGTTGGAAAAAGAACATTGTTTCTTCAGTTTTTATAAAATAATTGATAAATATCGTTAATATGTGAAAGATATTTTCTAACATTAATAAATTGTGATTATTATCAGCGATAATGCCTTTGAATGGAAATTTCAAAACCTCATTAATCGATGTAAATAAGAGATTTCTATTCACTTCCGTCTGACAAAGGAGCGAGAAAACGCTACATCCGTTTAATCTCGCAGTTTCAATACGATCGATCGCAATTTTTCCCATAAAACTCTACGATCCTTTTTTGCAATTTTTTCTTCGTCTTCATTCATAAAAGACTAATTACCCGGCTTTGGAGCGATCCCGTTTTCCGTCGTTTTTCATTCAATATTTTCGTCTTTCTTTTTCTTTTTTATTAGTTTTTTTTTCGCAATTTCGCTTCAATATCGAATTCGACGAATTTCCTCGAATTATTCTCTCTCGTTCAACTTCAAAGGGCGATAGAAATGCGTTCTCATAATTTTTTCTGAATTTTTCCGCGGCCATGAGAACGAGCGAAACGGGGTGGGAAACGGTCGAGCGGAACGTACGTGGTGGACGAGAAAGCGGAGTTTTCATATATAGAGATTCGGGGTGCTTTATTGCAAAAAGTCCCAAAGCGCAGCAGATGTTACGAGTTCTTGTCATGTCCACACCGCCCTCTCTCGACGTCGCCGTTGGCCCGTCCTCTCTCCCTCTCTCTCTCTCTCTTTCGGTATGTGCAACGTCCGGTATCAGCTATGAAATTTCATTCGAAATGGGAATACGATGATACCCCTCTCACCGTTTTGGTCAACGCTTCACCGACGACGACGTAAATTATAACGGGGTGAGAAATTCGATATGGTTTGCCCATCCTACCAGTATCTGCACCCTTATACGTATATATATATATATATATATATGCATACGAACCATTTTATTTGATGAATTAGCAGAAAACTTTTATAATTGTCAATATTTACAGCTGAAAATATACGTAGGGGTTGAAATTCAATGCATCCCCCGGTTTAATAAATGGAGTAAACCTCTTTCTCATAAATACAAGGTTTAATTGCTAAGAAGAGGAGGGGGTGGAGGCGGAATTTGTTACAAAGGTTAAGAAAAACCCAAAAATGCATACAAGTTATTTAATTTAAATAAAGATGGAATAAAATTAATGTATCGATAGATTATGCTCGATCAATAAGCAGCAAACCTTAAAAACTGGCAATAATTTCGTTAGAAATATATACAGGAGGTGCAAATAAGCGAATGGAACGGTTTAACAAAAAAAAAATATCCTCGTTTCTCAAAAACGTGAGGTCCATAGGGTCATTCAGATTTTATTAATAAAGTCGAAATAAAAAGGAAACGCGATATAAACATAAAAGATAAAATTGAATGTTGGAAAGAAGGGAAAAAAGAAAGTAAAGTTTTCAATAAATTCACCAAAAAGTTCTCGTTCGAGAAAAAAATGAAGGCGGACTAACGTAGGGTTGGGAGGCGTCGGCGAAAGTGGGAGAGAGCTAATACGAGAGCAAGCTGGGACCATCCGGAGCACGTAAGACGCATAAAAAAGAAGTATTATGACCCGATTATCAACAGGTAGTAAAGCTTTTCTCGCTCGAGCATTCATTGGCAATAATCCAGAGAGGAACTTTAGCATAAAGGAAACGATGGAAAGACGTAGCGTAGTCGACTTCTCCTCGATTGGCCTTTCTCAACGTACCCTTTTTTTCATCACAAACGTTTCAACACCCTCCCCGAGGGGCGAACTTCCAATCTTGCTCGTTTTTCTGAGTTCTCGAGTTGCATTCACGCGAATGTATTCATTTTTCTGAATTTATTCAAATTCGAGCTACGTCATGTTTCTAAAAACACAAAAATCAAATTTTCCTCCACTAATTTGCGTGACACAAATGTGTTAAAAAAATTGAGTTTAAAATAGAAACTTGCCGTCCACTTTCCGTAGCTTTTGTTAACCCTTGTTTCGCCCTCGCCCGAGGTTGAACTTTTAATTTTTGGCTCAATTTTAAAACGCTTGACTCGCGTTACACGCGATTGTACTAACTTTTCAAAAATTATTAAAAATCAAGCGAGGTTGAATTTTCAAAATAATCGGAGAAAATCAATATTTCGTTAGTTAATTCGTCACTCTCGCTAATTAAACCCTCAAAGTTTCAAGAATCAACGTTGAAGTAAAGATCTTTCATCCCTTTGATGAAAAACCACCCTCTCCTTGTTTCTCGATTCATCGGGTTACACTGCTTGATCACGGGGACAAACAGCCCCGATGCCTGTCGTGGATCAAAGAGAATCGAAGAAGGGTACGTTCTCGTACGAGCTTGCACACACGTGAAAGCTTTCACTGTGACGCGACGATCGGTGAAAAAAAACGAGGAAAAAAAGCATTCTCGATTTACCGCCACAAAACAATCGATGCGCAAAATGGGGGGAGGTAAAGGTGAGAGTTATGAGCGAAGAGTGAAACGTCGAAAATTGTACGGTCAATAGAGAGATCCATCATCGAGCAATTTAAAGGAACTAACCCATCGGCAAGGCTTGAACTCTATATTGGCTACTGACACACGCGAACAAGAGCCGGGCGGTGTTGGAAAATGGTAAATGTAAAGTAGTGAGAGTAGCGGGCATCGAGCGAGAGGAAGAACAATGGTACGGCAAGAGAGGGCTTGCCGGGGGAACGAACTGTCGTGACTACGATGGAAGTAGTGCTTCGGTTAACGCACTCTGAACGCCACTCAACGACCAATCAATCAATGAACATCGATTTATTTATTCTTTTTTTTCGTTTTTTGTTCCGACGACAAAGCTCGGTGTCATAAAAAAAATGTTCCAGGACGGAGCTGGAACGAAATGTATAGGGGTGGTTTTAACGGCAACGAGGGTTTCTTCTCGAACGTTTCGTCACTTTTCGATATCCGGAAATTCGATAAAACGGACAAATTATTAGAAAATTGACAGTTTTCAATTTTACCCAGAACTGTCAATTCGAAGGTCACAGGGGCATGCACAAAAAATTAAGCAATCGTTCTAAATGTTCTTTCTTCGATGAAATTGGGCTTGAGTTTGGGAACGTGAAGGTCATATCGTCGAGTCGACCACCAAAAATCGCCCAACTAATCCGACAAAATACTTAAGAATTACAAAAAGTTTATACGACAAGGGTCGAAAAGTATTTTCTTTTTCCAATCGGTGCACAAGTCGCGACGAACAAATCGCGACGATTATAGTTTCGTGCCACGTGTCATTGGGTCAACGATTGTCAGCGAGTGGACAGCACATAATCCAGAGCTCGGAGCACGTTAAATAAAAGCTTTCAGACTCTTTCTCGAAAAAACTTCATCGTTGCGCAACGCTGACGGTGAATGAAAAGAGAACAAAAAACAGAAGACGAAAAACAAATGACGAAGAGGGGTTGGTTTAACCCACCGTGGAAGAACGATGCAAACGATAAATAAGACGGTATTGTCTGGCTGGAAATAAGGGTGGTTCTTGCAGTAACCGTTGGTTAATTTGACGCGGACCATATACGTTGCAATTGTTGATTCGTGTTTCGCATCTTAAGAGAAAAAACTGAAATAAACAAAAAAAACAATGGGCGATTCGCAGCGAGTCCGACGTTTATAAAGTGTGGACAGATGTAATAACGGAAGGCTGTCGCGAAGCCGACATTCTTGTTTTACGTTGGTAACAGCGATATAGTTACTCCGGTTCGAGCTCCAACGGTGAAGGAGCCATGAAGAACACCCGGCTGGGCTTCTCGGACACCTAACTGTAGTTGAGGTAAAGTTTAAAGATAAAACGGGACGCGGGGGTTGGGGTTGAGGGGGGGTGGTTGCAAACCGCGGCTGATGGAGGCGCAAATGAGGTGTAAGACATAGGAAGGCTGAAAGTTAGCCGTAACTTCCGGGCATTATGGAGAAACGCTCGCCGTTCCTGGATGAATCACCCTCGCCTACTTCCAGTTCTCGTGTAAATGAACATTACGCCTATTATGTCCACCGATTTTGCAAAAATCGAACCTCGAGATTTTTAAAGGTTCGTTACTATTTGTTGTTCACGCATCTTTGCGAAATTAATGTTTCACGAACGATTTTTTCATCCCTCTTGCCGTTTTCGATTAATCGAAAAAAGTTTGTGAAAAATTGGTGAGCAAAAATATTGACTGTTTTCAACTGATTCCACGTTTTTCTTTATCTTTTGTTATTATTATTGAAAGAGAAAATCAATATTTTTGGGTAAAAGCATTTTTTTCTTACATATTAACGAATATATAACCGAATGAGAAAAGTTTGCGAAATTTTGATAAGATAAAAAAATTGGTCCATTTTGAAACAAAAATTAATCTTTTATTTCGAGCTCAGCCATTTCGAAAATTTTGTTAAGAGGACATTTTATTTAAATAATTGTTTAGACACATATTCTCGTATTTAGTATTTGCATTCGAACGACCGTGAGACAAAGAAAACGAGTGCGAAGCGACGAGGAAAAATAGTCGAAGGGGAATAAAAGGGAGGGGCGAGAGGGAGGTCTAAGTTTTCAACAGGTTACCCGGCCACACGACAAGTCTCAGGGAGAGTCTAGAACGGTCCGCCGAGAAGCTAGTATATGTGCGGCGTAGCCGGTAATCGTTGGCATCCGTCCAGGACCACTTCGAGGGTACGAAATCGACTTCCGGTGTGTCAGTTCGAAGAACGTTGGAATAAGAAGAATTGATACCAGGTTGACCCGATAGGGTTTGGAAAAAGAGATATAAAAAATAAACAAAAAAAATCAATCAATAGCTCGTTTTTTTATTACCATTGAGATTACTCGCTCGGGTTCGCCTCGAGGGACGGATTTGAATACTGTTGACAGTCACGAGAGAATTCATTCGAAAATTCAAAAGTAGGAAAATCCAAAACCGTGCAAATAAAAAAATAATTGGCGATCAATGGAAGAAACGGATTTTCACATCCGTCCATTTATATCTCGTGTTGGTTATCGAGAGGAAATTTTTAATGAAAAATCTTTCGTTTTTAAAGATTTGTGGAACGACGATTTTTTCAAATTAGTTCCCGAGGGATGACAATTTGGGATAATGAATTTATACGAAATATGTATCTACGTTCACATTTGTTTACAGGGTGTTCGCTGTTTGTGTTTATAGTTTTTGCAAAATAATTGTATGGACGAAATATAAAATGCTGACGACTCGTATAATTTCTAAAAATAATTTTTTATATCAAAATTTTTTTCACGCGACGAATTTGAAATAAGTTCCTATACGCTGTCACGTCGCACTTTCGAAGTTTCAAGGCCACTAAAACTTCCGAAGCACGTAGAGATGTCCATAAATGTTTAAATACCAGAAATAACAAAAACTTTTAAAAAGTTCCGCAAGACATTTTGACATTTCGTCGAAAGAAAACTCATAAAAATTTAAGCTCGATCGTTAAATTCACAGTAAAAATAAATGTTCGATGTCAAAGTACGATCTTAAGTTCAAATAAAAAAAGCTGAACAATATTTTATTAAAATTCGAACTTTTTCGGAAATCTTTTAAAACCTGAGCCGCAGCCTAACGTTTCCCCTAAAAATTTCCGTCCCGATCTTTCGAATTCTCGAACCGGCGAAATTCTTATCACATCGATGAATTTCAATTACCATTAAATTAATGGTGATAATCAAAAATATTGAGTACAAATTAAAATTCTTATGATTCCACCCAAAAATACGAATCATAAACAATCGTTACTCACTCAATCAGCTTCGATCGTCGTCCAAAAAGCAAAAAAAACGCTGCCGTTGATATCGTCCCAGATAATTTTCACTGACCGATTTCTCACAAGAAGATCGGTCGCGTTCGAAATTTTCTCCTCTCGCTCCACGTTACTCTTCAACACCGATCGAGTTCCCCTTCGTCCTCTCACCACCAGAATAAAAAAAGCCACGAGCACGAAGATTTCATCCAAAAACAGAATTCTCCCTCGTTCCTTCGTAACGGCGTATCTCGCACTCAAACGTACATCACAATATAACGCACGAGCGCGTCTTATCTTCGCGTGAAAAAAAAACCATAAAAGACCGGTTTTCCGGTTTCACGATTATCACCCGTGTCCTCTTTACCTCCCACTTATCTCAACCTTCGCTTGCTTTTTTTTCTTTCTTCGGAACAAAGAAAAATGTATCTCCCCCCGAACTATTTCGATACAAAATACGAAGAGACGTCGAGCATTCACCCAGCAAAAACAGCACGAGCTTCGAGTTATCTGTGCACGCGGGTCGTAGGTTTTACTCGTTGGGGGTGTCGCGGTGCGACTGTAGCACAATCGCGACCCTCTAACGCTCTCGGCTCCTCTCTCCTCCTCCTCCTTCCTCTCCCAACTCGTCCTAGCCGTCCTTTTCCTCCACCAACTACCCTCTCGCAGCTCCGCCAACGACCCTTCGCTCGGTGGTGGGTGAGTGTTACCCTTCCCCTCCTGCGCTTCTCACTCACAATTTCCCGCTCTCGCTCTCTCTCTCTCTCTCTCTCTCTCTCTCTCTCTCTCTCTCTCTCTCTCTCGCGCGCGCGGTCTCTACCGAGCGCACTGTCGCAGTAGTAGAAGCAGCGGTTGAACCGACGGGGCTAGTAGTCGAAGTCCGTTCTCTATCGCAGCCGCACTTCGACTCTTAGTCAGTGCGGTATCCGTCGACTCCAGCTCCCCGTTCCCCAACTCCCCCCCCCCCCTCCTCGAGCGCTCCACTCTCTCTCACTCCGACTCCTCCATGAGCAGCCGCGCGCTCTTCCCCCTCCCCCGTACCTCAACGGGATCATTCGGTACCGTCGGTACTCCCTCCACTTCTCCCGCGCTCCTCCCCCCCACTCCACCTCCACAACACGTGGAACCGTGTGGCCACTCCCACTCCTCGATGCTCGTTTCCGTGTCTCGCTCTTTCTTTCTTCTCCACAGCGTCAGCTTGTATCGCGCTTTAGATTCCACCGTTTCTCTCTTGCGCCCTCCCCCGCCCGTGCAATCCTGGCTCCTTCGTACTCGCACCACAGCGCAGCCACAACAGCAGGATGACGAGTGAACCTCGACGCTTCCATGCAGCTCCTCTAGGGTTCGAAAGGGTTGTGTTTGAGGGAGAAGGAGGGAGTGCAGGAAATGCGTGGAATTGTGGCAGCGATTCCAGGGTTACTCGAGTATCCTACGATATGTTTGGCAGAGGAGCGCGTGAAGGGTTGGACGAATGGAGATGATAAATAACACGAATCGAGATTCGTGCGTTTTGGAGAGAGGCTACGGGGATGAAGGGATGATTTTTTAGGTATAATATTTTAGCGTGTCGAGTTTAAGAATCGAACGGAATTGACGTAAACCGTTGTATCGAGATTTTTGAATTTTATCCGAAAATTTGTTTTTAGAAAATCTTTATCAAAGATTCATTTTTATAATTTTTGATCGGATTTGATGCATTTTTTCGGATCGTGTAAATTGAGGTACGATTTTAGAATTTGTTGTTTTGTATACGATTAAGCAGGCGAGAATTAGCGTTGATAGGATACTTTTTGTTTGGAGCGACGAAACTCGACTCTTCTCATTTTGCGTTGTTCGCTTCCAGATCCCACGACGACCAACAGCTGTCGAAATCCGCTGCCGATATGAATTTCGTTCCGCGTCAAGCTTTTTCCTCAATTCCATGCGGCAAGGTAACTCGAAATTGAATCGGCGTTTCGTCGAATCGAGGCAAAAAACGAGAATTTTGAAAATCGTTTTTAAAAAATTTCGCGCGAATAAAGCCGATCGGCGATGAACGCGTTAGCCTCCATCTGAGTTTCGTCAGAATTTTGAATAACCTAGCTTAAGCTTTATTCCCACGTCCTTTATAGGTCCCGAGTGTGTATTTTCCGTTGTGTCATCCCCACCGAGAATATTCTCTCACCCTTCTGACGTTCTTGGGACGGAACAACCCCTGCGCGAGGTGTCGACAGACTTGAGGCAGGTCAGAAGACACTTGATTTACCACCACGACACATGACATCTGACATCTGACAAATGTCTTGCGACTCGCCATCGCCATCCCTCCAGCTATCTTCTTTTACGCAGTCTCTTGACTAGCACCAGCTGCATGAAATGTCTTCCGAGATGCGATTAAACTCAACCAGTGAAGAAGGCGTACAGCTTTTTATTTCATACGATATATTTTCTAATGTTGTCATTGAAAAAAAGCACAATCACGTACATAGGCACATCAACCTATTTTTGACATATATTTACAAAATTGGCAAAAAGTATGATAGTACCTAATCTATAAATTCGTGATCGAAACTCGGTGAATGTTTGAATGGAGGTTGGATTGAACCATGATCAAAGCCGATGAGATTTGATCGAATTCCAATCGAAGCCATATTTAACTCGACCGACGAGCTTTAGGATTAAATTCGAAGAATTCCAATGGATGTAAAATAATATTATCGCATTTAATGATCTCGGAAATGCTGTAATTTTCCTCATAATCGTTACGAGCCTCGGTTATACTCTCTTTCACGATACCCGTGAGCGTCGCTCGCTCTACATTTTATTATTTTACACAGAATTATTGAAAAACAAAAAAAATGAAAATTAGCAAAAGAACGAGAGGAAAATTGAAGCGAAAGCTTTCGCAAGATCACCTTGAGCTTTTTTTCTTTTCGCGAGCGCGAAGGGGTTTGCTTGGAAAAGCTTTCAACCTTCGATATTACGAAATACCTTCAACGTATTTCTCCGTTTTTCTTATCCGATATTTTCTTTTTTTCTTGTCTTCCCCTATTATTTTCGTTCCCCTTTCAATCAGACGCCAGCTGCTCGCTACGAGCTATCGGTTTGTGGCTTTCGTTACAGTCCGTTCGTTTTCGTGATTTTTTGTTGTTGTTTTTTTGCTTTTTGTTTTCTCCCTCCTCCTCCTCCTACTCCTTCTCCTTCACCTTTTGCGTTCTTATATTTTTCAGCCGTTTGCGTCTCTTCTGTTCTCGGTGCTACGCGCTAACAGCTAAATATGCTTTGATGTTTTGCACCCTGGGCAACCGCTCGGAGCATTGCGGACACTTTAAAAATACCCTTCCGGCCGGGTCATTCGAAGAATTTTTCGCGATATTTTCCAAGGAATCCCGGACGTATCCACGGAGAAAATCTCAAGGCTCTCGGCACGCTTGGCTGATTCTACGTAAAGAAATTAGATCATTAAAATCATTCTTAAGTCATAAATAATAATAATAATAATTATGATAATGAAATAAAAAGAACAATGATAGTTGTGATTTTAATAAATTATTATGATTATGAAATATTCTTCTTCTTCTTCGTCTTCTTTCTTTTCTTCGTTCCTAATATTATTATTATTTTTATAGTTCGCAATTTTTGCGACGATATAATATCTTTTTTTTGTATTTACTTTCATTAATTTTAGACGCGCTTGTTTTATTCTCTCGTTAGTTTATTTTATAAGAAAAGACAAAATTTCATGAAAATGCAAAGAATTTTAAAAAAAACAAGGTAATTAGTTATTTGCTTTCCAGTGAAATATATCGTCGTGTGCGTCATGCATGATACCAATAAAGGGTATAATACGTCGACCAAAGTCTAGTAACAGCGGTACGGTTTGTCTCGACACGTGAAAAAGTTTATTTTATTTTTATTCATTTACGTTAAAATGTCGATAGTAAAAAATATACTGTGCAAGAAACCGAACGTATTAAAACGATATTTACCCGTGAAATAAAGAAGTACAGGAATGCTTTACTGAGAAACGGCACATTTTCTCTGCCATTTGCGTTATGTACATAAAGAATTTTGCAGCGTCTTGAACTTACGTCAAACATTCACCACCAACGACTTTTCATCCTCCCACTATATATGCACTACGCAAAAAATAAAATTTTACATTTTAATATTTTCACATTTTTTAGCCTCAAAAACATACATTTTTATTTAAATATTTATTTCCTCGGTATTACTCGGAACGACTCCCTTCGAATAAACATAATAAACCCTTCATTAAAAATATGCACTTTTTTAAAAAGACATTTCTTCCTCCATAATAAACCCTTCATTAAAAATATGCACTTTTAAAAAAAGTCATTTCTTCCTCATTTTCTCCAAAATTGAAGGGGATGAAACGTAGGTACGCGAATCGGAGAAACATTTCGGAGTAATTCGTCTCGTTGGGCAATTTTTACTGACGTAAGCAAACGATAATATTGAAAAATTAAAATTTTGATTGCACACAAATTAGCCTTTCGCACGCAAATTAGATAGTCGTTTGAAAGTCAAATATCTCACATGCTTTTCCCAGTAGAAATACATTCGAATATCGCATGTATATATATACATATCGATACAAGAGAAAGATACATGATGCATATCTATAGATTCTATCACCTCCGGATATAATGAAAGGGTGGAATGGAGTTTGCGAAAGAAAGTGGAAAGTGAGAGAGCAAGATATATATATATATATCGAAAGAAAGGTGGAAAAGTGAAAGAAAGTGGTTTGGCGCGAACCTCGTGAGGGTTGCGGTGAGCGAGGATGGGGATGGCAGGGTTGAGGGAGCAGGGGGTGAGTGCCTTTGGCCTGAACGTGGAATCGAGGTTTTAGATGTTCTTTACAATCAGATTTCTCGCTTTTACCCCGGGAGTTGGTTCCCCCAAGCCGGTGGTAAAGTCAGCCAGCAGTAAAACCGAAACCGAGCGTCTATCAATCGACTGTATGCTGCCGGTCGAGAGGAAAACCCAGTCGTTTGACTTTGTTCAACGCAGAGGTGGTGAATTGAAAGAAGATCGAGGATACCGCGAGAGGACCGAGACAAAGAAGCACACGAGCAAGAATAAAATAAATAAGAGTAAAAAAATGAAAAAATAAAATAAAACACAGAGAATTGAAGGTAAGAAAAACGAAGGAAAATCGCAGGAATAACAGTGAGCAGAGGTAGTGAAGAAAATGAGAAAGAGAGAAGGTACGAAAGGACAACTGAGAAATGTTGTCCGGAGAGAGAGAACTCCTTATCGGCGAGGCGATAACCAATTGTCGTCGACGGGAACGAGGAAGCGAAGAGTGGCTCGTTGCTGTGGCCTTGTCACGGATCATTTGACATCACGAGAGAGGACCTCTTGACCCGAAGAAAAAACGATCTATTATTGGTGAATTACAACGTTCCATCACGCGTATAAAACAACTTTTTTCCCCAAAGGGTATTATCAATCTTGTTAAACGCAAATCAATTTGCATCAAAAAGTGAGTAAAGACAGCGTGTACTTAACGTCGTATATTTCGTTCTTTTAATATTTAATACTTAACGTTTGATGAAAAACGAGAAAAATGAAAATTTGAAAACGAGCAAATTCATTGGGTTGGTCGGTTTGTCGAATTTGTCCTCGAGCGACTCTCTCCCACTAACTCGGAAATATTGTATTAAAATCCCCCCTGAAAGTAAGGAGAAACGAGATAGCAGAATGCGTGAGAGAGGATCATAAAGTTAAGAGGAGGGATGAAAAAAAAAGAATTCCTAGAATCTCGTTAGACGGACGGACAGGCAAAAAAAAAAGCTGAAGAGCAGTGGTGTGGTTAACGAGCCTTGTGTAATTGCCTCTCAATCTTTATTGCGTTATTACACTGAAGAGATCGTAAAAAAAGAAGAAAAAAATTGCCAGGAATGAAAGTTAGTCGCAGTTAAATGTAGTATCCGATGTACCGCCGCGAGAGCGAAGTGCACTATGTATATGGGAAAAGAGATAATACAGAACAGGAGAGAGAGAAACGTTCGTGGGTGAGCACGTTTCGTATTTTCCATTGCCGCTTGTAAGCCACCATTGTACGAAGCGAAACTGAGAGATTGAGTTACCGCGGGAGCATGATGTGCCCTTTTCCTGCGGGTCCAGCAGGTGAACAACTCTCGCCCACGCTGGACACTCGTATATATACCACTGGCCTTCGTTATAACATATCTGGTGTATTACGCGATATAAAGGTATACAGTAGGAACTCTCGCGAGTCTATACTCCGAGCGTTTCAACCGTTATCCCCACTTCAACACAGCAATAGCTTCTCACCAATCGAACATCGCCACGCCTACTGTCCCCACCACTTGTGGTTGCACGATTGGTCGGCGCGCCGCGCATGCTCGGCTCGGTGCGCTCCGATTCGTTGGAGAGTCAGCCACGGTGGGGGTGCTCAATCATGAAAATCTGCTCCGTTCGCTGACACACGAGACTATCGACTGTACGGAAGTTCCGATATCTTCTCGAATAAAGGCTGAGTTTGCGGTGAAAAGTCAGAAGTCCACACTTGCGCCAGACTTACGAGGACGAAACTTCGTAACCTGGTTACAGCTTGTGTAACCAATCGTTGTGTAGTGTACAGTCTGGGTTATACAACGATACACTGGAGATACCGCGTAATTTATCGGGATAGTAACGCTACAAGTCTTTCGTAAAGTTAGTGAGAATCTTCTTTTCTATAGTTTCTTCAATTGCGATTTTGAAAATATTTTTGAAAGCTTTTTGCACTGTGACAATTCACCTAGCTAGCTTTATTGTTTACTGTTTTTGGTTGATTGACACGAAATTCAATAAATATTCTGAATCATCCTGTACAGCGATGAATGGTAGACTCGCAGAGAGTTGAGGGGTATCCAGAAAAATCAAGCTGTAATAAGGCAAAAACCCTGGAAATACGAGAGCTGGCGAAACTTTCATAAAAACCTACAGAAACAGTCACAGCGAGACGAATCTCGTACAAAACTGTTGAAATTATATCCGCCCACCTATCTAACAGCGTCAAGATAATGTGGGTATATGTGCGTAGGATATGCATTTTTTTTAATTGTTTAATTCTTCGTAACGAGTCGTTGGGTGAAGTAAAACGAAACGAAGCGAGACTATAGCTAACCCCCACTGGTCTAATTACTCGGCGTGGGCTTCTTTTACTTCCCTCATCCCTCCCCCGACCCAACGTTCTTCCTTCCTCCTGCTCATTCGCTTTTCTTTTTCTCCTATTTCTATTTCTGTCTTCCAGCCCACTCGCCACCACTGAAATCCAACGGTGGCGCTCTCTCGCGGTCTAACGAGCATCCGAATTATTCAACTCGCTAATTACTTTCACACCCGTGTGCCCACGATACGAAACTTCGAGAGATATGAATATTATTATAATTTTTTATCATTATTATCATTATCATTGTTATCACTGTTGAGTCTAACAAAGCGTGTATGCTTTTCTTTATCACAATGCAAATATCACACGTTGAAAATGTGAAAATGTGTTTGAAAAAATGTCGTTATCGATGTTAGTCGTTTTGCTTTATTTATCGTATGTTTGCTGGGTTGGATCAATTTTAATATTAACCTTCAGACATGTTATAAATAACACTAATAATAATAATTAAATAATTCAATTTCGTACCCGTTTCTTCTTTGTATATTCCAATATTTACTTATCTCCATCTTACAAGTCATAATAATACTAATGATAATGATTAAATAATTAAATTTTATCTTGAAATTGACCAGCACTGCTCGTGTTATCGTAGATTTTCCTATAATCGGAGAATTTCACTTTATGAACCGTTGCTAAGATGAAGACAGAGAGATAGAAAGAGGGAGAAAGTATAGAGATTGAGGTATTTAATTAATTTCAGTCGGGGAGGTAGACTTTCAATTTTTCTTTTCTTTTTTGGCACGTTCTAACTTACTGTTTACCCGGGTCTAGTACTTGGCATCGTTAGCATCGTCTTCACGATACTAATCTCGTACCTCCCGACCTCTGCATCGATAATAATCTTCGTATTTTCAATTTTCACTCCTGCAAAATCCTGAATTAATTTAATTCGACGATAATATAAATCTCGGGCCATGAATAAAGGTCGAATTTAAACGTACCAATGTGAAAATATTAATTAAAAATGTAACAGAATACGGGGCGTTCCTAACAAAGCCATGAATAATCTACTACGTTCATTAATTAAACAACGTATTATCGAGTAATTTATTTTCATGCGCATATTTCTTTATTACTCTAGAGACGTAGCTATAATAAGACAAGTACGTTTAATCTCGATCAACTCAATCCAATATGTTTTATAACATCTCAATTTCGCAACTATTCCTTGCAACGTAAAAACTTTAAATAATATGTTTTTTTTATTTCTCATGAAAATAAAAAACTCAATATTTACTACTCGATAATTATTTTTATCTTAATATCCTCCATGTCAAACAAATTTTGTTAACACCGAGAAAAAAGAAAATTATTTAAAAAAAAGCTTTTTATCAGAAATAAACAAATGAGAAAATTGTTACGAGTAAAAAGAATTTGAATTCCGCGATCGTTCGGCATTTTGATTCGACATAATACAACCGGATAAACATGGAAATAACACGGCTGGAGAAAAAAAGAAAAGAAAAAGTAAAACTGACATAACCTACGCTTCTTTTTATCTCTCGTTGACTGAGCACTGAAAAAGAGAACGGTTCTCTACCGTCGTTCAATACCGATCGGAAATATCGCGAAAATAAAGATACGATGAAATTTTTATTTTTCGTTTCTTCATCTCGCCACGGTAAAAAATATCAGCTCGGCGATGTTAAAAAAGATCGATCTCGTCCCGACAAAGGGCTAAGCGGCCTGTTTTCTTTTTCTCCCCGCCGTTACAACCCTCAAACGTCCCAGACGTGATTTTACCTCGTTCACCGATTCCTTTCACGACTATCGACTGCGACGGGACGAACGAAGAAACGGACGAAAATAACAAAATTAAAAATATTTTCTTTCTCCCCGAAAAAATAAAAAAATAAATAAAAAAATATATCAAACGACAAGTTTATATTTTCACAATTTTCTCTTTCTTTTTCGTTACATTTTTTACAGACTTTTCTGTTTTGCGCAACGCGACGTAATAAATTCGAATTGTTTCGCGGCATATTGTTCGAAGTTTCGAGAATCGGTGGAGAAGGAAGTCTCAAATAAATTCGAACGAGGATTGGGGTGGGGAATCTACGCGACGTACGTTCTCGCATGCTCGCGTACACGACTCCGGCGCAACGGACTATTGGGACAGAGATTGATGTTTGATCCTGGAGCGCGGTGTTGCTCGGGGGATTGGATACGTATCCGTCGATCCTCTCACCCTATATCACTGCTTCTCCTCATCGCTTTTGCTATGTGTGTGTGTGTGTGTGTATGCATGTATGTATGGTATGTATATATGTATACACACACCCTCGGCACTTCAACCCCGTCAACCTGTACGTCTACTCATCGAGAATTTTCTTCACCTCCCTTCTCGTCTTTCGATAGCGATCCTTCTCTCGCGAATGAATGATCTACCGAATTTGACACGCGAGAACTGATACTCCATCTTTTTTTTCGGTCGTTTGTAAAGATGCAAAAAAAATCTGGTATTCGTTACGATTGTCGATTTTTATGAATCGAAGAGAACAAAAATTTTATCGTGTAAACAAAAGCTTTTGTATTTTGGGTCTAGTATTGACGAATTAAGCAATAATAATTAAATAATTAAGTAAGTGAATAAATGAGTAAATAAGTAAGTAAATAAGTAATGAAAAATATTATTCATACGATCGATCGAATTATAATGATGGTATCATTTTGTTGAAACGATCGTGAAACTGAATTTGTCTTTTTCAACGTAGTTTCGTGGAAATTGAGAGCGGTGCGAAAAACTAGTAGTTGAAGATTGACGTAACTCCTCTCTTTACTCAATCGTCTATATTATCAAAATCAAGAGAGAGAGAGAACCAACCAAACCTCGCGGTTTCGTAGCCTTGCGCTGTGAGACGATATGGAACTAGCGGTCGTACTTCGACGATATTCCGATAGTAATATTAAACTTGGCCAATGTTAACGGAAGCTTGGGATACGGTGAACTGAAAATTCATTCTCTCTCTCTCTCTCTCTCTCTCTCCCTCTAACTTTCACCCCATCCCTGGTTTGTTGAATCGAATCGACAAAAATGAAGGTTGAACAAAAATGTGAGATAAATATTTTATTGGACATGAGAGACGGTCTTGTTAAACTCCGATTAGCTAAAAGCATGAAAAAGGGGTGAAAGCGGGGTGGTTTGCTAGAAAGTTAGACTCGCTTGAAGCGAGATGGCCTCTTTAAAAATCGACTAGGGTATCTACACTCACCTGGCTTGAGAATATCAAGTTAAAAGCGTCAAATCTCCCTCAACCACTACAAAATCAATCCATTTTTATAAATTAATAATCTCGAACGTAATTAATGGAATATTTTTATTCTTAATCACACGGTATTTAGTTGTAAAATGTCGACGTCACGATTCGATTATTTATTCAATACAAATTTCTCATGAAATATATTTGAAAAGAAAAAAATTGTTTTTTTCAACTCACTTCCCGTCTGACAAACAAAAACGAAGTTCTTCGTAGACGATTTTACGCGATGCTTTCGTTTTACTCCATTTCCGTCAATTTCGCGTAGATTTTACATTTTTTTCGCCTTTTTTCTTTTCTTTTTTCGTTTCTTTTTGCCAGGAAGAACGAAGAAAACTGTGACTACTTTTCAGTACAGTCTCGGGATGCCGACCAAATTCAAAACTGGGGTGAAAACTTTATTAGCCGGAATCGCATAAAACGAGTCCCTCGGTGAGATTATATTTCTCGCGGGGGGTCTCCGGGCGTCTGGGACCACTGTGGCACACGCCGGCTATTGAAACTTCCTGTAAGGAGAACGGCGGTTAACTAAGTTTCCATAAATGAACTTTGGACCGTTTCTACGACCCTATAGTTCTATAGACGTTTCTCTCCGTCTCTCTTACCTTTGCATACTGCCACTGCTGCAGTTACTACCTCTACGTGATACCGAACCGTTACTATACGTACGTAATCTCGAGTGATACAGCTCTTTATCCGGCACAAACGATCGACGTACAGTCATGTTCCATTTTCCTCTTTTTTTCATTTTTTTTATTATTTTCCTACCGAGAGACTTTGTTTTACGGGGCTATGAAAACCTCGAGACTATCGCTTATTTTCCGATAGAGACGATAACACGCTGCGATAATAAAGTAAAGCGAGCGAACGAAAAAGAAAATAGGAGAACGGATATTATAGATTAGTTCCAATTATTTTCTCGTGTTTGGAAAATTTTGTGTACGAAAGAAGCAAATTATATTCGAGAACGTGTTTTCTCTTGTCATTTTTAATTCGATTTGTAAATTACAATGAAATAATTGGATACTATTTAAAGATACGATGTTTTTACCGGAGTGCTCGATCTCGAATGCTAGTTTGGATGTCGATAATATTGTGTTAATACCTAATTGAATTTTGCTCGAGCTTCGGCAGAGTGGAAGCTCGGAGATTACTGCAAGTGCAATTGTTGGACACCTATTTCTATCGCACGTTTCTATTTGCATCGTGCCTGAATAGTTTTGGTCATCACCAATTCCTTTATTTTTCGTTTTTAGCTAATTATTAGTCGCAAATTAGAAAAATGTGAAAATGTACATTAAAAAATTTTTTAATCGACAAATTCCGACGTATCAAAAATGAGAATAGGAGATTCGTGTTGTACGGGAAATTTTCGATGTCGCCAGATATCAGGAGCGACACCATGGTGTCGCTCCATCAGAAAGATTGCAACAAGTTCGATTATACCCTTCATAGTTTTGGCCTCTCTACCTTCTTTTTCTCTGGACGAGGAATATTTCGCAAAATAAATATGTATTGTAACGGTACAAAGAACGGTAGGGGTGGTTGCTCACTCTTGAAGAAAGTGGTCCCTGTTGTCGCTACGGAACAAAGCAAAACGGTTATACGGTGTGGCTTACCAAGGAGATTCGCGGGTAGGTAATAAATGGCAGGCCCACGGAAAAGCAGAAACAGCAACGAGGCTTGTATAACTTGCGGAGCGAACGTTGAAGAAGGTACGAGGATAGAGCAACTAATCTTTCTAAAGTCGGTTCTCTCGACGCGTCTACCCTCGTCGTCCGCTCGTGGATCTGTCCGCAGAGGCAAAAATAGCGTGGAAACGGATATATCTGTCGAGAGACCCGCAAACGCAGCGGCAACTTCCGGATTTTCATTCTTTGTTCCTTTACTCTTTCTCTCTCTCTTTCCACTTCCTGCGTTTTTTTTCTACCGTACCGGCACACGAGACACTTATATGAGACGCAATTTTCCGGCCAGGCTCGAATCGTGCCCAGAACTCAGGACTTTGTGACCGGGTCAAGATGGATAGAGAAAAATAAAGAAAGCGAGAGAAAGAGAAAGAGAGAAAGCGGAGGAGGAGAAGGAAAAATGGGTGAAAGTCTCGAGCGTTACGGAAACGACGAGATGCCACAGAGGGTGACCGGAACCAACAGAGACAAGAAAGAGAAGAGGCTTCTGCCAATTCTCACTAGTATCTTCTGTTGGGCCAACCTCTCGACATCACACGGCTTTTCCTCACTCAAATATATTTTCCACCAACTTCCTCGCTACACTCTCTGTACATTTCGATTCGTCGGCTCTTTGACAACGAGATCACAAATAAGAGGACGGGGCCGAACATGACTCTCGGATCACATATGTTTGTAGTATTGATTTTTCTTCATCTTTTTCTCTATTTTTCATTCGATTCACTCTCGGATTTCAAACGGTGATATTTTCTATCATTTCCTGTCGCGAGACATATTGCGAATTTATGTTCTCATCGGCGTCGTTGTATTGTTTTTCCGTTGACGAAATCTTCCACAATATTGTTGTCTCTTCTGGTATTTTTCGGAGACACTTTGGTATCTCACGAAAATTATGAATTATTTTAGTCTTTGGAGGAAGGATAAACCGGTATATTGCAACCTCAATAAGAAATTTTTTAAACAACTACGCATCACTGCATGGGTTGACCCGTCTACGTCTGCGCGAGCGCGTACGTGTGTGCGAAAGCGCATGCGCGGCTGCGTATACATGAGCGCATGCGCGTATGCTCGTTCGTTCCAAGCAATTTCCATGACCTCGTTTTTATTATTTTTCTCCTTCGCCTCGTCCGTCATACGCATTACGAGGCTCAGTATCGTTTATACGAAGGGCAGTCATCTTTTTTTAATTTCCTGAGTAGATATAGATAAGAGAGAGAGAGAGAGAGAGAGACAGACAGACAGAATGTAATCCTGGCTGTAGTTCCACGTCCTTTCGTACCTTTTCATTCTCTACGACTCTTTTTCCAACTCCCCTCCCCATTTATCTCATTTTCACGGCTTTGTGTCGCTCTCTCTTCCTCCCTCTATCTCTTTCTCTCTCTTTCTCTGTCGCTCACTGGTGGACGAAACATTTTCGTGAGTTCGCAAAGAGACGGGAACAGAAATAGCAAGTATACGATTGCATATATATATATCAGGTCACTACCCCTCACTTCGTCGCACAACCCCTAGAGTTACGTGACTCAAGAGCCCCAAGCGAGCGTGTGACTTGGGTTTCTCAGTCGCAAATCCTCCGCAGCCAAACTCCGTCACCACTCCGAGGATACACACAGCCTCTTTTCCTTGCCCTTCCACTCTTTCAGATCTCATCCTAATCTTTCCTGAATTGAGCCACTCTCGCTCTCTCTCTCTCTTTCACACACGTACACAACGTTTCTCCCCTTTCTGTCATGTATACCAAAATATATTTTCTCTGCTTTTAAGCCTGTCTCTCGATACACCAGTTCACTGCTGAACTAGCCCTTTTCTTTTCCAATTTAAAAAATATCTTTCCGCCGACATATTTTACGCGATAAAAAAATTAGCGTTAATTTTGAATTCTTGTTTTTTAAATTTTAATAACGTATATGAAAAGCGAAACTTGCACTATTCAGCGAAATGTTATTTCTATCGAAATGTCTTCTCCCTTTTACAATACTCCCTTTATGAAAAAAAAACAGAAAATAAACAGAAATTCAAAATTGAAACATTCGTTATCTAGGAACGAGACTCGTTAAATGAGAAAAAATTACGAGAAACGAATGTATAATTATCGACGAATGTATGTTTTATATTTTTTCAGAGCTTCTCTCAATATTTATTCAACGAATATTAGTACATGCCGGCTTCTTTATGCGGCGCTCGGTACGAGCCTTTGACGATATAATTAAAATTCGAAAAATACGATTATAAATGTTCTTCCCGTTGGACGATTAAATAAAATCGGCACATATTCGTGGGCCCTCGGTCACGTTAGGACGAATCAACAACAAAAATTCTTTGGTGCAAAGCTTTGTTTTCATTCCATTGAAAAAATACAAAGTCACTGCATGTTGTATTTGCAGCAACGCACGAGGAAACATTATGCACTTATAAAGTGCCAGATCATTTATAACAATCTTTCTTAAATTTTCCCCCTATTTGCCAGATTGCAATGACACTTGCAAGCTTCTGTCAATTTGTTAAAAAAAATTTCAACTCATTTCCGATTGAAATTCTTTCAAATAAATATCCAACTACTTTAACAAAGTTTTTTAATTAAACGCAACGCCGCTCACTCTTTTTGCGATGCATAAAAATGAAAAACAACACGCAAACTAAGGATTAATGTATACAAATTTGAAATTAAAAATTAAAAAAGAAATAGATATTTTCAAAAATAATTGTTTTATACGATAAGCGACAAATTTAACACGTGTGGAAATATTTAGTAGTGTTGAAAAAAACGGAACTAATGTTGTATGAGACACCCCATATATAAAGATCCTCGGCAAATATATATTTACTACTATCTATATATGTAACCATCGTACGATGTGAAGGCGAACGCGGATTTGAGGAGTACAAGGTGAACCGGAAAAGCGATGTCTCTTTGAGACGCAAACCACGAGAGTTGTCGGCATTACAGTATATAATAGCCATGCATCCTACTATATATATATGAACTTTACATCCAATTTTCATTCAACTTATAGCAAACTTAATTACCTGTACGCGAGAATTTTTTAATCAGGGTAGATTGAAAAAAATATCTCAAACGAATATATAAAAAAATAAAAATTTTGATTCATCCTTTTTTCATCAGCATGGACATAGTCCCAAAAAATCAAATCATCAAGTATTGTCTTTCTTTATTTCTAAATAAATCTAAGAGGTCGATACAAAGTTACAACCGAGGACGTAAATATCCTTTTATTAGGACGAAACTGCGATTTAAGTGTTCTAATGTTTTCGCGGTTTCGAAGTTCCTGAATGCTTTCAGGGGTGAGGTTCTATCCATATGTACATATATATATATATATAAATGGATAAGAATATATGTCAACAATTCGAAGATAAATGAGACGCGAACGAGATTGAATTACTGCTCTTTGTGTGTGTGTGTGTGTGTGTATGTGTAACTCACGCCCCCTGCAAGAACAACCCCCGCGGCTTAGGGTCGCACACACGTATGTTTACATTATCCACAAACGTAATCGATATGCCAGCATTGAACTTTCAATTAGTAACACTTAGCTCCACAAACATAGCCGCTCCTACGCTTTCACTGCTTTCTCTCCTTTTTTCCCCATAATATATTATCAGCGCTGACCTCTCTGATCGTATGCTCTTTCGTTGGTAGCTGATCCTATCTCTGGGCATTCTAGTCAACTTTCGCGACTGGAAAAAGAAAGCACGATTTTGTAATTTTTCATTTATCAATAATCATTCATTATATCCTGTGAAAAAAAATCTCCCAAAAATTTATAAGTTTTCAATTAAAGTCTGTAAATTTTTGTCTAAACCCTTTTTTGTCCCTTTTTGAATTTTTTTTCGCGTACGAGTTACGAGATCCATCAGGATTGTACATTTGTCATACTCGATGTGATATTGATGTAACAAGTAGTTATAGAACGCAAATTTAGCGGAATGTATCGATTCCGCGAGAAGAGAATACGAAAAGTAGAGTTGGATATTCGGTAGCTGCCGCAGGATCGTGCAGACTCTCCTCATCATGTAATACGTGCAGGGTATAAGGTCTAAACTAGGTATAGGGAGTAGTTTCATAAACGGGTTTGCAAAGACTTTCTATATATATTACTATGTATTAACTGCGAGCAGTACTATAGACGTTAAGGGGCGGGTGGTTGTGCGAGGGGTGAGGATGGGGGTTGAGGGTTCGTTGGCATCGGGGATATCTTAAGCGCGCGATGAATAGTTCCCACATAGTTAAGAACATCTCGAAGGCTTGGCAAAGCTTCTCCGGGTCTAACGAAAGTTGGATAGAAGCATCTTTACGAACTCAACCAAGCCTCTCGACCCCTCTCCTTGGATCTGCCTGGGTATAACGTCTCAATACAACTTTGCCCTATTGAGAGAAAAAAGTGAATTATTTCCGTGAAATTGCGAGACGCTTCTACGAAAGTGACACGTCTTCATAAATTTAATGGAATAGAAAGGGATTCTAAACCGATTACGAGGTGGGAATATATTATTTTTTTGCTCTTAAATAGAAATTAAATAATGGAATAAAGCAAATTTAGGGTTTTTTTCAGAAAGGAGATGAAGGATTTCGTTTCTCTGAGGGATGAGTCCTCGTGGCAAGGACCTTAAAACTGGTCGAATCGATAACTCTGAATGTAATATACACCGGGTAATATTCTCTCGCCATTGTCTGTCATATCGATCTATATGTATATATATATACATATATATATATACATATATATATATACATATATACATGAATATATATATGAGATAGAGCTACTCTGTATTTCAATCCAGCCGACGAGACAGTGTTCTTGAGGGGATCATCGGAGCGTGACGATTGAGTGTGACAAGAGATACAATCGGATGGTGCACGATGTTAGTTTGACACGTGGCTGAGCGAAAGAGAATCGAGGGGTGGTCTACTCTAAGCAGATACAGCAAATCTATATAAAAAACATATCGGTGTATTCTTCCATTCGTAAACTGAAAAAAAATATTTGTCACGTTTCAATCACTGACGACACAGTTTTTAGTCTATGGTTACGAAAAAAGACGTAAGTTGCAATGACATTTTGGGCCAGAAAATTGAGTTCATTTTGATGAAATTGGTTCGATTTTTTTAAAACTGGGTTCGTTTGAATAAAATTTGATCAATTTTGTTAAAATAGATCTTGTTAAAATTGCCCTGATCACTCCCAGACTCCGTACTATATCGAATTTTGACAAGCCCAGAATATTCCCTCCGCCAAAAATGGAACACATGAACATTTACTCATTTTGGATACGTTTTTTCGCCGCAAATAAACACCGTATATAACCACTATACATATATACCTCTAACTATATATATCGAGAGACACAGAAAGGGTAGAAAGAGGAATAGAGAGAGAGAGAAAGAGAGAGGGAGAGAGAGAGAGAGAGAGTGGTGTATATTCACGGTGGCCAATGGCCTAATCGATATTCGATCACTCTACCAATACGTCAAGTACAACCCGCGCGGTCGCTCTCGACTCGCAACCACCGATCGTGGATAGGAATGGTACAGAGGGTAGAGAGGGCTTTAGTAACCCTCCCCTAGCCGCTTCGCCGACGATCGACGAAACGAACACTAATACAGCTCGAATCTGCTTACCCGAATGATATCTATATGTGTATCTTGGATAGGCAGTGGTATGCGTATTTATACCAAATGTGTACGTATCGTTATAAACGCGACTACTTATAAGCGATGGGTTATCCGTCACAAATACTTATAACCAGTCCCATCACCGGTACGGTAGCGCTCGCATCACTCTGTCGCAAATTCGACCGATCTCTACGCGACGAGCTTGCCAATAATTAAGTATTCCATTAATCGTTGTTGGGGTCAGCTGGTATCACACGGTGGCTCTGTCGCTAATGCTCATCGTTGCTGAGTGTCGGATGAGGGATGCACCGTGAGTTTCGGAAATATGTCCCGTCGTGCAAGGTCCAACGGATATAGACGGCTACCGTACTTTGTTCCAGGGGGCGCATCGGTTATTTCAGGAGAGAGAGAGACGACAGCCTGTACATTAACAGAGATGGCGATTAAGAGAATTATTATTTCATTTTTTTGTCTAAATAATCGATCGGTATTGAAATAAAAAATGTTATAACTTCAAAACGTAAAAATTGAAATTAAAAGTGAATTAGAATGTGATTTTTTTAAATGTGTTATTTAGGATTTTAATGTTAATTGTAAAGTTTTTAATTGGACGGTTAAACGAGCTGAAAACTCCATGATTGATCGGGAATTGCTCGTGTAACAAGAAAATCACGGTTCCGTTTTCGATTTTTCAGATTTTCTCGACCATGTGATCGTTATTTTGATATTTTGCGTTTTTAAGATATCGAGCAAAATAACGTCATAATCTTCATCGGCGGGCGATTTCCGATCGAATAGGACTATTTCTAATCGTCTGAGGTAAACTTTTTTTACTTTCGACCACCTCGAGTCACAAGGTAGGCTCCAAAAATCGGCATTTTGAAATTCTTTTATTTCATACGATCTTAGAGTTTATACCGATTGGAAATTGCTTGCTGATCACGAATTAGCGGAAGTTTTTCGCTCGCACGAAAAATGATAGGTGAAAAAACGAAAAAACGTGATTTTTCACGGTTTTTTTCGGTGTTTTGCCCATTAATTTTCAACTATTGAAAGAATAAGTATGATTTTCGTGTTGTACGGGAAATTTCCGATGAAAATACGGCCCTTTAAAATCATTTTTCTGAAAATAAAATTTTCGTCCTCCTGAGGTACTAAGCATCTCCCATTTTGCGGGCTTTTTTCACAGTTCCTCAAAAGATCAATAAGAAAATTTTCAATTTCATCTAGATTTACATCGAGTTACAGTTGTTCTTTTTTTCTGCATTGGTCAGCTTGCATGAGCTATTTCCATAGAATCTCGTTTGGGGATTGATACGAAAGTACGATTTTATTCCCTTTACATGGAGCATTTCAAAGCTACTTCGATTTTTATATTCATGGCTCCCCCGTGATCCTTTGTGGATTTCTCGAGGGATTCGACTGAATAAGAAATTCTGAAACTGACGTTTTTTTTGTTTCGATTCACAAAAGGACACATTTATGGTCATACTATATTATTCCACCTGACTATATCTAGATCATGTCTGGACATACATATCTTACACCCCTTATTTTCGTTTTTTTCATCTCAAAGCATCGTTTCTGTAATCTGGAAATGAAAGAAAAGTTAATGGCCAAATTAATCCAAAAACATAACTAAATAAAACTCGAATGACAAATGCGTAAAAATATAATTTTTAAAAATATCAAAAATGAAATAAATCAAACAAAAACAATCAACAAAATCCAAGCCACAATAATGCATGAATAGATAAATCAGAAAAAAAATTAACGTTTTCGTGAAAAAATAATAGTTTGTTGATTGCAGAATTTCGAGGATATACTTTTTTTCGTTCAAACTAATTTTTAATCGACCTCGCAGTCATCGACGTTATCCAATGAATATCAAAATACATTAATAATCGATAACATTGGTTGCACATAAAATCTATTAAATTCATCGATTATCATCCCAAGGTACGCGAATAAATACGTGCATGCAATTATCCACCCACACATTCAAGTCGAAACGTACGTATACGCGTGTCGATGTATTTCGGAGTAATAAACTCCGACCGTAAATATATTTTAATTGATACTCATAAATATCGGGGTAAATGGAGCAAAGGAGGGAGAAATTCCGGTACAGCTGCCGCTGGTTTTCCGGCGAAGTTGCCGCGATAGACTTTGGGTCGGTTGTCAGGACCAAGGGGTAAGAGAGGAGTCGAATAGAGGCAGGGAGGTAGGTAGAGAAAGTTAAAAATTGTCTTTCGAGACTCTGCCAACGTAAGCTTGTGCAGTGTAACCTTCCTCAGCTACCAACGGTCTGACTCGGATGGCTCGGGTGAAGCGCGAGAGCGGGGCAACCGTTCTGTAAATTGGATCTATCAGCGTGTTCGGATAGTGCTATATCATGCTGCGAACCAAGCGGTCCAGCCTCGTAGAAGGAGGACCACCATCTTTCAACGTCAGGCCAAACCCAGGGAGTAACAACGCCAACATAACACGAGCAGCGAGCCCCCCGAACCAGCCCAGGAGGAGAGGCTTCGCTAACCCTCGTGGAATCTCGAACCCCTATAGAATACTCGAGATCCTACCTCTCCTATCTATTGGATATTACACCTATCCGGTTGTAGGCTAGGAGATCCAATGATTGGCAATTCGGGAGATCCTTCGACGCTGCGTAAAAGCTGAAACAATAATGACTAAGGGTTGTATAATTTTTCCAACTTTTTATCATCTGCCGAAACCGAACGAGTCACTAGTTGTAATTAATACAACAAATGGAAACAGCCTTTCAATCAAATAATCGATTTTTAATACTAGAATATAAAAATGTAAGAATACCGTTTTTTACCAAATTTTGAAAACAAAAATCATTTTATAGTCCAATATAAAAATATTTGTCATTGGCACCGATCGGAATTGGAACGTTTGCATCGTTTTTCCTTTTAGATGGAGCGGGTAAATCCGTTTGGTTCGATAGTCGATTCGAGTTTTTTTACGCCACCCTCGCTCCGGACTATAGCCGACTGATTAGGCACAGCTTGATTCGATTTGATAAATAGCACTCTCTACGTTACAACCGTCTATAATATACCTGTATATGAAGACGCAAGACTCCGGACTCTTAGACCCCACCAATTTCCTCGCTTTCTCTCACTCGATTCGCGTGGCTGAACGGCAAAATCGTTTTCCACCCTCGGTGTGGTGGACTAACTCGCACCAGGAACGGAGCACGGTTGTTCCTACTCCTATATACACTACGATAATAGTATATAACGTATATCTGCTTCGTCTGTAATAGCGTATATAGAATAGCCTCCACCGTAACTTTCTCGGGGAAAATCCCTTCCGGTTATATCGCTCCAGTTAAACTTCGATCCGTAAGAGAGCTTTCCACTCAAGCGTATCAGAATTCGTATACCAACGAACCAAGAGTACCAGGATAGCTTGTTTCTCTTTCTCTCTCCTGTTCCCTCGTCGACTTTTCACTGTTCGATTCATCGCATCGATACGCGCACGTCCGTCTTTTCGTCATTAGGATTTGTTTCGCTTTTAAGAATCATCGCATCGACAGAAAGAGAGAACGAGAGCGAGGAATCCCTTGGAACAAAGAGTCCGAAGACTTTCCAGACTTTGCACAAAGTTCTCAATTTTCTGCGTCGTTGATGTGCATTGGGATAAGCTCATTGAGGTATTCTTCAGGAATTGATCACCTTTCCTGGGACGATTACTTTGAAAGGTAAACCAGAGACCGGTTTATCGCAAATCTTTCATTCGTTTGTGGGTGTTTTGTTCGGGGTAGTTACAGTCCTCGTGCTAAAAGAGACAAGAAGAATATTCCAGACCGATGTTCTGTAAATACACGGCACATCGAGCTTACCAGCTGGGAGGACTCGCTTTACGCAAACGTCGTAATAAGCCGGTCAATTTCACCGTTACGAACGTGTACACGATACGAATACTTTCCCATGGACCTATACGAGGATGAGGAGAGTTCTCATCCGTGGGCCATCGAGCTTGGGAAGCCTTTGCAGAGTGAGAGAGGGAACATGATTTTCAGGCCTGTAGGGTTTAGGCGGCCACAGAGAGCCTGGTAAGTCCCGCCAGTCAGGCAGCTTGGCTAATCCTACATTGGCAAGGCAATTAACTCCAGAGTGAGGATAGAGAGATCCCTGTTTGGGTGTCTTTGCGTTTCCATCCGCACGTGGGGCTTGCCTCGCTCCTCACTACGTAGCTCGCAACTTCCGCTACTGATATCTCCCTTGGTCCTATGGCTTTGCCAAACCTTCCATGCCACCATCCTCTTCGCTCTTGAAAGGAGTACACGCTTGCTTGTTCTCAAGCGTGACCCGTGTAATATTGCGGTTTGCAAAGCAACGGCAACGAGACGCGTTTACCGCAACTAGCTTGTCCTCGTCTGCCCCGAGGGATCACAATATCCTTCCATTCACTTCGAAAGATCTGCCGAGCCGTTTCTCCTGTTCCGGTATCTATCCTTGCACTGTTTAACGCTCGCTTCTTCCTGTATGGGTTTGCAGAATACTGCCGCTTATATTGTACTCGGAAGCGCAGGTAGGATAATGATGCCCGATAAAAGTACGGAAAAGGCTAGGGCATCCCTTATTCGTATCAAGCTGGATATACAACGATCCAACGAAGGCCAACGAATGAGATTCGGCGTTGGTTACCATGCGTCCCTTTGCCTTCGAAAGTACTTCCAACGCACTACGGATGCTAACGAAGCTTCGTAGATGTTCTTGCTAACCATTTCAAATCATGCGAACGAAATCTAGTGAAGCCCCCCCGTTGAATATCGTTGTCTCGGTCTGTTTCCAGTTTTAAGGCGAAGAACCCTGTTCTTGATTCTCTCAGACCGATTCCTGATGTCTGGTGAACAATCCTGAATTGTCTCCACTGGTAAAATGCTTCCATTGTAATTATGGTCAAAATTTCAGGTAGCCTATCGAAGCTTGAAACAAAATACAACGTCCCGAAACAATCAGACAGATTTTCCAATATTTTTTCTACGTGCCAATTACTGTTTTTCCATTCGTTTTTCGACTCCTTAGCTGGTTAAATCTGGCTACCGAACAGCAATACGAGTATGCGATCCACGGGCTCTTCGTCTTCGCTATTCCACATGGTCCAAAGATAATCAAACTTCTTACGCAGCCACTGTGGAGAATATCCTCTCAGGCTCGTCGTACCAACTAAATCTCAAGGTGATCCCTTGCACGTTCTTCTCAGCACACCGACGAATCGCTGCTACACAATCCCTTACCCGAGAGACAGTAGGAAAGAGAGAGAGAGAGAGAGAGAGAGAGAGAGAGAGAGAGAGAGAGAGAGACACACACAGTGAGGTTAGATCTTGTGCACGGACGGAATCCTTCGGTTTGCGTTATCTGTAACGAAAGCTAATCTTGGAGACCACCAAGAAGTCGAGGAATATCCCGAAGCTTTCTTGAGCAGCTGCTTGACTCACTGCATGATTTCACCGATCCGGACACCAAAGCCTTCCGTGGCTAGCCCGTCTAATCCCTATCCAGTTATATAGGTTATCTCGTACATACATATAAGATAGCGAAATACGTAGCATAGACAACCTGTATATAAAATAGTGAAGTATATATCTATACTATGCACAGGGTGTGCCCTAATTAACCGATATAAAAAGCGCAATGCATTCTAAGTCTAAGAGCCTACGGTTATGGTAGTTTACATCCTCATCGTCTAAAAAATAGATAAAAAATTAACATTTTACAGTTTGTGATTCATAAATTTCCTTCTTGACGTAACTGTGACCAATTTCACGTCCTTGCTACCAACTGTAAACGTTAAGCTCCTGTAACTCGGAAAATATTAAACATAGGACATTTTTTTAGTCAGTGTCAATCAATTAAGGGACACCCTGTATACTAGCAAGGACACCCACGTTCCATTGGAACTCACACGCGCCACCGTCTCGTGGCTTTCCCTGTTCTAACACTGCGGAAATCCCGAAGGTGAATCAAGAACCAGCCGTGGGACGAGTGAGCAGGGGGCGCTCAGCAAAGCTCACAATCCTTCCGCGCCAGTTAACGGCAAAGCTCTTTTATTACTCAGCGGCGGGAAGCACAGACACACACATACACGTAAACGTGCACAGTGTTCAGAGTGACATGTATCTTTCTTGTTCTTCCACTACCGACAATCTCGTCAAAGAATTACACGAGATCGAACCTCAGATACTCGTGTCCTTTATCGATCGCACGACAATCTCGATCCTTAACGAGATGTCCTAGATTTCGAACTAATTACGCGGAGCAAGCGAGCTGGAAACTGGTCCATTTTGTATATAAAAAATAAAATTAATAAATCAAAGTTATTACAAAATTAAATTAATACATAAAAACAATAAAAAATGAATACGCGTTATTCAAAATAATAGAAGCCCGTAATAATCGATCAATATCGATGAATATCAAATGATAAGTAAGAAAAGACAGCGTTTTTGAGAAATTTTTCTTTCTTTCTCACTCGAGTTGTTATTTACTATAATTTGTATGAACCCGGCGAACATTCAAAGTACTGAATAACTTTACAATTTTGCGTCTCGACGATTTGT
Source organism: Netelia inedita (assembly GCA_964017225.1). Classification (NCBI taxonomy): domain Eukaryota; kingdom Metazoa; phylum Arthropoda; class Insecta; order Hymenoptera; family Ichneumonidae; genus Netelia; species Netelia inedita. The sequence continues at coordinate 9,617,574 of OZ024925.1, forward strand.
TACATCGCGAATGTATATATTTTCTTGAAAAAAATGTGAATCTTTTCCTCGACGTTTACCGCGACCCGATATGCGTCTTTAAATTGGCATCTCATCCCCCGTTTCTCGGCACTCGCTCCTCATCCTTTACCAAGGCTCCTGCTGCATATATTGAGTCTCGGTGTCTCTCGACTGTTATCTTATCTCGTGGAAGAAATTTTCAAGCTCATTTTTTTTTACCTCGGGACGAGTGAATATGCAATGAAATCCGAGGCTCGGCCTCGCTCCTACGGCAAATGTATCCGCGGAAAAAATAAAATAAAACAATAATAACGGATCTTCGTAACGAATTCAAGACAATTTCTTTACGATTTCGACACGAGAGTCGTATACAATTATTATAATTCTACTCGTCGTTAATTGGCGGGAAAGTCGTTCAAAAACACGGGAAAGAAGATTTATTTATTTATTTTATGTTTTACATGTGAAATTTTGACTTTGTTAAGTTGTCTAACAGTTTGTAAGAAATAAAATTAATGAATCAAAACGAAGTAAGAAACAAATTTCAAACTTCAAATTAAAGAAATATTTCGTGAACTTCTTTGTCGTTCAGACGAAACATATACCGGGTGTCCCACTGTATATAAAAAGAGAATATACCGAGTGTACGAACCGGGTATCCCCTCTTTCATGTTATTTCAAAAATTGACAAACCTTACTATTTTATCGTTAATGATTATTACCATGCAAAGAGAGTAAAAAATTGTAGAAACGAAAGCTCGATAAAACTCTCGAAACTTTCGTCCGATAAATCCTCCTAACTTGTTATTATTATGAGGGAAAAAACGTAATAATCCTATTATCGTCGAAACCAAAGTTTCCATACCTCCCGCACGAAGAATTCGACAATTTATCGTTTACGGAAATACAAACAACGAGAATTTTCGAGCGTCGTTTTTTATCCGTTTGTTTTTTATCTCTTTATGTTTTCTTTCATCGAGCGGTTAAAGCACGCGAGGAGATATAGGAATGAAAGAGTGACGCTTCGGCCATTGCATCGAGCCAGCAAACACGAAACGAGGAAAGAAAGTTTTCCAGATTCTCGACGGCATTGCTCGTCGTGTGGTTCGCGATTCGCGTGATGCGACGATGGTGCTTCGCAAACCACATTTCACGAAACTTCCCTCTTTCCATCTCACGCTATAACGAAGAGAAGGCCGGAGAGAAGGCGAATGGGTCGTAATGAGAACTGGACTATAAGCGTAAATGTAGGAATCCGGAACAGAACCTTCTACTGTCCCAGCCTGCGCCCACCTACCCACCCTCCTTTTCCCCCCTGTTATATCGCTCAATTTCGCTATATCTATAATAATATCAAGTATTAAACGCGTTGTGGATTTAATACGCCTTCAGAGACTTGTCTTTCTCCATGGTAGCCGCTCTGTACCGTTTCCTATTTACTGCTCTCCGTTGTCCTTGGAATTATGGAATAGCTTTATAGGCAAAACCGAACAATGGAGTCGATCTCACGCGAACTCTGCATTAAGGCAACGTGATAGATCTTCTTTACGCTCAAAGCGAGCCTAGATTTTTCGTTCGGGATTTATTCTTAAATTATCAAACGGAATGGTATGAAACTTCAGTATGTGATCAACTTTATACTCCTCCAGGGGCTAATGGTACGAGAATTTATAAAATCGAAAGAGAATTTGCAGATTTCGTTACTACATGGTCACTGTAGCACAAAATTTTCATTTATTGGCCTTCTAAGAGTTCGATTCGCAAAATCTTGCCCGGTAGACCCAAGAGTAGATAAAATGTGACAGGATGAGTACCCGTACATTGCTGCACGTGCAATATTTCATAGTTGACACGTGATCGAAAATTATATGGGTAAATATCGACAAACACAGTTGGCGAGAACTCGCTAAAAAGCACATTTCTTTTCTTTTCTTTAATCAAAACATTATCAGAAAATCAATAAAAAATATATTAGAATTAGTCTCGTAGCGAAATGTTTGTATTTAGAATCCAAAATTAACTCCGACGAATGGTTTTACCGGTCTAAAAATACTTTGATTAATCTACGCATCGCGAAATAATTGTGAAACAATTGAATTCTATTTTGAAAGTCTTAAATCTTGACGCAGTTTTCGGATCTGGACAGCTGGCTGGTTTACGAGGTACGAGCGATCTCGTTCGATCGAACGCGAGAGCCGCGAAGCACTTACACACGCAACTACGATATCGAACGGTACCAAATATTTAGAATTCCAATAGAAACGATGTGTCGGGTGTGTCGAGATGCCGATTGACGTGTACCAAACCTGTATACGTGTACGTGTGTTCGCATACAGCTATTGCAAGCACGATATCACAACAGGAGTACGTATAACGGTGCATTGCTGCGCCGACGTAGCGAATTCCTCCGCGTTTACTCCTCGACCGGTCGACATTCGACCGTTTTCTGCGCCCAGAATCTCGGGTCACGAAAAATCAGCCACGCGCTAAACTACGAACTTTTCCAAAATAATACCCATGATTTTTTTCCTACGGGCGATTGCATGGAATAAAAAAAGAACAAAAAATCAGATTCTAAAAAAAATGATTGATTTTGTTTTTTTTCGGATGATTTGAATTGATTCTCAAAAAATTCAATTCTATTGGTTCGCAACCCAAACAAATTCATTTAATTTGCTAGGTGAATAATTGTTACAAGCGTTGGGTCAATTATTGGACGTAGTTTTCAATTTTTCGAAACTTCTATTTTTGTTTGTTTGTAAATTAAAAATTTTCGCTGTTACCACAGTTTTTTCGCATTAACTTACTGGATTTTCATTGCAACGAGTCCCCGAGCAAATAAGCGGGATAATTGCACGCCTCCTGGTTACGATACGACTGGCCGTGCGTTTTATACGAGCCGCTTGGGGTCTCGTAACGTTTTGTAATCGGGAAGCTATGAAATCGAAATTGCGCAAACATTTTGCGGCTACTGGTGCAACGTCGACGATTCCTCAGTTAAGGTTTATTACAGACTGGGAGGATAATAGAGATCGTTAATTTCCATTGGTATAATTCTAATTTTTCTTCGTACGAGGGGTCTGGCCGAGTCTGTACGAGTCTGTAAATATGAATTTTCGAGCAGACTATTAAAACGAGACATAATTTATGGGTCGAGTGTCAACCCCCGAAACATCAACATTCTACTAATATCCGATCAAATCTCTGGTATAAACGTTACTATTTGTACGTTTTAGATTCGAGGGTTGATTATCAACCCCGTAATATCCGAATATCATAAATATTAAGCAAAATATCGAGACTTCGTAATTAATTTTACTTTTTATATTTTGTAAGCAGAAGGGTTGGTTTTTAACCTCTCAAAATATCCAAATAAAAGTAATATGAAGCAAAACGTCGAGACTTTAAAATTAATTTAACTTTTTACATTTTTTCGACCCTCGTAACATGAAATTATTGCCAAACATTGATCGAAACGCCAAATCTCAAAGATAAATAATCCTAAAGCATAAATCGACACTTCATGGTTCTCGTGTTATCTTGTACCGACCAAATTCTGGGCGACACTTCTTCGGATCACGGCAAACCCAATTGCGGATTCGTGGAATGTTCGGGATGGTTAAACTTCAAGGGTACGCAGTCAGCCAGTGACCCAGTCGATTCGAAACTTCTGCAGTAAACGTTTCTCCAAACATCCAAGGGTGGTGGAGGAGTATCGAAGGAGGGTTTCGAAGGTGTGAGAAGTGACGGCTGGAGGCTTTAAAATCCCTAAGCAAGTTAATTTGATCCAGACTGGAGTTGAACGCGTTCCTCCCCTCCTTCCTCTACCCCTCTCTTCGCCCTCGAGCCTCGTTCACCCCACTCCATATTTCGTAGTGTGAGTTTAGAACGAAAATGCGTTAAGGGATGGAGAATTTACCGGTGACTGTTCGAGACTGGAGGCCAAGCAACGAATAATCCGCGCTATATAACGACATTGGCCAATTCTATTGTATACGATTGTACCGTGAGTTTGGTGTGGCATGGGGGCGGAGAGAAAAGGGACCATTTAGAAGTGGAGAATGAGGCACGAAGAGAGAGAGAGAGAGGGAGAGAGCAAGTTGCCGGTGCGGTCCTTACTGATTGGCCCCCCAGCTGGGATAGCAGTAAACATTCTCTCATTCCCCCCACCCCCCTCGACCACCCTCTCGCCCCTCGCCACCCTCCCTCTTCTACTCTCACGACTTCAGCAGCTCGAGGTCTCCAGGAGTGTTTCGTACGTCCCTTTACTCGCGCCCTCTCCCACCTTCCCTCTTTACCACCCCTCGCCGAGGCCCCAACCCTCGAACCACCCCGACCGTCAGCCTCGGTCGTTCTATTCCTCTTTCTCAGCCGGTTCACCCACAACCATGAACCAACAGGGGGGTGGTTGGGAGTTTAAGCCCGATTTAATGGGGTGGAAACGCCGCGGCTCGATCAAGTTGTATTCAATTATCCCCACCCTCACCCTCACCCAACCCCCCGCGAGGGCTTGTGCTTTCCAGCATTCTCCGACAGTTCCCAGAGACATCTCGATCCAGGTTGGTCTCGATTGGAATGCCCCACGAGCGAAAGGACCGAGCCTACCGATTGATATCTTAAACATCTTCAGAAATATCTTCGTTGTTGTCGCTTATACCACTCGCACGAAAGAGGAAAGAAGGGGGGCTGTAGGGTAGAGACGAATAAACCGTCGAAGAGGGATGCATTTCTTTTTTTCTTGAATCCTTGAATTGTTTTTATCTCGAGCGAGAACCAAATTGGAAGTCGTTAGCGTGAAGTTGAGGATGTAGGACGAGGCTTGACTTAACATAGGGCGAGGAAAGAAATGGGGGGTAACAATTAATCGTTGATTAATTTTAAATAATTCATTGCTCAATAATTGGTCGGCATTTAAATTAGTGATTAATCAATTATTAATCGAGAATCATAGTCGATAAGTAAGTTGGAGTTTTAGTTTTTCGATCAAGTCGATCGAGGACAATTTTTAGACTGGGATCCGAACATAAGGAAGCTTTTTTACATCCTTTCGTTAAAAAGAAAACTTTTTTTTGTTGCTAACAATAATTCTCAAAATTTCGCTCCATAAGCACTTTTATTTTTATTTATTGAATACGTTATTTTCTAAAACTGGTTAAATCGAGTCAAATCGAACAAATCTATTTAATTAATTCAAACGATCTCTCGTTACGAGGAAATGGCAAGGAACTTATTGTTTCTTTTTCTCCCGTGATTTCAAAATAAAGTAGCAGCTCGCGATAAACAGCGACGACGATCGAACAATGAGTTTACTTGGCATAATGTTTCGGATTCCGATGCGGGCTAGAGTAACAAAGAGAAACGTGATCTCGACGGTGAAGGGGGATTATGATCGACGCCGACGATTATGGGAATGTACTTTTACGAAAGGACGGAGAAAAGCTGATAATCACCGAAGGCGAAAAAAAATGTATTGGACCTTGGCTAAGAACTTCGCCTCGGTGATTACGCACGTTCGGCCGAGTGCCCGTCGTTATATCGACTTACATAAGACCTTCCGTGTAAATTAGACCAATTTTCGATCGAATCGTCGCGAATTATCAGATCGCTTAAAAACGAAAATAACAAACGTAAATTAAATTTCGTTTAAATTTATTTCATATTTTTCAGTCCTTATCTCGTTCACTTCGAAGGATTTGTAATAGAAAGATTTTTTTTGGGCATGATCGACTTCGCGTGGAATGGCCCATAGGTAAGTACCATTTCCAATCCCCCTCACTCACAATCTCTGCCTCTCGGTTTTCGCGTCCTACGCGTGGATGGCAGGCGGCGTTCCAGCTTCAAATTAGCGTTATGCCCAAACTTTGGGATTTACAGTACAACTGCGACCTCTCCCTTAAAGAACTCTCATTATTATTAGAGATATATCCCTAGCACCGACGAGATGAGGGGGGTGGCGGGCGGTGAGGGACGAAGTGAAGAGAACTACGACAATCTCCCGACCCCTCGAGTGAAAACCAGGCCCGCCAACCTAACGTACGAACTACGTATACCTACAGTAGGTAAACGTACTTGGCTCGGCTCGTACCAACCTAACGTCGCGGGAATCCCCGAGTTTCGGGATCGGGTCATTCAATCCCCCACCCCTTTTCGCGGCGCCTAAACTCTGCAACTTACTTCGCCCGTGCTCAACCAACACGTACACGAAAACGCAAATTATAATCATGAGATCCTCCCTCTCACTTGCTCTCTCTCTCTCACTCACTCCCTCCCTCTCTTTGGTTCCTTCCGTTTCCACCGAACCTCTCACTTTCTCTCTCGAAGTGCTTAATTCATCTCTTCGCCCGAGCCCCATAGAGTCCCTCGACGCTAATCTCCGGCTAACAACTGCACCGTTGGTGTTGGCAGTCATCGGTCTCGTTATCACAAAGGTTATCAAGATATAGAGCGAGAGCGTGAGAATAATTGGAGACGATGATATTTTTTTAATCATCGAAACAGGAACGAACTTTGATTTGGTTAAGTTAGGTTAGATGATATTTGGTTGTGTCTAGGTTAAACTAGATTTGTTTGGTTTGCGCGATGTTAGGTTATCGTTGGGTATGTTAGGTTCTGTTTGGGTATGTCAGATTATGTTTATTTATATTAAGTAATGTTTGCTTATGTTAGGTTAAACTTGCCATAAGATTACGAATTTTCAAATACAACGAAAGAAATCCCAAAATATGAAACAAACATGACACCAATTTCTTTTTCCAGGAGAAAATATTAACCACCATAATTTTACGTGTACAAATGACGCCAACGATAATGAGACTTCTTACTACAAATACCCCTAGGGGGATTTTTTAAAGTCAATGGAGTACAATTTCTCCTAAATAGGAACTTTGAAGTTACGTTCGATTGTAAAGTTATCGAGAAAAAAAATATTCCATAAGTCAATGCGTTTGCTTAATAATCGTTTTTTTTGTTCTACCTCGCCATTTATATTTCTATAAAGAGTTGTTCGACTTCGTCAGACGTGATTAGTGGAGGAGCGAAAGAGAAAGGGAGAAAGACTGAGAGAAAGAGAAAGAGAAAGAGAAAAAGAGAAATCGCATTTACAATCAATGGTATCAACGGAGCAACTAATTACACGAGTCTCGAGGATCTTTGATCGAAACTTTATTCTACCCGTAACCGGAACGGTCAAGAGTTCGAGAGGCGGACCAGGCCGGAAAAGAAACGGGGGTAAAGGGAGGAAAAGTTTCAGCTTCCTTCCAGACTCCTGTGAAAAGGCAGTGCAGATGTTTCCTACGGAGAATGCGCAATGCTCGTAGAGCTTGAAAAGGGATTTTCTACGCTCTCTTAGCTTTGTACTTTGATACGGACTGCTTGTACATCTTGGTAAACTGGTAAACTACGACGTAAACGTTCCCGACGAATGACAAATGGCAACTTTCCTCCCTTGATTATTAGAAATACGAAATAACGAATGGGGCGAAAAATGTCGCGCGAATTATCATGATTCGAAATAAATCTCGCTGTTTCGAAAAGTTGTCAGAGGTCGACCTTGAAATTTTAATTTGAGGTTGAACACCCCTACGCCTGACTAAAAAACTTTTTTTTTCTCGAGAATACTTTTATTCCATAGTTTGTCAATTATTTTGTCCACCAATTTCACACCAGCTGGGAGATTAAAATTATGAAAGCTTTTTCCCCTCCAAACTACCCCTTTTATATATTTAATAAGAAAAAATAAATAAAATAAAAAGTGTATGAAAGAAAAATAATAAAAAATTAATAAAAAAACAAATTTTATAACGAAGTCAGCGTAGGTCCAACCTGATTTTTACGATTCAAAAATATCGCAGGAAATCGTGCCTTCCACCATTTAATTTTAAGGGGTTGCATAACCCCCATGAGCGTTGAACAAAATAATTCAAAAATATTTCTGTCCAACAATCTTTTATCTCGAAACAATATTTTCTCAAAACTATCCATTTTCACCCAACGATATTTCAAACGACTCTCGGCTTATCCCTCGATCCACGTTAATTTTTATAACCAACTGAAAAAAAAATAAAAAAAATATTTTAAAATACATTTTCAAGGGGACAATGTTTGACATCGAATGTCAACGGATTGTTGCAAGAGAAAATTTATGTACACAGTCAATAACAGCCGGTGAGTTTTCCCCCTCGACGACGTCGTCTTTGCACGACGAACTTCTGCAAAGTCGAAGTAGCATTGAGCACTTGGAACGAGAATCAATGCTAAATCGCCGGCGACATCCATGCGCTAGGCGAAGCTTATCGAATAAGACTGTACTTTGCATTTTAAGACTATCGTCCCATCGACGCTGTTTGCAAATACATTCTATCCACTTCCATCTCCCCCTCCTCTCTCTCTTCACCACCTCATCCCCTGCGATCCTCAAACCCTCCGCCTTTTATCGTCGCTCTATAGCTAAGAGATGAGAAGCGTCTCATCGCCAGCTACAGCACGAAAGACGAGCTTAGACAACAATTTCCTCGGGGCATACCTCTCGGTTCGCATTGAATGGAATTAAATCCCGTTGTAAAATTGCAGCGTAGCAAAGTGCCGTTGCATTATTAAGATAAGACGTTCGTGGACAATACAACGAATATCTAAATTTATTCGCGACTTTGTTTAATTTTTTCATCCCCTAAGATTTGAATCAAGGTCGTTGGGTCAATCAATGATAAAGATTGCATTTTAGTTTCTTTAAATTTTTGTAAATATTTTTGTACGGAAGTCGAAATATTTAGGTAAAAGAAATTTTTTAAATCGAGATCCTTGGTGTGTAATGTTCGTACGAGAGGTTTTCCTCGAGGAATTCCAAGCTCATCGTTTGAACGTTGCAAGGGTCGCATTATTGTGTCACCGAGGGAAGATGCAACGCGTGCTGCGGTTGTTCTTGTCGCTTTTCCAGGACGAATTATAGCGAGAGACCTCGCACGTCGGAGCAAGAGGGTAAGAGTATCTTTCTCGCTATAAGGGTTGTTCACCCTACGTGAACAATGCTCTCAACTTTCTAACTCTTAGGGCCACGTGACTCCTTCACCCGGTGTACAATGTGTGAACCGTATTCGGCACGTTTGGTATTCCGGGCACGGAGAAGAAGCGGGAACGATTTCCAACCGCTTGTGCCTCAGCTACTGCGAGAATGAGAACCAAGAGGATACGTTCACAAAGTCTGCCCCGAGGCTGTGAATACTCTAGAGCGTACCTTCCTCTTTCTCCCTCTTTCTCCCTCTCTCAACCTCTCCCTCTCCCTCTCTCTCTTTCTCTCTGTATGCGTTACCAGTGGATAGAGTAAACTTGACAAAGGGAAGATGCGTCTGTGGCTTAATAAAACAACACGATTATTGAAAAGTTTTGTAATCGAAAGTTTAAGTTTATAGAGACTCTAATATTACGAATGTATATTAAAGCGATGTTGTAATGTTATATAAAGTAGTACATTTATTGTAGTCAAGGTACTTCGTTTCGGATCCATTTGGGTCCATTTAGTTCTAATTTTAACCATTTTTATCTTCTTCAGTTCGTTTTTGTCTATTTTGATCCATTTATGTCTATTTTAAAGTGTTTCTTTAAAGAATTTCTTTCGCTTTTAAACATTGTTTATTTATCAAATTTATCATAGTTATGGAACAAGCTTTAATTGCCCAATTTTTTCATACGAAATCTCTTATCAGTAGTAACATAAGAACTCTAATCTCTCTCCTGAGTTAAAAATCAAAAGTAACGAAATATCGAAAAAATGGAAATCGTCTTATTCAGCAAAAAAAATTGCGCGTCGTTTTTTTTCAAGAATTTCCAATCACGTTTTTTCAGGATGAAACCTTATCAAACGTCGACTTATTTTGTATCATAATTTTTATCGAGGATCAATTAATATTTAGTTGCGCTTTAAAAAACTCGAAAAAAAATCAGATTTGAAAAACATACTTGACATTTTTTGATAGACTTTAGACAGAGCAAAATTATCAATTTCGCGGCAATGATTGGAAAGATAATAAAATCTTAAACCAGTTATCTTCGAGTACCGGCGCCTTTCTATTAATTTTCGCCGGATATACAACGCCATCGTGATTCAGCAAATTTCGATGCACACATACAACTCGATACAACTGTTTTCTCAAAGTCAATAATTATGCCGCTTATCTGAGCCGGTAAAAAATGCAACATCACTCGTTGATACAATAATAACGGGATCAGTCTCGAGGGAATGACGCAATCGTCATATTATCAGTGAGAAAGTTCAAGTTAATGCCCGAGTGTACGAAACAAATTCGCTCAGATGCGTCCAATAATTCAACGAGTAAACATCGTAGTGGCCGTATCGGTGACCTCAAAAAACGCGAGTGACAATATTCATAAAAAAAATTTTTTTAAACAGCGAGAACGCACCTAGTGAAAAAAGGTACACCCGTACAAGCCCCGGGTAGAAATTGTAGTACGGCTCCGCTTCGGGCGCTGTCCGGCTGCCTGACTGCCGTATTACGGTCCTCGCACGGCAGACGGACAGCGCCCCGTTAGAAAGTGTTAACGCTTAATCGGATACGGTCTTGATCAGGCTGCCTGATCAGGGCGCTAATGATTGCCTTACGGATGCCATAATAGTGCCCTACTAGAATTTCTTTCCGGGGTAACATAACCTAAATCTGTACACAATCTATAAAAACTTGTCAAAAGATACATTTTCGTCATCGCGTGATACGGGTGATACGATGCAATGATTTCCCGTAAAAATTAAAATATATAATGGTCTCCATTGATTTTGCAAAGTGTATGAGTGTGGAACATACGACTTAAAGCGATGGAAAAAACGATCATTTCGAAATCGTAAACAAATTTCCAATACCTATTAAAAAATAATAAGATAGCTCTATTGAAAAGTGCTAAAAAATCGACAAATTACGATTAACATTCATGTTATTATTCATAATGTTTCGGTCTTATGCTTATGAAAAAAACAATTTCCTCTCGTCTACTTATCCTTACTCTCGCGCCTTTCCACTTGTGAGAACCGGCGTCCATCTGTGTGGCAATGTGTGAACTAATATAGCAGGCCGCTGTGAAAGGCAAGCGTGAGTACGGCCGTCTTACGGCAGGCCTTTGCAGGACCTTCTCAGGCTTGCCGTGTTATGGCAAGCCGTAGCGCTACCTGATCACGGCCGAGTAGGAAATAAGGCAAACCTTAGGCAATTTCTACCCAGGAGGTTAACTATTTGACCTTCAAAATTGATCTTTACATCTTTCATTTTTTTAATAAATAATTAAATATTTGTAAGTGAGTGTCACCAATGAAAAAATGTGAAAAAAGAGTTTAAGACCAAAATAAACATAAACAAAAAAGCATATGAAATGGAGTCTAAGAGGACTTTTGTTTAAATCGAAGTAAGCAAAATAACTATGTAAAATAGCATTGTTGTTATAGAATGCCAATTATTCGCGGAAGGAAGTTATCAGTGAGCGACGAGACGTAGGAAATTCGAGAAATATAAAGGAAACAAGCGTCCGATGCTTCTCACTGAATTCCTGACGTTTCTCACAGGCCAACCTTACCCCCTATCTCTCTCTTTCTCTGTCTCTCTCTCTCTCTCTCTCCCTGTATAGTTGGTCCCTCGGTTAAACATTATAGTCGGCGCGAAACGATTCACGTTCCAAGCTATACACACTCAATACTAGCAAATTACTGGCAAATTGGAGTAACAATATGGTGAAAGGAGGATTATTATATATATTTGTGTATGTGTACGTTCGATACACAGGCATTTACTGACAGTACAGGAACTGGTAGCATTTGCCATTTGTAAAGCTCGCGATCGCCGAGGATCTTTCTCACCATACAGTCACATTCAAAAATTAGAGTCGATCAAACTTTTGTGAACATTGTGATAAAATAAAAAATTTAAATTAAATTCAACCATATAAAAAATACTAAAAATATTCGGTTTAAATAGTACCGGGGAAAATATTGAAATATTTGTTCGAATGTCAAGAAATATTGTCTTATCATGAATTATCTTAATTATTGTGTTAATTTCAGAACTTGAATAATTATCACAAATATGGGATTTAAATAATACAAGTAAAAAAATTATAAAAACATTTGTAAATAAAATGTATACATTCTTTCTATTAATTATAAAATTGAAATAATTATTATAAATATTTTCATACATGTTTACAAAAATATTAAATTGAATTTTGATAAGTCAAAATATGTAAAAAAAAGGCAATATTTTTATTGAAATTAGCATCGAATGGAACTTTTGAACGTGACTGTAGGGGCTAAAGATCCTTAAGGCATTAGGAAATCATCGAATTAACTGTTTGCCGGCTCGCGTGCCACACCGACTGTATATAGTATCGTGACTTCGGTTGGCTTGACAGTTCGCCCGAAGCTCAGGAGAGAGTTTCCTGTATGGCTTGGGCATACCCGAATCTACAGATACGAGAACGTCGAGGAGGGTTTGGGGGGACAGCAGGATGGGAGGGTTGGAAATAGCGTCGGGGTATGTCTGAGGGTCGTGCTGGCGTGCCGGAGATATTTTCCTCTCTACACGTTTATTGTCGATGTGTACACGTTCGCCAAACTACCATCTAGAAGTGGGAAGCCAACGTTAACGTTATGCTAACCTCTACGTATGTTTTTCCACTACGAGTATCTCTGTACATGAGGCATTCCGTATCAAATGACCCATTAATTTTTATTTTTTTTATTTTTCATCAACACGTTTACATTAAGAAATATATTTTTTTTCATCTCCAAAGTCTCGAAGAAAAATATTAAAAAAATAGATTTTTGTCCAAAATGTGAACCAGCTGGGAGTTAAGGGATGATTTTTTATTTTCAAACTTCCTCTTCGATCCTCTTTTTTCACAATTTTTCAAAACTTTTTACCGGGACGCGGAAATCTTGAATATATTTTTATTCGCCGTCACCAAGTTTTTTCACCCGAGGAAGAAAGATCGTTGACAGTTTTAGGCACTTTGCGAAAATGGGGTGGCCCACTTGGAGCGAAATGCCTCATATGCATGTACCCGCGCTTCGGAGGATCTTCAATGTGTTTGCACGTTACTGTCGCGAGTTTACTGGAAGCCTTGGCGTGTGGTAGGACGATGTGGCATCCTTCCTTTACGGCGCAAAACAATTTCTCCGCATACTTTATGAACAACACTCCGCCATCCTAAGCATCCCCGGGTGCACTACCCCACCGCAAAATGCGCTGCGATACCGCCATATTCGTGCTACAGTTAGTTCATACATTGTGCGCTGCCCGCAAAATTTGACATTGCATGTCGTGAAAATGTTTGAAATATCGTAGCTTTGATTGTCGTCTGAGTGGCAATTTAGGGGATGAAACTTAATTCTGAGTCGAATATTATTTTTGACGATCGATACGACATCGTTGATATCGAGTCGTCTCCCAAAGTGATCCTAGTGATTAAACTATATTTCAGGCAAGCACAAATTGTTCACCAACGTATAAGCAACCCTCAAAGTGTTAAAGGGTTGAAGTAGAAAAGCATTTTTCTTTTCCATCCGGAGCATCTTTATAAACTACTCATTGCGAAATAACGATATAGACGTTGAATGTCGTCAATTTTTTCTAACTGTCGTAACTCTCCCATACGAAGGGTAGTTTAGGGGATGAAACTTAAATCGATGTCAAATGTAATTTTCGACAGTTCATACGATATCGTCGAAATCGAATCGTCTCGGCACATCCGGTAATTAACGAAACGAACCGAGCACAAATTTCTCCCAATCGTTTAAACACCCTCGAAGGCGTAGTCGAAGGGGTTGTGATGAAAAAACACACATTTTTCTTACGATCTCATTCTCTCGCACTTTCATCTCGAGGTGCTCGACAAAACGAAAGACTGTATCACGAGGTAGCGACGGTAGAGGGCAACGAGGAAAATGCCCTCGTGTCGGAGACGAGAGAGAGGGGTAGAATAGTAAAACGAAGAGTTTGCAGCAGCTCGAAAAACCGTCTCAACCCTCTCAACCTGCTCAACCTCTTCCCGTTATTTATTGCACGCTACCGATGAGTGTCATTTGAAATTTCGATATAAATTAATTTAGTGGGGTGGGATGGAGGGTGAAGGGGGGAGGGAGGACTAAAGGGGTTTCCCGGCGGAAAGCAACGGCGCAGTGGGACGGGACGTAATGGTTCGGAAAATGAAGTTCTTGTAGCTTGCTTCTCTCTCTCTCTCTCTCTCTCTCTCTCTTTCTCACCCTTATTCACCCGCCCCCCCTCCTCCTCCCTCATCCCTCGAGCGTTCTCTCGCTGGGAAGCGAACACACCATCAACGTGGAGCCACCTCCAGCGCAACCCCTTGCTCATTCACTCACTTCACCCTGGCCCTCTCTCTCAAGCCCAGCCCACCCTCTTTCTCTCGCTCTCTCTCATTCTCTTTCTGTTTTCATCCCTTCATCGCTCTTGCACCCTCTCTATTCTTCTCCCTCTCTCAAACCTCCTTTCGCTCTTTCCCACCAGTACTAAGAGAGATATTTTCTCGCACGCAAATCTCTCTTACCTTGACTAACGGAGTCCATGGGACAAACGGTACAGGGGGTAGAAGGCTAAGAAGAAGAACGATTTCCGACTCGAAAGTTAAACTTGAAATTGCTAAAACGTAGAATTGTGGAAGGATTAATCATCGACCCATTTTTTGCACTCCGCGAGGTAAATTCGACCGTCGAGTCGTCGAACTACCTCTGGCGTCTTGAAAAATATATCAATTTTTGAAAATTCATAAACTTCAACATTTCCGAAAAGTATATTTTTTAAATTATTAGCTACGCTAATAGTTTAAGGGTGAAATTACCCTGGGTATGAAAAAAACGACAGCAAAAACTGTATAAGGGCGAAACTAAGGAAGAAAATTCGCAAATTTTACTCGATTATTTTTCCATTCATTGCCAAATGTTTTCGGTCAATCGATGGACCATTTTTTCTCTCGACGAAAATGAGAGACAATACATCGCGTATCTTGGAGTAACACACACGCCATGCCGTATTACATACCGCATGGACTGGTGCACTGCGGTCCTAAGAAAATTTTCCACCGACCTAACCAACGACCGAGTAGGGGTTGGAATTCGCACGACGGAGGAGTATTCCCTCTTGAGAGGGTAGTTTCTACCGGCGTTCTGCTGAAGCGAGAATCAGGCAAAGCTTTTCCACTAGGTGGTGTATGCGTCCATATTCCGAGAGTACGATGTGCAAGTCGACGCGCTTATATCCGAAGGACTTAGGCGTATTAACGAGCTGCTCTTCTCTAGCCTTGAGGGAGAGAGTTGGTTGGGGTGGTGGAGGTGGGGATTGGGAAGAGGTGGAGAGAGGCTAACAGCTAAGGATTTTGGTAACATGTGACTTTATCTCGAATTCTCGAGGCTGCACCAGGTAGTCTGTTTACTTAAGATAATGGTGACGTCGGGGAGGATTGACGGAGAGTGGGAGTTTTGGGGGATGAGCAACGGAGACGAGTCGAGCGCGCGACTAGGTGAGAGAGGGTTGAAGGATGGGAAGGGTGAGACGAAACTTCGAGTTACCGGCAAAGATATTTCATCAGGCAATGTTTAGTCGAAGAAGCTTGTTGCTGAGTGCGAGTAGATCGAGTCCGAAATTGCTCAACGGGAGGAGAGCTGCGAGAGGTAATAAGGGTTGAAAAATTTATAGCGATAGAAATAATTGAACGTCGGTTTTTCAAATTTCAACTCGTACTAATTATCATTTTTATTCACGATAATATTTCATTTATAAATCGTACTTATGCCAAGGTCGAGTCTCGTCACTGTCAAGGTCACGGGGTAGTTTTTTCCCAGTATTTTAAATTTTTTATTGCAATCTCGTTCAATCCTTATTGCGTAGTGAAATTGTGTAGAAAATGAATCATTGATCGATCCGTGTCAAAAACAACCCTCTTTTTATACCGAAAATAAATAAATTTTATTGTGAAATTTATAGAAAAAGAATGTTGTGAGATCGTTTAAAAATTTCTATTACAAGAATATTTTCATATTTCTCTGCGATCTTTCGGATGCTCTATAGTCGAGTAGAAGCGTGTACCAGTGTACCTATAAGTGAATTCGAGGGTGGAACGAGGAACAACGGTGTTACTCGGAGTCTGCGCAAAAGTTTTCAAGTAAAATTCCGGTAGATAAGCGTAGTGCAGAGCCTAATATGGTAGACGGGCATGGCACTATGTTGCGCGATCGAAATGAAATTTGCCTGGGAAAATTGAGTTTCTAATGGAGACACTTCTATCCCATCCCACCGTGTTCGCCTCGCGACGTCACGCGTTCTAAGACATCGCCCAACGCTACGGTAAAGCCTGTTGTACAGGGTCTTCGCGATTTACGAGATTCTCTCGGCAACGTCTTATACGTAAATGTCTATATTATGTCCCAACTGTTCCGTTGACAAAGGGAAATTAAGATGAGAAAACAATGAGAGAAAAATTATAATCCGATCTTAAAATAGGGGTTGAGGGGGAGGGGGATGAAAAATCGATTTTTTTATTCACAATTTTTTTTTATGCGACGACGATTACAATATAATTTCCGATAGCGTTTATCTCGAGCAATGAGATTGCTAATTAATCAATTGCCGATCTTCTCGTTTTATCACAACAACAAAAAAACGTTGAAAAATTCACGAATACGATAAATTGTTTTAACAACATCGACGATCCAATTTATATCTCGTATAAATTTAAAGGGCATCACGTTTTATCGTGGCACCGAAAAAGAAAAAAAAAATTATAATCAAATTTTATAGCGAGACGAACGTTCGATTGATTTTCGAAAAGCGAATGATCGATCTATTCTTTTTTATTACGCGCTAATTGTAAATAACAATTCATTAATTTCTCACGGTCGTATCGAACGACGACTTTTCGAATTAATCAATTTTTCATCCTCTGGCTCGATTCTCGTTATAGAAGAAATAGAAAAATTCATAAACGACAGAAATATTCGAACCTCGTCGACGATTCAATTTATCTTTCGTATAAATTCCATCTCACCGCATTTATTTCAGAATTTTTTCTTTTTTTTTCTTAAATTTCCTTTCGACAATTCCATTCATCAATTTCGTTGCCGGGTCGCCTTTTAAGTCGACTCTCCTAGGCGAGGGTTGCGGCGACGTAGGTAGACGCTTTCTCACTCTTTTCTCCATTTTTGTTTTCTTCGTTTCTATGTGTATGTGTGTGTGTGTGTGTGTGTGTATGTGTTTGTGTGAGTTTGTGTATGTGTATGAGTGTTATTTTGTTCTCTTCTCCTTTCCTCGTTTCGGCCCGAAACTTTTCCCGCGTTTTCCACTCACCCCATTCGTTTCATCCCTTGGCCCTCGAAGCCAGGCCTTCCGGCGAAGCTCGCGCGGGTTATCGAAACAGTTCGCGGGCTCCTTGTTCGGTTCAGATTGATCGCTCCATCTTCTCAACCGGTGAGAGGAGACTCTCTCTCTGTCTCTCCCTCTCACTCTCTCTCACACGTACGCACACACAAACACACACACTGACACAGACATATACACACATAGTTCCACTGTTGCTTGTCGAAAGCTCCGGTTTTCCTCTCAGCGCCACCGTTGCCAACCTCGCGCACCCCCTGGGCAAAGTTCAACCCCCTCGACGAGAACCAGGGACAAGAGGGGTTGAAGGAACCAGCTGAGCGAAGAAAGAGGGAAGAATCTACGACGTGGGCGATGAAAATTTACCGGAATGGGGAAATTTCTGTGTGAAAGGGTTGATATCAAAAGCCTATCGAAGTCCCTTGACTGAGAAAAGCCTCGGGGTTGCGCAGAGGGTCGGTAGAACTAATTAAAGTATTTCGAGAGTAAAATTTTGTGTATTTAGTGAGTTTCGATAGTCGATAGCTCGTTTCGAACATGAACGACTTGATCGTTTTTGTGTGTATGTTTTTTTGTATCGAGTGAAGCAGAAGGGATGTTATGGAGTTGATTGGAGTCGTTTTGGCTACGGCGATGATTTCATGTGCTATTATTCGAGTAATGAATTACAAAGCATTTGCATCTCGCTATCATCGCAGTTATATTATATTTATGGCGAGTATTGCAAAATATAATTAAACGTACGTACGTAATAATAGTATGGAAATTGAAATTCAATGACGAAGTAAATTCAATGGATAATAATGGGGTTAATTAATAATGGCAATCCTTGATTTTTCGCTTCTCTATGGGCTATAGAAATGTTTGATCGAGACAATGACGCTCGAACAAAACATATATAATAATTTCATTATGCGATTAAATTCGTAATCAAATTACGCTCGAACGATCTTATAAAATAAAACTCCGAATAAAATTATAAATAGAATTTTTTTAAATTGAATATTCAGTAAAATAACGAATCAAATTTTGAATAACAACTTAAACCGTATTTGAAATAATATTTTTAATAAAATAAAGAAATTGACATCTAAAGAAAAATTAAGAATAACAATTTTAGTATAATCTCGTATAAAAATTTTCAGCACCGTTTCTAATCGAAATTTATAATAAAATTTGAAATACAATTTTTGTGTAATATTTGTCATAAAAGTTTCGAATAAGATTTAGAATAAAATCAAATGAAGCGAAGAATACGATAGTACCATCAATTTTAGTCACCATGACCCGAATACATAGCCATTTGCGAGCATAAACGTCGCAGGTATGAAGTGGACTCTTGGCGTGTCGCAATATGATGTTGCATACGATAACACCCGAACGCGCATTTCATCCCCTCTAGCATCACCTTTAGCATTACAAAAGCTCGATCATGCAGCAATGACATCTCTTTCCGAAACTTCCGCAAAAGCAAACATACCAGCAAACACCCCTGCGGTAACTCCGAACTGTATCGAGCGGCAAATAAACAGCAAATAGTTTTTTTCGAAAAGAATAAAAATTCTTTATTCGAAATTATTTCTAATAATAATAATAATAATGACGTACGAACACACGACACGATGGTCATGAGAAAATTTAATTTTGATCTTGGACGACACTCTTAATTCTCGAAATGCCTGATACACTACACAAGACAAAAGCGGTAGTGAGACGGAGCGTGGCAATATGGGAGCCAACAGACGTATATCGTATCGCTGTAGTTCAAACGTGTCATAGACACACCCTGGAACAAAGTCCGCGTCGTCATTGCTCGCTGGTTTGCCTCTAACCCTCCGTATTCTCTCGGCTCCGTCATGCCTCGCGCATAGAACCACCCGCTCGTCCTCTCGAGTAAGAGACGAATCTCGAGAACTCGAGGGATTCGAGGCAGCGAGGACTCGCATTCGCACGTTAGCTAGAACGTACCTTGGCATCTTAGTCGTGCGGGATTCCCATTCCTTCGAGGCTGGTAAAATCGACCCCTTAGCTACCCCTCGCGCACCACGTACAATTCCAAAACATCGAGACGTCGACGTGAATTGTAGCCGGTTAGTCGCAACGACTGCGCATATTTGTCGACTACGAGATTTTCTCGACGACCCGAGAATAAAACCAGCTGGCGAGTTTGTACTGCCCCTTGGATTCTTAGTAAGGGCGAACATAAATAACAAAAATTATTAATTATTTTATTACATTTGTAAGGAGAGTTCGTAAGATATCCTGCTTCCGGTCGAGCAAAATAATTGATGTTATAAAAATTAGAAGAAAATTTTAATGAGAATTCAGAAAAAAAATTTTAGTAAATTTTGAATTAAATTCCGATAATTTTTTTTATCATGCTAAAAAAAAGATTAGAATAAAAATTTGCGTACCTTTTAGAATTAAGTTTAAGGGAACGAGGGTTAGAATGCATGAGCAAAGGAGAGAAAATTGTAAGAACGAAAAGCGATAAACTTGAAAAATGGTACGAATCGTTTCGAACGAAAAGTTCAAACACTACGCGGCTTCCGGTTCAGAAAATTAATTGATATTAAAACGAATGGGAGGATAAGTGAAAGAAAAAAGTTTCGAAGCCACCACGTCGTGTCTAAGGGGGCGAGAGGGTCAGAGCGGAGAGGCAAAAGGGAGAATGGAATAAGGGTGCTATTATGGGATATACGTTCAGGGCTTTTTCGTTTTTTTTTCTCTCAAGTGATCCCAGGGATTTCGAAGAATCCACAGTCCTTCAGATCTTCGAGAAATCTAAGATATTGCGAAGGGCTCGGGGCACACTAATTTAACCCAAACCCCTCTCGCCCCCCCATCTTGGGAAACCCAGCGAATTTTAGTACAGCTGTATCCTCGACACTATACTGTACAGTGCCTTTCAAAAAAGATTAATACTATAATTCTTCAAACTCGACTCCTTTCGACAGCTCTACATCAAAATTAAGCACGTGACAAAAAAACGAACTAAAAATCTTTTTCACTGTTTCTTAGTTGACTGAATATTTATTTTACCCATCCCATGCTTATTTACCAAAAATTAAATATATCTATATGAATCGAAATTTTTTCACTTTGTCAAATCTATTTTTTTAATTGATAAAGGATGTTTTTTAATTTGAATTATTTATTTATTTTTTTCCAAAAGTAATACCGATATTTTTACATATTTCTTAACTCAACGGTTACTTTTTGTACAACCCTGTATATCACTATATGATTCAGTAAACCGTGAGCTGTAGTAAGGTAGTCGGAGCTTTCATGAAAGTTTGAACGCCTTCAGCACGTGCGCTTACAATTTCTCTCTCTCTCTCTCTCTCTGTGGTGGTGAGTACGACACACACGCTTTCTATCGCTCCTCACACGATACACTGTTCTGCTGCGTTGCTGCCCACGAGCATTTTTGCTTTCAGTTCTAAAGCACGCACCAAATTGCTTTTCGTCGATTTTTCCATTGTATTTTCCTTGGGCTTGGCTGCTTTTTCTGGAAAATCGGCGAATTGCTTGACTCATTTCCTAACCTATATTCGTGGAAACCGTTGGATGGGCTAGGGTGTCTCGTGCTCTCTCTCTGTCGGATTCCGTCGACTTCGTGCGCATGCCTATACAATCATTCGTCTGTCTTCGCCAGCTACATCATCTGGTGCGCGTAGGGAGCATCATTACCATCGGTACTGCTTGATCATCGATAACTACTAGACCGACTATTCTTCTCTACTGCTATAGCAAGTGCGCGCTGCTATCGCTCCTCACAAGTGACGCGTTTCTTGCCTGTTATCGCCGGCAAATTCAAATAATACTGTACGCATGTCGAGCACGTGCGATAGGTGCTACAAGAGGATCGCTAGTAGCTCGATTGTTTGTATACATTGCAAGCGGTCTTTTCATCCGGGGTGTGGAAGCTATTACCTTAGGCAGAAATCAGCCAAGGAGTGCTGTAAGAGGCAATTTACGACCATGAACGAAGATCAGTCGTCTTTGTCCTCCTCCGCCGAAAATCAACAGTCGCCGGCGGTTACCTGCCCGGCGACTTTTGATACGCTATTAGCATTGGCGCGGGAATCAGCGGCTGGCTCTGCTCGGCGTGTTGCCGAGTTTCGGGCATTGAATATCGCTCATGGGGTTCGGCCGGCTCCTGCTGACAATGAGTCTGATCTGTCTGCTGCGGAGATCGGGTCTGCTCGTGCGACGATAAACGACACACTTACCGCATTTCCTAAACTCGTGCAAACTGTCGCGGCCCTTTCAGACCGAGTTGCTGCTCTCGAGGCTATAAAAATACTATGCAGTCTGAGAGGATGACTGCTCTTGAAACTAAAAACGAACAACTCACCAGGGAGATTTTGGAATGCAAGGGTAGCCCCACAGCTTCAGGTTCGTATCCTAATGCGATTGATGCAAATGAAATCGTAATAGCAGGTATCCCGGATGGAATATCTGAATCTCCGCGCACCGTGGCAGCCAAGGTTCTTGCTGCGCTCGAGCTAAGCGAGCTTACCAACCATATCCTGGCTGCTCGCGTTATGTTGAGGAAAAATGGGGACCATCGTCATACCTCTACCAGGGCTGAAAACCCCTCGCGGAATCGTTTTTCCATCGCGGTGACCCTCACTTCTGGCGCCGTGCGGGACGCAGTAATAACGGCTAAGCTCTTTAATAACAACGCGAAGGGCAAAGTATTTGTCAATGAGCTCCTATCGGCTGAGACCTACCGGCTGTTACGTCGTGCAAAAGAATATGCAGCTACGAAGTCATACAAGTATATGTTTGGATTACGAATTCGAAGATTTTTGTAAGGAAGCAAGACGGCGATCCCGTTATATCGATAAATTCGGTGGATGACCTCTCTATGGTTGTTTGAGTGCTGCGACCGTATTATTATTTTCACTTGGCGAATTCTTAATATTATATCTCTATTTATCTCTATGTTTCTCTGTCTGCATTGTTGGCTTATCATGTATCATCTACCATCACCTATCACTTGTTTATCTCTGTACGACTTATTTTATATTCCATCTATTATCATACATACTATCATCTATGTTAAATTGTTCTTGCACTTACTCATCACTTGCGATTACTTATTACTTACCTATTTATGTTCTATTTTCTTATCACTTACTATTACTATATACTTAACAATTACTTTACATTATTACTTTATTCTTAATTTACACCTGTATATATCTTTTGTTGTTGTCTTTATTGCCCCATAGCTTGCTAGGGCATAATAAATATATCTATCTCTATCTCTCTCTCTCTCTCTCCCTCCTCTCACTCTCTCTCGCTTTCCCTCTCTCGTCCTCATTTTCCCTCTATACAGAGGTAAATAAACAAAACCCTTGTAAAAATCAAAGTACCATGGTGAGCTGATTATGACGTGAATAAATGTTGAGCTCGGAATGAATAAACCATACGATATAATATCATACTCTATTATCATATTGTGCGCCACGTGAATTGTTCTCCATCAATATGAACGACAATTGAAAAATCGAGAAAATTAAAAAAAAACATACTCACACACATGCACACAATTCATTTCCATCAATCGAAGGAAAATGCGTTCGACAAGCTCGAACACAATACTTCCCTTCGATAAATCGTCGAATGTTGTAAATTAATTCGTTCGATTCGAATAACTTCTACCGCAAGAATGAATAAATAAACGAAAACGAAAGTAAACAATGAATTTATAATCACAATTTCGCAAATATAATTTTCTCATCGACGAATTAAAATTCACGTCGATGTAAATTATTCTTCGCGACTGCCCATTAATTATATCGCAAAATTGTGTAAAAATTGTTCGTAATTTTTCGTGCAACCTGCGCAATCTGTTTTTTTTTTTTTATTTTATTTTTTAAGAAATATGGGAATCGATACACGGAGACGATAAAACGACGAGGCGAAAGTGGAAGAGGAGCACGAGCCAAATTCCAATCCTTTTCGAACAATCTATTTCGGCAAACATAGGAGACCTAACGAATCTCCAAAGTCCACATATCGTTAAGCGCTCGAGTGAACAGCTCGAGGAGAATCTCAACGTCGCTATCTTTCCTTTCTCTTCGTACGCTAACTTCGAGCTAATACTGCTGGTAGTATCTATCCCAGAAAATCCATTCGGGTTCTCCACTCTCCTTCTACGTTCCCTTTAGTTTCCTACTCGGTATCAAAGGCTCCGGGCGAGAAGATACCAAACATTATATACATATATGTGTGTGTGTGTGTGTGTGTGTGTGAGTCTTCATACAAACTTACATATCATGTTGATAGAATCGTCTAGCATGGATTTTCGTCTTATCACTGTTATCAGCCAATGACTTATCGTTATTTACTTTCGCACCAGACCAAATTTTCTTCATCCCGTTACGAATGCCCATTGAGAATACAATTTTCTAATCGTTCTCGACAAATTTACTCTCATTTTCAAAAATTTCTAATTTACATTAAAAAAAAAAGGAATTTCAGATTTATTATTTTTTGTTATCGTTTGATTTTATAGCCATTTTATTCATTAGGCTTTATTTAAATTTGGAGAAATTTTAAAGACAGATTATTATTAGAAATGATGATTTTTGTGAAGTTGATGTTAATCGAAATTTGTGACAATTTATTTTGGTTATTTTCTTCGATTAATATTAATATTCCACTTTCTGCTCTCGTGGATGAGCCGTTTGTAGGAATGAATCTGTATTATTATCGTCGTAACAGTGTCATTTATCGAAATGTTCGATTCTTTGCGTATTTGGACAAACGACACTCGGCACACCCGATTCCATTTTGATCAGAACCCGAAAATCCGTAAATCAACACTGTACGTTCGTTTCCCACGATAAATCGTATATTGGCTCGCGTCACTTTATTTATAGACTCATTCTCCGATTTTCTGTTGTGTCAAGGGAAGCTTCGTTAATCCGCCCGGACGAAACGATTTCTTATTTACCGTAGGTCGAACAAACATCGCACTCTTAGGCGCGAAACGTTTCGAGGAGCCACGACCAACAAGAATTTATCTTGATACACTTTTGGATGGGAAATGACTGAACAAAAAAAATCACAAAATATTTTTTCTTAATTTCCATGTAAAAAAATTAATTTTTGTTGATAATTATTAATTATTGTTATATTTACTTAAATTTAAAATATTTTTGATTATTATTGTGTGTATTTTTGATTCGTTGCAGGATTTGAACGAGAATTGAATTATCGTCGGTGTACAAAGAAAAATGGTCGATCAGGATGAAGAAAACGCGATCTCGGGAAGCGGCATCCTCGAGGTGCCAAAAATATCTTATGGGCAGTACACGCTCGACAAATTGCGCAAAAATCCACTTCGAGTTATTCAAGTACGATATATTTTACTTATACAAAATTTATACACAAAATTACAAAAAAAAATGTTTAATTGACCCATTTAATTGTTAAAATAACAAGAATTAACAAACTCGATTCAAGCAAAAACAAAATTTACCCCATTTCGACAGAATTATTTAATCCCTGCCAAGATTAACTCGAAATCTGAAAAAAAAAATTGTTAAACATTTATAATAACGAGAAACAACAAAAATTAACAAATTTCAAAAGCCTCGAGTATTTGTACCCCCAGAAAACGTCCCTCAAAAAAAAATAAAGGTCAAACTCAAAGTTCTGCTAGACTTCTGAAATTTGAGCTCAAAACAAAAACATAATTTTGAAGGAAAAGTGTCATAAACGAGCGAAAAATTGTTTTTGCTGGTAGCCTCCAGGTGGAAGACCGTATTTGCGGGTACATCACCGCATCTATTTCCTTATACCCGTAATGTCAAAGGGACATATATGACGAAACATTGATAATTTCAATGATCATACAGAGTATACACGACAAATATACACAATCCCAAGCAGAGTGTCTACACGTACTGCGTGCTCATAATTCGTACCCCGAATTCCCTTGGTCAGCATGATCATCGATTAGTTCCAAAATATGGTCTGTTTGGTCGCACGGTGTAGATCCACTGGTCTCCCTTAAACCAATAACGCGGCAGTCGAGTTTTCGGGTCTATAATACGGCTCGAACCGCAAACCGTTGAAATCACCAATAACGATCATAATGATTTTCCACGCACAACCGATATATACCAAACGTCCCGTTACGCCTCGAGAACGTTTCGCGTTATACGGTCGTGAACCAAAATTGGATTCTATTAGTTACAGAACGCGGGGCGATCAAACGATTTTTTGACGATTGAATCGACCGGAACGTGGTTCGATCGGAAACATAAATTGAATACAAGTAATGTATTAAATAAACGAACGAGAATAGCCTTTCTCGATTAAATGATTTTTATTCCGAATTATCGTATTAAACGCACAATTTTTATTAAGCAATATGAATTTAATCGTATCGTTAATTCGTTTAATTAATTCAAAGTAATTTTAATAACGTGATAAGAACGCAATTTTTGTCAATTTAATTCAATTTTTTTAAAAATATTGTAATTGCAATGAAATGATTAGCTGTCAAAGTTGATTATTCAAAGAAAATAGGAACTATTTTCTATAATTGACGAAATATATTTCTTATTATTGTCTTTTTTATAAAATAAATTTTCTTCCTGAATTATTGCGAACAATTTTGCTAATGGCAATTATAGAAACTGCTTCAAAATTGTATTTTCAACTTGCAATTCTTCAAAACGACATACTTATTAAGTATATTAAATGACCTTGAAACTTGGGATGTACTGGGTCAGTCGGGGTGACCTTGGGCGAACATTTCACGGTTCAACTTCAAGATATCGCAATGCTGTAATTTTTCATTGCTCTCTCTCTCTCTCTCTCTCTCTCTCTCTCTCTCTCTCTCTCTCTCTCTCTCTCTCTCTCTCTCTCGTTAATTACTTATGTTCGCTCCACTGTAACTTTCCCGGAGGTAAAAGTATATGACATTCTCTCGTAACTTTGTTATCGCAGGTGGACGGACGAACCGGACAGATCCTCACGAATAAAGACCTTCTCGTGAGTAGCGTCAAACTTGCCGCAGCCCTTGAAGAACGAGGTGTCAAGGTCGGCGACACAATAGCCATTTCTGCCGAGAACCACGTTAACTGGTTCACAGCTGCTTGCGCAACCCTGTACACGGGCGCCATACTTTCGCCTATGAATCCAGCTTATTCGAAAGGTCTCGATATTTTCTCAATTTTTTACTAATTAAACAATCACGACAAAAGCCAGTTAAAAAATTACCAGATTTTTTCTTTTATTATTATTTTATTTTGGTTCCGTTTATACTAATATATTTTCAATATGATTTATATCACGTAATAAAAAATATATCACGTTAAAAAAGTGGCTGAATTTTTTGTCGTGACTATGATTTTTTTTTAAATATTTATATTAATATATTATTAATGTAATTTATCTTGTTAATTCATATGAGTAAGAACCATATTTTTTTGTTTAAACAATTGCCTAACAATAACGTTAAAATTAATGAATTTTCACAGGTGAAATCCTTCATTGTTTGAAAATCGCGAAACCAAAAATAATTTTTGTGTCGCGACGTTCGGAGTCTTTGATCGGTGACGCGATCGAAGCCCTTAAATGGCCTGTGGAGATGATACAATTGGATGATCGGGCGTTATCGAACGGAATCGTAAGTCTCCGAACGATATTGAACGAATCGAGAATTTGGCCCGATCCTTACACTTACAATGCCGCTCGTATCGAACAACCGGACAAACAAGCAATGATCGTACTTTACTCAAGCGGAACTACGGGATTGCCAAAGGGTGTGATGCTTTCGCATTACAACATATTGCTCCAAGAATTTGCCATACTGTGAGTTCGATTAAACTGAATTAAATTGTGAATTAATTACAGTGTCCCACTCCAAAATAATTAATAAGGTGTAAAAAATTCATCCGTTACTTCAATTAACTTTTTTCCCTTGCAGACATCCGGGTTACGTAAGCTTGAACGAAAATGACGTAATACTAACCATTTTACCATTTTTTCATGGTTACGGGTTTTCCATGATAATGGATACGATCCATGTTGGTGCTACGGCCATAATAATGACGTCGTTCGAGCCTAAGATTTATCTCGATATTATAGGCAAATATCGAGTAACTCTCATACCCGTTGTACCACCAATGATGAATTTTTTCGCTAAGCATCCCATGATATCAGACTACGATTACAGCAGCTTAAAGACGATCATTTGCGGAGCTGCCCCTCTTTTACCTGAGGTTCGCCCTTATTTAATGTTAATAATAATAATGATAATAATAACGACGATAACGATAAGACGCAAAAGATCACGATTTTCAAACTTTCGTCATGGAGAAAATTATTTTGGTCATTTTTTCTAATTAAATTAATTTTGCTAGGTTGTTATAAATTCGCCAATTTTCCGCTGTGCACAAATATCGTGGTTGTATTCCTCTCGCAAATTAATTCGTAGGTGAAAAATCGAAAAAAGCGAAATTCCAAACTATTTTTGTGATTTTGTCCATTAATTTTGAATTATCATGAGAATAACCATCATTTTCGTAATGTGCGAGAAATTTCCGATGTAAAATGACCTTTTAACGTCATTTTTGTGATCAAAACATTTTCGTTCACCCGAGGCCCAAGATTTTCGCGAAACCCGTCGAAGTGGTGAACGTCGCCGACGGATGACAATAATAATACGTTCTGGAAACTAATAATTTTTTTTCATACCAGATGCGTCGAGACGCACTGAGACGTATGGGAAATCCAATTCTTCGTATCGGATACGGGATGACGGAACTGTCGATAATCATCAGTATGAGCAGGCGAGACATGAAAAAACCCGAGAGCGTTGGTTTTCTCGCACCTGGCTGCAGCTGCAAAGTGATAGATCTTGAGACCTCGAAAGCTCTTGGCCCGGATCAAACCGGTGAAATGTGTTTCAAAGGCGATTACGTGATGCTCGGTTACAAAGACAATCCTAAAGCTACTAGAGAAACTATCGACGATAACGGCTGGCTCCACAGCGGTGATCTTGGTTATTACGACTCCGAGGGTGATTTATTTATCGTTGGTAGGCTTAAGGAGTTAATCAAGTATAAGGCGTTTCAGGTCTCTCCGAGTGAGATCGAAAGCTTGCTGCTTTCGCATCCTGATCTCGTCGATGCCGCTGTCGTTGGGAAACCTGACGAAGAGGCCGGCGAATTGCCAATGGCATTTATTGTCAGGCGTTCAGAATCGAAAATTAAGGCTCAAGAAATTTCCTCGTTCGTTAACGGTGAGAAATCAAAAAAATTGCCTAGAGATTGGTTGATTTTTGTTCTAATTCATTCGTATCGTTTATTCAATTTTGATTGAAACTTTTTTGTATAATTTTGCTTTTGTAACAGAACGAGTCTCCCCGCAGAGTAAGCTTCGAGGTGGCGTTCGTTTCGTGAAGGCAATACCCAAAAATCCAGCCGGCAAAATACTCAGAAGGGAACTACTGAAAATGGTGTCCAAGCTCTGACAAAATGAAATAATTCGCGATTCATACAACTTAGGGAAAAACAGTACTATGTAGTAAAAGATGTGAACATTATTTCCAACAATGTGTACGGTTCATGTTTCATTCGCAAAGATTGATTTTGATTCGTGAATAATTCGCCAATGATCGAAAATAATGAAAAATAAAAAAAAACATTTATTATTTGATGCATGTTTTTGTCAGAATGTATTTGTGATAAAATTGGTGAATATTAAATTCTGCTTAAACGATCTATATACCTAATTTGTAATTATTTCACACATAATGAAGAATAAATATTATTTAAAAGAAATGAAACATATCTTGGCGATAATCAAAAAAACGATGTACTTCGAACTCCGTTACTTTGTACTTGATTTCTTAAAACTAAGTACTTTTCAGCAAGACGAAAGAACTGCGTGGAGGCAGAGCGGTCACCCATCCCAGTATGGTCCTAGCGCAATGCTGCTTAACTCCGCAAAGCGCCAGAACCACGCACCAACCACATACCTATCTTTGACAAGCGAATTATTGAAGTTTAACACTTTCTTCAATTATATCTAAATCTGATATTTTTTTTAATCATTCCTCCAAAAATTGATCGAAAACTTTTTTTTTTGTTTGACTGTCACGCAGGAAGCGTGAAACCGTGAACAATCGTGACTTCCGAGAGATCGAACGAATTACACGAACGAAACCGTTGGGCATCGGAGAAATTTAAATTCAATGACGTCCGCGGATATCCGCACGAAGCTCTCTATCCCTCTCTCGCGCTCTCCCTCTCTGTCAAACGCGGGATATGGAACAGTGCGAAGTGACCGGAGGGGATGGCTCACTCCTATTTCATCCCCTTCATTCGGTTAATAAAATTACAAGGATCGCTGCTGACAAATCTAATTGACGAGCACCCGGCAATTATTTAACGAATTGCAGCTTCACCGTTTTACCGACAGTAGCTTGTAACCTTTTTACGTTCTAGCTCGACGATACGCGTATGTGTACGAAGCTAACGCCCGGTACGATCGACCGTTTTATTTTTTATTTTTTTTTACTTTTATTCTTTTCAACCATTCGTACATTCCTTCTCGCCTCGTTCTCACGTCAGGCTCGCAAAATTCGATCAGTTTTCCACGTACGTGCGAAATTCCACGTGTCTCGTTTTAATCCCGATTCGAAGTGACTCTTTTCGCGTTGGTAACCGAGAGCGAATTTCCGAGCGAAGTGAAATTGTTGCGAATTATAACGATGAAAATGATAATTATGACCGTTAGATATGCGTGATCAATCAGCGATTCAGAAATGTTAGTAAAACAATAGAGCGTGCGTTTTGAAAGGATACGAAGCAGAGCAAAGCATGGGAAAATCGAGAATGGTGGGCGTTTAATTGTGTGAATATATATATATATACATGTATAAATAAATATATATATATATATATATATATAGCATATCTCGTAGCTCGGCAAATTTCATTAAGCTCTTATTGAATTTCGAATTTCAAACTAACCCGGTTCGTACGCTGTTTTGCATCATTCGTCGAAATTAAAGCTTTCATCTCGTTTCAACGGTCCACGTAATGGACGAGAATATATTTATCCGGGACTCGTTGAGACGGTAACTACGCGATCCGTGAAAGCGAAATTCCGTCTTGAAATTGAATCTTGTTATAATAAATGATTATTAAGTAATTAATTATTAACTTTATCTTTAATTAAATTATATTTGTCTAAGGCTTAATAAATAATGTGACGATAGACGAAGATTGCTCAGAGTAAGATTTTGATTTTGGTGCAAAGACATTGAGGGTGGTGAAATTTTTTTGAAAATGACTATGTCGACGAGACTTGCGAAAATTCATTAATTTGATGGAAAAGTAGACGTTTAATTTGACGTTTGGTGAGATTGATGCGGGAGGAAATATCAGTGGTAATGTTAATTAAAATGTTTTTCAGTGAGATTGTGACAATGCGAACGACAAATGTGTTAAAATAAAGATAATTTCCGCTGGTATCAGTATCAGATCAACGTCCAATGCCGGAAAATTAACTCCCTAATATATACGCGAATATTAGCCGTCAGCTGCCAATTAATTCGACCGCTTTCGCTCTCTCGTCCGCGCTAATCAAATTCGTATACGTTCGTGCTGTGGTAATACAGCTGCATCGATAACGATACAGCCTTACAGTTACTACTCTGTGTACTTGTCTACCTGCCAAATCCCTGAGCCGCAGTCAAGCATTCACCGTGAAATACGTTTCCCTCTCACGCACGCTTGCATTCGCATAGTGTTCAGTCACCAGAGCCTTTATCGCAAAATTGCTTATGTTTAGAGCGTTCGATACGTCAGAGACTTGGGGAACTTTTCCTCACGAAGAAAGACGTAGGGATATTCATTAATAAAATTTGAAAAAATTGTACAAGTCGTTTACCGTTTAACACGGGCAAGGACGTAAATCGAATGGAATTAAAGTTAGAATTTTATTTGAAAACAAACTCGATCGGTTCATGGCATACCGTATATATCGTGTTAGTGTGCGTCTCGTTAATTGGAATTGTCGCCGCGAGAGGCGCCACCCTCCGATCTGAGTCGAGCAAAATGGTTGACACCACGTAACCACAATCCGTCCACTTCGAAAACGCGATTTGCGATTTCTACGGCATGAAGCAACGGATCGGGACGCGAGTTAACTCAGTGGATGCAGAATCGTGGCAAGAATCGACCGAGCTAGACTTGCTTTCGATCCGTTGCACCATGCGTGAGAATTTGAAAATCATAATTTACAACTATCTTGCTAACCTACAATGACAATGTACGACAGAAAAATTATTTGATTTTTTTAATTATTCGTATGGATGTTTTGAGTTTGGTGCTATCCAACGTCAACCCCTCGTCGTGAAAATCCATGAGTACCGTAAAAAGATCGGAAGGTGTGGTCTGGAAAGAGATTACAACGCTACAAACGGAAGGGGATTATACCCCAAGCGGTTATTGTCCCAAAAGCGCGAGGTATGCGCGTGTGTTTGCGGATAATGGACCGGGCCTCAAGGGGTCATGCGAAGCTGACGTTCCAGCATGTCAACAGCAACCATGCATCATCAGATGTCTGATGCACGTATAACGCAACATCCTCATCCCTGCTATATTTCTCTCCGCCTCTCTCACTCTGTCTGCCGGTAATACGGATACGGGCTGCGGAGGATGGTCATTACAATAAGCAGCTACGACGGTCAAACGAACGAGAGATCCTCCTACCCAATGAGATATCGACTGATCGGTTGCAGTGCCAAGTGCCTGTTGGACTATCTGACTATTTACATGGGCGATTCCATGGCGGTTTGTTCGAAATTTATCAACGACCTTTCACCAAACGACGTTATATTATGGTCAGCTGCTTCGCAGTATTACCATTATCTCCCCTAATTACTCTTTTAGAAAATTCATCAAACTTTAGACTAAAATTACCCTTTTTTTCAAAAATCCAAATAAAATATTTCAATCACGAAGAAAAAATTTAATGACTGTTTATCTCCGACAAATATATCGAAAAAAAGGATTATGACACGTAGATCCGAAATGTGGGGATCGATTTTGATCGATCTTTCATGGAACGTCCTCTGTATACATAAACCTAATAATACTACGTTAACACTCGTATCTCTTGCTCCACTTGCTGCCCATCTACCTCATCTCTATCTCTATCCCCTGTTCGCTCTGTCTCTCTCCCTCTCAGGGTTCTCCATGCTCGTTGCCTGGACCGTACGACTTGGTCTCTGGTACGGGGCTGGAGTCCCGTGGACATGAGACCGGAATATCGCGCTTGGAAATTCCCCTTCCGTGATTCGGTTACGGAAACTGGAAGGGAATATAACGTCAATCAATTATCCTTTCACACGTGCTCGCTATCATTTGAATAGAGAGTCTCCGTGCCTAAATTTGATACACCAGCGATAAATTTTAATCGTGGGTCTGCTTTCATAATACATCAGGGAGTCTTTCTCGTCAGCGAACGTTCAAAGAATTATTTACCTTGTGAATCTTTCCAAAGTAAAATCGTACAACGTACCACATATCGATTAATTTCTTTTGTAAACCTATTTTTATTTAAACGCGTGGTTTTGATTCCATTCTTGAACGATAGCTATTATAATTACAAAAAAATGTATGCAGAAAATTTATCGAATATGCTTGAGGTATCGTCCGGCCTAGCAAAATTTATTATACGTCAACTATTGTTTTTTTGCAATAAAAATTTACTCGAATCTACTTAAATGTATGAGGAATAACATATTTTTAATTGAGCTGAAAAAAAGCATTAAGTGAATTAGAAAAAAATTATGAAACAAAGCTTATTTTTCTGGCCGTCGCAGTGGGCTCCTGCCTTGGTGATATATTAATTAACGAAGCAGCGAACACTTTCTATGGTATCGCACGACAGGATTTGTACCGCGTGATGTTCCATTGAATTTCACGTAGCCAGGAGATACATCGCTGTAAAATGTAATAATATAGATCTGTCCCGCATTTGCTAGAGCACAAGCCTTCTGTTATTAGCCGCGTGTGATATATATGTGTCTCTAACGAGAAGAGAACCTGCATCTGCCCGTATCCTATTAACAGAGAGTTTCTAGCTATGCAATATCACCAATTACGATATTGTAATAGTTACCATTTCAAATAAAATTACAGAACGTATCAAATAAATTTATCTCGCAAGCCAATTAATCACCAATTAATACTTGTGTCTCTCACATTTTAAAATTCGCCGTTACGATATTGAATTTCATTTGACAAAACTCAATCATCCTGTGAAGAAATCCGATATGGTATTATAATCAAGCCGGGTAAATTTTGTATACGTAATTCTTCGAATTCGAGGTGACAATTAATTTCGGAATTAAATAAATCGACTTAATTCGATTCAATTTTATTCAATTTTATTTAATTTAATTTTGTTCAATATTATTCAATTTTATTTGGTTCAATTTTATTCAATTTTATTCAATTTAATTTGGTTCGATTTAATTCATATAATTGATCTTAATTAATGTCAATTAGATTGTAATTGAATTTTCATCACCGTTATTATACCGTAATCGATCGAATTCATTATTTTCGTAAAATCGTGTCTAAGTTCAAACTTAAGTTAGAATTGCAACGATTCATGTTTGACTCATCGAATCAATAAGGTCGATCCTTGACGAACGTTGATAAACGTGAATGGGCTTATCGCGAGGCAAAAACACGGGCACGCACACGAGTAAAATTCTGCTACGCTCGAGCCTATAAAAAGTGTCACTACCAACGGATATGCAAGTCGCGACCCGATAAGATTATACACATTTTCTGTCAACGCCGTGAGAGCGAACGAGCTTATTCCTCATTTTATCGTTCTTCGTGCTACTTCCCGGGCTTCGACGTGTTTACGAACAAAAGTATTCGCGCAGGTGCACCTCTATCCATAATAAAGAGAAAAAAACGAAAAAAAAACAGAAATCAATGCGCGACAAATTTTGATGAATAATCGAATAAAAATTTAAGTAAAATAAAAATCTTGTCTCTTATCGCTCAAATCATTTTTATCATCGAGAAATATAATTTTGTACGATTCGTACCGATCGCATAAAAAACCAAATCTTCTCTATCGAATAAAAGTGTTTCGATGCGTTAGCGAAAAGCTCGATTTCTATTTATACAAAAGTGCATGAAAAAATGGGAAATTGTAGTTCAAACGTTGCGGGAATGACACCAGAGATGCTCGAAGAGTACAGTCAATTAACTTACCTGACGAAGGCTGAAATACTTCAGTAAGTACGAAGGAATAAATTACGAAAAGAATTTTTTTTTAAACCGCAAAATTTTCGAATCTTTTGTTAAGTCAAAATCGTCATAATATTCATTCAAATCCATGCTTTCGCCATTCAAACTTGGATATTTTTCCGAGCTGGTACTTAAATTCAATCTGTGCAATTCCAAAATTAATTTCGTACTTAAGTCTAGTCACGAATCGATAGTTAAACTTAATTATAAATCGAGCTTAAATCTTAGTAAAAAATAAATCAAGCAAGATCGAATGTAAGTGCGAATTAAGTTTAGCGAAAAATCCAACTGTCGGACTCGCTCGACAAATTGAACCACTCGAAAACAAGTTCGAAGTTAACTTAATAATCTACGTTATTTGTTCGTTTTTAAAGCATTTTCCGACGATTCAAGACTCACGGTGGAAGCCAATTGGACGAAAATTTTCATCACAGATTCACGTCCGAGCGAATACTCAATATTCTACCGGAGATACGTGTAAGTTGTATAATAATAATAATCATAACAACGAAATAAAAGTAACAACAATCGTCCTGGTTTACTGGTCGATATTACGAAACGCGAAGAGACGAAGGGAGGATAATAATTTGTTGAAATTGAATTTCGACGATACAATTGTATCGTAGAGTTATAAAGGGATGGAAATAAACGATGATGATTCGGTGCGGGAAACGACGGCAGCGAGAAGGCTTGGCCGATCGGGAACAGTTGGAACGAGATATACAAAACTGTTGTGTATCTGTACTCTTGGGAGGGGCGATATCGATAATTCGCTTCATTCTCTCATTTGCCACCGGACACGACCGATACCGATTTTATTTCCTGCGTTGAATTTCAAGCTCTTCGTCGATCCTGCATTAAATCCTCAATTGGCCATTGTTATACGCATGAATATGAATGGAAAATTATGATAAAACATGATACAGTCGCCGTATCGTATCTCGTGTTTAACGTTGAAAGAATTCATCGGTCGGTACTTAACGATTTTGTCCTACGGTCGAATTAGTGCTGTTCAATTAAAAATTATCGCGGAACAAAAATTCATTCTTCTTGTCGGAATTAAATCGATCGTTATATATTTGTATCAGAAATTTTCTGTACAAAATTTGTTTGATTTTCTTCGTTCACTGGCTCGTCGCAATTATTTCGATGAAAATGTGAGAAAATGTTTTTAAAAAATCACAATTTTCAGTTTTTGTCCGATGAATTGTGACAAATGGATAAGAATTTGATATTTCTGTTGTAAGGAAAATTTTTGATCTCGTAATCGTCCATTAGTCTCAATTTGGATGAAAAAAATACAGAAACTTAATTAAACACAGAATTTGTATAAGAAACCGGTCCGTTGGGAATCGCATTTGTGTGGATAATTTGAAAACTCTTCCTTTAAAATCCCTTTTTCTAAGAAATACTATAGCGACTGGAATAATTTGAATTACGCAATAAAAATTTTAACAGCGTATTTATAAAAGTCTATATTTTTGTATAATGCAACAAAAAAGCGATTTGTAAAACAAAATTTGCCCTCGATTGTCCCGATAGGATTGATTTTTTACTCGACATGAAAAAAAATTTGACCGATCGAAGAAAAAACTAGAAAAATGCGTCGTTGATAAATTAATCGAGCTCCGTACCATACTTTCAGCACAATCCATTCAGCGAATCGATATTTCGAGTATTCTCGTCGAAGCAGGACGGTCGCATGAGTTTCGAAGACGCTTTGGATTTGTACTCGGCGCTGTCGGATAATTGTCCTGCCACCGTTCGAGGCGCCTGGGCCTTTCAAATATTCGGTGAGAGAGACTGATAAACTCTCAAACATTTCGTGCCGATTAAAATTATTTCACGGAAGATTTACGTAACGAAACAAGATCGAATCGATAATTTTAGTCCGGAAGTTTAAATTTCATTTATTTCTTTTCTTCTCATTCTCAATTCTATTTGCGTGATTTTCTTCGCAGACTTCGACGGAGACAATCAAGTTTCTCTGGACGATCTCGTCCAGGCGGTGGAGAGAATTTCTGGTTTCAATGAAAATGGACGAGTTCGAATGGACAGACAGACCGCTACATACGTGGCTCAAATGGTTCGTATATTTCTACAATTCTAAAACATCCGCTTTCCTCTTTCTTCCGCATTCTTTTGAACATTTAACGAGTTTGCAAACTCCTTGTTTCTTCGCGCTTTTAGCTATTGAAAGAGATGGATCTCGACAACACAGGAAGCATAGGTGTTCAAGAATTCGTCCACACGGTAGAGAGAATACCAGAATTTACTCAAAGTTTTCGTATAATGCCGTAAGTTTACCGATGAAACATTGAAATTTATCCGACGTATAAATTTCGTTCTCCGTGCGTCAGCTCCCGGCAAGAAATAAAAATAAAATAACGCCCGAATAATTCGATAATTCTATTTTTATTCTTATTTCTTCAATCGCATCGAACGCTTGATTTTTATTTCGGTTTTCCGTTGTTTTTCGCATTCTCGAGAATCGTTCGTTCCTCGAAATTCTCGACTGCTTTAAAACGTTCGAAAACATCGGGGCAGAGCTTTTGGATTAGCTTTTCCACGCGATACAGTTACCACGAGAATAAATGCCGGATATCGCGAGTTCCGGCAAGTATGGAATCTTCGACGTTCTTTCATACGCGAGAGGTAATATCGCAGGTACTTTGCGCGCGGTATAAGTATTCGGGTACTTGAAGAAATACGCTGGCAAGAGATTCGGTGGGCTTTGAAAATGGTACTCGTCGGGTCTGAAGTATTCGAGAGGATAAAGCAGACCGGTATGATCCTTGTATTGTTCTCGATGCTGTTGCACGGACTTCGCACGTAGCAGAAAAAATAAAACGGATCGAATATTAAAATTCTGTCAATAATTTTCAAACTACAATGTCCTCAAAATCTTGGCAATTTTTCAAAAATATCAACGTTTACTTAGAATCTTTACGAAATAAGATATCGATCGGTCATATCGTTGATTTAATTTCCTCGTATCTGTGTAGACGCGTAACGATGACGAAATTGTGATTAATAGGTAAACAGACATCATCGTTTTATCTTATCTTTCGGATAATTATTGTGTACTTCTTATTTTTGTTTAGATTGATATCGAATATGATTTAAAAAAAAATGTATTTATACCTTGTACAAGTTATCGATTTCTGTCATACGTTCGGTGTCGATAGTCGTGATATCGTTAACCGGAAGTGAGAAGGAATTATTACGATTTCTCACTTTGCTGGCAGCTACGAGATCCGGCCTCGGACTGTACGGAGTGCTCTGAATTCCCCATTCGTATGGAGGCATCTATGTATAGGTAAATCGAATTTATATAACAAGCCTCCCGACTTAAGGAGGTTGAAGCGTTGTCCCGGCATTAGACGAATTCCAAGTTTAATCGTTTAAAATTCGTACGAACCTTCTTAACGATAATACTCAACTGTGGGTAAAATTTGAGAAAGTTTTACCGTCTAGAGGTCGAGTTATTTATTGTGAAAAATCGTATTTTTTCGTAACTTTTCATAAAAACTCGTGTTAAAGTTGCGATTTTAAAACACCGAATATCTCGATTACTAGACGGTGAAACCTTCTCAAATTTCTTACCCATTATAATACGATACTCAAGAAGATTGACGGAAAATTTCAAAAAATTATCTTGGAAAAAATTGTATCTGATGATTTTGCCGTTACTTTGTATATACTATTATGATTATGGCGCGTGAACCTCCTTAAGACACGATTCCATTGTGACGATCGAAAAAATTAACTTTAATTCATGATTTTTTAAAATTTACTTAATGATTCTTTTGGCCTCGATTAAAGATATGTTATTTCCACATACATTAAAGTAGATTCGAGTAAATTTTGATTGAAAAAAAAAACAATACTCGATTAAATATAAATATTTTCTCGAAATCACGTTTTTCGAACTGTTACGGACTGAAAATTTTAGCCTCGATACGTTAATTAATTCCTAAAAAGGCGCTGAGCGTGCGCCATATTCTTGCAAATAAAAATTCGATTTTTAGAAAACGAAAAACCGCGTTTTTTTTTAATTTATTTTTTCGTAAAATTATGAATTGTCTTTATCGTATAATTAATATATTTTCGAGTAGATTTTCAACGGTACATTGAGTAAATATGTGTAAGGATAAAAAGTTATTGCTTATCGCTATTCGACACAAGGCACGAGGAAACTTTAGTTTTTGTCCTCGCGACTGTTGCCGCATTAATTATCAAAAACTTACCGAGAATCTCGAGAGCGTTTCGTTCCTATAATTCCGAAAGTAGCTCGATCTCCCGGACGACGAATCGTAAATAGAATTATTGTAACGAGTCGGTGGATGAGCTCCCATGAACTCCGACGTCAAAGTTGCTGGATAATACGTTGCCCGTGTCACAGATTGAATCTTCGCAGAACTCCCCATTTTCCAAAGTTTTGTCAAATTTTCAAAATACCACGTACGTTTTCTTCGACCTATCGACAACCTACAATTTTGACACGATCATTACAACATTAAAGGAAACAAAAAGGATCGCCGTTCGCGAACAGCTTTGTTTCTTAAGGAGGTTCGCGCGTTATCCATGCGTTAGACGAATTCCAAGTTTAATCGTTTAAAATTCGTACGAACCTTCTTAACGATAATACTCAACTGTGAGTCAAATTTGAAAGTTTTACCGTCTAGAAATACGAGTTATTTATTGTGAAAAATCGTATTTTTTCGTAACTTTCTATAAAACCTCGTGTTAAAGTTGCGATTTTAAAACACCGAATATCTCGATTACTAGACGGTGAAACCTTCTCAAATTTCTTACCCGTTATAATACGATGCTCGAGAAGATTGACGGAAAATTTCAAAAAATTATCTTGGAAAAAATTGTATCCGATGATTTTGCCGTTACTTTGTATCGACGCTGCTTACGAAAACTAGCATGTTTCAGATTTCTTACGAAGAGAAGCACGTTTGATATCAGCGCGAAAACTAGCATGTTTCGACTTTTGACACGAAAACTAGCACGTTTCGATATTTGCCGCGAAAACTAGCATGTTTCGGCTTTTGCCACGAAAACTAGGATATTTCGGACATGCCAGTTATCGCGGCAGAAACCGAATCATGCTAGTTTTCGCGGTGAGAGCCGAAACATGCTAGTTTTCGCGTCGAATATCGAAACGTGTTGGTTTTCGCGGTGAAATTAGAAACGTGTTAGTTTTCGTAAGAAATTTGAATCGTGCTACTTTTCGTAAGCAGCGTCGGTATATACTATTATGATTATGGCGCGTGAATCTCCTTAAGTTCGGACTAATTTTCGTAATATTTTCGTTTTTCAATCATTTTCTTTTCGGGCAATTTTAAAACAACGATTACCATCGAGGAAATTTTACATAGAAAACATCGATTATTTCGGACAAATATATTATTTGATAAATATAATTTACATAATTCTTCTAACGAATTTATAAATATTATCTTTGATAAAGTAAAATATTAAAATGACAAAAAATACGTAGATATCCAGCTCAGCGGTATTCTATCGATCTAAAGCATTTTACATCGAGTAATTAATTATTTTTGTTTATTAAACTACGAAATAATCTTAATTAGAAATATTTTTAAAAAAATCTTTAAGTGTTTATTTAAATAATTACTAAATCGATCCATCGTTGTGAAAAAAAAAAAAAAATTAGATAAATTTTATCGACGAACGATCGAATGTAAAAAAAAATATTACTCCAGTTTTTATTTCTTCGCGACTGTCCGGCTACGAGTACGAGCGGCTATCGCTGTAAAACAAAGACGAGACGCTGTTAATTCGCGTATGTTTATTTTTTAACTCTGTAAATCAAATTTCTTACGTTCATTCTGATCCGATCCGAAATTCTTCGGAATGATTTTATTCTTAATCGTTTTTTTTGCAGACTTTGTTGTCTTGATTTTCGATTCGATTGGATTGGATTTTTTTATTTCCAAAGGTTTCGCAAGCGGCGGTACTAATTTTTCGAGAAGATTGATTTTTATTCGTTGCGCTTGAATTTCGCTCTTCGAAATTCGCGAATCTTCTTTCAATTGGCTGTGGAACGAGACACGTGAATTTACATTAGAGAATTTATATTAAACTTGTTATTTTGGAAAGTTAATCAATTATGAAGAATCGTTAATTTCGCGAATTAAGTTTCGACATACTTATTTCGAAAAACCTCGGATTTTATCTTTATTTCCATATTCTCCAATACCTGACGTTGGGCGATCGCTCTCGCCTTTTCCTCTCTAGAACGATGCGTAAAAAATTAATCTTACGAATAAAATTCTTAATCGAGGAAATTCGTTTTTCCGACGAAATATATTTCTTCGAGAGTAAAAAAAAATTATTTTGGATTAAAGTAAAAGGATGAAAAACCTTTGTTTTTCTTGTAGTTCGTTCAAAAGTTTTGCGATCGTTTGTTGATCGCTAGCGATTTTACTCGTGTACGTCTCTACTTTATCACGTAGTTCCGTCACGAGTTTTGCGATGGTTCGTTGGTCGCTAATGGTTTTGCTCTTGTAAGCTTTCGATTCGTCTTGGAGAGATTCGATCTGAATGGATTGTTTCAAAATTACGGACTGCAGACATTTTAATTTGAAAGACAACGCTGATATTTCCTCGATATTTGAATTCAACGTCCCAGAATTAACATACAAGCGACGCAACTGATGTCCCGAAACGGACTGACGACACTGCGGACACATCTTGGATCTACGTAAAAAGATATTTCGAAATTCTCATTTTTCGAACATACCTTGTTGATTTTTTGTTAAGATACGAGAAACGAAGGAATTATTTTCATTTTATATAACTCGGTTGATAATAGGGATTGCAAAAATCGACCACAGTGCGAATATTGTTTCACTTGAAAGAAAAAAAATGGCGTTTGGAAAAACTGTAGAAATATTGTTATTTTTTCTGGAAGTGAAAAAGGCGAGTGGATTTCACGACAAAAATAAATTGTTCGCGACTTTTTTTACTAGTCGAAAAGTTTCATTTTCTTCCGAGGATTCAATTTTTAATCGTGTATTATTATCATTCGTACTGTAGAATACATCGAGATACATTACCTTTTTAGCCACTCGGTGATACATTTTAGATGAAACACGTGAGAACATGGTGTGTAATAAAGATCCTTGATCGCCATGAACTCCATGCATATCGCACATTCCAAGGCTAGCACACAACTCATTGCATTTAAAACGTGTAAAACGAATAAAAATATGTAGCTTGACTCGTTATAAAGAAGATTAAAACGTTTTTCATGCAACACGAAATTCGAGGCGCACGGAAATTGTATTGTTCTTGTTATCAACGATTGTGCGGTCGGCGTTAAATTGTAATTCAAAAGTTCGTAACGTTTCAAGATCGCGTTATTGTAAACACAGGACGTGACCTTGACGGAGGTGAGGAACAGAGCTGCTCGTCTTCGGTGTTTACAATCCTTCTGTATTTATTTTACGCGGCAAGGAGAAAATCAAACGCGACATCTGCAGTACAGAAAGGAGTACTTTTCATAGTTTCCATACCTACCGACAGAGGGCTACAGGGACTACGAGGTAAGGTCGAGTAAGTAGTTTACCCACTATCGATATTTCACGGAACTTGACGATGTCCACAGTTTTTTAAACCGCGAAAAATTGTTCTTTTTCAACTGGACAAGGAATAAAAAGAAAAAAGAAACTAACCGTCATCCCGTTACTTGTAAATATTAACAAGAAAAATTGAAAACTCTGGAAAAACGTAAGCAAAATAAATTTTCGCAACGGCCCATTTTTTTCTTACAATTTATTCAATCATATTTTTGATTCGTTCTCATTGAATTTCACAGGACAATGGATTTATCGATAAATCATTACTAAATTTGTGACGCTTTTACATTTAAATAATAAATAAATATCGGGTATTTTCATGAAATCGTGATAAGTACAATTGGAGTATAACATTTCAAAATAATTTACACCAACGATACGAAATCTGGAATTTTTTTGTTATTGCCAGCGTCGAAAGTAGATTTTTTCGTAGGAATGCGATAAGATTTTTTCGGTTCTTTGGAGAATCTCTTGGGACTGGGAAATTTGTCGTCTTTCGCGTGTCCACCGAATCCATCGTACGTCAAATCGGTCGATAGACTTTCCTGCAACAAATTATCATTCTTTACGAACGAAAGAAAATTCAAAATTGAATCGATTCAGACGAGATTTACCGTGGAATTTGTTTGGGCCAGTCTAGGTTTCTTGGCGAGAATCGAGTACGTTGGACCATTCAGCCTCGACTTTCTTTTCATTATATCACTGGTTACGTTGTATCTAATCCCAACGAGACGATTCTCATCGTTACTTTTTGTCCGTTGGTCGTTCGTTGGCTACGAGAAACGAAAATTCATAAATATACGAATTTTTTTACATTTTGAAATTACGAGTAAACAAACTTATCGATTACATTTTTCTTAATACCGTCGAATTTGGATAACTCGAACGTCAAGGGATCGACGAAAAACTTGGAGTTATCCACGAATTCGAGTTATCCAAGTTCGAGTGTGAAACTTGGATATAATGAATAAAGAGCGTGTACGAATGAATAAAAAATGAATAAAGAAAACATTGTCATGCCTCGGGCCTTGTCAACTTATTTTTTTAAAGAAGCTAGAAATTTTCGATTGTTTTTTTTTCATTTAATACTTTTTAACCGAGTGTAATTTTCTAGAACATTTAAAGACTTTATTACGGAGTCGTTCATATTTTCGTCATCCTTTGTTTTTTTTTTTTTTTTTTTTTTTTAATATTTTCTACGGTATACACATTTGCAGAAAAACTTGGAGTTATCCACGAAAAATTTCGAGTTATCCATGAAAATTTTGCATTGCCAAGATAGGAAATTCAAAGGATCGACGAAAAACTTGGAGTTATCCACGAATTCGAGTTATCCAAGTTCGAGTGTGGTTACTAACCGAAATCACAGCGTCGTTGTCTTTCGATGTTGTTTCTTTATTGATTAATCGGAAATCTTCGTTAAGATCGATGATATCGGACGATT
Source organism: Netelia inedita (assembly GCA_964017225.1). NCBI lineage: Eukaryota > Metazoa > Arthropoda > Insecta > Hymenoptera > Ichneumonidae > Netelia > Netelia inedita. The sequence goes on from OZ024925.1 coordinate 9,661,333, forward strand.
TATGTAGCCCGAAAGAATTTTCATCATTTTTCGATTCTTCATTTTTGCTCGATCGTTCGTCCGTCGTTTCGTCGGTGAGCTTTTTTCGTCCGGCGAAACTTTTCGATTCTCGCGAACCGTTTTCATATTCTCGGAGACGAGCTTGTAGAGCATATTTTTCGCTATCGGCGATCGCCAACATTTCTTCCAAATGTCTGAGGAAAAAATTCGTTTTCGCGTTAATTATGGAAATTAAATAAATTTTTGTAATTTCACGACGTACTTTCGTTTCTCGTGTTCATCGGACAAAAAATTACGTTCCATCGATACTTTCGTCAGATCCTGCTGCAATTTCTTTAGAGACGTGCGTAATTCCTTGCGCCTAGCTACGCTGTTCGTTAACTCTCTGCGATAAGAAAAAGAAATTATTTTATCGATTTCTATCGCGAGGGAAAAATTGTTTCGCCGCGAAGTAAATCGCTTTTTTACCTCTTCATCACGGAAATGTAAGTGACGAGGGTCGTGGGATCTCGTTGCGAAGATATCATATGGTCGATTTCCTCGCTGGGCGCGTTTAAGAGTATTTGTACGCTACGAGAGAAAAATAAAATTAACTATTCCCAATGAATGAGCGAAATTTTTCGAATGAATTTAAAAAAAGTTTGAATAAAAGTGAATCGTCCGAATCGCGATAATTCGAGACGTTTATTCATAAATGGAAAAGCAAGAAAGGGACAGAGTCTTTTTACAAAATATACCTTCTCAATTCATCCAACTTTTTCTTCAGTCGGACCACTTCCTTTTTAGCATTTTCCACCTCGAAAGTCTGTTCCTTTAAGAATCGGGATTGTTCTTTCAGGGCCAATATGGCCGTGTCTTTATGACAAATTTGGTCTTCCAATCTTTTTACTTCGGCTCTAAGACCGACGGTTTCTTTTTTGTATTTATCGTTAGTCGCGCGAGCTTGTTTCACCTCCGTCTCTTTTAGCATTACTGTAAACTTGAGAGTATCGATCGTCGATTGAAGCGAAATGGGATTTTCCAAGATACTATCATTGTTGGAATAATTGAAGTAGATTCTATGTATTCTGCTTTGCGTTACTTTCTCTCTGCACTGCGGACACGTTCGCGATCTGCTCGACACGCAAAATATAACGCATAAGTATTACGCAAAAAATAATATAAAAATTCAAATTTTCGCGATATCTTCGGTTTTATCTTAGTCATTGACGTATCCAAAGTGACATCCCCGAATATTACGCAACTACGCGAATTTCATCGCCTAACTGGGATAATTGAATATGCCCAGTGCGCGATTTTAAGGGTAAAATAAAAGGTTTTATCATTTTTCGATTAGCAAAATCGTTCTGTACTTGAGCTGTTTTTTCATGATAAGTAAAATGTCAATTTCAGTCGAAGTTACGAGATATGAAATTCCGCGTTTGCGTAAAATTTGAGTAGTTTCTGGGAAAAAAAAGGGTCGAGGATTTTTTGGGGTTATGTGAACCTTCTACACGCCCTTACGGAGTAGGACACATTACGTGGAGTTACGGGATAAAATAAATATTCGATATTAAAATTTGTTAATCGCACGAGTCGGATCGCGATATCTGGTCGAATGTGTGACAAATTAATGTCGTCTTTTTTTTCTTGTTTCTCGAAAAATTGCATAATCATAAGGCATTTTGGCTTACCTCTCTAGCCATTGAGTAACGCAATGAAAATGAAATACATGTCCGCACGAGGTGGAAAAAATCTCGTTGGACGGTAACACAAGCTCACTGCATATGACACAAACGATATTCATTCTGTCGTTATTAATCAACGAGGGTTACAAATTTCATTAACTTTCGCACGCAAAATAAGTCGCGATAATCGACGTTGTAATAAATTCGTATTTAACCCACATGGGCACTCAAAATTTTCGCGTTTTTTCAATCGTATGCAACGATCTCGATTCGAATATAAAAGGAAAAAGCATTCACGCGGTCGAAACTTCTGTTTACGTACTGAACATCGAAAGGATCAAAAGTAAGTTGAACAAAGATCTTTGTTTGGTAACATGTATCCCGGAAGTAGTGAGCGCTCCCAAGCGTGAAGAATAGTAACTTTTAAAAATAGTTTATCTTACCGACCGTGTTCATTGACAGTCGTATGAGAATGACGAAGCAGCGCACTGCTATTATCATTGTACCTACCGAGCCAAATTCCATCGAACACAAACCGTTTTATGGTTGCCCGATCATAATATCGTCTCCTTCGTGGCCGTGATCTGGCACAGGAAACGTTAGTCCGCCATCTTGGTTTTCTCGCTGTTAAATTGGTCAGTGTTTGTGAATGGGCTTGTCATAATTGTGCTTGTATATTATTTTCTATCCATTTTTTTTTCGGTCGACAATTATATCCTCTTAAATTTCGCGTACGAGCCAAAGGTGAGTGAACAATGTATCTCGGTCAAATACTATAACAATTCGTAAAAGTTATAACAAAAAAATTGATTCACGTCATAAAACGATATACTATATCCGTGAATAGCGAGGGCAAAAAAACACATCGTCTATCCTCGGAGTCCAATGCACTTTGATTCTTTCGATGAATTCGCCGTATGAGTGTGTGTCATTGTTCCTCTTCACGCTTTCATTGTTTTTCGCGCTAAGTCCGTGTCGGGCCAAATTTTTATTTTCACCAATTAAATACTCATTTATACATAGTCGTATAACTATATATATATGTGTACATATACATATATATATATATACATATATCTTTCTATATATATATATATATATTTCTTATCTCCGCTGTATCGCGACTACGAGAACGGGAAGAACGTCACCTTTCCAAATTGACGTATCACATTGTTTTTCCTTTCGTGATTCCGCGTATCAACGAGATCCAAGGTGTACGTAAAAAAAAGTCTGTTGGAGTTCATAAACGCGTGTGTATGCATTGCTGACGTGACGTACACAATTGTAAGAACTTGTCATTGCGAATATATCGGTAAATTTATACAAGGACTGTGCACTTTGAATCATTCGATCCAGGAGATGGCTCTTGTTCTTTATTTATCGAATATCTGCAACATGACAAAGAAACGAAAAAAAAACAAAAATATTCCAAGTGTCAAAGTCCGTTTTAAAATCACGAGTATACGGTCGCAAGAAGTAGTCGGACCTGGGAAACGTAGACCTACTTTTGTCCTATGATAATATCGAGATAAATCGACTTTCCGGAAAAGGTTTAAATAATTGGAAATATTAAAATAATTAAAACAATCGCTGTTAATGGAAATTCGAAAATTTTGAACAATCGAACGTTATAGTTGATACAGCTGATAACCATCGTACGTTTATTATCGATGCAATTTGCACGTATGACAATTTATCACTATTGTTTTAACTAATTGTTTACAATAGTTACCGAGAAAGTATAAAGTCAAGACGGAATCAATATGTTCAGGGTCGATTCTACGTATAATGTAGTTAAACCTTCGTTCGGAAGCCTTACCGCTTACTAACCACATTTCCCTTCTTTCGTCAAGAGAATACCGCCGTATAGAAATGTATCGAACTAGATGCTAGACTCGCGAAATAATCGGGTAATTTATGGGTTTTACATTGGAAATAATTATCGCGATCGAATCTAATCCGCTATCTTTCGCCGAGAATTTTCATTAAAAATTGAGAGACCATAATTTGAATTTATTTTTCGTCCAGGAATTCGGATGATTGTAAATTGTAAATTCCACGTGTAAAACTCGTGAGAATTGACGAAAAATTGCATAAACGTTTGTCTTGATAATAGGGTTAAATCGTGCAACGGATACGAAAACGCGATTTGCGAATTCTCGAACGCAACACGACCGATTCGAATGAAACTTGGCTTAGCCGTTTCTTGCCACGATTCTGCATGTACCGTGTTAATTTCATCGCAATCGGTTGTGCCATACCGTAGAATTTACAAATCTAATTTTCGAGGTGGTCGTAACGCGTAACACCGAGTCTTATGAGATATAATTTGCAATTATTTTTCTGTAACGTTTGTCGCAATCGAGTTTTAGTATTTTTAAAGACTTCTTATTAATATTTCTCACATGTTCCGGAGAATTAATACTCCATAACTCATCGATCATTAACTTTAATTAAATTAATCACAAAAACTTTATGCACCGATCTTTAAACTCATTATTCGTCCGTTGTGCAACATTTTACGTTCGGATAATCGTAGAGGCACTTTAAAGGTTTCTCCGTGTGACACAAACCAGTCTATTAGCAAGAGCCGATGCGGTCAGAACTCGTCGATATATTCTAGTCGAGAAGCATCGGTTTAATTTTTTCTTAGAATCAAGTCAAATACTTCTCGCTCGCACGGTTCGAGAAGGCGGTAAATAAAAATTGCGAACTCGCGGTAGTGAAAAGTTTTCACTTGCCGGATTAACCCATTTTCACCCGCCGGTGTTTTATCTTTGCACGTGAATTATGATAAGATACCGTAAAATTATCTCTCATTTTGATCGTTCCGTCGTTAAAGAAGATGCTTCATTTTATTTTATTTTCTCTTTTCTTTCATTTCATGAAAGATAGCGGGTAAAGTTTACAAGCGTGACAAGCCTAATTCCGACAATCGACAAACGTGAGTATTCGTCGTGGGGAAAAGAAAATTTCTTCTCTTGCCAATAGCGCGCCTCTACCTTAATTATTATCGATTATTTCGCGCTAATCATTCAGATGCGACGACAAGGACAAGACGTTATGCAAGTAAACCTAGCAGGCATCAGGCGGGATATTGTCAATCTTGCTCACAATTATAGCAATGCTCAGGTGCGAAAAAATACAGCGAAAAAATGAAATTTAGCAAATTTTAATCCCGAGATGGAAAATATTTCCGATAAACGCGAAAATAAATAATTACAGAAAGCGGTGCGAAGCGCTACCAGCAACGATCCATGGGGGCCTAGTAGCACCCTCATGGCCGAAATCGCCGATCTCACGTACAACGTCGTAGCCTTCACCGAGATCATGCAAATGATCTGGAAACGACTGAACGATCATGGCAAAAATTGGCGCCACGTGTACAAAGCCTTGATGTTACTCGAGTATCTCATAAAAACGGGTACGGAAAAAGTTGCGCAACAATGCAAGGAGAATATCTTCGCGATACAGACTCTCAAAGGTAAACAAAAAACGATATGGGCTTACACGTACAAAAATTATCTTTACTTTGTTACAATTTCGAAGAATAATATTCTTCTCCTCGTTGAACAATCTTCCGCAATGCGTTTAATTCTTGCAGACTTTCAATATATGGAAGGACTTAAAGACCAGGGAATTAATGTTAGAGAGAAAGCGAAGCAATTAGTGGCCTTATTGAAAGACGACGAGAGATTGAAGAACGAACGAGCTCGAGCGCTAAAAGCCAAGGAACGATTTGCTCAATCCGTCAGCGGTTTTGGGAGCGACGGATTAGACACGATGACGACCCTCGACGTGAGTTTTCCTCTAATTAAATCGATAATTCCTATAGAAATTTTCCAATCGCTCTATACAACGATAATTCTTATCGTTACAGTTATGTTCACCCGACTGGGAACCGTATCATCGAGTCAAGTCTGAATCTAAACGTAAGTATACAAAAATATTATACATTCTTATCATTTAATTTTTCTTAATTTATTTTTATCCCGTGATTACGCAAACCACGAATAGCCAGACATGGACAACGATTAATCGAATAATTCGTTTATTTACTGTTCGATTTCGTATTATTTATCAATCGCTGAGATATTTCTTACGAGAATTTTAAATCGAATGACATTCTTTGCGGTAAAATTAATGCAAACTTGAAAAATACATCTTTACGGGTTTTAGCTTTATTTTTAATAAAAATTTAACGTTTTAGTCATGTTGCAAAAATGTGAGAGACGTAAATTCATTGTCGATATTTTATTCGTTCGAACGAAGCGTTCGTAATTCGTTTAAACGCTAATAATTGTCGCTTTGATCCAAAATCGACATAACAGGGTGTTGGATAACTACTTGAACATTGAAAATACCTGGATAGTCGTCGTCGGTACAATAAAAACCATTTTTTCTTTGATCGTCCTGCGTTAAAAATTAGCCGAGATATTAATTGGCAAAGTTTCAAAGGAAATTGCTAAATAAATTCTTTGAGAATTAATATCTCGTCCGATACGCAGGAGAACAAAGAATATTTAGCTCGTACCGACGCGAACTATCTAGTTATTTCCTGTGTCCAGATATTCGCTCAACATCCAGCATGTTTTTTTACATTTCTTGCAAAAAAAAAAAAGAAAAAAAAAGAAAAACTCCAAAGACTCGCGTGCATACGGACGAATCTGGGCGAGAGGGCGCCACGAGCGCTACCGGCTGTTCCCGGCGTTATGTTGATTTTTTATTACGAAACTCCTTTCCGCAATGTAAATATTAATGCTTAGCCGAACTAGAAGCTGCCAGACCCCAAACACTGGGCGAAGAGGAGCTGCAATTGCAATTGGCACTGGCAATGTCACGGGAGGAAGCCGAACAAGAGGAACAAAGACGGCGTAGCGACGACGTAAGATTGCAATTGGCCCTCAGTCAGAGTCAGCAAGATTTCAAGTGAGTCATCGAAGAGCCAAATTCGTTTACACGTTTTTTTTTGTTTTTTCATTCCAACCCACGACATACCGACCTTGATCACGACCTCTCTGGCTCATTTCGCGTCTGTACTCGCGTTAGTAACGATCTCCTTGCGTTAATTAAAAATGTTCAATTTCAGAGCTCCGCCGACCGAGAAACAAAGTCACATGCTCGATTTGTTGGATGTAAATTTGGGCGAAGCGAGCGGCGCGGCGGCTCAGGTCGATCCTTGGGGAGTACCTATCGGCCCACCACCGCCCAGACCTCAGGTATTTTCTATAGCATTGACGTCGTTCATAATCGTCGCTCGATCATAACGACGATTTTCATTCGTCCTACATCATCGACCAATTATCACAATCATCCTCAATTTGCATGTTCGTCGCTTAAACATCGTTTAATATTAATTTTTGCATGTCAAGTCGCTGGATTTATCTCACTATCGCGAACTCGAGGTACGTTCACGATGTTCACGATTTTAATAATTCTGTCTACCTCGGCACGTGCCGGATTAATTTTTCTATGAGTAAACGGAAACTCTGAGCGTTGCACGATAGACCAGTTGATTATTCGACGCGATCTGTTCAATGCGTCGTTAAGACTAGCTTTGCAACGTCGCTGATAGATAAAACGATAATTCTTTAAGGAGAATTATTCTTTACAGGCAAACAGCGATCCTTGGAGCGTACCAGCCGGTGCGTCACAACCGATCGATCCATGGGCACCGGCGCCTCCGCAAAGACCGAGTAAGTGTGACAAAATTGAATCTAATTGTCCCGTTTTACCACAGTTTGCTCATTAGGTATCCTTGAATTTTCGTTTTAGTATGTATTAATACCCTTTTCGTTTCATTACGTTTGTTGTGCTTTCCTTTTGCATGTCACGTTTTCTTCTCGATGTGTCAGGATCGTCAGGTAATGTTTTTTTCGTGTCTCTCGTAGGATTGAGAAAGATTTTGGGTTTTTTCTTTTAGATTTTCTTTTTCTTCCATTTTGTTTGTTTTTTTTTTCGCGGGGAAGTAAATTCATGTTGAATGTGAAATTGTAATGGGATTTCCAGCAGCGGCGGTTGATCCGTGGCGAGCACCCGCGCCGTCGCCAACCACGGTTGCTTCGCCTCCCACTGTGGATCCCTGGTCACTGGCGCCAGCCAGTGCCGAAGCCTTGACAACGCCGTCCCCGTCATTTAACAACCCGACACTCACTCAAAACATTGGATTCGCAGCTCAATCGCCCGGGAACATCGGTTTCAATCTATCAACAACGAGCGACGCGTCCTTCGTCACTGGCAATACCAATGGTTTCAATGGTTCCGGTCTTGGTTTCAACAATTTCCCGATTCAAGGTCAAGGAACCTCCGCTGTGACTCCGTCCGGTGACCTCGATGACTTTGAAGCCATCGGCAATCGAAACAAGCTCGGTGCTAGTCCCCAACCGACTAACAACGGTGCGTATTACTTTTTTTTTTTTTTTTTTTTTACGAACTTTCCAGTATTATTACAAAATTTACGAATCCTATCGACGCGAACGCCGTAGGAAAGGGAAATTATCGTGAAAAATAATATTTAAGCCGAGGCGCGGGGTTATAAGCTACTCTCGCTTCGAAAATTGAATTTGTAAATTCTCCGGAACGAAGCGACGAATTTGAATGGAATTTAACTTGGTCGCTGTAGAATTGTGGCGAGAAAAGTCTGAGGTCAATTTCGTCCCGATTGTTTGCACCGGGAAAGAAAATTTAGAAATTTCGTTTCTCGGCTATCTCCGCTGCGCTCGTGAGCTAACCATAACCTATAAGACTGTTTAAGTCGAAAGTATTCGTATAAAAGTATATATTTTATTTACTTAAAAATTCAAGGAGGTCAATTTCGTCCCGATCGTTTGCACCGGGAAAGAGAATTTAGAAATTTCGTTTCTCGGCTATCTCCGCTGCGCTCGAGAACTAACCATAACCTATAAGACTGTTTAAGTCGAAAGTATTCGTATAAAAGTATATATTTTATTTACTTAAAAATTCAAGGAGGTCAATTTTGTCCCGATCGTTTGCACCGGGAAAGAAAATTCAGAAATTTTGTTTCTCGGCTATCTCCGCTGCGCTCGAGAGCTAGCCATAACCTATAAGACCGTTTATGTCGAAAGTATTCGTATAAAAGTATATATTTTATTTACTCAAAAATTCAAGGAGGTCAATTTCGTCCCGATCGTTTGCACCGGGAAAGAAAATTTAGAAATTTTGTTTCTCGGCTATCTCCGCTGCGCTCGAGAACTAACCATAACCTATAAGACTGTTTAAGTCGAAAGTATTCGTATAAAAGTATATATTTTATTTACTCAAAAATTCAAGGAGGTACGATGTCCCCGGATCCATTTGATTTTGCTGGTTTGAGCGACAATATACCAGCGAGTACGGGCGCCATTAAAAAAACACCACAATCGTTTCTCGGCGAGAATTCCGCTCTCGTTAACTTGGACAATCTCGTGAGCGCTTCAGCGATCAAACCAGCTGCCCCGGCACCACCCGGTAAGTTCGACAATACGTTTGTATCAGGATTAATAACGAGTCTGACCTGATCGATAACAACTTCGAATTAACGGCAACTGTCTCGTATTTCTTATTTTTCTCACGAAAAGAAGAAACAAAAAAAAAACTTTAAATACAATAAACACCGTCGTTCTTCTCTCCCGATATTCGCGCTCGTGACAATCGGTTTTTGTAACGTCGAAGAATTAAAAAAAAACGTTCTAACGCAATTGAAAATTCTGTGTTCGGAAAATAGCGTTTCATTGGAAGTAATTTCGTGAGTATTCTAACAAGAGAATTTCTGCATGACGAGTACAAAGGGAAGCATGTGTGTTGATTGAGGTGATTAGAAATTGTTGATTGATCTATAATTTGGAAAATTTGCCTCTCCTAATCTGACAAATTTGTGGGATATACCATAGATCGTATCAAACAAGCGTTAGTCGCGTGTTTTTCTTTTTTCCTTCTGCACGGTAGGCTCAGTCCGCTATAATTTCAGCCATCGGATATCGACGAGAATTTTTGCCTCGACGATTTACCAAGTACTAGCCGGTTTCTGCTCTCGGGTATTAAAAATTTTCTAGTCGCTCTCGCAAAACAATATCGAGCCATAATCTCAAATTATCGTAAAAACTACGTCAACGTGACGCAAAACAATTAGCCGTGCGGCGAGAGACGACTAAATTGTACAAAACTATCTTTAAGACAGCGAGCAGTAACGACAAATCCTTCACGAGTTCGAGATACTTTCTCAAAGACCTTTACGTCGAAGCATGCGAACGCTTAATCAGAATTAAGTTTCAGTTTTTCGGATAAACGATCTTGTTTGACGAGTAAACGATAGTTATACGAGAAAGATATCAATAATCCCCGACAATGTTTCAGCCGCCGTTCCATATTCGGCGAATCCATTTGCGACAGCGACACCACCACCCCGTCCAACGATCAATCAAATACGACAGGATCCTTGGTCGGCGAACGCACCAACGACAGCCAATCCATTCCTATCGTAGCCTGGCCGTAACGAAGAATACGAGAACGAGCTATACTACGATTGAAGAAAGCGTTGCATTCTAAAAAAACAAAGACGAACAAGAGGAAAAAGAGTAAGAAGAAAAAGAAGAAGGAAAGATTTTAAAAAAAGCGTATTAAAGGTGTAACGAGTGTAACCCTGTACGGTATAAGTTTCGAATTAACGCCTAGGGTACGAAGTTGGGATTTGGATTATCGCAATTATAGAAAATGGGCGAGGGGTATGCGGCGGAGGAGGAGGAGGAGGAGGAGGAGGCCGAGAGAAGAAAAAATAATTTCCCTTGGTGGCAACTCGCGGGTTAAATATCCTTTATGCGTACGATTAAAACAAATATGGATTACGTAGTTATTTAGTCTATCTACGATTCCTTGTTTGGGTGAAACAACAGAGAAATAATTTCTCGACGTCGGATCGAGACTTTTTTTCTTCGATAGACGAAATTTGTATTTGGTACGAAACAAAAACGAAAAAAAACGAAAAAAAAACGTACGAACGAGCCCAACGCGAGTATGCCAAAAGTTCAGTCGAAAGTTTATTGAAGGTTATCGAGTACGCGTCGTATTTTACCTACGAAAACGCCTCGAGCCTTAAGAAGATAAATAGGTTTTATACATGCTCTTTTCAGATATAGTATATTTTTAAGTACGAATCGATCGAGGGATCGCGAATGTAAATCGTTGGACGATTTATCAATTCGCGCGAAATGTAAAAATATGGATAACGCGATGATTATTTTGCTTTCTTTCCATATTTATAAAAAAAAGAAAAGAAAAGAAAAAAACAAACAAACAAAAAGAAGAAGAGGATGAAAAAGAAAACAACATAAAAAAAAACGACGAAATGAGACGAGAAGCGTTTTTCTACACTAAAACACACACACACTAATGAGAAAAACGAAAATCACGCGTAGAATTTGGATTCGATACCCTCAAATCCGTAATCCAGTGTATTATATCGAACAGGGTTCAATTTAAGTTATACCACTTCGCATACGTATTAACATTACTGGAAAATTCTACGGCGGTCTTTTTCTTTATCTTGGTGAATCGAGATCGTAAAAAAAGGGAAAATAAACAAAAATCCGAGTTGGAGTTTTCGAACTCGAATCTACACACACTGTGATTACAACTTCGACAAGATTATACGACGCGATTCTTTCATTCGTTACGAATTAATGAAAAAGAAAAGAAAAAAAAGCTGTCCGTGAGGAAAAGTGTCCCAGTTAGTGACGAAAATCTGAAATTACGGCGAGGCCGCCACGAGCGCGAGTGCAAGAGAATAGAGAGTGCTGCATTTTTCCTTCTGTCCGAAATTTCTCTCGAACCGTTTAATATTCCCGGCAAAAGGAACAATAAATCGTACGAGTGTCGAAAAGCGGTGTTGGCCGTTCTCTTCTTTAGCCCAAAGAAACAATCGACTTGGAGGAAATTGAACAAGCGTTCCTGTTTTTTTTTTTAAATTTTTTTTTACCGACTGAGATTCCGTTTCAGTGATGTCTTAAGGCGATACGAAAAACCGAACGAGTCTCTTCGATATCATCGTAAAGAGATAGCGATTTTGTGCAAGATGAAAACGATACAGAATTTTTTTCGCATCAAGAAATTAAACAACGCAAAAACGCAAAAAATGTAAAATCATGTTTAGACAAACATTTAATTATTCTGGCTCGATATTATATGCGATTGGTAAATTGGCATATTGACCTTGATACGAAAAATTCGACGAAAAGACATCGCCTCGTTAACGCTGTCGACGATCGCTACGTTGCCTTGGTATTTTTCTTTCTTTCTCTTTTTTTTTGCCGTCGTAAATCATAAGTTCGTAGGCGTGTTGGGATCTTCCAAAACAAAGCAAAAGAATGTTAGGATAGTCGCTGTATCATGGAGCAGGCCATCGAATATCCTCGCTCGAACGAATCGAGAACATTGAGAGAAAAAAAAAACGATTAAAAATTGAATGATCAAAACCTGTGCTATTTAACCGTTTTCTTTCTTTCTATCGTATCGTTTCGTTTCGAGATTTGTTCGAGGGTCGATGAAGATAGCTTGTAATTAAGTAACACACGGTCTTAAAAACTCGTTAATATCAACGAGAGACTCACTTTTGTTCAATCTTTCAAAGAACGAAAAATACGATTGATCTGAGAATGCGAATGGAGCGATTGTAAATATTCTTCTTCGCCGATTGTAAACGCTATTCTAATTTCTCGTTCATACCGATATCAAACACCGACAATTAATTGCTCTAAATCACTTTGATACTCAACCGTGTATTTTGCCTCTTTTTTGTACCGCCATTTAGCAAAGAAAGAAGAAAGAGGAAAAAAAACAAATTAAAGAGTCATCGTTGACCTTACAAGCGACACAGTCCGAAATCGAGACGAAACGAAAAGATTGATTTCTCGAAGCAAAATTCGATCGCAAAACGCATCGTGACTTTGATAATTTTACACTCGGCACGAATCTTCCGCTCATGATATTACGAAAAAAAAACAAAAATTAAACGAAAATTCGTTATCTCCGTCGTTCGTTTGATCGCGTCGAACGAGATTGTAATTAAAAACACCGAAATGCGGATTTTACACGAATCGCTATAATAATTAGCTTTTTCATAACCGAACGAAACTCGCGCGCATTTGAAAGTAACGAGATGCTCTTGATTACACCGAATACCGAAAATATTATTACTTTTCTCTTTTTTTTTTTTCTTCTCCTTTTGTATAATTTATGAACAGGCTCGTCGAGTGTTTTGCCACGATTCGAGACTCCTGCGAGAATGCTTTATTATCGCGAGATATAAGTTCGAGTACGAGCGATCTTGTTTTAGCTTCGACAAGCTGATAGAAATTTTTCGACATGATAAAATTTTATTTTATTATGAATTTCGAGATAAAACAATCGATCATTATATATTTTAGTAGGTTTATTGTATTATTATACACATTATTATTATTATTAATATTATTATTATTATTATTACTATTATGCAAATAAATGTACAAATTTTTAAGTTCTATTATTATAAATACGACATAATTTAATTATCCTCATTTTCAGAAAGTATAAACGTTCTATCTATAAATTATTTATAGAACAAACTTGCTTCTTTGTTAATCGCATTACCATCGGCTATACTTATTAACTTGGCTATCGACAAAGTAACATTTATTTATTAACGAGTCACCCAAATTGAGCGAAAAAAAAACGATCGGAGTGATTCGCATTTTATATGGTATTAAAAGGCCGCTTTTAAATAAAGTATCGAAAGACGATGGAAAAACGTGTTTTCCGACGATACCGAAAAATCGATCATTTCGATTAATTTGAGAAGTTTGCGGGTACGGAGATCGGCTGAAGGTCAAAGGTCAAAGTCGCTCATATGGAATTGACGATGACAATGGTATTGGCAGGAATTCATAGCGATGCTTCCGCCAGAGGACTACGAGCGACCGGCGGAAGGAAGTAAGCGCGCACTTGACCGTTGAGTTGCGCTATTTCCGGATCGTCCCGTTCCAAATTTCTGATGAACTTGGCGAATTGAATTATACCTGTTGGAAGGCGGGTATTTAATCGATTAGTCCTCGTCGATGGAGATTCAAGATGGAATAATGCAACGAATAGGATCGAGGTAGATTTTCGCAAAAAACGAAATAAAAATCGAAAAATCGTGTTTTTTTTTTTATCGTACCTTCTCGACCCTCTGAAAAACCATAATTCTTGATAACGTCCATCTGAATCTGCGTGACAATTGGAAAAACAAATTGCATCATTTTCATCATTTCATTTCCCGAATTTTCTTTGGCCTCGGTGATTTTTTGTACGTTTTCCGGAGTCGTTAAAGCGGCCAAAACTTCGGTCAATGCAACTGTACAAAGAATTTTAAATAAATTTGCTATATGAAAATCCGTACGAGCGATCGATTTTTCCATACGTACCCTTTGCATCCTCGGCCGTCAAGTTCGTCACAGTTGCCATTATTTTTCCCAATCCTTTTATTTATTTAAACAATGTCAAACAATTCGTTCACGTCCGTGTGCCACTTTTTCACGCGTTAAACTTTGTTCTGTCAACGATACTCTCGTGTATCGCGTGACGAAACAACGAACTGTCAATCTGTCACAACAGTCGGAAAGGTTATGCGATAGTTGAAAAAACGTCCGCCGCGCGGCGCGACGATCTCCGAGCCGCTTTTCTCGTTCCTCGTAAGATAAACGCATCCGTACAAAACTCGAATAAAAAAGAATTACAACAATAAATAGTATATTTTTCTTTGCCGCGGGCACCACTCGCCAAGATAAAACAAACATAATTGTACAGCCGATTCGTCGTAGTTCAGAAAAGTAAAGAAAAAAAAAAAAAAAAAAAAGAAAAAAAAACAAATTTCATCGCCATCGCGTTATTAGCAAAACAAACGATGTTGAAGGATATTTGTTAATAAATAGAGATTCGTTGCAAAGCGAGTTAAAAAAAATTTCTCGTTGTTTCCTTTATCGTCTCTCGGTAGTCCTCTTGTCCATTCGAGACTCTCAGCTCGAGAAGCCAGGATTGGTGTGTTCGATAACGCATCGTCGACAATAACTCTTGACCGCCCTGTATCCTCGTCTCGTAACACCGGGACACTCGCCAATGTTCAATTGTCGTAAACCTCGTACGTAATACGCAAGCGCCTCGAGTCCGGCATCGGTAACTCTCTCGCATCCGCATAAAGAAAGTTTCTTCAAATTTGGACATCCGGTGGATAAAGCTTCGAGGGTAGCGTCGCCAATGTCGCATTTACCAAGATCGAGAGCTCTCAAGCGTGGACAAGCACGAGCGAGTGCCATCGTTGCGCTATCGCTAAGGGCCTCGCATCCACGAGCATTTAAATATCTCAATTTGTAACAATGTCTGGCAACGACCAGTAAACCGGCGTCCGAGACTCTATCGCATTTACCAACGGAAAAATATCTCAACGAAGGTCCGAGTCTAGCTGCTAATTCACGTACTCCAAAATCCGTTATTCTCGAACAATCCGAGACGGATAATTGACGCAAAGAAGCGCAATAAGAAGCGACGGAAACGAGACTTGCGTCGGTTATACGAAAACAACGTCGAAGATAAAGAAAGGTCAAATGGGGCATACGCGAAAGAGTCAATACGAGACCGGAATCGTCGATAGCGTGACAATCGCTAAGATCGAGAGATTCCAATTGCGATCCGGTAACGCGAGTATACGCTCTGGTAACCCCGATGCATCCTGTAAGATCCAATTCTTTCAGACGAAGACAATTATCGAGAATACTCGTGACATTGGCGTCGTTTACGCGTCTCGAATGTCGTAGAATCAAGGATGTTAGACTCGCGAACGGAAGTAACGAAAATATACCGGAAAAACCGCTCGTTCCCTCGATCACGAGACGTTTGATGGACGTATGACATCCTCGTCTGGCTATCGCTCTCAATGCCGTTGTAGCGTTTTGGGGATAACGTACTTCGACCTCTTTCCACAAAAGGGGATGCCAAGCGATTTCCCAAAGTCTTCGACAAGTTTGCGCGAGCATACAACGATCTCTCGTTGTTAACCAGCCGCAAATTTTCAGCAACGAGTCGTCGTCGAGATGCGCGAGACCGATATTGTAGGGACGTTTTTGTTGCGACGACAAATGTTGTCGACTCGGTAACGCGACGATCGTTGGCGATGACGATGATCTACAAGCATTGTTGTCGAGGGTGTGATAACCGAGATCGATCGAATCCGACGTCGGTGAATAAAGTACCAATTTTTGGGTCTGGTACACGATTTGATCTTGATCCGAGCCGCTACGGTCGACGAAGGACGATAGGAGCAATGGACACGATCCGTCCATTCCATTCTCTATTCTAGAATTGAGATAATGCTGAAAATTACAATAAATCTAAAAATACGACGTAATAAAAAAACATTTTTAGCTGTATACGATGCGTATCGTTTATCGTTTTCGTAAATCGATTTTTATCGTTTGCCGATAAAGTCGAACGAATTATTTTATCACGTATGTTATTATTTACGAAATTTTAAGGTATTAAAAAATGATTTTAGAAAGGATTGGTGATAATTTGGCACTGAGGAGATATTTTATTAGTTCAAGATTTTTCACTCGTGACAAATTATTTTTTTCACCATATTCGGAGATTATTGAAATATTTTATTGATACGAACATCGTGTGAAATTTCCAGCGATGAATATTTAAGGCACGCAAGTAAAGGTCTTGAATCGTATACGGAAGAAATATCATTCGAGGAATTTTCGATAGGGTGTATATCGAGAGTGTGTGTGTGTGTATGTATATATATTATTTATTATTCGATTTTGTCAACTCGCGACAATTACCTAAATGACGTTGACGGAATGATCAGCAAGAACGGGTGACATAACCGAGAACGAACGATCGATCCACCACCACCTCCATCTTGATCTCCGCACACATTCCAAACAACTCCTTGTTGCAGATGGAATGTTGCTCGTACCGATCAAGCGACTATTTCTTTGAAGAAAATCGACCGACCATAGATTCGTTCTTTCACTCAATTTTCACACTCGAATGCACTTGTTGCCGAGAAAACGAATAAATAAATAATTCTTATGTCTCGGGTTGGCTCGTAAATTTGCAAGTTTACGGTACACATGAACAAATGACAGAATTATATGCTTATCGCCTGGTGTGGGTCGGTGAGCCCGATCTGGGCCCGATCTGACCCGATCTCTCAGAGGGGCAACCAGTGGCTGTGGTGACTGGGCCCGTTTCACTTTTACCCCTTCCACTCCGGTGCAGTACACGATACATGCTATATACATACTCGCGTATGTGTCTATGGTAGGAACTGTCGACTGTACAAGGCCCACGGAAGCCCAAGCGGACACCGCGCGATTCTTGGATTTCCACTCTTTTCTATCCCTTCCACTGCATACCGCACTTGGCAAATGGGAAACCAGTTACTGGTGGTTGATGGGTTCGTATAGGAGCGTAGGTTCGTATTATTATTTTCAGGCTTTGGCTTGTGAGTGATAAGGCTTTGGTAGACAGGAAGGTAATTGAAAATTCCTTTCGTTCTCCCGTATGATAAAAACTCTAAGAACTTCGTAGGCAATTATCCTTTATATGCTTTCACAGTCTTTTTCTACGAGTTTCAAGTTTCATAAAACCATGCAAAAACAGGACGCCACCACTTGGCCGATAAATTAGATGGTCCTTATTACCCCACCATGGTACTCAGTGATTCAAATTATCCCGCTGTGAAGTGTAAAGTACTTCGTTATTCCACCGCAGGGCGCGCGCATGGATCTCCCCGCTATCAGCCTATTGGCTCACTTGTCATGCTTGTCATCGCTTTTATTTAATGTTGTAAATTGTAAATTCGTATTGTATCGTATTGAAACATTAAAAAAAAAATTAATTTTTCTCACATTCGCCAATTATCCCGTGACGCGGGTAGTACCCTGGCTTCATTTGACTTTTATTCTCGTTTGTGTTTCAGTGCGCGAAATCGGGAAGTGATACGCGAACAATGTTTTGTTTAGCGATTGTAACATAACCTAAAATTCATCCACATGAGCGTTATTATCGAATCCTAAGCATAATTCATCGCAGTAAGTTAGCTTAATAACCTCTAAAAATACTTTCAGACTTACGTATACCTTCTTTTTATTATTTTCGAAGATGGTACGTAGTCGCACACCCTCGCCCGCAAGAAGGCGAGAACGTTCGAGAGAACGGGACAGAGATCGTCGCAGAAGGCGTTCGCGCGAAAGACGAAGAAGGTACAGTACAGCAAAGTTGATTTACCAGTTTCTCTCAAACACGGACCGAACTCGCGTTCTCAATTCCAAATACTCTCAAGGTCGGTCGATCGAGAACGCGGAAAATCTCGTGAGCGCGAAAGAGAGCGCGATCGAGAACGCGATAGACACAGAAGATCTTTCAGCAGATCTCGATCACGATCGAGGGATCGCGAAAGACCAAAACCAAAAAATAAACCACCTACGGCGGAACGACCGATTATCACAGGTTCGACGAATTTTCGCCAAATTTTCGACGAATTTTTCAATATCTCCATTTAATTCTTTATTTACAAAATTTAATTTTTACGATTCCATGTTTCTCTCAGAGGCCGATCTCCAGGGTAAAACACCCGAGGAACAAGAGATGATGAGAATGATGGGTTTCTGCGGATTCGACACGACGAAAGGGAAAAAAGTCGATGGTAACGATTCGGGAGCGGTACACGTGATATTAAAAAGAAAGTACAGACAGTACATGAACAGAAAAGGTGGTTTCAACAGACCTCTCGATTTCGTCGCATAAATTCGATATAAAAATTTTCCTAATTTATCATTTTGCGCAATGAAACATTTACTTTTGTCAATAACATTCGAATTGCGCGTATTTCTCGCTTAAATCGAACTTTTAACGTTAAAAATTCATAATAAAACGATCTTTAACTATCGAACCATTAAATTTCCATATGAAAAACGTTTGTTTCTTTATTTTATATCCACACGAGACAATCTTACTGTTTGTCTTAACAATTACAATGAAAATCGGACTTGCGCACCTACGCGACGTAGATCGAAATCTTGGAATATTAACGGACGGATGGAAAAATTGTATTTCCTCCGTAACGAGGGTCGTGGTTGCGACGATTACGTAGAATCGTCCAATCTTGGTGTTTTGGCGCGCGGAGTATCGTCCGAACTCTCACTTCCGTCGTCGCGACTTTCCGTTTCATTCGGATGAGGAGTTGATGCGCGTAACGATTGCTGAGTGATTTGCTGATAATGAAAAAAATTAATATTTCGTATTAAAAATTACTTTTTCGTATAATTTCATAGACGAATAAAATACTCACCAGGCTCACGTCGAGTTTCTCGAGGCCTTCGACCAGTTGCGGATTTTTAATCCTGTAATCTCGGGCTATGCTCTGCTTGAGATAATTTTCCAACGGGATCTAACCAAGAATAAATAAGCATGTGCCAATTTTTCTTAGACATTTCAGGATATTGCATTTTACACGCGGGCATATTTTAGCAATTATTCGTAATTCAAGGAGATTGAAGAGTCGTCCATGCATTGGACGAATTCCAAGTTTAATCGTTTAAAATTCGTACGAACCTCCTTAACGATAATACTCAACTGTGGGTAAAATTTGACAAAGTTTTACCGTCTAGAGATCGAGTTATTTATTGTAAAAAATCGTATTTTTTCGTAACTTTCCATAAAACCTCGTGTTAAAGTTGCGATTTTAAATACCGAATATCTCGATTACTAGACGGTGAAACCTTCTCAAATTTCTTATCCATTATAATACGATGCTCAAGAAGATTGACGGAAAATTTGAAAAAATTATCTTGGAAAAAATTGTATCTCATGATTTTGCCGTTACTTTGTATATACTATTATGATTATGGCGCGTGAAACTCCTTAAAGCGTTGAAAAAATTTTCATCCAACTTACACCCGTTTTTTTACTCAGCTGCATTATTTCTTTCTGAAAACTCTCGATCGCCCATACTACATTCGGTATGACTCTCGTCTCTTTTATAACTTTGTTTCTTCGGGTGTAACTATCGATTTTTCCTTTAGCTTGATCCTGATTTTCCTGGGAAAAAAAATTCATATTTTTTCTTCATTAATTATTTCTATTCAAACGCGATAATATCGAGTTTTAATCAATTCCGCTATAGTATTTCTTACTTCGGTATGAACCGCTAAATTGTAGAAAGCGCTTTTCAGTGATTTACCAGCGAGTTCGACGAGTTGTATGAATCTGTAACATACGATTCGTATAAAGATACTTTTCTTTTCTTTTATTTACTTCTCTCTTACTATAAACAGTGTTCCGTCTTACTTGACCGCCTGAAAGGCTGGATTCTGCGCCGTTGATTTGTTGTAAAAGTACTTTGTCAGCTCGCCTATGAGTTTGTACAATTGATGAAGATTTCGGAAAGTCGAATCCGTGTTCGGTCCAGGCTTGATAGCCGCGGTAGTCAAAGATTGGAGAGTGTGAATGATATACGATAATTGAGAGCACAGACTTCGCTCCTTTCTGCGCAGTTTATCTCGATCTACACAATTTCGTGATCGTTTTAATTCTCGCTATCGTTCCAAATCCATAATCCAAACAATAGTATTAAATCAATCGGAAAGATAAAAAAAAATAATAATAATTACCCAATTCGTTGCTCAAGCTGGAAGAACCGATGTTGAATTGTTCAGCCTTGAGTCTACCTAAAAGCCACGAGACATTGTTCAATTTGCATTTAATCGCTGCGTTTAATATTCCATGAGCTTGAACGGCGGAAGATTCCGTCAAACATTTGAAATTCTCTTCGATCGTTACGTCGTTCTGCAAAATGGATAATGAGTCGATTAATTGCGAATTTTTCGTATCTTTAAATTATCGTTAGTACGAAGACGCTTACCTTATCGTTGGTACCGAGTTTTCCGCAGAGTTCGATACACAGTTCGTCCGTCGTAGTTCCATTTTCAATGTAGCGTTCTTCGAGCAACGAAAGCAATTCGACGAAAATAACGGCGATCGGAGTTTCGACCTCGATCGTTCGAGCTAATTTTGTCCACCATTCGAAGATTTTTGTTACATTGGCATCCTCGAAGCTTACTTTGTGCAAGAGTATCGACATCGTGTCCAATAAAATAACGGGTATTTTCTTTGGTATAACTTCGTCATCTTTTTCTTCCTCGAAATACGATTCGACCAATGTTTCAAGTGTTTTTAGGAGAGTTTCGGTCTGTACGGGAAGACCTCGAGGTGCTTCGATACCGGCTTTTGTACAAACGCAAATTTTTAACATTATTTTTCACCATTGCATTTACGCGTCTGGATAATTTAAAGATTCTTACAGATTCGACCAAGAAACTTGGGAAGTTCCGAGGTGAAAGACGAGCACACGAGATCGCACAGTTCTTTGAAACATTCCAAGCCCAGAACTCCGGTTAGTTGATCAAACGCGCGTATACGATCCAATTCCGTTACAATTTCTTTGTACAGTAGTCTACGAATGACAAAAGGATTTCAGCGATTTCAAAATTTCGCGGTTCGAAGCGCGAGGCGAGAGATCGGGGATTCCCCGATTTTCGATACGTCGTTACTGCGCATGTCACGAATTCTCTAGATCGACGCTATTGGTTAAACACGGAGTCGTTCCCAAAGTTCATACTTACTCTCCAATATCCAGATAATCTTTTATATGTAAATCTTGATGAGTTCGGAGATCGATGTTTTTGAGGGTTTTAGCATTTTGGATCAATTGTATGGCGGTTTGTAAGACGTAGTGATGAAATTCCGGGCGTTTTTTCAAAAATGTTGCCTGTTCCTTAGTCGACCAGGGGACGGAAGGGCTAAAAAAAAGAAGGAAAATCAGATCTCTATAAAAATTCGTGGATACGCAAAACTCGTGTTAAATAGAAATTACTGACGCGTAGAGTACACATAGTATTTTGTGTATCGTGTCCAAATCCATAATGGTGCTAGGAAGCTTAATGCCACTCGTTCGAGGACTTTTTTTATTCACAGTCGTATCGTTCGCCTCTTTGCCTTTTTTCCTCTTTCCTTCCCCTTTCTTCGACTTGGGAACCCTCTGAAATAAAACGAGGATAAAATATGATCTTTTTTTTTTTAACGTTTCTTCTTGGTACCTTGCTGAAGTCAACCAATACGCTGTAACTCTTGAAAAGACTGTTTATACTCTGCGCAACGTTGACGCTGTCGGTCGACCAGCCACCGATTCTGTAAGCCATTAGAGCTTCGTGAACGTTTATCATGAGTTTGAGCGTTTGCAATTTTTGCTGTGATTTTGGCACGTTGTCCAATAGGTCCGTACGGTCATCCTTGAATTAAAAAAAAAAAAACAAAAAAAGCTTCGGTCTGATTTTAAAGGAAACTTTTATAAATAATTAAAATTGTACGGTAATAACTGAAAGACTGCAACTTTACGATATTCAAATGTTCCAGTTCGGTTTGCGTTATTCGTTTGCAGAGCGATTCGAGAATAATCGATACTTTGTCCAGCAAAGCCGAGTTGCTCGATGCCATTTTTACGTATATTCTCTGCATGACGAATATCAAATCACCAATTGGTTCTTGTAACACGGCCTCGGGACCGTGAATGTCCGAACAGATGTTGAATCTGAGCGGTGGTTTGATGTCTAAATCGTTTTCGTAATAAACGTTGAAATGAGCCACGAGCATTTCCATAACATACTCGGAAAGCTCGGGATTCATCACGACAGCGTCGTAAAGACCTGAACGAAGTAATTTGTTAATTTCTCGTTATCGAAGAAAATAAAAGATATCGTTGATATTCAGGAAAATTGCATAAAAACTATTACGAACTGATATTTTCGTCAAATTTTCTTAACGAAGAACGATCTTTTTTTTGGGTTAAATGTTTTCTCTTTCGACGAACCTTTGTACAAATGTATACGCACGTCGATCTCGTGGGTGAAACAGCGTTTAAGTATGTTCAATAATTCGTGACAAAGAATAGTGTTGCAACGAGCATTGAGTTTCGTCGATTGAGTTCGTCTTTCCAGCGTGACCTGAGTAAATATCGATGTCGAACTCGATGTTCCGGTGCTCGAACTTTGACCCGACTGACTCAAAGCGTTAAGATCGTTGATTTTGAGATTTTTCAGTAAATGCAAAAATCCGATCACCGCCATTTGACGAGTGTGGGTTCCTTTACGATAGAGAGCTTTCCGAAGAATCAAAACTAGATTGTCTCTTATCGTTGCGGAAACACGCATCAGAGGTAATATAGCGTGTAAAACTTGTTTCGCTGCGTCGCCTGGTATCGACATTAATTGCTCGAGAAGCGTGACGACCCATACTTGAGAATCGAGCACGATCAGTGTCATTTTTCGACACAGATACGACATACATTCTACGATAATGAATAAAAAAATTTCGAGTTCAATTGATTTTCAAGGTCCATGATGTAATTAATTTTTTTAATCTAAAGACTTTCCATGATTTTGCGAGGGGCCTATTCTTAGTACGAGTGATATTTTCAAATATTCACGAATTTTTTTTCTCAAATACGCGTAGTGAAAAAAGAACAAAATTCACGCTTTACATATTTAGCAGTTGAGCTCGATTGGAAATACGAATTAAACAGAAAATATTTGTAATACGTAAGTTACGTGTGTAATTTAATAGGATTTGTTTGTTTTACCTGTATATTGCGTAATTTGAGAACCGCAACTGACTATTGTTTCGGTCAATTTTCGAAGAACCGTCGGACCGATTTCGTGACGTTTGCGAATCAATTTTTGGAGTATCCTTGTGCCTATTTCATACAATTGTTGTTCGTCATTTTTCACTCGACTATCATTGTCCATAAGGACGAATGCAAATTCAACCAAGCCGTTAAGTACGAGGTGTCGGTCTTTATTGCTGAGGATAAAAAAAAACGTTTGATTGGCACAGCCGGTACGTTAAGAATCAATAATTATTTGTATAATCGATAGTTCATTTTTATAATATTTTGTTACCTGTTGACGATCACTCGTTCGACAACGTCGACGATACGCCAATCGTCCGATAAAACGCTCCTGAGCCAGACGCTATTTTTTCGTTTCTCGTCGTCTTGAATTTTTCGGCACATGGCTTGTTTCAGTATCTCGAAAATCTGCGGTCATGATAACGAATTAACGAATAAATCGTGAATCTCGGTAATATTGGCTAGATTAACATTATCACGAGTAATTCATCGTTATTACTTGATTTTCATAAATATTATGAACCGAGAGTAGGACGGCCATGAGAAACGGATCGAGAATCGCCTCGGGAGTGTGTATTAATTTTTTTAGCGAAGAGACGAATTCTTTCAGACTCGTGTGATCCAATTGAGCATCTTTATAAATGTGATACAAGACCGTACTTTCCGTTTCCTGAATTTCAGTCAAACTCACGACACCTGGAAGAATACTTTTAGCGTCGTAATGGTATTTCTTTTTTTTTATTAAGATTTTTAAACAATTTTCATCTCATTACGATTAATCTTCTTTTTCTTGTATTTATTACCTATCATATCGATACTTTCGACTGTTTGACTCTCATTGCTCTCGGCGTACTTCGCGGCGAAATATTTTTGTAGCGTTCCAAGCAAAAGTCTACTATTGCGATTGGTACAGAGTCTTAACAACTGATGAACCAGGGGAGGAATTTCGTCCAACGCTACGTCTTGTAATTTGTCGCACAGAGCTCTAATTACGAGTTCGTGATCTTCCTTTCCCAACGTCATTTCCCTGGGAATCCCCCAAAAGTTTGAATTAAAAATTAACAATCGCAGCAAACGGAAAACTTCCAAGTTGAATTTTTTAATAATCTTTTGTACGAGACAAAATTACCCAAACATCTTTGCCAGGGACGTTAGAATCTCGGACTCCCACGAATTGTTGCAAATTGATTTGACGATGAGAGATTTATACTCGGTTCCGGAAACTTCGTTACCTTTATAATTAATGTATTTTTGTTCCTCCAAAACTTCTAGGATAAGAGGCAATATGTCCTTCCAGCTACGATATAGGGTATGAAAGTTAGAAACTTCGACTAACGATATTTCAGGAACTAATTTCACCTCATAAAATCATCGTCATTGAGACGTATCCTATCATTGCAGTATTCAACGAGTTTGACAAGATGTTGTTTGGTATATTGCGGTAAAGCGCCGGTTATGCAATTGACTACGGATTCTACATGCGCGCTGGTGACAGAGGCCTTTCGTAACGACGTCAAAATAGCCTCGACGATCTTTCGTCTCTTCGTCTGTACCTCTTCCTCTTTAGAATCGGGAAAACCCTGCAGAAGTTCTTCCAATACTCTCGGAGCTTCGGCATCGCAGATTCTTTCCGTCAGCATTACGGAAAGCTGTAAGTCCGGAGTGAAAGTTTTTTTTTTTTTTTTTTTTTTTTTTTAATTGAAATAGAAATTTGCAAATCGCTTCATAGTGGACGAGTTATTACTTTAGGAGAATCGAAGTTATGTAAAATGTAAAATTTACGCTGGGGCAATTGACGAGATGTAACGTGCATCTTTTGGTTTGTTTAAATACGTTATTTGATTTGTAATTTTCACGATAATCAAAGTTTTCTCATCATCTAATTCAGTGAAAATGAAGATTGATGGTGAACATTTCTCAATATTTCACCGAGAAAACTTAGTTTCGAGCCGGTAAGCCACAGGTGTTTTGACGAAACTTGACACTAGATGCGCGCTTAACCTCAACGTTGTTCGATGATTTGTGTGAAAATGGAAACAGGTAGGTTTACACTTACTTTATCTGCCGAATTGGTTTCAACGAATTTGCGCACCTCCGAGCGACTTTTCTTCGCTAGGACTTCTTTGAATCGCGTGTACATTATCGTTTATCAACTTTGACACTTGGCAAAATATTCAAAACACAACAAAGTGCGACGCGCGAAACGCGGGATTCACATCGGTGACAGATACTGCATCGCGTTTGTCTTGTTTCGAAAAAGTAGATACAGGTAGAGGCACCGTCGCAATTTGTAAAAGGAAACAGAAAACATAGGTACAGAAGCCTAAGCAGATCAGCGACGCTAGGGTAAAAGTTGAAACCATGCGAGTTGACGCGGTGAGGCGACATCTGTGTGAGTAGTTAGTGAACTATTTATATTTTGATCACTGCGACATGAAGTTAGCTCCGGTAGTGTAATTATATACATGAAGAAAAAAACATATATATACCCTAGAGGTCTAAAGTACGAATTAAAAATATACATTTTGTATAATTATCATTATTAAAAAACAATATTTAACTACCGTGATATTAAAGTTGAGAAATTTGGGTTGTGAGAACTTCTAAAACCTATTTTTTAATTTTTTCTTAAAAACCTATTCAATTATTGACAACATAAATAAATATATATATATGTGCATGTATATAATAATAGTAATAAATTTATTATAGATGCTTATTATGTAATATGCTTACTTAGATGATCTATAGGTAAGGGAGGTTCCAGAATCTGAAATTTCCCATACGATATGAATATCACGCTCTTATTCCCAAATTTTACCATTTAAAAATGTCATATAAAATCATCCATGATGACTATTTCGCATCATGATGACGTGTTGGGGAAACGTCCAGGTCGTTATAAATTTCCACTTGATGGAGGGATGGCTACAGGTGGTGACCATAGCAGGGTGTGAATGATTAATCGATATAACTCGAACTGTGCTACAGTGGAGGATGATAGAAAGCCAGAGATAATTTTGCGGCTTTATAGATTATAATACCTCCCATTTTGCATTAACGCTTCTCCATTTGCACTACACGTTTTTGGAAAATCGTAAAATATGGAAAATTTCCTAATCTCATTATTTTTCATATTTTACGTTAACATAAATAAAAAAATAAATGAATATAAACAAATATTTTTAATGTAAAAAAAAAACAAAAACAAAATTTGCTTAAAACGTAACAATACAACTTGGCTAAACAAACGAAAACAAGATAACATATGAAACAAATAGAATCGAAACGAAGGTTCGAGGATTTCGGCTTACGCTTGCGCTCGTATTCGACTCCGGGTCGTGCAATATCCTCGAAAAAAGTTATCAAAGGCACGTGAATGCAAGCTCGAAAGCTCAAAGCTTAGCCCGATGCACTTACGCTCTTTTTCCGTTTACTGGGAGTCAGATGAGTAACAAAATCCACCGGGCAAACGACCAAAGAGTTCGTCCGCGCGTTTTCTCCCCCTACGCCCGTCTGTTTTTTTACCTTCTTTTTCTCGTACCTCTTTCGCACATTCTCTGTTATTGCATTACTCCGTCGCTCGTACGCAAGCTCTATCTTCTTTTTTTTATGTTTTTCCATCCCTTTTGTTTTTTCGCCCTCGATTTTTAAAACGACCTTTCAGCTTTTCGTAGGTCGTCGAAAATCATTGTAGAAGTACTTCGGGCGAATCGATCGATGCTCGTTTGCAAAACTCGTCGGCATCATCGGTTCAATTCCATTATCGGCCACTCGTTCCCCGTGTCCTTTTCACATATATTGTTCTAGTCCAGTGGAAAAGTGAGGAACGCTTTTTTATACGAGGTTTTCTGCAAGAGGAATTTGTCAGAATTATAGTTCACCCGAAATATACCGTTAGTATCCGGATGTTCCTTGGTCCATTCTTCTCGTCTCGGCGAGTTCTTCAAAACGTTATTCAGTCAATTTTCTGTCGGACGAACGAGAACGGACATGCAGCATCGCAAAAAATCGATTTTTGACTTTTTGCGATTCTCATTGAAATCGACAAAATATTGAATGCCGGTGAATTTTAATCGTTTCTCAAGCTCCAAGAAGCTATGTCGATCGTAAATTTCTCGTACAACAAGAAAATCATGGTTTCGTTTTCGATTTTTCAGATTTTATAGATCTTAAGTGGGTAAATCGTTATTTTGGGGGTTTTTACATTTTTCCCCTCGAAACTCCCGTCGCGTAAACACCCGTCGTGTACGGACCATCAGATTATATATAATTATATGTTCCCTTCGCTACGATAACTTGCGGCCAACTTAACCCGAGTACAAAAAAGTTCACCCCTTGGCCACTCATATGTCACAGAACTAACTCTCGAGGTTTCAACTTTTGTCGAGCTTTGATGATCTCCTCTCCAATCTCTGCTACTATTCCCTGATAGTTGACGTATCGACCTTCCCTCCGTTAGATCACACACACATTCGCACTGTGCAGCCGCGTAAAAACGTGATCCTCATTGGTATCGAAGGGGGAAGCCCCCATGCGTGTCTCCAGGGAACAATAAAACTTTTACAACGGCTGAGTATTAGCATTCGTTGCGTTTCTACCCTGGTATCCTTTTGCTAACCCGTTGTGCAATCTTCCCAAAGTACAGCGAATGAAGTATTCAACTCGGGAGGTGTAAGAGAGAAAAATGTTAAAAATAGGAGTTTCCTTTGTTCGATCGTACGTACGGAAAAAACATAGAATCGCGTTAATGGACTAATTTCGTTCCATTGCCGGTATAGCCGCGGTAACGCAAACTGGCAAGGGTTCTTACGGATTTGCATTGATATGGGCAACGTCGTAGCGTATATGGCTTTTACGTGATACTTCTCAGCCTCCGATCCGAGGGAAGTCGAACCCTGGATGATAACTTCCTCGTGCACTTTAGTCGTTTTCGCTACGTATCATATTTAATATACAGTCGAACTTGGATAATTCGAACCCCAAGGGACCGACGAAAACCTTCAAGTTATCCACGAATTCGGGTTATCCAGGTTCGAGTTATCCAAGTTCGACTGTAATATTGATTTCTGTTTATATTTTTTGTTATTCATTTGTACCAATGCACATGCTTTTGCATTTTTAATGAATTGTTCCACTTTTTCAGCCCTTTCTTACTCGCGCTTCGCGAATCTAATTTGACTTTTCGGATGCGTCTGCTAATGACTTTCTACGCTGTGTGACAGCCGCCTAGGGCATGGGGAAACTGGAAAGAACTAGTGGCAGGTACAGCTGATCCTTCCAAAGTCTAATGTTTCTACAGGGAATTAGCAGGTTCCGGAAGAAGGACCTCTACGCTCAGCAAATCGATGCTCTAGTCAGCACACGGCTAAGCGATCACCGCACCAAGTAGTGGATTACTGTTTGTGTCGATTCTCAAGCTACAAGGACTGTGGTTGATCGGACCTGTCACGTACAACAATAAAATCGTGATTTTGTGTTGGGTTTTTTGAATTTTATCGAGGTTGAGTGGAAAAAACTGTAATTTCAATTTTTTGCGGTTTCTCCTAGAGTTTTGAGATATTGGAAAACCGAGGCGATATTCTTCATCAGCGGAAAACTACCGAACAAATAGGCTCTTCTACACTTGCCTGGGAGGAGAACTTAATTTTTACCTCCGTTGAATCGTATTTTAGGACCGATCGGAAAATTAGGTTCCGAAGACAACTTATCGATACTTCTTAGGACCTATATTGATCGCGAATGTCTCACTGATCACGGACAAACGGGCCACTTTGCTCTCGCATAAGAATTGATAAGTTAAACGTCGAAAAAACGTAAAATTTTGAGCCATCGAGGGAACAATTATGATTTTCGCGTTGTACGGGAAATATCCAATGCAAACCTACCCTTTTATAATAATGATGAGGTAAACAAAATTTTAGTTTCAATCTCACCTTGTCCTCGTTCTGTAAACTTCTTGAATGAACTTTGGAAGCTCATAGCTGAACCGCCCAAGGTTTGGCGAATGATACATTGTCAGTAGTTGTATTTTAACGTCGCATCGTTCGTCCTTCCTCTCGCCCATCAGTGTTCATTGTTAACGCTTTTACAATGAGAAAATTCGATACTATCGGTATGCATTTCCGGGATGTTTTCAAGAGCTTCTCACGAGTTTACCACCGACGCGTTGCCGAGTTGAGACGAAGCTTCCTCATTTGGCTGCAGGATATGTGAAAATTTTGCATTGTTCCCCCCAGGACTATTTTCATCCCCGGAATTAATACTCAAATACTTAGTTACGATAATAACTCTAGGATCGAGTGATTAATTTCTCGGGATACAGAAAACAATGGAAAAATGGCAAAAGGAATGAAAATATGACAAATAAAGTCTGTTTGGCAAAAACGAATTGTTTTTACTTTACTCGAGCATCCCTAATAAGATTCGGAACTTAATATTGTAAATATAACCCTATTAATCTTCATCCGTGACTGTAATAGGTTTCAACCACAAATTGCTGCTTATCTCCCGATGGCTGCGGTGGTAGTGGAGCGCTCTAAACCACTTGAACTACTGCCGGGGGTTTGCCCGACTGCACGCTGACTCGATCTACTGCGAGCCTCCTGAACGGATTGACGAAGTAATCAACGCGAGTGTGTACTACTGGCCACTCCGATTGCGTGGTCCAACGATCAGAGGTGGGTAAACTCGCGTACTTTGGACATCGGAGGAGAGTCACTGGCTGTGTATAGTTCTTCACCCCCTTGTTGATAATTAATCACTTACTCTTGGTGACTAACTGGCACGGAAATCGTAAATTTTTGTTTCTAACTCTAACTACTTAACCTTTTCCGCACGTTATAACATTAATATTGTGTCGAATATGTATATGCTTAAACATAATGTAATATCGGCAGAAAGATTGATTTAGCATTAATTTTAAAAAAATCATATTTTTTCGCTAATTTATTATTAAAAAATTTTTTTTTTTCGTTTTCGTGACAAAATTAAATTAGAGATATTATGGTAAATAATAATTATTATCTTAGAAAAAAGTTCGTTTTTGCGAGTGATATTTAGCGAACTCAAAATAAAATATTTTAGAAACGGTTGAATTTAAAGAGTGAAAATAATTCGTGGAATGTTTTTTCAGTTGGAACTGCAATCAGGGAAGGATTCGGATATTTCCAAGGTATTTATGAAAATACGGAATTGCATTTTTTTAGAATGCTCTCTCGTTCATAAAATTCGAGTCGGAGGATAGGTTTTTCGAAAAAATAATTCTTTTAACGTAACTGGTCTTATCTCCAGGACGAATGTATCTAGTTTGTGCTTAAGTACATACACGCCATAGTACGAGACAGCCAGCAACCACTTGTTGGTTGCGTTGCAGTCTCTCCCTTGCTTCGGAAAACTCGATCAAACTCGAAAATTTATCTCTCCCCTTCACTTCTCTGTCACTCGTCGTGTTTACGAATTTTCTTCTCTCTTCATCGTTCACCCACTTTCTCTCGCACCGTCACACAAACCGACTGTACGCACGACGGAACAAACAAAGACACAAACCCACTAGAAAATCTATTTTCGTACAAATGATTGTAAAAAAATAATTTTGATAATTTAATAAAAAAATTAACCTAGATTTATTCCAAATATCGTTAAAAATAAAAAGAAACAAAATTATCATGAAATTTGATTCAATTATTAAATATTTTTAGTAAATTTGTTTGAATATTAATTAAAACGATCATTAACGATGAATCAAACATTGTCAATTTTTTATTTTCGCCGTTTTTTATTGTAACAAAAATGATTCGTATTAAAATAAAAATTATTATATAAAATTGCACATGGATCTCGCGTCGATTGGAAATGTTTTCGCGTTCCTTCCAAACGTTTCATCGGACATAAATTCGAAAGTCTCTCGATTGATTCGCATCGTTTCCGACTGTGTACAAGCCGCGGGATATTGACTGCCTAATCGTCTTGACGCTTCGTCGATCCTTGTCTAGGGGTGTTTCAATTTTGCAAAACGCTCCAACCGACTGCACAGAAATCGGTAAGGTGTCCATGACAAACGGAACTTTGGACGTCACATCAGACAATAGCCTTTGGGGCTCACTTTGCCTCGTCGTTTCACGATGAATCGGGGCCCCGTTTCGTCGACGGTGCGTCAAAGTTCTCAAATTGATTCCCTGTTTGCAGTAATCTTCTATCCGTTTGTAGTCGACGGATGTTGACTTCCTGTTTTCCTCGGGACAACGACGAAGACGATTCTTCATAATTTTTTTTCCACGAGATGATATCGTTCGTAAGAATTTATTAAGCAACAATAGTTAGTTTAAATTAAATTTACTCAAGATTCGAAAATAATTACTTACTAATTTTATTTACGATTTTTCAATAACAATTACCAATTTTCAATTTACTGGACGAAATTTCTTTTTCTATAAATTATAATTTTTTTAATGAATATTTATATTTAACTTTGTATTGCATTTTTAGCGTTGTCTCCAAGAATTGGCGCGGATTTATTTTTAATAATGAAAACTTTTAAAAAAGGAAAAGAAAACTGCCATCATAATTTTACTTAAATCTTTGTACTCGACTCCGGACTGGTTTTAAAGTCGAGGGAAGAAGGAAAAACACGTGTAAGAGGAGATAAAAAGGGCAAGAGGGCGAGAACGTTTCACGGTAATTTTGCAACGTCCGGGGATACGATCCTGCCACTGGGATGTGCGAGTTTTCTTCTTTTTCTTCCGGCAAACTGCGCGTCAACGGTCCGAGACTGCGTCGCAGATCGACCGTGAAACTAACGTAATTTTCTTTCTTTGAAAACTCTTTTTCCCCACATAATACCGAGAATAAGTATAATGCGATATATCTATGCGTTCCATTCGCGTAGTCGGAACTTTTCTTACTGTCACATGCACGAGCAAAGAATTTTAAATCTATTTCGAGAACGGAATTCGTTTGCTCATGGGGGTAAAAATTTGATTCTCTCTTCAATTTCCCTTATTTTTAAAATTGATAACATAATTTATAACATTATAAATATTATAAAATTGCCATTCTGAGCTGCGATTAAAAATGAAATAAAACTAACAAATAATATTAAAAAAATAGAAACACATAATTAATATCCGAAGAAAATCAACCAAAAATTTTCTTTTTAAATAAAATCAAAGATAATCGAATATTATCTTTTATCAGTGTCAAAATTGTTACAACGAGACATGCCTGTTTACAAGTTTACCAGGATGCACGTTTCGTCAATTTTTCGTGTCTGGACGAAACATCAAGAGACGTGGGCAATGCAGCGAGGTCTTCTGATAAAACTCCGGACAATAGGGGTGTACGGATACAACCTGTACAATACCTAAGGGTAGAAATAGAAAAAAATGTGCGTGGACACGTAACCTTTGGAACCGAGGCGTCGAAACTGTCTCACGAACAGCATGGTTGAAAGTTGAAAGAGAGCAGAAAAAAAGTGTTTCGTCACATTGTTCTCATCTCGCTTCCCTTATTCCATTCAAGGTTGTACAACTGGATAGCCGTTACAGGGTGCGAACAGAGTATCTATTGTTGGACGCGTTTCTCACTTGTAATCCCATCGCAAAAATCTCCATTCAACATTTATATAATAAATCAGCATTTTCATTCAATGATGAAATCATTTCAATCGTTATTGAGAGGGCGTCGTATTTAAATTCGAAATTTTTAATCATATCGAAAGTTAGGAGGTGGCCCAGGTAGGTAGCCACCTTCATAAAATCAAATTTTCTTCGTAAATAGTGGCATTAAACAATTCGATCCTAATTATTTATACAATCGTCGTTTTTTAATATTTCTTGCTTTACTTTTTCGAAGTTTAAACTCGATTTAACTGTTAAAAACGATTTTATATTGAAGACACTAGTGACAATAACATAAGTGCCCCTGCTTGACCTCAAAGTTTTTCACGTTCGAACAAGTATTTCGCCACAACTGAACGGTACATCATTATGCGATCTTGTCAAAAAGAGTCAATTATTTATTTCTACATTATCCTTGATCTCCAGACTTGAAAATTTGATTGGAATAAATCCTTAAACTTCCTGGAATGAGATTAGAGTTGTGACGTTGAATTTCCGTCGGTTTTTCCGTGACACCTAGGGGTCGCCTCAATCTTCGCAGTGTTCCTACGTGAAGGCTATTCGGAATAAAAATGTTCTTGCACCACCAAAAGGTAAAATCGTTGCTAACGTCTTAGGTGGTTATATATAATATAGGTTTACCCATGTGGGTGGATGACACAGTGCTTCGTTTGGTCGTACAAATAGAATCAGTAGAGATGCAGTGTCAGCGTTGAATCAAGATGTTCTCCGTTCAACATTGTTTGTTCCTTCGTCTTCGGCTTTGTCCTCGACTGACAACCGAGTTTCCAGAATTTGCTGCAATAATCAAGCGGTATAGAGACGTATTACGGGCCGATAGTCGTGAATAGAGAGGGAACGCGAGTAAAATAGTTCGTTCTTAATTGGATACTACGAATATTATAGGAATTTAACGTGGGTGTTATCTTAGAAAAAAAGAAGCTTGATGTCCGATTGTTGCCAGGCTAGGCAACTTCATTAGATTTTCTTGGAAGAAAAATCCTGAAAATTATTAAAAAAAGATATTCTTACGAAAGGAAGATTATCTCTAAAGGAAGAGTCCTCCAATTATTTATATTTTCGACAGTATCAATATTTATATTGTCATTATTTCTTCGCGGTTCTTTTATTCAAATTTATTTTCAATAAAATACTATTTTTATTCAATGCTATATTTTCTTATCATTATACTCTCACTATGGATAAAATCTACCACTCCTGTTTCGAAATCGAGCAACAACCCTCGAGTGGGACCATTTGTTCCACTTCAGAAACAATTTTTCGATCAAATTTCAATTACGAAATTCGGTCGATCGCTCATACTATTATATATATATATTTTTGTTTTCAAATTGACCCAATAACGAAAAAATTAGTGATCGTTACGGGTGTTCGATTCACGGATAGGATTCATCGACAAAATCTATGCTAGCGTGAGAAAAATGCTGATATCGTGAAAAGAGTCAAGTTTTGAGGGAATTGGTTGGAACGATAATGAGAGAGGAGGGGGCAGGGTTGATCGTACCACGCGCTCCCCCCTCCATCTGCGCAAGCTTCAACGCTTATTGGTCAGGTGCTTTGGTGACGTAGTCGTGATGCCGGTCTATGTACAGGCCGAAAGCACGCGGAGCGTCAGTCTGCTCCTGTCTGTTGCACGGACTCGGCCTTCTCCTCACCGAACAAATTCTTTATAATTCACGGGAATACATATATTTTTCTTTATTTTGAAAAAATAAACATCCCTTTGAAATTCTCGATTGTACCAAAAAAACAAAATCGGTTTGGTTATTTCGCGGGAAATTCAACGATTTCGAAACTTCGTCACTTTTTGACGTTATTTTTGGTCAAATTGATCGACGGGGAGGGGGTTAAAGAAGCGAAATAAATTAAAAATAAATTAAAAATAACGACGAGCGTAGATAAAGAAAGAAAAGAAAAGATTATCGGTGCGGAAAAAAATCCGACGAGGGGAAGCTGAGGCCACCGGCGCGTCATCGCACGACCAACTCGTCGAAAGGTAGGCCCTCCACGTTATTAATTAATTATACGCGCCGGTTGCGCGTTCCGGAGGGTAAAGGATGCGAAAGACGAAAAAAAAGTGAGAAAGGTTTCCTTTTTCGTTTTTTTTCTCTATCCAACCCTCTTTGCTACGCGATATAGTTGCTTTTTATTATTCTCAGGGGGGTGTTCGTTCGTCGTATAAATATTTTTGCAGTTTTACGTCGATTGCAATTTCAATTTCCGAACGCGGTCTGATTAATTTTTTACGTGGAATGGGGAGAAATTACGTTTTTTTTTTCATTCGATCGCACGACCGTAATTGATATTTTTTAATGTACTAGAATTTTGTCCAGGCTACTCATTCCACGCTTATATCAGCGACTTATTTATTTTTCGCGTTGCTTTTCCATAAAACGAGCTTTTTTTTGGGAACTTTTTTTTTAGTTTTTTTTTACGTCGGGTTTTTGAATCTCATAATTTTGCGAAGCAATCGACGAGGCAATGTTACAAATGACTTCATGGTAGTCAGGATTTTCAAAAAATTGAAACACGTCGTCAAAATTATTTACGAATTATGCGAAATTTTTTTTGTTTTGGCTCATTACGAGCGAGAAAAAATACACAAAGTTGAAGCCACGATCTTCCGAGCCAACGATAAAGCAGTACGGGAGTATTTAACGTTGTTATTAAATCCCGAAGATTTTCGATGTAATTATGAAATGTAAGCCGCGCGATTAATTCGTTCGAGTTCGTACGTTACGAAATTTAATGAAAAATTTTGTCGTATGCGCGACCATCGTGGTCAACGCACAACGTAGGACCGCAACTCCGCAGAATCGTAATGAAATTTTGGAAAATTTAATTTTCCCCAGCCAAAGTCGACCGGGACAAGCCCTGGAACGTGCGACGATACGATTAAGTCGACGGTGGCCCAAAAATCGTTTGGTAACTCCGCGAAAATCAGTTACCCTCGGTCGACCTGTGAGTGTTGGGTCACAGTTCCGTTTTATAATTCGATCGAACGTTAATCATACAAAAACATAATTCGCGCGATTAAACGACTTAAAAATTATTCATAAAATTTGAAGAAATGCAAATAAATATAATAAATAAATGGAAAGGGTCATCATTAATGCGACTCCCTCATAAGGCTTTCCCTACGAGGAGGCAATTATAAAAAATCAGGGTATCCATCTTCCTAAAAGGAGCGTTGTTAGCGAGAATAAACAATAAGGGAAAGCCGTGTAAATTATTAATTCAAAACCAAATTGTTTCTCGCTGTTAAACGATCGATGGAGGTTGGCCGTCCAATAATTACGATCGCACAATGTATACGTGAGAGTCAATTCCCTGTGACTCCTTTCGGGCCAATTAAAAACGATATTATCATAATTAATATTGCAATTTCGAAATATCATCATAAATTAAAATAAACGAAAAAAATGATTATTGCAATACTGTCGACGTATCGGAAATATTTGTTTCGAAAAAAAAGTACAGCGATGGCAAAATACAAATTTGCTCGATATAAAAAAATAAAATCGCTTCGTCCATCCGATTTTTGTTATCAATGAATTTTCCTCTCTACCTCTTTTCTTTATTGAATGCCCACTAGCAAAAAGTTCGATTTCACATCGTAAAAGTACTCGAACCGGAACGAAAAAAATTAATCGAATTTTCATATTCCTTTTAAGTACCCTTTGACTATTACAGGTCTTGTTTTGATTTTTTTTTCAATTTTCAGTTTTACATTTTTCCATCCTCATCATCGTCGTTGTTAGCGTTCTAGGATAACGAGAGTCGTAAAACAACGATATTCGGTTAATTGACGATTATGAGCGAGAGAGAGAGAGAGAGAGAGAGAAAGAGAAAAAAGAGAGAGAAAGTAGATCGACGACAGTAAATTGGAAAATGTTCGTTCGAGCTATTTTATAAGGCCTCGGGGTGGCTTTTGATCACTCGAGTGAACCCTTTGGCTTAAGTGAAACGCGATGTATAGCTGGGAATAGGCGTACACCGTCTGTTACCCATTGAGACGAGCTCGGAAAAGTATGGCCTATATAACGTTTGGCCGACCATATCGTTCGTTCGTCGTTAAACAATTTTTTCCCTTCGTTTTTTTTCTTTCCATTGTAATATCTTCGCTAACGCGATTCTCCTCCAGTCCATCGCATAATTATTGCGAGAATGAGCGACGAAAGATAGTAAAGAAAAAAAAAAATTTTAAAAGGGAATGAAAAAAAAACGTACGATACTTTTTCTCACGGAGCTTCGATACGGATGAGATTTGTTCATCTTCTTTTTTCTTATCTTTTTTATTTCCCTCGTTCTCTTTAATCCGGGTTTCACCAAAAAAATGTGAAACAGGTATTGGCGAGGACGTTTCTCTTCCTCGAGGAAGTACCTTTTCCTCTCGATCGCGTATCTCGCGATGACCGAATTTGCATTGGGAATGAAAATCCTGGGGGGCTGCGAGGGAGATACACGCGGTATACTTATCACAGTCGTGACTACAAATCGAATAACTTATCTCAAAGCGAATCGCCGACGGTGAATTAGACTGGAAGAAGACATTGCGCAACACGATCCTGGAATACGCGTTAAATTATTGAGTTTTGATAAAAAAAAATAACAACAAAATACGACGCAAAAATTAAATATCGATTTTAGTGCCAAAAACGACGAAATAAATATTCATTTTAACCTCTATTATTTCTATTTTTATGAATTTTAATTAACATTCGCAAATATTTAATCAACAATAATTTGTAACAAATGGACAAACGTTTGAAAAAATAAAGAAACCTGAAATTTAATTTTTATTTCTGTATTTACTTTTTAAATAAATAAATATTGGTCGATAATAATATAATACTGTAGATTCGATCAATTGGCGTATTAACGTAAAATTTCGATGTGAGGATATAATTGAATTATTCGTGATTTTTTTTACCACATTCGGGTTTTTCGCAAAAATTCATTTACGAACAAAAAGGTATTTTGCGACAGTTAGGAGAAAAGGCAGGATGAATTTTTGGAAAATTGTAAATAATGTGCGAGTTGTTGGCTCGCGTAGTTCGCACCTTGGGTTTATTACACGCGTTCTTACCCCCTCGGAAGATTCTCTTTAGCCGAGCAATGCCTCGAGCATCCAGTTCAGTTTACTCAGTGAGAGGCGAACGGTGCCCGGAACATGTGCCTCGTGCATTATTCACAGACTGTGCAATCTATATATATATATATATATATATATATATAGCTGCAGGGATTTTGTTTATATACCTATTCGCGTAGACATTGGTTGTTTGAACGAACTGCATGACCGGAGCTTCACGGTAAGAGAATTAAATATTTCTTAAATAAATAATATAAATGAATAAAATATATAAAATAACAAAAGACGCGATGAAGATATTCGTAAATTTTTATAATTCGTGGAACAAAAACCTGATGATTTTTCGTATTCAAGGGTAGAATTATGATTTTTTTTTGTATGAGAGCAAAAAATAATTTTTGTTACAGTAACGTGTATAGAATTTTTTTCCGAAGTATTTAAAAATTGATATCCCCGCAAAATCGGGACCGAGTCCAATCAAACGTATAGAAATAATTAAATATCATTATCGGTGATTTGCTAATTAATGTTTATTTTGACATGGTTGTACGTCGAGATATTAAATTTCGCGTGAGGAATATCTCATCGTTGGTAACGAATAAACATTTTTCGGATTCATCGAAAATACGAAACGTTTGTCGAATAATCTCGTACAACATCCGATCGTGGGTGCGATTTGTCAGAGTCACTTCGAATTGATCGCTACGAGGATATAAATTTTCCGTCGTACGATGAAATTACTCGCGATAATTCGTCATAGGTATTACGACTCGATCAATGTGTTTGCCATTTGTTTCGTACAATCGCGGATCATCGCCGGAACAAATGTCCTCGTTTTCCGACGCTTTTCTTTCGCCGATCGACCCTCCGTCGTTCTTTCGTAAATTATTGCCGATCGCTTTATTGTTTTCCTCTCCGTCGTTCCGACCGTTGGCAATTTGGCGAGCTTTAATCGTGAAAATTTTTCATGATATCTTGATGAAGCAATCGAAAAATCCATTCTAAATATTTTTATAAAGGGGTAGTTCTTTAAAGGGTTAATTGTTCTTCAACTTTCCGTTGAAAAAAACAAAATTTCCTCGTTAATGTTGATAGGAACACTAGCTAAATCTTTCATCGCTAATGAGGGGTTGTACTGTGCAAAAAAAATATTTAAAAAATAACAATCTGCTCAAAAAATCAATTATCCATGAGTCGAATTTAAAAATCGGGTTTAAAAACAATTGTCGATCGTTATATTATTTTTCAATTATCATTATAAGTAATGTTATATGTAAAACTGTATAAAGGAACTTCCACGATACAAGATAATTAACGTACGATAAAAAATATCGAAAAACCGTAATGTCGACTATCGCGGGTTTATTCTTTTGGGAAAAAAAGAAAAAAAATCAAAAAAGTATACAAAATTGGACCTTTTCTCTCACGCAACCACTCGCGACGTTTTCGTCCGTACCGGACGACCTTTGTTCGTCCCGAGGGTCCTGATCCCTGTGACGGTACATATATCTTTCCGTTTGTCCGATGTGCAGAGATTCCGCGTTGTTCGTTCTATGAATTTAAAATGTCCCAAAGGTCAAAAGGTGGAGCATTTAATATTTAAGCGAAAATTTGTCGCGAGATCACGGATATAGAAAAAAAAACTAAAAAAACAGCCACGATCTCTTCGTTGAAAGAACGACAAAATTTCTGACGTCGATGAAAATAAAAAATTTTCATAATAAAAATACGAAACTGACAATAAAATAATAAAAATAAATTGGACTATATTTGTGTTCGAATATTTGCATGAGCACGAGTGTGAGAAACTTACAGAGCGAAGTGATGAAAATGGTGGTGAACGAAATTTCGGCGATTGTTGGGTGGGTGATTGGACCGAGGGCGTCGCCCAATTAAGGGTTGGTAGTCGATCAGCTTATATTTTACGGAATTCAATTCGTCTCCATTCCAGAATCGCTCTTATCTTCTGTAACGATAGCCTTTAGGCAGATTTTTTATTCGATAAAAATTAAGCATATTCGGTGAAATGATTTTTTTTGGTTTATTAACGGTCAATATTTATTTGACAGAATTACAAATGCTTTTGTTTAATCTGATTTCATTGAACACATAACAATTTATTTACGTTCATAAATAATTACAATAATTAAAAAATGATTGTTTGTTTTCTGTAAATTCTACAAAATTTGGATTTTCATCCGCCGGATCTTGAAAACGATACAGATATGATGATATTTATGTAGAATGACGCACGTATACTGTTGACTGATGTGTCGAGGGATCGGGTCAGTTGGCGAGGGTGGAAAAGGGGTTCGGGCGATACGTCCGGTATCCGGAAATCCTCTTCGGCATTTCGCCCTGTACTCTCCCAGAATTCCAATTCTAGCGTATGTCGAGTTGCGTGGGCGTCTTCCGAATTATTGAAGATGCCAGTCCTGAAACGTAGATAGATCAATTTGTCACATTTCCTCGATACAACCCACGCATGGCGATCGGAATGCTGACCGTATTTGAATTTGGATTGTCAAAAAACATCGAAAAGTCATTAAAAATATATACAAACGTCGTGTTATTAAGAATTTTAATTCGCGAGAACGTGCGTAAGCGAAATGAATTCAAATAATGAATGATTTCGCGCCACCGTAACGTTGCTGTTAAATTTAAACTCCTGGCATAATTTGCTATCGATTACAAAAAATAGTCATAGTTGTATTGAATATGCTCGATATAATTTAGTTCAAACACTGATTTATGAAAAATGATTTTAATTACTGAACAAATTGGATAGAATTGTTCTTCGTATTTTCTGCGGGAAATATTTATCACATAGCCCAGAGCTAAAAAGAATTCCAGGCGTCCGATTCGCGTGGTCGATTCCAGAGGAGATTTCAATGCGTCGTCGTAGGAACACCTTCTGTACAGTAGTGTGTATACATTAGGGATAGCAGTTTATCGCCAACATTTCTTGCAATTCCCACAGGAACACGTTTTTATTGATGTCACGCGTTTCGATATCACAGTTTTTCAAATAGTTGTGGTAAAGTACAAGTACAGACAAATAATAATAAAAATATATAATATATATACAATATTTTATTTTAGAAGAAAACAAAGTATGTTAATGAAAAATCGTAATGCAAAGAATTTAGGAGAACCAAAGGTATATTTTAATACTGTAACAGGGCCTGAAACTCAACTTATTAATTACCTCATTACTCATCTATGACTAAGTTTTGTAACTTCGAATTAAGGTTCTCCCACTTTTCATTCAACTTTGAAAATGTTCATTGTAAAATACGTTGTGAATTAAAGCTTTTAAAGGAATTTCGTAGTTTCGCAAAAATCTGTTTGCTCCTTTCAGATCTGATTTGATACATTTTTGATGTTGCATGTACAGGGCTAGATTCGAGATGGGCTGTACAAAGCAATATTGAAAAATGTCTGCCAGTGAATTTACTGCGATATTTTTGTGCTCCACATTTTTTTCGGGGTTTCGTTTTTCTGAATTTTTGTTTTGGTCGACAAATATTTGGAAACGTACGACG
Organism: Netelia inedita; assembly: GCA_964017225.1. NCBI lineage: Eukaryota > Metazoa > Arthropoda > Insecta > Hymenoptera > Ichneumonidae > Netelia > Netelia inedita. The sequence continues at coordinate 9,703,035 of OZ024925.1, forward strand.
AATAACTTCATATAACTTCGTTGTATACGAACCTGAGGATTTTTTTATCGTTAAACTATTTGGTTGACAAATATATTTTTATTTTTTCGGATTCTTGAAGTCGGGAGAAGTTTTCAAGGGTGCTATCATCGCTGAAGTATTCGGCTGTCTCATATTTTATAGTCGCGCTATAAAAGATTCGCAAAAATATTTCCTGCCTCTGCACAAAATCCCAGCAAACGGTACGCGCATGCCAATTTTTTAATTCTTTAAAGCTTGGTCGCCTGAAGTAGTGACTTTTGACGTCGAATTTTTAAGCTACGTTTTCATCGGAAACGAGCATCAAATTTCATTTTATCCAAACGGTCCCTTTTTCGTACAAAGCTTTATTTTTACCAACCGAGCAAAACCCCCAAACCCGGAATTTTAAAAAAGCTTGTCAGTCTGCAGCCCCGATTATATCAGATTTAAAAAAAAGTATTACAATTACGAAACAGTGAGCGTAACAAATCTGCAAAAATTAAAAATAATTGGCTGACAGTCTAAAAAAACATTTCATAGAAGTTGTCGGATCTTTCGGAATCTTTTTAAAATCCAAAAAAATATAGAGATACAAACAAATTTCCGATTCGACGATGAATGTTGTCCGGACCACGAAGAATTTAATCCTACGATAAGACTGTTCGATTAAAAACGGACAAAAACGGACTCAGGAAATATCTCGTATGGGGAATGCAACGCGAATCGATAATCGATCGATTCCTAGGATTTCAAGAAAATCGTGTTAAAATGAAAGTGGTGTGCGCGATATCGTTTTGTTACAAATCGAGGGATTAAAGGTTACAGGCGCATTCGTAAACGCGACGCTAGAGCATTCGAATGAAGGGGAGGGAAAGTGGAAAACGAGGGGATGGATGAAGGAAAGGGAAAATACAATTTCGAGGCTCTTAACCGGTAATCGGACTAAGCAGGTAAGTTTTCTCGTTGCCGTTAACCGTGTCGCTAATCCGACGGTAATTGGATGCCAGCGGGTTACCGTCCGAGCTTAATTCACCCGCCCTTTTAATAAACGGTGCGCGTTTCTGGCCACATGATAATAAAAAATAAAAAAGATTTTAAACCGTTCATAAAGAACGATTTTCCGACGGAGGGAAAAAACAAGATCGAAAAATGTCGGAAGCATCGGAATATTGCCGTAAGAGAGAAACCGAGCTTAACTCGGTTCCAATTTTCATTAATTTCGAAGGAATATAAATCACTTTTTTACTTTGATCGATTATCGAATTTTTCTCAATCGTTTAGGAACGTTGAACGTATTGATAAAATTGGAATATGTAACTTAGATAAATTTCACTGCTATGATTGGGGTTACTGATTTTTTTTTCTTTGCGAGAAATGTGCTAATTTTCTTTTTCAAGTTTTAAAACGAGGACCAAGGGGATTGACATAAACTCATAAAGTAACTTTTCTAGTCGCCTTCGTCGATGAAAATGCAGGGCGATGTTATAATAGAGGAGGATGTGGGCGAGATAGGGTCGAGCCGGAAGGGCGATGGGAAACAGGGATGAGAGTTTGCTAAACCAAAAACCAGAAGTTGATGAAACTGTGGATAATGGTATTCTCGTGTCGAGTCTCACACGGCTCCATTGCAATACCCAGAGGTCACGAGGATTTGACAAAAGGTTGGTGCTTGACCTTCATCGTTTCTAGAAATGCAACCCCCGGAACGTTCTGTGGTAAACGCGACCATATGGTAGTAGGGGATTGAAGCCAGATCTAGGGAGGTTGCATTACCTGAGTCATCTGAAATTTAATCTCGACGAGTACCTCGACGCGTCATTTTACTCATGACCTTGCCCAAGGTCACGAATGTGTAAACGGGGTGGCTAAGAGAAATGAGGGTGTAATAAGCACGAGGGACTAATCGTTAACTCGATGACCGTCGTCGATTATACAAAATTCAAAAAAAATTAATTTTTCGAAAATTGTATTTTTCCACAGAAGATTTTTCAAAATTTGCATCGATATTCTTGTAAAACATCATATAATTTTTTTATGGTTAATTAGACACTCATACAGATGTTATACGTAAATAATATCGTACATCACGTCAAGTAACCTCGACGAGCTCCCACGTTTCTACCCCGAGGCGGATTAAGTTTCCATTTTACCTGGCTTGAACCTTTGTCCGTTGTCTGCAGTGTATGAACGCGCCGAAGCTTCTTCAACAAGTCGCCCTCTACGTTAACTTTGCTCTGCGATCTCTTTTATCTTGTCTCAGGTGAAAAGTCGTATTGCCCGTAAGTTCGAGGATACCATTTTTCTGAGAAAATTGTTTATCGACGTTTTTACCTCGAGAGATAAAAATGTCGGGTATATAACTTTCGTTCACGAACAGAAACATTTCTAGATATACGCACGTGTAATACCTTCCACAACTTTAATTCCCAGAAATTGTTTTATTGCAATAACTTTTCGCGAATCAAATATTAAAAACAAACAGCAAACATTTAAAAAATTTACGTGGTCACTTATTTTTCGTTTTCGGGAAAAATATATTACGCAGGACATTAGAGAACGAATATATGAAAATTGTAGATAAAAATCGTGGCGTGAAGAAGAGATAATTTGTTCTAACGAATTTAAAAACAGTATATGTACGAGAAATGGTTAATTATGGAGAATTACATAAAATTGAATTCGTAACATAATTTTCGCATGCCATTTTATGGCAATGAGTGAAAAAGGTTTGTAATACGAGAATTATTTTATTCCTTTAAAGGGCGCGTTAATATGCAATGCGAGTAAAAATTAACAACAATTTCATTAGCGAGTTTATATCACAGTAGTTCTGTACGTTTCTAGTCCGCGTTCCGACTGCATAGGCCCGAGGGACTGTCAGAGAGTGAGAGATACTGAGAGGGTGAGAGAGACAACTCAAGGGTGAGTTGTATTCTCGGTTTCTACGATAACCTTGCATGGAATTAATGCAGCAAGCTAAAACTTTCGTCTCGGGAGGATGTATCTTTATAAATCTGCAAACAACGAATCGTTAAAAATAATAAAAAGATAAAAAAAAAAAAAATTAAAAAAAATAAAAAATATAGAAATATATATAGACGCTTTTTTTATATATAGAAAAATATATGTATTTTTATATATAGATATATTTTTATTACAACTGTTCCAAGTTGGTTCTCGACTACGTTTCATCGTCGTTTACGCATGGGTCTATGTAGAGTTCCTTACCAGCGTTTCGTGGTTCTCGCCACGTCACGTGACAATATTTAGATCATTAACGGCTGGCTAGAAGGGTGAATCATAACCTGGAACTGAACGTCGCTTTTTGCATTTCTGCTCCGTTCTACCGTTCAATGTTTGCCGCCTGACGACGAGTGGTTAACTGCTACATTTGGCACTGTTTACACATCCCTTATTCAACAAGCAGGCACTTTGATCATTCATTAGGCGGAACAGCCCTTTCAGAGTTTGCCAAACATCGCGCTTACTGAATAAACTAGTAATCGTTGACGGTCTTAATGGAGGAAACTTGAGCAGTTAAGGCTCTTCGCTCTATGGTTATTTTTATCACAATCGTATTAGCTTCGTAATTATTACCGAGCTGGCCAAAAGGTAATTGTGTAATCCATCGACTCTTATGTTAAGTAGGTACTTGAAAAAAAACATAGTGACTTTTTGGCCCATTTAATATTTTGCAATTCTTCCAATTTTGACTTTCTTTAATATTTTCTTTATATTATTGTGATAATATTACGATGCAAAAAACTTCCTAGTTTGAAAAAACCTAACGACGTCCAAATACCGTATTAGGGGTGGCGATGTAAATGAGCAGGATATTTTTTTTATTACCGGAAGCAAATGTCCATGTGTATATTTCCGGTTTGCCCGAAGCTCCTCGACAGAAATACTCTCAATCTTTTGTGCAACGGTGCCTCTGGGACATTTTCATTTTCCCAGAGTCGTCAACTCTATTTTCCTGGTCGAGGGGTGTAGATGCGACCGAGGGGGATGATACAGTGAGCCCGACGTGAGTGCACCCACTTGCGAGCATTCTCGACAACGAGGTTTTGAGTATGTAGGAATGTTTCAACGACACAACGGTGTTATATCGGTAGTCGAAAAAAAGTCCCATGGGCGAATGATAAGGCTATCGCTTTATTTGCGTTTCTTTCCTTTGGCGATAGCCGTAAGAATGATAAACTACCCTTATAAAAATGACAATGAAAGAAAACCGCGAAATGGTCGTGGTCGAACGACTCACATTTTGTACTGAATGACAAATTTCACCCCTTTTTTCATTGGATGAAAAAGCCACCCCTTGAAACTTCGTAATAATGTCGAAATATTAATAAATTTTGTAATTTTAAAAAAAGTATTTTCGAGTAATTGAACTTGGTCTCGCTCGCTCATCCGGATTTCCGGAAAATTATGACGAAGAATGTTCGCAAGCAGCCTCGTGAATGCGTAAATGGATTTTCGAAGGAAATTTCGTCCGCATCGCAACGAGGATTAAAAGATTGTTTTTTCCGCTCTCCGGGGGTAGTTTTTACCGGAATGTGGAAGAATATTAAATTGACTTCCCATTTAAAAGGGATGAAATTATGATGAATCTCTACGAGCGGAAATATATGTTTTCATTATAATTTTTCACACGGTCAAGGGTGCACGGTGAAGCTATTAATTTAAGTAGTATCTTCAATTAAATATTTTACGAGTTTGACTTCGGAAAAGGACGTTTGCCCTTTCCATGAAAATTATTTACTCGGGGCAAATAGATCATCGCTAGTAAATCGACGAAACCGTATTACGTCTCGTTTGGTCGACGACGATGGGGTTAAATAATTATTTAAAAAATGCATTACTATTATATTGACAAAAACGAGGTAAAAACCATCCTTCGCTGAAATTTCCGAGAAAACTCGTGGGCGTTTGATTAAATTACCCGAAAGTATGAGAAAAAATCAATTGATTCAAAGTCTATGCAGAGTTTATGCAGGTTTATAAACAAAAATTGTCAACGTATCTGAGTGGGGTGAAACTTTTCGACAACCGACACGATTGTTAAGGGTTGAAGGGGTGAGCTGGTCGTTTCGAAAGTTAATGATTATGACTTCATTAAAATAACGAAAAAATGTGATTTAACAACGATTAAAAATAATCATCCCTTAACGAAATTTCACACGCGAAATCCGAGCGTGATTGCGAATCGTGGGTTTTGAATTATGGGTCGTTTAAATCGGTGGTGTACGCCATAAACGTTGTGCGTTAAACGCATAAATGAAAGCACGCCGAGAACTGATTAGGTCCATACGTACGTAACACAAAATACATACGTACCTACCGTCATACGCGACGCACACGTGAAAGCCGATTACCGACGAATTTCCCTCTACCGGTGTTAATGAGAAATTACATCCTAATTACGTTAGTTCAGCCTCGCTCCGTGACGCCATTAGTGAAGACCAGAACGAGAAATATATAACTTTACCACCGCCGAGGAAGATGTTTCTCGCTGCTACGTGAGCTCGTTCGTCATCCCCCCCTCTCTCTCTCTCTCTCTTGGAGAAAGAAGAATAAGGAATGAGTTACGTTCCTACGTTACTGTGACAGTAGGATTCTTATCCTTGCCCGCTTTGTCACCAGGACGATGTCGAAATCGAGATTCAGCAAGACGCGTTGCACGAGTCTGTGATGCGAACGGCGATTTTCCACGCGCACGTGCGTGTCTTTTTTTACCGGTCGTATTTTCTTTCCATCCCTTACAATATCTTGGAGTGTATATTTGCCTGGCTGATACGACGTTTGAGTAATTTCATCAATTTTTTTAAATGTCGTAATGATAAGAATGAAAATGAAAAGATAAAAAAAGATACATCATAAAAAAAATAATAATAATAATAATAATAATAATAATAATAATAAATAATAACGTGGTTGAAAAAAGTGCAGTTGTTTTGCAAGCGCAATATGCTTGATTAATCTCTTACTCATAAAATTAGATTTTTATCTCAACGAATCGCTTTGATAAACGTCGCGTTAAAAATAAATCCGGAAGTGGTGCATCCGCGGAGCCATCTAATTTCTCGTTTGGCGGACTGAGTCCACGGGGATTGCCTCGGCACAGACTATATCACTTCAACCTGATGGTTTGATAACAAAATCTGTGACCGAGAAAGAGGGGGGAACGAAGCGTTGTTACGAAAGTAGATTTAGTTCGTCGACGTCAGACTTGTCGACGGATCTCTACCGCCCACGCGAAATCCCCGGATGCGACGGTCGCTCTCGTTCGGCTCGCAATCTCGAAGTGCGAGAAATTAAAAACAGACGGATACAGCGCGAGAAAAACTTTTGACAGCGTGGGTATATTTATGTTTTTGGGATACATGCAATTTTGTTTTCGCACTTTTGAAATATCGTTCATCGGGTTTATTCTCCACTATTGCGAAGTTTCGAAGTTTCAAAATGATATTTATGGCTAGAAATTTAGAGAAATTTTACTAAAATCGCTGTAATATTGATTCTCGTTGAACTTGCAGTACCGAAAAATAAATTTGACCTTGTCCCGAGGGTCTGAAGCACTGGAAGTGTGATGTCTGAAGTTTGTTTACTTTAAGGGAGGAAAATTTGTTCGCATCCAACGTGACGTTTGTGGGTATTTGCGGAATCGGAAAATCCCCGTACAATACGGATATGATATTTTTACTCCTATTTTTTTGCAATTTACCGGTCTAAAATCGAAAAAAGTGAGGTTTTACATTTTCATTTTTTGAACGGCAAATACCGACAAGGCAAGAATGAAAGTTTGATATTCGTGTTGTGCGAAGAATTCACGAGGCTGTAAGGAAACTTTACAGGCATTTTGAACGAAGACAACATTTCGTCCCCCAACCTACCCCTAGTCCTAAAAGTATATCACTCCATTTGACCATTGACAATTTAAGGGGGTTGGAATTTTTTGACGGCCAAAAAAGGGTTTAATAAGCATGCACTCACTCAGCACATATCAGTAGAAAAAACAAGAAATAAGGAATCTCGTAAAGATAGATGGCGGCTCGTGCATGTCCCGAAGTTCTCATTTCTTGTTAGATAAATAGCTAGAATAGAACGGATTTTTCCCACACGTGTGGGCCGTATCCCGGAGGTATTTCTTGCCTGTTTGCGAATAACCCTTCAAGAGTCGCTTTCCGCCCTATAAATATACGCGCGAGATCGTTCCACGAGAGTTGGAAAAATACACGCGACAATATACCCGGAGAATATTCGCGACAAATAGATGCATTGTATGATGTTTCGCATAACAAATATTGCAATTTCACATTCTCATGTACCAACGGGATGTAGAAAAGCAACGAGTTATTCGGTAGAGAGATAAACATATCAACAGATGTTCATAGGAACACCTACAGTCTATTTTCCCGTAACTTAACATTCGCGGTTCAACATTTATTTCCCCACTCTGTTCAATTTGCAAAAATTATATTTTCATCTTGCACAAAACAAGTTCAGCAAGTGGAAGATATTTGACTTATTGGAATAAATTTTAATTAATGATAATTAATAATAATTATTAATTTGTTAATTCATTATGATGAATTTGTTTATTGTTTATGAAAGACTTTTAAATTGTCGATGATTTATTTACTCGTAGCAGCATTTTTTTGGTAACTTATCGAAGATTGTTTTATGGGAAGTTGGACTGTACGTCGCTCAGCTGTGTGCCTGTTCGTACTACTGTGGAGTGGTGGTTGGTATTGGTGGCTTGGCGGAAACCTTCACTCTCGAGTTCCAACCACATGTTGGTGTAACACATAGTTGTGTCGATTTAACGCTGACGTGATAAAACCACCCTCTCTTCATCTCATTCACTCCCTATATATGTACACACATAGATATGCATTCCCTCCCCTCGACAGCCCAGTATATTACATAGCACGATGGCGATAGAAATTCTTCTTGAATACGACGTTATCGGTCGTACGAATAAAACTTCGTACACAAAACAGTAAATATCGGAATCATACCTGGACCGATTTAATGATATTGGTTTCCACTTTTTCCATGGTTTACGCGAGGGCAGATGAGTCGCGCGATGCGCGTTCGACGTTTTGAATTATTTCGTCATGTATACGAGATCGAATTTGCCAGGATGTAAATGTAACATGAATTAGAATATTATGCATACATGAGTGTCTATCATATATGGAGTCACAGCACCTACTACAGTAATAAACGATGAAGGGTAATGCGTCGATGGAGGTGTAGTAGGTGTGTGAATTATATGGAATGAAAATATTTGTTTTTACAATAGTTTACAATAATATCCAAAATTTTATTCAATAAATGGTTCTATAAATAAATATTTCTTTTTCAAATTGGCACTGTTTAGTTAAATTATAAATTTTCTAAACTTTATTAAATAAAGAATTAAGTTATATTTTTATCGCTACGAGCAATTTGGATTTCATGACACAACAGAGATAGTAATGACATTATGTCGTCGTAAGTTAACTTTGAGAACGCATCAGGCATAACAAATGATACATATGAGTCTGACCTATTGTCGATTATTCTACTTGTGCACTTTAACCGCACTCATCGCCTAGGGTATCGTTGAAAATTACTGACAGGGACAAATTAATATACGTGGGAGATACGGTGCTCTCTAACGTTCTGTGTTTAGGATAGGCTAAGTGGAACAAGCCCTAGGGGGATGAACGAGAGCATATCGAGAGACGATGCGTATAACTTTCGAATTTTGCACAGACCTCTATTCACTTGAGACAGACTGAACGAAGTGTCAACATAGTTACGTTGATTCTAGAAAATGATTATTTTACTTGGAGTGATTGAAAGATGAAAATAGAAATTATCAAACGAATCGATAAGTCTGGTTTTGCTTACTCAACAATTTACACCCTGGACTCGTTGAAAAGGATAAGAAAACAATCGCTCGAATCTTATAGTTTCGTGCCACGATAATATCCACGATGATAAGGGATGAAAAATGATTGATAATAAAAGAATGTATTTCGCTCGTTTAAAAGTGAAGAAACTATAAATTTGATTTTATTATGATTCTTTGTATCGCCATTTTAAATCGACCCTATTTTTGTTATCGTCTTTCCTCTCGTTTTTTTCGTCGAATGTAAAGACGTTTCTATTTTATTTTATTTTTTCGAGTCGACATTCCATTTCGAGAATAAGGGCAGCATATTATTTTTATTCTTCGCGCTTTCAAGTCGAACTATTCGAGCACACTCTATGGCAAAGAGTTGGGAGCTCGTGTCGAAAGCCGTTTCGGGATTGAAAGAAACGCTCTGTTTAACTGACGACGTGAGAAGGTGAAAAACCGAAAGACGAAAGAGACGTAGAAACGACGCGTCAAGATACTACGAGGGTCGTTAGGACGCGAGTGCTTGAGGGGTTGTAAGAGGGTCACTCCTCGAGGCAGTCACTCTCGCACTCGGACATTCGCGAACCCGAAGGCATCGAGCCTCGAGAATGTGAAAGCTAAATCGCTTTTTCTTTCATATCGCTAAATTCAACGTTCGCCAAAGAGGGCGGAAAACACGTTGCGATTTCGAATTCGTCGATTCATACATTTTTGACACCGTTTCTGTATTCGTGTTTTTTTTTTCTTTTTAAACTTTTCATTGAAAGATTTTTTGGCGGTTCAATATTTCAAAAATTATTTTTTAACGTTCAATGCATTTTCATTTTCTTCTTTTCTCACATAAACAATTTTTTATTTTCATCTCGTTCTATTTCGATGATCGTCAAATCTGTTAAGATCTCAGTGTATATTTTAAATGATTTTTTTTGTTACCAGAAATCGACAGAAATTCAGAAGAATGATAATCGAAAAAATATTAGTATTTATTGGTAAAAGCGATTATGTAGTAGAGTAATCTATAGGACTTCCGGTCGACCGTAGAAAGAACGAGGAAAAGACAACGGTTTAAGCTCTTCCTCGTTCCTCATCATAGTAATGCACGTTCTTTCGTTTTTATGGCTCACCGACGACCGGTTTTTACGTTCGGTCATTCTTCTCGTTTTTTCTCTCATCCAATTTTCCCTCTTCACACACGCGCGTCCTCGAACGCTCCTTCGCGACATATCTTTCATTTCGACGAAAAATAAGGATTTTTTTACGCGTGGAAAAACAATTTCTGCGAAAGTCTCTATGGTTTAGGGCAATTTTCGTTTTTTCCTTTCTCATACGTCACGAGATATCTTTTTTCAGCATTATTATCCATGGTATTTACGAAACATATCACACAAGATTCGTTCTTATCACAATTCAAATTCAATCCTGACTCACTAATTGGTAGAATCTTATCTCGGAGATCCACCGTATGCTGACGTTCGGGATTGCGAGGAAACATAGATCTGTCTACTGTCAATCACGTTGACATATCATTCTTCCTACAAATTCCTATCTGCGTTGATCAAATATTGAATTATCACGTCGCTGATAACGTCCGATATTCCGATTCACAAAGTACACGAAATAATTTTTTACATTTACCAAAAGCAGCCAATCACTTTTTTGTTCTTCCGTTTAATAATTTTTTACGAATAATTGTTCAATTTTGTTCATGCAAATATGAATTTTTGTCCTTTGATTAATATCAACCTTTTTCTCATCAATTAATTGCACATCGCGAATTTTGTTTTTAAATAAATAAAAATGTCAGAACTGGGTATAAAAATAAAGTTGTTCTTGAGTAAAAATTCAAAAATTGGTAATTATGCGTGAATTTTGTAATTGCAAAAATTTATTTACCCGGAAATAACGTAAGCAAGATCATGGCTAAAGGCACGGAGCAACGGTATCAACGCACGGATACGTTTGTACGAGGATTTTAGCTTGCCTCGCATAATGCGATACGACTGAAGAATATCGGGTTTTAGCTTTGCTTTATGCGTGGCGTAATATATCAACTTTGGTCTATAGAAGCCCGTTGTACGTTTCAACGTTCGCTCATACCACCGACGTACGAGCATTCATATTGCGCAAATGCTGAATGCGTCGTTCACATTTTCTCACCCGATAAGGATGAATATTAATAATATAGAAGTCTGAAAAGTTTTCGCTGTCATTCTAACACGTCTACGACACGTTAACAAACAATCGGAGCTCGGATCGCGCCTTTGCAAATAAATCAACGTTTGTTGAGATTTTACATATTTTACATAATATTTTTAAATTTTTGGTAAATCAGAATTTTTTTTTAATTTGAAGAAAAAAGCAAGGTAGCAATTAAAAAATTTCACCAATTTCCATGAGCTTTAAATGTGTGTAAGCCACATAAAAACGATTCTTGGGCGAAGCAAGTGCTTAATGTCTTTAAGGATGGGGAAGGGAATGAGGACAAACTGGATTTACAGCCCCTTAAGAAAACAAAGCTTTCTCCATTGCAATAAACGGACTTACAACTGCACTATTCTCCAAGTTCATAAATAACATTTATTTTTGAACATACTTTTTTTTTCATTATCCTAAGGTTCTATCGCTTTATATACTTTTAGACGATGCATGGACGTTTCTATTGTTAGATTCCTTTTCATCTCCACAGAGTTACCATTGTTCTCCGTCTTGCCCCTCTTTTCTTTTTTTTGTCCTTTTTATCTTTTACCAGTTTCTTTTCCCTCTTTTCTTTTAACTCGTCTCAATGGTGTAACTTTCATCCCCCCTCCCCCTCCTTCTGTCTCCTTTCCGTATCCGGTGCGTCGTAGAACTTACTGATAGCATACTCCCTTTTATACCCCGGAGACACTTTCACTCCCTCGTCTCATCGTTGTGTACGTGTTGCATTCTGTATCTATCACACATAAATATATAACGTATGTAGCTTTATATACATAGGATTAATGCAGAAAGTAATTGCGCCAACCGACAATGCGACTTCCATTCGTCACGGTCTCGAGAATTCCTAGAGATATGCATTTACGTCTGAATATGCGTCGACCTCTATCACTTTCGAGTGGTAAAAAATATGCTCCGGGAAACAATTTCGTATGTGTATGAAATATCTCACATATATGAGATTATTACTCGAAGCATATATTTTACTACCAGCTAGTAGTAGAGGTCAACGTATATTCAGACAATCTCACGTATATATAGTATTGTTACCCGGAGCATACGTTTTATTACTAGCCAGTGGTATAGGTCAACGTCTACTCTGACACGTCTACGTATCCATATAATATGCGTTTTATGGGTGAAAATTTGTTTTCGAATATTTCTAATTACGACTGATATTCAACGAGAGATAATAATTCTCATTTTTAAGAATTTTTTTAGACCTATTAACTTATATCTCGTATACATCGTGCATGTATGATGAGAGAAGTTTTTCTACACATGTCCAATGTCACGAAGCACATATAAGGAGTATATATTTATATATATTTATTTTTTCTTTGAAGGAAACTAAAGTAGTTGTGTCCTTTCGTGCCTCAGGTAGGCTTAATATCAGATGGCTATCATTTGTACATTGAGCGAGGGATTTGGCATCGTGGATAAAGTCTCTGGAAGACCGTTGCGCTGACTACTGCATTACTTTAATATAGAAGCAGACTTGACACAGATATATATATATATACATTTTGCTTGAAAAAAGTGGATAGCATGCGAAGTTGCTCTGCTCCATTACTCACGTTTCCCCTGCCCCGACATTACCACCCTTCAGGAAACGAAAGCTCGAGCTTTTCTTTTTCTTCGGCATACAAATCTCTTGTCTCTTTTGTAACGGTATTATTATTATGATTATTGCAACATCCCGCAGCAAAAGCCTGCAAGCGAGCGTGCGCGAGCTTTTCTTGCTGTTTACTCCTATTGCGTTAGAGTAGTCGGTACCCACCAACTTGATGCTCGTTTTTTTAACTCCTGGACGCACCGCGTAAAAGCTCCGGTAGAAATTTTCCTCGTACGAGAAAAGGAAGAGAACACGAATGAATGGAGCTTTAGAAATTTACGAGTTCACAGAGAAACGTATTTGTTTTTTGGTGTGCCAATTTTTTTTTGTTTACGAGGTCGACGTAATATTCTTGCGGTCGTTTGAAAAAGATGAAATTTTAGGAAGTTTGAATTTGTCAGTAATTTGATAAGTATTATTTATAATTCGACGTTTCGAATAACTTTAATTGTCAGAAATTAAATATAAATCTCTATTCGTTAATTAAATTTATTTTCAATTTTACTTAATGTCATTATGTATTCAAATTTTAACAAATCTTTCATACTTGAAATAAAAAATTCTTTACACAAAATTCGAAAAAAAATAACACGATGACGAGATTAGAACAAACAAGCTGCTATTTTTCTATAACTTTTATCTCATATTTGCGAGTTGCATATCATCTCTCGAAAGTTCTCAAGCCTCGTTGTGCTTCAAAGAGCACAGCGTACAACACGCGATGTGGTTAGGAAGTGAGTAAAATTGAACTCTTCCGGCTCGTGGTCGACGAGATGATGATGCTCTGTAATCGAAACTCCTTAAGGGTGAACGAGAGAAGACTATTGAAATCGAGTACGTCGATGCCACGACGTGAAACAGATCTTTTCTTCATTCGACGATGAGAAATAGTCGACGACAAACGAAAAAAAAAACGGTGGTACGAGTAACAACCACGAACCGATATGTTTTCAGTCAATTAAGGCCACGGAAAATGTAACTCCCAAGTCATACATATTTCTCTAGACGAAATTAACTACTCTCCCTTTTCACTTTCGTTCTTTCACCGATGGAAACAATTGATAATTATCATTGATCGAAGCTTTCAAGTCCTTCAACCCCCTTAATTTACACATCGCTTAATTCGACGTAACTAACAAGAAATTGAAGAAAATGCGTTATAATTATACATTTTTTTATTCCATCCAATTCGTCATATGTGTTATAAATTTTTAAAAATGATTACTTATATAAAATCTAATAATAAATAAATAAATGGAAATAAAATAAATTAAAAGATATTTATATATATTAGAAACAATAAATCTATTTATGATACGTAGATAAACGTAAGTTCATAGTCGGTACTTGACTGAGGTACATCGAGTGAAATCGGTCGGCGAATATCGCGGTCACAATTTTAATCGAACGTGATTGCTCGATTCTTCGGAGTAAGCTCTTTGCATACATATATTCCATTTTCAGGCAACGTATTATCGGATGGAACGTCGGACACAGGGCCCTAATCCCCTTTATCTCTCGACAAGGCTCGTGCGTTTAGTCGCACGTTTTATCGTCGACCGTATCGTTTCGAAACGGACTTTTATTTATTACAAAGGGTAACACGTGTGCGCGGACGTTTTTTCAAATCTCGACATCGGTCCCGACTCCTCGGGCTACGTATTTTATTTTTCTTCGTTTTCGTACATATCTTCACCGGAGATCCAACTTCGTACGATAGCGACGGTACGGTTATTGTCGTGGATGATTTGTGGAACGAGGAATGTGGGAAATAATTTTTTTTTCTCTTTTCGTCTGGCTTCTTCAATAAAGCTTCGGACCTTGAAGACTTCTTCATGCCGAGGTACGAGCCACCCTCGAGGTCTCGAGAGCGTCGCACAATTTTTTTTTCTCACCCCTGTATCATCCTCGATGATGCTTCGGACTCGTGGGTGATGTTTATTTTTTTTAAGCTTGATCTTTAGCATCGTATTGACCTTGACCAGATTCATCACGATTATGAGTATCTTTCGAAAATTCCTAGGCGTCTTGTCGTTATTACATAATCGTTTCGCGGTGCGGAAATGCGTATATCGCGTCACACTTGAGACGGGCCAAGGGTGATATTTTCGGAGCTTTCATTGCATGATTAAAAGTCGTAGAAGCTCTTGGTGAAGATGTGAGAAATAAGAGACTAGGTCGAACCTCTCGTCGCTAGACACGACGTCGGTACTCGCTGATGGACGAGAATTCGTCTCGAGAAGCTCGCCAATGTCGACAACTCCCTCTTCTTCGCGGATTACGCGATATTACAGCAAGACTTTCGCTCAAATTTTTGCTATCTTTTATACGAAATTTTCTGGCGGGGATAAGACTCTAGTCTTATCCCGTCAGGTCCGTGCGACATGCTATGGACAGAGATGAAAAAAAAACAGGCGGACGTGTCTCGGTTCTCGAAAATTCTTAATGAACGAGTCATCTGACCGAGTACATTTCATTTGTTTGAAAAGGTTAAATTTTCGGTGAGTCGTCATTCACGAAAGCTTTGCTCTGATGACGTTATAAAATTTCATAGGTATTATTATTATTATTATTGTTATTAATATTATTAATTCTTATTAATTTTTCGGACTTTTAGGGATTGTACAAAGAAAAATTGACAACAAAATCGTTATAAATATACGAAAGTCACTACATCAATGAGAAACAAATGAAATTCCACTACTTTATTTGGCATTTTATTAGAATGGTTGCAATCCTTCGAAGTAGTGTTTTCCTATCGACCAAAACTCGCAGAGAACGCAGTAAAAACGAGACATTAAACAAATACGAGTTTTGCAGAGTTTTTATCACTAATTTTTATTTTCATTGTCGAAAAGATCGTTTTATATTTCAGTAGAACGAACAGGATGTCCAACAGGTCGCTCTTATGTCCCAATGACTTTTAATACCACCCTAAAGTTAACAATGCTCGCCACAGAGGGTACGGGGTGAAAGGGGGGGGGGGGCTAAGGTAAAAAGAGATAGAGGAACGCAACGAAGGTACTTTATTTATCTTATCGCGTGGGACGGCTTTTTTAAAAGCTCGCAAATCCAATGTGCGTTTCCATAAAAGCATCGTTTATTGGTTTATCGGCTTATCGCTCGGTTTAGCGCCGTTCGGCAAAACGTCGATATTGCACTACACCGGAGTCAATCTCATTGCTTCGAAATTCATTTGGTTCAAACTTATGAAAAATTATTTTGCAGCTGTAACATTGAATTCTGGCTCTCTATTTGTCTTGCTCAATTTTGTATTTATCAACCGACGACCGTTCTCGTATCGTTCTATCAAGGACCACGGTATAAGGACGATGAATTCGCCATTAATGTCGAATGAATATTTTTTCACTAAAAAACAAATATGATTATCAATATTGACTCTAGTTATGTTAATTATTGTTAATATTGACATTACTTTTATTCAAGGTGAAGCTTCAAAAATGAGAAATTCTATACGAATTTCACAATATATGAAATTTATTTTCATTTGACGAAAAATGTCCTTTTATATTTATGAAAAGTAAACAAAAAAACGAGACTACAAATTATCGATAAAATCGAGTCTCATTCTCGAGTTGTTTATTAAACTCGTTTGTTTCAGACCGTGTAAGCTGATTCTAGTAACGAACAACATATCTGGTGGTAGGTGAGTATCACGTTTAATTTAATGTTTCTTACCCCCGATTTTGTTTCTTACTTTCGTTTGCAATTTTTCTTTCTCCCTCGGAGTTGTGGATTACACACGGTAGAGGAGGAGGAGGAGGAGGAGGAATAAAAGCGGTATGATCGCGTGTGAGCTTCGCAACACACGAACGCCGGCTGTTTCTCGGTTCTCTGATATTTTTTTTTCCAACGTAAGAGGATCGATTTCCTCAAGGACTTTTGAGGTGTTTACTTGCACCCTTTCTTACCTGCGTTTTAATACGGACTATCGTATCGACGTACTTACCATTTTTCTTTGTTTTCCCCTCTCTCCCTCTTTTTTTCTTTTCTTTTCGTCTATACTTTGTTTTCTTCGATACACATTCATTACGTCGATGACGGACCGGATAGTGTTCCGAGGCTGAAGCGTGAAAGAACCCTCGCAATTACTCGACGAGCGTTCTTTTTCTCATACTCACACAGCCCGCATGCTTACATAGCAAGCAAAGCGAGAGAAAGGTTTACAATGTAGCGACACCGAAACTATCTTGTTCAAGTCGAAACTGTTGCCTCCCTCGAATAAAAAAATTAAGGGTGAATGAATAATATTTTTTTTATTATCGTTTGTACAATCGCATTATTTTTGTTGGAATATTATCCCTCGTTCACTTTAGTTCACATGCGAATAAATTGTATGTACAAATTTTACATTATAGGTGAGTAATTTTTTTTATTAAATAAAGATGAAAGTGAACTTTAAAATGCTGAGAAGAGACCTTATTTTAATTTCGATCGCTCGAACGACAGTGAAGCGTATCGTACATCGCAAAATGTGAGGATAAAGCTGGTCCCGTTGCTCGTCGTGTAATCTACGACAATGGATCCTCGGGCCCGTGAAGATGCTAATGTTACGTCGACCTTTGACCTTTTCACAGTACAGTGGAATCGCGAACGTTCGTTCCCTAGGCGCGAGAAGTGGGGCAAAGGAGTGGGGGAACGGCGAGAGCGAATGAGACACGCGCGTTCTGATTCCGGCCAATGGCGCGAGAGACGCCAAGAGCGCGAGTAGTGGAGTAGTGGGGGGTGCGGAAAAAAGTCGTGGTGAACGAAAATTGGAATAGAAAGCAGCTTTGTTTTCCACGAATCCGAAGTTTATGCGAACTCGCATTATTGCAACGAGGATAATCCCTTTAAGTGGAAGCTTCTTTTTGTTTGCACTTCCGTTTTTTGTAGTTTCGGGTCAACATTTGCCAGGTAAATTTAAATCAGAAACAGAAATGTCGCATTTTTTAGTGTCAACAGCGGGTCGTCTAATCATGAATTCGTAGCGAGCAATTCGAGACGAAAGAGACAAAGAACACGGGAGGGGGGGGGGGGGATGAAAAAAAGAATTTCGAGGTAGACCGGGAGTTGCAAACTCGTGAACATTGGGCTCAGCGCCAAGAAATATTTGATGTTACGGTGAATAAAAGATGAAACGAAGAAACGTACGGGGACTTTCGAGGTAAATGGATGTTAGTAAAATGAAGCATCTTAGAATTCCTTATTTTGGAGTCAGATTATTGTTACGCTACATCGTTTTAAACCTGTGCTCAATGCAAATTTCGTAAATACTTTTGTTCTCGACACTATCTTCGAAATATATCGAAGCGGTTCGTTTTTCCTTTCGTATTATTTTCCGAACGACCGAGGGAAAAGTGATTTTTCGCGGGGTAAGATACGGAGGAGCTTTTCGGTTGTGGTTGCGAATTACAGGAAAGTTATAGACGCGCGAAAGCTGTGTGTAAAATCGATATAACACGCACGCACGTATATCTGTAGGTCAGTGGCTCGCGAGCTTTTTCAGCGTTCGAGATCTTTCGAGGACAAGAGCGGATAAGAGGAAATACTTTATCGACGAATAGTCTCGAGGCGTGGAGGAAGGGTGGTTTCGATCACACGTAAGCTTTGATTATGTCTATGAATCATTTCTCGCGAGATAAGCAGAAGAAAAACTCTTTATCATTTACCTCTTGGAATAAGGAAGGTTAGTCTCGGAGCAAAAATTGGAAGCTTTTATATTTATAAATAAATGAAACCTTATCATGATTTTTTAATTTAATTTAATTTTTATTGATTAAGAACGATATATTTCTATTAAAAAAACACAGATACATTACAAATATCATGCAGCAAACAAATTTCGAAATACCAGTATAAAATTTTCGAAATTTCGTGAGAATCGGCGTCGATGAATAATCTGAGTCGTTTTCCAGATTACAGAATATCGATGCGATTAATGATCGAGTGTTGAAAATTCGTCTATCAAAAAATGAATAAAAAAATGATAGCAAAATTTGTTCATCCATAGTCGTTGTTCGGATATCCATCGCTATCCACGTCGCTCGAGCATTTCTTGGTGAAAAACTTCATAGGACTCGAGAATGATTGCGTATACGTTACTTTGTAACGAAATCCGTTGTCCAAGTTACCGACGACTTTCCAATCAATGTCCGAAGAATTTTTCAACAGCGTCAAGGGTGGTCCACCTTCATCGTCCGGTGGATAGATCCAAATTTTCTTCAGACTCGTTTCTCTCGAAGCTCGACAAGGTCTAACGATCCTCGGAGCCATTGGAACATTTTCAGAACTGTCACGTTGTAATTTCGTTTCCGATTGCGTACCGACGCAAGCGTCGCAATATTTGTCGTGATCGGTATCGAGATCTTCGATCTCGTCGTCATCGCAGACGCAATTTATCATTTTATCATTGATCCCACGTTGTTCCTTCTTCCTTTCGTTCGCAAATATCGATGTCTCGACCTCGCGATCGACGGCCTTCAGTTTCTCGCAAAGCGATTCCAGTGTCTTCACTACATCCGTTCCTTCATTCATCTCGTTCCATTTTTTTCGGACTTTCGATTTTGCCTCCGACTGACAGTCGCACGCGTCAATATCGTCGATCGCGTTACGAGTCGATAGATCGCGCGTCGTTTCCACCTGCCGATAACGACGATCTCTGCCAGCCATGCGAGACGTTTCGTTCCGCCATTTTATCGTGCGAGCGTCCAAAATGGCGTCGGAGTCGCATAGACACGATTCGTCGTCGGGTTCGACATCGCGGGCCGCCGAAGATTCCGGAAGATTGCGGTTGTCGTTCACCGTCTTTACCTCGAACGAAAATTCCTTGCCCGACGGATATTTTCGCGATATTCGCTTTCTCACGCGTCCCGTAGTTGGCAGGGTGTCCGCTTGGCGCTGCATGTTCCTCAAGTGTGACGAAAGTGTTCTGTACTCATCGGTAACGCGACTCAAATGTTCACCGTATTCGGTCCAATGTTCCGGCGGACGTACATCGGGACAAAGATCTCCGAGATCGAGACACTTGCCGGATCGAGAAGCTTCTTCTCGATTTTTCCTAACCTCAAACTGTATCTCCGGGCTCAGACAAGAACAAATCCCCGCCGCGACGCTCGGACACGAAGAATTTTGGCAACCTTGACGAATATTCTGAGGACGATCCGTCGCAGAGACGTCACTACTACCGGTCCCATAACCATCGTACTCGTTATCTTCATAACCGACCGTCGATAATGCAGATTTCTCGCCAATTTTTTCGCAATCATCGGCCCTCGTGGCGCGCATGTCGCTTCTTCCATTCCCGCGATAATTCAAACGTTCGTCATTCTTTTTACGAATTTTCCCATCGCTCTCGTCCATTTTTTCACGTTCTCGTTCTCCGCAGTGTCCTTGGCACTCGGAATTTTCTATAATCTCATTTTGAGGAACGTAAAAACTCTCGGGACAGTGACAGTCCACGGAACATCCATGTTCGTTTTCCAGTTGGCTAGCTACACAACAACAGTACGTCCTGTCTCTCGTCTCCGGGGTATTGAAAATTTTGCACAACTTTCGATGCTCCCCCCTCGCATTCGTCCCAGCAGCATCCTTCGTCAATACCACCGATGGTCTGTTTCTCCTCGTTCCAATGTCGCAATATTTCTTGTTTCTTGTTATTACTTCCTTATTTCTTATTCGTGGAAAGTTTTTCACCCCATCGTCGCGAAGTTCACCATCGAGATTTAAGGCAGTTCGGTATCTTCCGTGAGATGATTTCTCCATCACCATTCTGGAATTTCGCTCTCGCGTCTCTTTATTATCGAACCCGACGAAGCGAGACTTTAATTTGTCGCTCATTAGTCGTCTTTCGACATCTCTGTCAGGATTCGGGACGTCTTCCAACTTGGTCCTTTCCGTTTGAAAACTGGCGCGACAGGCGCTTGGCCGAGTCTGCATCGGTCTTGAAATCAAATTTCTTTTTGATATTTTATCGTATTTTTTTCGCGTATTCTTTTTGTTCGGACAATCGAGAGAATCGCAGGAGTCGACGAGTTCCATAGGACGTTGTCTCTCGAGGGAGCTAAATCCCGCGGGTCTCTTCGTCGATTGAAGTCGATCGACACAACTTTCCGGACTAACGGATGAAAAATTGTTCCTTCTTTTGAAAACATTTTGTTCCTCGTCGCTACAGTCGCAGGTCTGACGATCGCTCGAGTCATCGATCGATGACGATTTTTTCGATTTATCGTCGTTCATCGAATCCTGCGAATATCTCGCGTATATGACCTTGGTGCTTTTTTTTGAAGGCCAACGCGCGGTTCTCGATTTTTTTTTCTTTTTCTCGTAATCGCGACAGGAAGGCAACGCCTCGTGGGACCAACGCTTGACGATCTCTAGACTCGTCACCTCGGTCACACCATCGATTTTCTCAATGTCACGACGCGAATAACGTCTCTCTTTCTGTTTGGGCTTGACATCGACGTTTCGTCCTTTCGTAATTTTCGAGTTTAGCTGCGAACCATTTTCCTTTTGAAAAGTTTTTGGCAACGGAGACTCTGCGGCGCCTAAACTTTTGCTTCGATATTTCATTTTTAATTTGTTCGATTTTTCGCCAGAAAAATCGTTTTTACCCTTCGGTGAAAAAGAAAATGGCGGGCAGGTGCATTCTATCAAGCTCGAACGTTTTTTTGACTTTTCGAAGATTTTGCTTGCTCTCTTGGTGGAAATCTTGTCGTCCTTGAGACGATGACTTGATTTGTGAAAATTTTTGTGTGTCGGACGATTCACCCGATTTTCTCGTATTTGATCGCGAGATGACATTTTCGTTCCTTCGATTCGTTTTCTCGTGCTCTCGGCCTTTGGAATATTTTTACCCGGCGACTCGTAGTCCGACGTCGTGCAACTGTAGTACTCGTCATTCTCGTCGCTGGTAAAGGCATTTCTCTCGTATCGTCTCGTTCCTTCTTTCGCTCGTTTGACACGATCTTTCGTCCAATAATTAAAATTATCCTGGCAACAACTTTTTCTTTCACTCGTCGGACGATCGAAATTGTACCGTGACCCGTGACTCTTGGACATTTCAACATCACGATTTTTACCGTTTGTGTCAAATGGGTTTGCTTTCAAAAAACTTTAAATTTCAAATTAAAATGTATCTCGTTACGAGTCGATTTTCAACTAAATCGAATCGCGACACGAATAGTTCAAGCTCAAACTCGGAAATCCGACGAAACGTCGTTGAAACGAAGTTAGAGTCTTTGAAAATTTGTTTATTATTCATTTAACCTAATCCCCTTATTTTCCGTCGATGAAAACTCAGCGATCGAAGTGCCCCGAAATTGTCCTTTTTCGATAAACGCGCACTTCCGGTGAGACGAAGAAATTTACTTTCTCGAAAGTAGCATTTATTTATTTCGTGTAAATTTAATTTATACAATAAAAGAAAAAAGCTTTTGGCGGGCAAAAAGATAACCGTCTTCGAAAATTTTTAATGTTTTTTTTTAATCAATTATTTTATTAATATTTGAGGATGATTGAGTGGTTAGCTGGAAAGAACATTCCGCATGAACAATTTTGTACAATTATTTTTTCTAAAAAAATGTCAGTCGATTTTTGCACTACCCTGTTCAAGGAGGGGTTGAAAAAAAATCTTACAACTAATCCTATAAATTTCGAGGTCACGAGACACGTGGAAGCAGGGGGTTGCTTGTTATGTGGAGTTATTGGACCGAGAATCCAATCTCAAGGCATCTTACCTTCTTGTTTAAAAACGAAATATACATGTTTATCGCTACGATCTTTTCATGAATAACAAATCATCAAAATCTCAATTACGATCATATCGAAATGAAATTTATTTGAAAATAAAAATAATAATTTATTTACAACACAGAAAAATGGCTCTGATTAATGGCACAAAAAGGGCCGAAGGTCGTCACATTTTAGACCTAAAATGTGTCGAATGCTTTGGTGATTCTCTTACGCTTGAGAAAGCTGGCCCTTCGTCTGATCGACGAACCCTCGATGTTTTTCGAGAAACAACAAAATCCATGTCCACACGTTGGCCTGAACAAAATTGGATCAATAATGTTTGAATAAAGAAATGTATATAAAAAAATAAATTCATTATTTAACGTATCGAATATAAAAAAATAATAATTAAAATGTAAAATGTAAAATCTGTAATTATCGATAATTTTTTTAATATGAATTAATTCATTTGTTAGGATGAATTAATTAACGATTTTAAAGTGCTTTTTTGTATCTCGTACTCGGGTATGCCAGCAGATGTGTAATCCAGAACAGTTTTGAGCTCGGTGATTATCGGAAATCGCCACATGAGCGAGCGTTCCTCGCTAGAAATATCCTCGTTACAACTCAAACCCACCCACGGGCCCATTGTTATGATAACGATTGCGAGAAAAAAACTCTGTATCGCTATTGGCCAGTGATAGCGTAGAACGTCTCTCCAATATTTGCTGATGGTTCGATGAACCGACTCGAATGAAAATATTTTTAAAAACACACGAAAATTAAGAACACTGACCGTCGAATCAAATGTCACGAAGCTCACTGTACCTTCAAGCTGTTTTCGCTCATGGAACTCTCGAGGGCCTGGACTCGATTCTGACGGAAAAATGATAGATGACGATGAATCTCGTTATTCCCACTTTTTATTATTAAATTCGTATTCGCACTGGGCACCAGTTGCAACGTGCTGGGTCTGAAATTATTTCCACGTATTTATGAAAAACAAAAAAATATATGTGTTATTTGAAATATTAAAAAATAAATACAAATTAATTTTCAAACTTTTATTAGAAAGAAAACAAATATAAATTTATGAAAAATCATGAAAATAGTAATATTATCGAATAATGTAAACGTAAAATAATCTGTTTATCTGGTAATTCGAAAAATTAATTTTCTCAACACGTGGGTCGTAGCCTCGATTATACAAATATATGTGCATGATCAATGTGCGACTGGTAGTTTGTTCCTTAATTACATTGCAACCTACCTCCAATTGAGCCCGAAGCAATTTTCCGAACGACGTTCGCGACGTCGTTCTCCATACTCACCTTCCGAATAAGTTACGAGCTTCGCCATATTTTCATAAACAACGAAAAATTTTGACCTTTCGTCCAAATTAAATTTCTCTTCTTGCGAACGAAGTATGCGTCTTCCGGTTGAACGCATGCCCACGAAACGACTGACAACGAAATACGGTAAAAATTAATTTTTGTCTGGTGTCATCTTGTACTATTATAATTTCTCATCCGACAGCCGAGAAAAATGGGGGTTATTTCGGTATGAAATGTCACGTCTTAAAAAAAATGATATTTCAATTTCGGTCGAGTCACGTTCGAGTAAGTGTCAATCTGTCAAAGCTTTAAAGCTCGTGGCTTATATGACTATCGTGGACAATTAGTAAGTAAATCATTAATCACTTAAATAAATAAATAAATAAATAGATAAATAAATAACTAAATAACTAAATAAATAAATAAATAAATAAATAAATAAATAAATAAATAAATAAATAAATAAATAAATAAATAAATAAATAAATAAATAAATAAATAAATAATCAACTAATTAATTAACTTGAATATAACGTCACTGTCGGTTGAATACATTATATGTTCGACAATATTGAAAAAACCTTGTTACGCACTTTTATTAATTCCATTAATCAATCGAGTGTGCGATAATTAAAATGTCATAATGCGTGCTATATATAATCCGAGTATAGAATGCACCGTGTTCTTGGATCCGCTGATGTTGCGTTATCCTGCAGGCGGAAAGATGCGCGAGAACCTCACACGTAGTCGATAGATAGCCGTTATAAAGCGAAGGGTCAGTCTTGAATTGGCAAGAAGTGGTCAGCAGATTTCTCCCAGAGGACTATATACAGTTGTGAAGATTGATTGCTCTACCACGAGATCCGATGAGAGATTGCACGTTCTATCGATAAAATCTTATCGTCCTCTTTCACCCATCCGCATTTGAAACAACGATGGATTTTTCTTCTTTTTAATTTTTCTTAAACGATTCGTTCACAATCTTCGGGAGATAGGAACTGTTGGAACGATAAATCATCGAGGAATGTATAATTGATCGGACATAATCAAATTTATTGATTATTCATGAATAATTGATATGAAAAAAATTGAAAAAATTTGAAGAGATCGAAATTTAATAAAAATTCAGATCTATGAATAAATATATGCGAACGTTCTTATTTTTCAAAATCAAAAAAGGAGAAAAGTTCAGAAAAATGCAAGCTTTTATCGATTGATCAAAGGATAAACTAATTTTGATACGCAGAAAGATGTTGAGTTTATGAAAAACGTGCTCAACTTTAATCGAGAAAAGATTTAAATATTTGTTATGACTACAATTTCATAAAATTCCAACCATGCAAAGAACCAAAAGTTGACTTTTTTGAAAACTACTATCGTTTCCTTGCCCTCCAAAGCTGAGCAAGAAATCAAGCGAGAAATATGTTTCTAAAAAAAGATACTCGTAGCATTCGTCGAATGTCCGTTAGGCAACGACAATCCCAAATTCTGATTGCAAATATTGGCTCGCGAATGAAACGGTCGATTCATTCGTCCAATCAGTCGTCCCACGTATCATCAACGCAAATACAGTTTGCGGTAGAGGAGCTGAATGGAAAACTGGACGTATGAAAAGCTCGATTATAATAACTTCATTAAGGTAAACAACGCGTTATGCCGCGTATTCTCGGTAATTAAACACCGAATTCATGGGAATACCGAGAAACGGCGCGCCACCTTACAATTTCCATCGACCCGGAATTTATATTTTTAACGATGGCTTATCAGCTTATCAGGGTTTCGCATGTGAAGGGCAAGGTTCCCCCCAATTAGCAATTCCCTTTGAAGCGCGGAACAATGCGAATCTCTATTGATAAGAAAACTGTTTTACTGACGGAGCAAACTCACCGAATTTAGCATGAAAATGATAAAATGAATTTTCGCACAATAGCTAGGACATGGGCTTTTGTACGGGGCTTTCAAACGCAAGAAAATCTCATTTTTGAGACGAAGAATCACGTTTTCGAGAAAATACTCGTTTCTGTTGCCAAAAAAAGGTATAGGATTTTTCGTTCGATTCGTGACGAGGAAGGGTTGAAAATTTGCACGTATATTGGATTATGGGCATTTTGGTCGAAGTGATTGGAGAAGTTTGAGGCACTCTCTCGACCGGACAACGAGATCTCTCGAGCGATAATGCGTGGTAACGTTGCCCCGCGTTACACACGTGGCGAAGAGAATGGTCCGTGTACGAATGTTTACCGTTCTGTTTACTTGGCGAATTGTTGCAAAGTCATAGGAGTGGGTGACGATGTTGATGAGAGTGACAAAAGGACTCCCGTGGTACGAAACAATGAAATTCCGGGCGAGCCTCTCATTGCTATTCAATATGCATGGTTAACTCGATTTTACTCCGCTCTCACTATACCCACCTTTCTGTCTCTCGTGATTTCAACGATTCTGTTTACTCGGTCGGTGTGCGTGCGTCATTGTTTATTTCACAATTTATATACACCGTCGAAACGTTCGTATTTGGACTTCGAGTTGTTTCGACCTTATGGCGTTACGCTCGGTCGTTCAATGTCCTTTTATTCGGGAAAACACAGAAGTTTGAAATAAGTAGCTTTTAATCACTGGGGTTTAATATTCGGTAGGGATGATAAGATTACTCGTTTTATCATGCAAATTTGATGATAATTATGAGATCGTTCTTTACTCGTATGGAATAAGGGATGAAAAAATCACCCCTTAGGTTTCGAGTGATGGAAAGTACGAAAATTCGCTCTTATTGACTGTCTGACCGATTAGGGACCTTACTACTTGGTTAGTCTGAATAATACAGACTAATACTACTGATGTTACATGACAATTGCGAGGTTATTTTTTGTTCGAGCTTTTCATAATCGATGAAAACAATCTGAGTATTCGTTGATCGGGGGTTGTAAACAATGTCTTTCCTCCTTTGCGTGCAAGAAACAAGGGGAGTTTACTACGCTTGCATAAATTGGCTGACTAGTTAAGGTCTTTACTACTGTATAGCTCTGATTGTGAGTGAATATAATCGCGAAAAAATAAAATTCTCCCGAGAGTCCGGCGTGCGCCGAAGCTAAGGGAATAAAAGAAGTGCACTTTACTCCACATGGGCAAAACGACTAGAAAATAGTCGCTAAACGAAAGAACAAAGATAGGACAAGGAAAGAGAAGTCTGCCACTTCGGATACAACCTGTCCTTTTGGCGAATATCGTCCTCTTCTACCCTGGTGCATTAGTGTCGTATCGCTTGCCATTTGTCCTAAAAGAACAGTATTGTCACAGTACTACCGGTATATTTTTGTTTTGCCACTGCACAGCTGTACGTTTTCTCACATAACAGTTTATTTAAGAGCGTTTGTGAAAGATGGGTTCATTCATGAGATAGGTCATGTGCTACAGTACCGCTTGTACTTTCATTTCATCGGAGCAATATCGAGCAACGTTCGACTTGTCGTCGAGAGCACTCGACCATTCGTGACATAATCGAATTTTGTTATAATTTTTATCATGGACGTAAACTTTTTTCTCAATAATTCTTGAAAATTCAAGAATTTTATTTACGTGGGGAACGTGCCATTTTATCTTGTCCATAAACAGTGAAACAATACTTTTCCTCTCCTAGCCATAATAATGAGCAACTTTTTTTATAATGATTTTTTCTTTACTGAAAACTTTTCAGTTTTCGATCATTACAATCGTCACGACCAGGACTTCTTCGATGTAATTTCCCTCCTCGTAAGAGCGCACTCTGACGTTTTCCGGTTAAAACTTTCTTCTTCTCGTTAGTTTTCACCATCGAACGAATCGACGTGCCGATATATAGTTTTCACGAGCTCGTCTCGTCCTCGTATTTTCGGTCAACAAACGTTTCGAGATTGCAACTCCGGATGTCGAAGGATATTGAAACTTTTATTGGTGCATCACTCGTGATAGTTGTACGTGCCACATTTTCGTTCACTGTTCTGTGTAGGTAGAAAAGTAATCGAAATTGTTCGATAACGCACGTTGTCAATTCATAACGATTCATATCATATTAGGTCGGACTTATCGAACACAAACAACAATTTATCAGAATGAAACGTCGTTTTTTAGTGAAAACTAGCCTAAGCCCCGCCCCTAAAGCGCGCCAGGCCAATCGCGCCCTTGCGATCGCTCCCTACCGCGCGTCGTCGAGACTAAGTGGGGAGGCAGAAACGTGGGGATTTTTCGTTGAATGCAGGTCCTCGCAATCGAGGTCCCCCCAGTTGTTGAGAAAAATTCGATTCAAACTGTAGCGTTCTTATAGAGAATCGATTGTATTTTGCTAGTTGGAATAACACGAAGAGGAGACAAGAAGAATAAATATACCTAGGTACTGAAGAGGTTGTAGAGAAGATTAAAGACTGTAAAATGACAATAGGTTCGTGATCTCGTTTCATTGGCAAGAGAACACAAATGTGATACGACGTTGAAGCGGATAAAGGAAGTTTGAAGAAACACCACGTATGAATAACCAGAATCGTAGTTGTCTAGCCGGATATCCACAGTCGTCCTGTCGACAACGTCTCTTCCAATATCCGGCGTTTTTTCACCCTCTCTATGTTCCCCTCGCTTTCCCTTTTATCCATCTTTATTTCCCTTTCATTCTTTTTCCTCGATATTTTCCCCGCCACAGGTTATGTATAACAGTCTGGCATCGGTAAACGACTACTCTCAGCATTCCAATGTCGACGTGGAGGAGAATCGAGAGAAAGGACATAAATACTGAACGACAAAGCAGTGTTCGGTGGTACGAGTTAGACAAAGTCGACGCGAGGCTATACCTCGACTCCCACGAGTACGGGGTGTTTATATATCTCTCCCTCATTGTAAGGTTTACGTTACGTTGCCCACGGTTTTCTCTCTAACAGATAAAATCCTTCTCTCGATGGACAATGCACGTGGCCAACGGCATTGTCCATCTCATGCTTTTTTCTTTCATCGCAGTTTGAGAATTTACTATATACGTACGACCGGACCAGTTGATTTCGTCCTCCAATTTCAAGAACTCTCCCGGACCAACGACGACCATTTTTTTCTTCTCAACCGTTACTCTTTCAATCTCACTATACTCGATATCTTTGGTACTCTTGATTCTTTCATCGGAACGGTCGATCATCCATCTGTCTTCGTTCGATGGATACAAGAAGGTCATTCCGATCGGAACCGGACTTCGCGTCTTTCACCCCGAATACAACCGATATACTGGCGCTCTCCTTGATCCGAAAAACTATCAGAAACGTTACCGTCGATACGTGAGTTTTCCAGCTGTTCCACGTCTCCAATCATTCGCCATCCTCTGATCCTCGCTATCCTTTGGATATCCTACCGTAAACTTTATTACACTCGACAAACGTTGCTATGGCAAATCGGGTTCAAAAAAGATTAGCTGTTGCAGGAAGTGCAAGTTGGAATGAGGAAAAGAGGTTTCGTTCGTAGCGGATAGTTCGAAGGTTTTTGGATTATAGCGCGTTATGAAAATTAACGAGAGCTTTATATCGAGGTCATGTGTCGATGCTAACGAAGGTTTTAGCGAGAATTCTTGGTAATAAATGGTTGAATATTTTTGTTAATAATCGTCGAACGTTGGGATGCTTGAACGCCATCACGCCATCTGTGAAAATATTAATGGGTATCCATTAATATTTTCACAGATGGCGCTGGAAAGCCGAAATGTTCTTAAGACTCCAGTGGCTGGCTCGCTCCACTGCGCGAGGCCTCGCGCCCTAGCGGTGGCGTCAGTAAGCTCTTAGGTGTGCTGACTAATGCATAACCTCCCAGAAATCTATTATATATCGATAAATGATGAGTCACTCGATCCTGTTTGACTGAAACGATCGGTGGCAAATAAATGACATTTGGTCAAATGTCCTATTGCCCAGAAACTATAAAAAAATCAATCGAGCAATAATAGTTACAAGAAATTAGAAATATAATAACGGAACAACCTAAATCTACGGTGAAACATTATTTACTGCGTATCAACTCGTTTCATTCTGACTGCAGAGAGGATAAAAAACTTTAACATCAAACTAGATCGAATGAGAAAGGAGTGACGATAGAATATAAAAATAAAATAGAATAAAATAAAAATCTTTATATAGGTATAATGCGATAGTAACGTCGAAAGAGTTCAAGCGACTCGACACCACAAGACCTTTTATACACTTCTACGGGATAAAAGTGCGAAAGTGCGGTCTCGAACCATTCCGGAGGAAGGTTAAACGATTTTGCTCGACCGATTTCTCTTTCCTGGTTGTTGAAGTGCAACGAGCACGCGTGTGTGCTCGAATCGGAGAAGCAGATAGCGAGTGCGTTGTGATAGGTCAGGAACGATGAAAGGGATGCTGGACGACAATATGTGCTCCGTCGTGTCGTCGTCGACGCTTATGAGAAGAAAAGTACTCTGACTCAGGGGTCGATATGCGAGAGACTCTATTTTCGGCTTAGACGGGCAATATGTAACACGTTCGATCGTCGATTACACGAGCAGCTGGGCTTAACGTATCGTGCTCTCACCCTTCCTCTTTCCTACTATTTTTATATCGATTTGACGTCATTAATTAATATCGTTATGACGTCATTACTTGTGAAATTGCGTCATAACGACCCTTCTTTTTTTCAACTTCGAGGGGGTTGCGAAAGCATACGACACCAACCCCTATTTTTGTATTTCACTAATTATGACAAACATGTCAATTATTGCACCAAACTTTCTTCATCGAATTTCGATAATTAATCTCGATAAGAAAAATTAATCAATGTTATGTTAATTTTACTGCTTCGAATTAATAAAAAGAAAATGGTCAAAATGGCACTATTGACGAGTCGATTCGTTATTTTTATGAGGTACGAGGTGGAGGGCTGTATTATCGAGACTTAAAGACCTGGATTGTGTGCAGATTAACAAGATCACACGAGTGATCAGCCCGTCGGTCGAGAAGAACGTGTTAAGAGGAGCGTGGAAACGAGCACCGCGATCCCTCATCCTTTATTTCTCTCGGCATTTCACGTCTTTGCCTTTTATGGTACAACGATTTTCTATATATTTCTCCTCTTAACTCCCTTTTTGCCGATGACGTTTTTTCCCCTTCTCGTACAACACGCCACCGCTCGTCAGCGAGCGATTTACACCCTTCGCAGGATTTTTATTTCGCTGGCTGTACGTCGACGTATTATCGCTCGACGATGCAAACAGCCTCGACGTTCACGTAAAAAAATCCTCTTCGTTTACCTCGACATGATTTGGACCTACCACTTTTTTCTCATCGCACTTGAAATCTAATCTCACGTCACGTTTTAGAATCGACACTTGTTCTTGTTTAATGTAAAATAACACGCGCGAATCGATTCGCGTCTCTTCTTATTATTTCATTTTTATCTTTAATATTTGGCAATAAGTAATTCTTAAAACTATTCTTTATTATGAAATTATTACGTCACAGATATATCGATAAAATTGTTACGATGACTTTTTCGACACTGACACGACGTATGCAGGAAAGTTTGTTTTTCATAACGTATGACCAATAAATCGAGGAATATTATTACGAAGTTGAATTATAGTGATTACGAATAAATATCATCGTATCCGACTTTTGATAAACGATCGCGAGTCGTATGGGAAAGCCGATAAATAGCCACGTGACGTTTGGCGATCTGGAACACGCGAATTTTGTGACTTGAATTACCGTTCTCGCGGCAAAGTAAATAGAGATCTTTGATAATTTTAAACAACGCGAATAAATTATCGCGATATTTATTGCAATGGGAAACAATTTTTAAAAACCGAATCGAACGAAAAATGATCGATAAAAAAATTAATAAAAATTCTCATGGATGAGAGAAAAGTACGATCGATCGACAGTAATTAAACTTATGTTTAATTAAATTTATTAATTATCTATAATTATTTACAATTATTTTGATTCCATCGAATCAAAAAAAAAAGATATCATCGCTGAAGAATTATTATGAATCGTACTAAATTTCAATCTCCAATCGTAAGCGTCTGGATTAAGTCTTACCGTCCTAAGGGCGTCGAGTACCCCCCCCCCCTGTGTAAAAGATTGCATACGTAATTACGCAAACCCCAACGATTATAGCTCAAATGAGCGACAGCCAAAGTTCCCATAACTGAACTGGCCAGGATCGTACCAGTTCGCATATTTTCATCCCCCCCTTCAGTCTTCACTCTCAAACACATTTAGTCTGCGCATGCGCGCAGCACTAGGTGGGAGACGAGTACTCTGGGGAAGTCGAATTCTACGAACTGGTAAATGTGCCAAGTTGCAATATGAGAAGGGTTGCAAAATGAGGAGTTGAGTTGTGGTACTTTCGACTGTAGGTAACTATGAAGTTGCTCGCATGCGATTTTTACATGGATCACTGTGCCCTAATTGGCAATGCGCAACTTTGTATCGATTGCGATGTGATTAGAAGGCAGTATGTCGCATCATTAAAAGTGCTAAATTCTTTGACTTGCGCCCTTCTGACTTTCGATAGTAGATGTCCGACGATAGTGCGGCACAATTTAAACTTTCGCATTGTTATCCCGGCTGCTCTAGTCGTGAGATTGATTAAGCTTTTTTTTGCCAGTTTCACCATAAGAAACGCTATAATAGCGGAATAGACGGGAAGCGCGGGCTCACATGTTTCAACCCCATTTTGCCACCGACTCTCCCCACCAAGACCCTCATCCTCCTCGACCATCTTGATGGACGCGAAAATATCGCGTGATTGCAATTGTTTGCAAAAATAATCTCGTGCAATACGAAACCGGACGTAGGTAGACGGAAGAAAAAATCAAAGCTGTGGGAAGATTAAATTCAATTCCGGGTTTCTCAAAGTTTTCATTAAAATCCTGGCGCAATTTAATTTGGCAGGTTTTTATTTCATCTTTTAGTTTTTTCCTTTTCGAGGGCGGAGATGCGTCGATACAGGTACTTTTAGCTTGTATAAATTTTAACGAACCTTCCGGGCACACGGACGAAGGTGAACAAATTATAAGGATGTGCGTGGGTGATTCAGAATTCTATGTTTTTCCGTAGGGCATAAATCTCTTTTGCTCTCACTTCGCGATATTTCATTTTTTTTTCAGTCCGGTACAACCCCCTCGTATCCTTTCAACTCGGTAATTTGTTTCGTGCGTACAGTGATAAATTAGGAAGCAGCGATGAAGTACCGATGTTACAGTTATAGGAAGGGAGACCAAAAAGGGATAAATGCGAATTAAAGTAGACCGACCAATAGTACCAAAGCCTCCCTTAAAAAGCTGCCCTCGTGTAAAATCCATATTGTCGATAAAACACACATTCTCTTGCATCTCGTTCGAAGATCGACAATTTCGGAAAATCGTAAAATGCCGCCAATTCTCCGGTGAAGGGAAACTGTTTTACCGACTGGGGTCAACTTTGTCACATAACCTCAATGATATACAGCGATCCGATAAAAGAATCGTAGAATTCCCACGAAAGGTTTACTCGGTGTCTCGAATGGAAGAAAGAAAAGTATTCGATCTCGTACTCGTGCCGGCGGATTGGTCCATAATCCTTTATCGTTCCTTGACACGGAATGCGAACCGGGCCGCGAACCAGTCAGTGGGGATTCCCCGCGGTTTGCCGTTAGGACTTCCATCTCGTGATATAACTCGGGGATCGGAACGAGGCGTCCGATATGCAATCACGGTACACGTTCTCACTTGCGCTATCTAAAACCTTTATTCTCGGAAGGTTGCGTGCAAATATAATCGTACGTCTCGATAGATCGTCGAGAGAGAAACATAAGATCATGGGAGAAACACGGTGCGACTCGATCGTTGGACAATTTCGCGTGGGTGAGTGATAAAAGAACGGTGAAAAGATTGCGTCGAGGACAAGGGCTTTCCACTTCTTGAGTCTACCCGAGGGACGAGTCCCTGGTCTACATAGACAGTGACGATAAAAAGGAAACACCCTTGACGAAGAAGACACTCGGGACGCGGGAATCCCACTATGGAAAAGAACGTGGTCTACCCTGTCGCTCTAGTGCTTTCACGTGGGTCAAGTTGGCAATGGGTCCGAACTCTAGCGGCGAGGCACTGAACGAGGAATCATCACGCGTTACGACTATGGAAATTCGTCTCGCACGTCCATACCAACCTGAATATAATATCACGCGAAACTATCGAGGATTACGTGACTAGAAAGTTTTACAGTCGAAACTTATTTACCATAGGAGTCACGTACCCAGCGAGTTCATCGACTTTATAGAAGTTTTAAAAAAACAAACGTAGTAGCTATAATACAGAAATTCGAGGGTTAATATTTTTCAACCCTTCATATTCGCAAGACATATCTGGCGAGATATTCGCCCGAGACATTCACGTACGCTATTTCAACACCATCGTTTCACGCAGATACGTAGTAACGCGATTCTTCATGGAAGGCTTTGGTCGGGATTGCCTTAGGCGAGGTCCCGAAACAACCCGAAAGCCATTCGTTCCGGCATTTCGACTAATATGTTTTTCCCATAGGAGCTAGATGTATCCTGTAAAAATTCTTACGACGCTATATCTTTATCGTTCGAGGTCTTTTCATAGTCGCGGCGAGAGAAGGGGTAGGCGGAGGGGGGTTGATTGTCGTGGCCGTATATAGGAAAGGTCGTAAGTAAGGGATGAAGGAACAACTGCAACGACTATAAGGATCCTACGCTATACCATTAGATGGTCACACCGGGCTCGTAAAACTGGGCTAACTGGTGTATGTTTGAGATGAGAGAAAACATTAATTCACGTTGTGATCCATTATCTAAGTGCGGACAGCGATGAGATACGATGTGGATAATAGAGGTATTTTTCTGGCTAAGCTGTGGCTATAGTCCGATAATGAGGATATAAAGGAGTCGTTGGTAATTAGGTGAATCCTTCGGTGAAGTCAGCACGAATTTTCAGCTGAATTTTAAACGCTAGCTAGGGATATTTTGTTGGACTTTTTTTCATTTTGTCACACAGTCAATATGTCTAGGGGGTGGAGATTCACGTGCACGTTCTAAAATTCAACTATAGATCTCTTGTGCCGGAGGCCACCCTTGCAGGGGCACGTTCTCATATGCACATACATTTTTCGAACAAATGCGGCCACGGGACGTCATCACATCCGTTGGTCCATGTCGAACACGGATTCAGTTCATTTTGTATTTTTTGTTTTAATAGTCTACGAGGAGCATTTTCTCTCTAAATTGCGATAGCTCGGGGAGCAACCATGTAAAATAATGAGAATGGCAAAGTTTAATGGGAGATAGGAACTCGGTAACAGTTTTATCTGGATAAGTTAATTTTGAGCCAAAAGGAAAATTGAGGGTCGCTCGGTTAGAATTGTGGGGTCGCCCTGACCGCACATACCTCTACTTCTAAGTGTTCCAAGGCGTTTTTGACTGGCTCGAAAGTTCCAAAAATTTTATTTATGTTACTCTCATTTTTTTAAACACAATTACCAACTTTTGAAACTCAAGTCTCAAAGATAATAAATATTTTTGGAACAATTTAAAAAAGAGTGGGCATAAATGTAAAAAAAAAGAATTGTAAATAGGTCGGGACTCTTTTTTCGAAAAGTTTTCTCTTTAGGATGAAAAAATCTAAAGAAGATAAGTAGTATTTTGGAAAGACGAGAAGGAAAATTCCAAGAAAAAAATGCGGTACGTCTTCCGGTCTGTAGCGATCGATGGAGATACCAAGTTTGTTTACCCCCTCATTAGAAGTCTGAAATGCCAACGGCACAAAAGTAGCAAACGACGGAACTTTTCGCTCGGATAAGTTCGATCCTACTTCCATTGAAGCGAAGAGGATCTTGTTCAACATCAAATATAGACCGTTGTGAAAAAATTGTCTCTTATAATAATTGACCCACTTTTTTTTATTTCTTTTTTATCGCGACATCGAACACTGATCGAATTGTCCCAATATACTTCTTGTTTTTTCTTTTGTTTCCTTTCAGAATGTTTTTCGGCACAATCAGCCTCGTAATAGTATTGGTGGCATCTCGTACGCTTGGCGAGGAGTTCTCGCCTAACAATGCTCCGTCCGGGAAACAATCACCGATGGGATTCCAGTCAATCCAAGGGCCAAAGAGTCTCACGTCTTCGGAAAACGAGGAATTCTCCAAAAGAGCCCCCAAGGGCTTTCAGGTAACGAGAAACGAAATGCTGATTCCGGATAAGTTACCGACCGAGCATTTCTTTTTATTCTAACAAGTTGAGAAAACTTACGTTAGGAAATACAAAAAATTCGATGTCGTCAATGTGAAAAGAGTGAGATGATAAAAATATTGCTAAATGCTGGAATTATTTTTTAGGGGATGCGAGGTAAGAAGGACTTGATGTTGGATAACACGGATAATATGTTGACCGAGGATGAGTTCGAGAAACGTTCACCGATGGGCTTTCACGGAATGAGGGGAAAGAAGGATTTCCTGACGCCGGACTTTGCGGATTCTTACTTCGTCGACGAGTATTACAAACGTGCACCCATGGGATTTCAGGGAATGAGAGGCAAGAAGACGATAGCCGAGGACGATTACTACAAGCGAGCGGCAATGGGATTTCAGGGAATGCGGGGAAAGAAATCACGTGAACTCGTTAGTTATTTTAATGTCTTACAATTATATTTTATTTTTATTTATAACCCCTTTAATACATATCGAACGCTCATTCAAGACCGATGAAACGTATGTGGTAGACCGGGAATCGATAGTGGCGCCACCTGTGGCGCCACTGTCGCAAAAGGCGCGAACTTTTGAACTAACACAGCGTTCGTTCGATTTATTCGATAGGTTGTTCTATATTCTTATGACTTGCAACTGTTTCAGATTCTCGATGAGATTAATAACGCTCGTTATGGAAATGGCGAAGATAATAATGCATACTTGGTGGATTATCCTGACGAATACGTGAAACGGGCTCCGTCCATGGGCTTTCAGGGAATGAGAGGAAAGCGACAAGAACTCGAGGACGAGTGGGAGAAAAGGGCACCGATGGGTTTCCAGGGTATGCGAGGCAAGAAGAGTCTTCTTGAAGAGATGGACGACCTTGAGAAGCGAGCGATGATGGGCTTTCAGGTAACGTACCTATATAAAATACCTGATTAACCTGCACACCTGAACAAATATATAACAGAAAATAAATTCGTTGTCGATGGTGCCAAAGTATGTCAAAATGTTTCTTTCCCCTCAGCTTAAACAGCCCATGAGCTTTTTTATAGATTGAAAGAATACATTCGTCATTCAGTCATTTCAGTAAACTTATTCTCGATAAAGAAACATATTCTTCTTAAAATATACAACGTGGCATTTTATCAAAAAATGTAAAATTCCCATTACAAAAAAAAGAAAGAAACATACCGGCCTTCGATATTTACGAGTTTCGATAAAAATTCACGAAGTCGAGCGTGGAGTCGAGATTGAAGCGAAAATATTGTGAACGCATGGTGGGTGAAACGAGAACGATTTCCATAAATACTTTAACGAACTCCGCTCACACCTACGTGTGAAACCTCGAACCGCCGGAAAAGACCCAGTCTATATCCATCGTGCAGGCAAAAAATTATCTTCCCGTTCGTTTCACAATTTTTCCAGCGAGTTGATCGAGAAAGAATCGGATGAAATTACTCGTATAAAAATATGTAACGATCTACCCTCTGTCACTGAATTGCTTTCTCCGCGTCATCAATCCTGAAGATTGCAACAATTTAAAATTCTCGCTTTTTCAATATATTCTTTTTTCATCTTTAGGGTATGAGAGGCAAGAAAAGTATTACAAACTCGTACTACGACGAGTACAGGCCCGAGCGATCGGTATCGAAAGATTTAAATCGTCAACAATTCAAGCGTGCAAGAATGGGTTTCATCGCATCAAGAGGCAAGAGAAGCGAGATTGGATCGGACGATGGTTATCCCAAGATATCAAATTACGATTTGGAAGGTATTTAACGATCGCTACCGATCGATCGATTTTATCGATTGGGAATAAATCTCCCCGAACCGAATGACGCAAAATCCGACAGCCTTTTTTAAATGTTTTTTTTTTAATTTACATCCCTCTAAACACTGACTAGAATAATAATTAAAAGAAAGAAAAAAACATAAAAATAATATTTGCAAGAATGTTATGAACTGGATGTTTATTTTTTATTTTTTTCGTTCGTACTTTTGTATATTTCTTTTGTTTCACGAATAATGCAAGCAACTTTATTATATTTGGTTTTTGTTTTGCTTTGCTGATTGGAATTGCACAGACGCATTGGCCGATGACATTGTGAGCGATCTGTATTTGCAAGACGACCTGGCGGACGGATTGAATCAAGTACCGTTGCAATTCTATAAGAGATCGGCTTACGGATATTCCGGGACGAGGGGTAAGAAAATACCACGATGGGAGATACGGGGAAAGTTCATTGGTGTCAGAGGCAAAAAATGGTCGAAGACGAATTACGAGGATAACGGCGATTCGCTCGATAATGTACACAGTAACAACGAGAGGATTGCTGCCAAGACGGGCTCGACGACAAAATTAGGTAAAGTCGCGATATGATCGAAGCACGAACGAGCGTTGGGAACGAAGAAATTTTCTTTTTTTCTTTCGTTCGTCGAAAGATATATTGATGTGCTGCTTAAACGTTTTTTACGTCAAAAATAAATAAATAAATCAATAAATAAATAAATTGAAATGCAATTAAACATAAAAGAATACATTGTTAATAAACGTATGCATTTCGCTTTTCTTCGTTCAATTTGCATGATGCATATATGTTTCGTACAATTGCGAGGAGTATAACAAAAAATTTTAATAAATATTTAAATTAAATAACCATTATAACAATAATAAGAGTAATAAAATAATTGTATCGATGTTTGATGCGATTTCGTGTTGATTTTTCTGTTTGCAGAAGTCCAGTAGTGCTGCAGTCGTTAGAAAAGATCTACCGTTCTAATTATCTAAGAGGTTAAAGTATTGTAGTTAAAAGGAATACGTGAGTCAAAATGCTAGATGAGGTCGATTGGCGAAATGGAAAAATTGGGCTAATGAGAATGCTGTCAGCCTTTGCACTAATTGAGTTCAATATTGAAGAAAATTAAAAACAACAAAAACAAAAACGCGACAATAGCAATAGCGAGAAAAAGAAAATTTTCAAAAATCCCAAAACTCAAAAGTTTCCATTTAAAATCCCTCAAAAATTTTACGATCCTTCGCTCGTGCACCAAAGATAATCTTCGGATAAAATCGTGCTTGCTATACAACTATCTTTCGAACGATCAATCGGCTGCCCCTGTACATTCTCGCGAGAATCGAAACTTCGTCGAAGAACACCGAATCCTTGATAAAAAGCAAAAAACTAAAAAACAAAAAAAAAACAAAAAAAAATAAAAAAAGAGGACACACCGGTAGTACAGTAATACAAAAGGTGCTCGTATATTTTCCTATACACGAGTCTCCGTTACGAAAGCCTACAACAGTATTATTCGCAAAAGAAAAGTAATGAAAAATCGAAAAAACAAAAACATAAAAATAAAAATAATAAAACAGAGGCGACAAAAAAAAGTTGTGTATAGTCTTTCCTTTTTCTATATTTGAATTATGATGACAGCAATAGCGAAGGACGTGTAGAAAGAGAGAGAAGACAAAAAGGCAAAAGAAATGAAGACAAACAAACAAAAAAAGCGTATGCAAGAGTCACGAAGGGGTGATCGGAGTTGAGTAAAAGGATACAAAGTAAAAAATATTTAATATCGAAGCGATAAGTAGGTACGATATTTTTGTCTGAATGTTATAAATATCTAGAAAACAAACAAACAAACAAACAAACATAACCTGTCCAAAAGTATCAGTGTACTCAAATCTCTTTGACAAAAAAAAATTAAAAAATCTGGACACTCCGCATTATCCTATATGTATATCTTGGATGGACGCACGTGTCATACTCTGTTCAACGAAACGTCTCGAACATTCCCCATAGTAAATTCATTCGTCGGTCAGTTTCATTGAAACGACGCGTTGCAGGAATCGGATGGAAGAAGTACAACGTATTCGACGATGTTCTATCTCTAGTGGCACACTTACAATTAGAGCAGTATTGAATGCACTTTTCGAATTTACGTAATCAAATCCCACGTTTACTCAAGATTAGAAATTAATCACTGGCTCGAGGACCACGATCATTTTTTCGAATAGACACGATTATTGATTTTTTGTTGTAATTCCATTAAAATTTTATTTTTTTCGCTTTGAGCTCGCATGTAAATGAATTAATAAAATTATTTTAGTTAAGAATTGTTTCAAAATATTATTTTATTCTCATCAAATATTGGCTTTGATTGTTTCATTTCAATGAAGACTGCAAAAATATATCGTAATGGTAAAAAATCAATTATCGTCGATTTTTAAGGATATACAAAGTTTTATTGTCATTTTTATTATTATATTTCGCTCGCGATACGTATATTGATTTTTTTTCGGATTGCGATTGTTCTCATCAGAATCAAATATTTGTAATATTGTTTCGGAAATCGTTCGTGGTGGAGCTCGTTAGACAGATTCTGTAGGCTGGAAGAGGAACAATGGTGTAGTCATTCATCGAATTAATTTATACCTGTGACTCTCTCATTGCT
This sequence comes from Netelia inedita, assembly GCA_964017225.1. Lineage (NCBI taxonomy): Eukaryota > Metazoa > Arthropoda > Insecta > Hymenoptera > Ichneumonidae > Netelia > Netelia inedita. The sequence continues at coordinate 9,743,472 of OZ024925.1, forward strand.
GTACCCTGTGCTCTTAAAAAAAAAAAAAAAAAAAAAAAAAAAAAAACTGATAAAAATTTCAACACGAAACCAACGAACCTCCAATGTTTATCGTGATTGCAAAATTCTTTTTGAATTATCCGACGAGCACGAGGCTTGCTTCTCCGATTGGAGAGGTGCTCGTCGTGATAATTGTCAAAAAAGAACAAAAAAACGTAGTATTTAGCGAACAAGAGAAATAAAAGAGAAAAAAACGATAAACCACGCTATTCACACTTTATTTCTCTTCGACATAGCTGACTGGAGTATGATTCGCGCGATTCTGGACCGAAAGTGATACAGTAATGCGCGGTCTCGACCACGCACAGAATGGGAGAATGAATTCTAACGTCTGACCCAAGCGAGAATCGACGCAAAATTTTCAAAAAATTTTCGCAATAATTTTTAATTTCTCAAAATTCATTCTATAAATTGCCTTGATTTGTCTCATCGGCGAGGCTCGACGAGTAAGAGGATCAGTCTAAGAATTCACTTGTGATCGAATATTGTCAATGGTGCTTGATTATGTACGCTATAACACAACAAACAAACAAAAGAAATAATCGAACGAGATACGTAATAATAAATAAATATTTAAAAAAAGTATATATATATATACGAGATCGAGAGTAAAAATGGTTTCGATGGTTCGATGTTCTCGCCTAGTCGAGGCAAAAGAAAGTATTTCTCATCGTTGAATGTTCGATTGAAACATTACCCTGAGAAAAATATATATATATATATATGTATTATCACGTATCGAGTGTGATAAAAACGAAGAGCTATCGAAGAAAGTAACGATTTTTTTGTTTCAACGCATGCGTCGATAATTCTCGCGCGAATTACGAACGAGAGCGATGCAGGCTATGAGAAATGCGGAATGAAATCTAAAAACAAGGACACAAACAGAGAGATTTACATCTATATATATAAATAAATAAATAAATATATATATATGTAAAATTCGTGTGTGTATATAAATAGAAAAACAAATAAGCATGGAAAGAAATCGAGAGTGGTGGGATTAGGTATTATAGTACATTGGGATGATGGATCGTGCAAAATAAACGTCAAAGAACAAGCGAACAAAAATAAAATAAACAACCTAAAAGCAACAAAAACGAAAAAGAATCAATACTATGTATATGTGTCTAATCGAAATGACTTATATTCGATGTACTATATAGATCCAATATATGTCTGCGTACAAGTGGTCAAACACATATCAAATAAAGGCAGTTCATTATTTCCGTTCTTTTTCTTCTTCTTCCTAAGCTAAAAATGTAACTTTCATTCTCCAATTCAACCGATATCCTTAAAGTTCCACGAGTCATAATTTCTCGCGTGTTGGAGACAACGTGAAGTTTTATTTTTATTTTTATCATCGTTGCCATTGGAAAAAGAATAGTTTGATCTTGATGGAGTTTTATCAAGATCGGAAATTCTTCGTTTTACGTGTTATACATACGAATTCGAAGTGTTGCGAGGCAAAAACTAGTCGCGCGGTGGAATTCGCTCGAGGGCACTTCGAGTGCTACGTACAAGCGTTCAAACCAGGTGAAAACGAATCTGGGCTAAGTTCTCTCAACGGTGGATGCACGTGCGGGAACACCCGGTGGAATTGTGCGAAACTGTTATTCGGTTGACACGAAAAAAGAAACAGGGGTTTCCCCGATGATTCCCGCGAGGGCCTCGGGGCGAACTCCGACTTTTCTCGAATCTCGGTGGAGCTATTGACCGAGCTAAACTCGTCACTATCTACAGGTTATTTATATATATGTATATATTCGTGTACATTTGCGTCAATGTTTTTCGGGGTTTGTACGGAAAAATTAAAATACTCCATTTGTCTCCGTGACATTAGTCATTTTGCTAAAGTCACGGAAAAGTGAATTTTTCCGAGAATAAATTCGACTCGGTAACTTCGGTCAATTAATCAACTAGACTCGCGTAAAAACGATTTTTTTCTTTTAAAACAAAATTTACTCCGTGACCTCAGCCAATTGGCTAAACTCACGGGGAACAATGAGAATTTTTTTCTCCGTGACTTTAGATATTTTGCTAAAGTCACGCATGGATTTTTTTTAGAATGATTTGAATTTAATCCGCTTTAGTCTAGGAAAAAATAGACTGGAGAAATTAAAAAAAAAATTCTCCGTGACCTCAGCCACTCGTCTAAGGTCGCGCGTGTTGCCAAGCGCGTTGTCCCTTTCCTTAATTTTATACGAGGAAGCGGTGAAATCATTTTATCACATAAAAAAATACGTGATATTAGTTACGCTGCATGTCTGGTCTTTCCATCCACGATTCCCTCGGAAGAATTCCGAATGGGAGTTCCCTGTCCTTGATCGTGTCGTTTGTCACGTCGATGGAGTATCTCGCTACCGATATTCGCCACGTCACCTCTTTCTGCATCACGACCCGTGCGAAAAAACAAGTCAATTGATCATTTATAAATCCATTTAGCCGTTAAATTTATTTCACCGCAATCATTTCGCTATTAGTGATCTGCAAATTATTTCTCAGTAGCGGATGAATCGTATCGTGAATGAAACGTCTATGAATAAGCTAAGAGAACTAAAAAATTAAAATAAAATTTTTTTTGAAGATTTTGATACAACGTACGATGACCTCTCCGGTGAGATTTTTACAGCGACTACGGAAGAAACGAGAAGGTCAGATTTTCGGACGATTACTTTCTCAAGGACTTCCATGATTGCCAAAAAATAAAGAGAAAGCGAATAAAATGATTCCGATTACGAAGAGTTCCACGAACGTGACGATATTTGATAAAATACACCTAAAAATTGTTTGCCTCGTGTCACTAAGGATACGTGTGTCCTTTTCGGGACAAAAAAAACAACATCTCGAGGTCCTTCAAAGGTCAAGCATATTTTTTGTACAAAAATACTTCCGTTTATATAAATTTCAAAATTTGTCGTTCTAGCGTTAATGAGTCAAAATTCGAATCTCGAAATTACCAGCTACGTCACGAGGAAATATAAATTTTGACGCAAAACGATCGAGTGACATAACGGTTTGATAAATAAGAGAGAGAACACAAAAATTACGAGGATAAATGCATCGACCGAACGATCATAATTTTTTTTTATCGTTGATTCCAATTCAATAATTCATCGCGAGGTTCGTCATTTTCTTTCACGAACGACGAAGTAGTTTTCTTCACGCGTCGTCGGAGTTTCTCGAGCCGAAAACGATCTTTACGTGACTCAGTGACCGCATTTGTGCTAACCGCATGCCACGTACGATATTAATTTTGTTTTTCTTCCCCATTATAAATTGCTATCGTGGTTAGAATCTAAGAAAAATATAAGTTACGAACGATTTTCACAATTTTTCCTCAAAGACTCGTCGTATATATTCTCGGTAATCGATGAGGTAGCTTTCTCGCACGAGTCGACTCAAAAGTCAAAATCGATCATCATTATTCAAAACGATCATGAAATTAAAAATTATTCGCGTATTACGATGTAAATCCTTCCGTACGAAATTTGAACGATGAAGTCGCCTGTCTCGATACGAAGGTGACACGTAATACGAGTGAAATATGCTAAAATTTCTATCGATATGAGCAAACAAGTCTACGTGACAAAACATACATTACAGTCCACTTAACGAAGTCGAAAGACAATTCTTCAGAACTCGAAAGACAGCTCTTCTTCCTGATCGTTCCCCAAACGCGGAATATTACCTTTATCACAGTTGCAAAAATGATAAATTGTTCAAAATGTCTTTTTTTTACGTTCCACGATCATATTCTTGGGAATCGCCGAAAAAGATCCGAATTAACTTCGCCCGAGTCGTTAAGTAAATACACAAAAATAAATGTTTCACGCTTTGGCGCCAATTTAAAAATAGAATTAGTCAAAAATCCGACACGAGCTATAAATAGTACTGTCAAGAGTGGAATGATAATATCACCTAGATTAATTCAGGAAAATAAATAGTAATAATTATAATACAACATAACATAACATAATAATAATAATAACTAACCTCACACAATTAAAAAAATAAACCAAGCACGTAGTACCCTCGGTCATTCCTACCAATCCTCCATAGTAGGTATACACACTAACGCAGAGACGTTAATACAAAAATAATTATCCGATAAGTCGTCATAAGCATATGTGTGTAACGGCCGTCGTATACCTGGCAAAAGCTATAAAACCAAAGTCGAGTCCGACTTCCCAGTCAGTCTATCCTCGAGCCAGCGTGGATCTCCCGCCAGCAGTCAACCGTCTTGAATATTTCAAGGCAGTTTCCTTTTCTGAGTCTCGTTGCCTTAAATCGTTCGTAATCAAACAAACGAAAGTTTTACCCTTGTGTCAAATCGACAATAATCGAAGCAGTGAATTTTCAACGTGTCAACGATTTATCAAATCGAAAATCGAAAATGAGGGGTATCAGTTTCGTTTTCGCAGCTGTAGGTGAGCACAAACGTGAAGTTTTATTCGACAATGAGGAAATTTATACGATGCAAGGCGCGCTGCGAAAGAAAAATCAAATAGAGAAAAATTGTAGCAACGAGTGTTGGGATATTTATGAAGGATTTTCATTGCAGCCGTCGTCGCTATGACCGCGGAATTCCGGGTTGAAGGATCGCCGAGACCGCAGGTAAACCACGAAAGTTATTTTCGTCCTATTTTTATCATTTTTTTACGATATTACTTTTATTATCTTAAATTGAAGACGGATTTATTAAGAATCTTGTAGAAAGAAGGAAAATAGTGTTTTCTTTACATTATGTTAATTTTTGATTAATTAATTTTCTGTTTTTTTATTTTTTTTTAGCAAAATGCCGATTCGTCGTTCACGATTGTAGATGGTTTTGCTTTCGATGGGCAGGCCGATAGATCGCTTCCTATTAGCAGTGAAACACCGACGGAACAGCCGACAACACTTCCAACTTCTGTACCTACAACATCGGCGTCGACGGTCTCTCAAACCGACATGGCTCAATGTGTACGACGGTGTCGGGTAATAATTTAATTTTACTTTATTTTTTCGTATATTATAGGGTTCTGGTAGTGAATTTCCAACTTATTTTCATGACTTCATTCGAACGAAATTGAAGGATTTAATTTATCGATTAATAATTTCATCGTAATTTATTTAAATTTAATTAAAATTTTATCTAGTTTGGAATTTGAGTTTAAAATCAAATTCGTGTTAAGACGTTCTGTTTGTGCCGAGAATCGAGGACGAACGAGCATAGTAATGACTTATAATGACCATTGCTGAAATATTAATGGTCTTCGTACATTCTTGGCCAGAATTCGTCAGGCATTGACTAGAATTTTGCAGCTGCATTACACTACTTTTATAGTGTTTCTATTATATTGGTGATTTTTTTTCGAGCCCCAGAAATATTATTGAGAGTAAATAGACATTATTGATATTGACCAATTAATACTGGAGTTGAGCTATTTCTATTGATACTTGATAATTAGTATTAAAAATAATCAATAACTAATTAGCTAATTAATAAACCATCAATTGAATATTAATTAATCGGTTCGAATGATTTGTCGATTCACCGATAATTAACGACGATAATTAATTACAGAGGACTAAGTAATGAAACAATATTTAATTAAAAACAATTAAAACCTCTCATAAAATTTGATACTCGATAATTTTTTGACTTTTCGTTCAATAATTTTAGCTATTGCATCCGAAATTTTTATAATTTCAATAAACGTAGAAAAAGTTAAAAATCTAACAATAACAACAAGTCTATAATTTAATCTTGAAAATCAATCTAACGAGTGAATATTTCCAAGTTCGTAAAAATTCTTAGAAATTCATCGCTCTACAATATTTTATCGGTGGGATACGTGTTATTTCTTAATGCCATGAAATATCCATGGGTAATACCTTGATACAGCGAAACGTTGCCATGCCATAAATGAGTAAGGCCAAGAGCTCACATAGCTATAATTACGTCCAACCGGTTCCGCTGGAAATCCACGTACGAATGCCGGACAATCTTTATAAATATCAACTGGATACTCGTCTGAGATTATCGACGACATTACTGCAAAATTTAAATAATCGATGATGAAATTTTTATAATTCGATTTATATTGCAAAATATTTAATTCGACCGATTCGTACTTCAGTTTAGGGTAACGGCGGAGTACAACCCAGTCTGCGGAACTAACAACCAAGGCTACGACAATCCTGGATTACTGAGATGCGCGGATAATTGCGGACAGAGTAAGTATCGAGATGAATAAAACGATTAATTAGCAAAAAAAAATTTGAATTAATCGCTTTACGAGAAAACCTTGATTACGCGTTTACGAATGGAAACGTACGAAGTCTGAAAGCCCTTGTGTCAATCGACTCGCGCAGCTAGTTGTATTAATTATTTATTCGCTCGACGTGAGAACTAAAAAAAATAATAAAGACATTGTCTCAACATTGACGTAACGATCGAATAAAAAATGGTAAATAAGAAATTCAATAACAGATCGTTATTCAATGATCGAGACATCGGTGTTTGGAAAAAATCTAGCTTATCATTAATCATGTTTTTTTTCCATACGCGTACGAGGAAAACATTTAACGTCGCTCTACTCTTTTCATTCATGAACGACGTCACAATCGTGTCTTTAGGATTACCGGAAAAGCGACTATTTCGATAATTTATCGATTAATATTATTGAACTTTTGGTCGAAAAAATTGATAGCACGATGAAAAAAAAAAGAAAAAAAATATTTTTTGATAATTATTCCAATATAATTTGTGATTCGCTCATTTTGCAGATGTGAGGGTTGCTTACATTGGACCGTGTGATTCAAACATACGAGGATAAGTTTGAACAGGTTTGCTACTTCGGTTTGTAAGTTTGCCTTGTTTTTTTTACTGACGTCAAGAAGATAAGGAGAAAATCATCAATGTCAACAACTTTTGAATATTTGCCTTACCTGGTGGGTACTGTCTCGGATGACCTGCTTTACGAAAGAAGCAAACATCATCCAGCCTGTCAACGAGAGAGAAATCGTACGATTTTTAAATCGAATCTCAAACATTCGAATAAATTTCTCGACGAAAGTGATATTCTCAGCGTAAAGATTCATTAATTATGGTCAGAGTAAATTTTTCATCGATCCTCTTAATTTTTAAGTGCGCAAATAGTCAGGATTTAAAACAAAAAATAAATAATTGTAAAATATCGAAAGACTGGATTTTCCATCTTTTCTTAATTTTCTTTGGACTGCAAAATTCAGAGAGATAATAATAAATAAACGGTTTGTATGAGATAAACGATATATAATGCTTATTTGTATTAACAATCAGGTATGATACATTTTTGGATCGTTGACTATATAAAATATACATTTGGACGGAATTCAATCGTAAAAAATAATCAATCAATATATTATAAATATACACACGAACACACAAAGTTTTAACTCGTAACGAGCTTGACTTGAACTTGTTTCACCGGTGAAAGTTTCAAGGTCAGTGAGAATTGACTTTGACACAAATTCGAACTTAAGTTTCGCGCTCAAGTACAAAATTGAAGTTGAAGTCGATCAAAGTTGAATTTAAAACTCGTATATAACCTTGATTTCGGACTTGTTTACTCTTGAAGGTCGATAGTAAAATACGAAATGAAATTCAAGATCGTGTTCTCCGTTAGATTTAAAAATCAAGTTCGAAATTTTTCATCGTTGCTTAGGTTTGACCTTGAACGAGTCAAGGTCAAAGGAAAGTTGATCAAGGTCATGGGAACACGAATTTGAGTCTAGGCAGTGAATTCGAATCTTAAACGTACAATTATATTTCCTTTCATTTCAATTTCGAACTTGAATGTGCATTTTAATTAAGATTCAAGTTCGAAATGAATGAAATTGAACTTGATTTTGTGCTAACGATTTTTCATTCGAGCTTGACGAACGATCGATGAAAAATGATGAAATTTTTGGAACTTTGTTATATGAAGTAGAGCAGGCAGTTGTTGAACTTAGCTTTAACCGGGTCGACGGAAAAACGAGATTTTTTTTCCATCGTCGTTCATTAGCCGATCGGCGATCCATTGTGATCGGCCCATCTGACTCGTCTTGCAATTTCGAAATTCCCACCGTGGATACCGTAGAGATGTCGCGCCAATATATCAGCCCTGTCTTCCTCGGCGTTTCTCGCGTGGATGCGATAACGTCGAACGAGAAATATACAACTGAAGATTAGAACTATCTGGATACAGAGCCAGAACACCAGAAGTCCGAGCACCAATGCAGCATCCACGCAGAGAAGACCGTCCAACGGTTCTGGACACAAAAATATCGATCGATGTCGTATTAACGAAAAATTGTTAAATAAAAATTTTGAAAAATATATTTTTGATTTTTATCGAGCAATAAAAAAGATCCTTGCAGTACGTTGGAATTATTGTATTTCGATTAAAATATGATTTAATGTGCAAAAAAAATAGCGAAACGTAACGAGTAAAAATTTTTGTTGGTATATTAAAATTAAAATGTGTGAAAAAATTAAAAGAATTAAGGAAGAATTAGAAGAATTAAAATTAAAATTGAAATGAAAAAAGCTAACTCACTCTCTCCTGCTATCAACACGGTATCGGGATTAGACGGTTTTCCACCTCGCAAATGATCGGCAAGAATCACCGGATCCTGAACGATTATCGATCTCTGGAGTGGAAGCTCGTCGATCGTTCCGTCAGTGATCGTCGGCTCGGACATGTCGGTAATGTTTACCGACGGAATAATATCCGTTGTCGATCTACGTTTTTTACCATAACTGATTGATCTGCTTCCGCAATTAACCTTTAAAGAATTAAACTAATATTTCACCAATAAAGAGACACAATTTTTGCTGACGAGATATTTTTTGAAGAATAACGATTTCTCGATTAAAATCGGTTCCTTAATTCTCTAGCTACGCAAGATTTAATTAGAAAAAATAATATTCGTGTTATCGTTTTTTGATTTAACTTACCGGTTCGCACTCGGTAAGGCAGAATTTGACAATAACGTCGAAACGAACGCGCGGGCTATCGGGAAATTTGAACGCTGTGAAAGTCGATACGAGGGATCTGTTATTCTGAGGATCTCGAGACATGACTGGAAAAATTCTCGGATCACTCGGGCAGCCCATTTCGTCGAGTAGAAGGATCGACGATGCCCTCGATGCGCTACTCGCCACGAGATGACCCGCGGAGATGTCGTAAGGACCTTAAAAAAATTAAATTAAAAATTGACACGAATCCTGAAGAAAAATATACTTTTTCGAATATTTTCCTCATTTTTTTTTTGAAATTTGGAAATTTACCATCGGAAGGACTTATGTCGATTCTCAAGGTCAATTTGTCACCCAGGTGCGTTACGAGAACGTCGTTCTGGTCCTCGTCAAGAATTCTCATTGTCACTATAGGAACAGTCGTGGTGTTAAAAATCGTCCATGATATTGGTGGCGTTCCTGCACTGTATTGAACGAATTGATTAGATATCGAAGGATAAAATCTATTTAAAAAGTGTGAAAAAAAGACGACAGAATTTTTTACCTACCATGTTTCTTTAATTTATCCGTAAGCGTATAAAACATTAATTAATTAAATATCAAAATGATGGAAAAATTGAAAAATGTTTCCATTGTAATCGCAGTTTTTATGAAGCGTGATTTTTGTATGTTTTATATTATTGTTAATAAATGGTACGTGTTAATCCTAAAAAATGGAGGAATCTTACTTGGGATCGTCAAAAGCGAATCCGGCGTTCACGGTCACGTTCATTGGTCCTGGAATGCCAGGATCGTCAATGGTGCAACCAACTCTGACCGATTGGTCACCGAGCCTTTGAACTATCGGGTTGAATCGAATTACCACAGTCACCCAGACTGCGGTACGAGTTCTGTAAATAAATAATTAATTAGCGATTTGCCAATGTAATAATTAATTATAAGAACGACGAAGTAATATTAATTACATTAATTAAAATAATTTCATCGTTTATGTTTTTTTATATTTGTGTTGTAGCGACTTTTGCAATGTTTCAAATATGACGATTTTCTATCTTGAAATTCTATTTTTTAATATTGAGAAAAAAACGAACAAATATATTTTCCAAGGGGACTCACTTATTGTCGTTCCCAACTGCATAGGCGGGTGTAATGCCGCAAGCAATATTTCCTGTGCCCAAATCATTCTTTGCCGGTAATGGAAGAACGAGAAAAGTTTGGTTGCCACCGTTACCTTGAACGCCGCAAATGTCTTCGTAACCATTTGCATAAAGCCGTCCTCTAAAAGGTTCCGTCGTGACAAATTCGACGGTTAACGTCTCGTTACTACATTGCACTTTGACTGAAATAAAGGAATTAATAATTGAAAGATTGAAAGGGAAAAGTTGAAAAATCCAAAATTTCTAATAAACGGAAATAGGAAAATCAGATTCGTGTTCCACGGGAAATATCCTATACCTCTCAAAAAAACCTCTTAAAAAAAATATTTTTTGACAAAATAAAATTCGTGATTAACTTTGAAGACTCAGGGTAGGTCGAGGGGATGAAATATTTTTTGTCCAAAAGGACTTTCTAGGGTGGTCACGAAATCGGAAATTTCCCATACACCACGAATACCACATTCTTATTCGTGATTTATCGCAATTCATAAATTTGAGATAAGCTGACATATATCTATCCCAACGTTCATGAAACTGTCAAGATTACGACCAACGCACCAAACACGATAGAATAATGTAAAAAAGATATTTGACTCACGATTCAGGCAAGGTTCTCGTTCTTTGTAAATGACACCCTGCTTTAGCACCAAGGAACTAACACCCGTGCCAATAGTGTCGTCGGAGTGCAAAAGACAAATCGTCTTGTTCGGGGTGCTGTAGTCGATCGTGTAAGATCGGCACGTGAACCCGTCCGTTCCATTGGTGCATCTTTCTTCGCACTATTTTCGCAGATTTCAAACATAGAAAAAGACAATCATAAAAATATAAGAAAATAAATCTGAATCAAATAAATTAAAGATTAAAAAAATTAGAAAATCAAATACGTGCTATGATACAAGAGTTTTATAAAAAAACCTGTTCGACTCTCGTAATAATCATTGGATGAATATTAATTTGTATTTTTTTATTTAAATCCGTTTACCTGTCGACTTCCAAGACCAGGTAGCTTAAGATCAGAGTATGGCAGTGTCTCGTTACGATATTCAGCGTATGAGCAATATTCGAAACTTGCTAAACAGTAATTAATCGAGAACGTTAGGAGACAACCTACATTCATGATCGATAAATAATCATCGATATAAAAAAAATCGATTTCATCGTGGATCAAATTGTTAGAGCGAGGTAAAAACACCAGAGAGAAATTGAAACTATTTACATAAGTTATGGCACTGATCCTCGAGGTACTCGTCTCTGTACATCGATGCTCGGTAAGATTGGGCCCTCGTACCACGAGAAATCGTCATCAGACCGCATTTACCCCAACTATCGCCTATCGCGAGATCGTTACTCGTACGAAATTGCGCGGACTGGCACGCTGGACCTTGAAAAATGAAAAAATTATCCTCAAAGAAAAATCTAAAATTGTAGTGAATTAAAAAAAGGCTGTTTAAGAATTATATTTGTTATCATTTTCTATATTATTGCGAAATCATTTAATTGGAGACTCGACGTTCCATTTAAGCCACTCTTCAATTACTAATTAGAAAAAAAACGACTTTTACAAAATTATTATTTTTGTTTGTTTTAAAATTATCTTTACTTTTTCAATTTTCTTATATATATATAGTGTTTTATCGTTATTTTTGTAAATATCGAATAAAATTTTACCAGCTTCTATGCACTTTTCGTAACACTGTGATCTCTTTACGATTCCATGAACCCATGTAATCGTAGGATCGATTAAAATCGCCCCCAGGGTTCTTTCGACCTGCCACAGTCTCGTCCTTTGGCACTCCGTTGGCACTGAAAATATGAAATATATGAAATCACTGTCAATAAATTTGAAGGAATTAAAAATTTCAACGAATCGTAATAATCGTTTTGATTTTATAAGCCATCCAGGAGTAAATATTTTATCGTTATATTACCTTTTACACAAATTCTGTGGTAAAAAGTCGACAGAGGCTCCGGGACGAAGTCCTCGGTTTCCGTATTAACCGTGTAGCAAGTGCTCTTTTCAAAATCAATGACAAACGCTGTGCAATTTGCATCACGGCACCTGCGGTAATGTTGTCATCGTTATTAATAAAAATAAAAATAATTATATAATAAAATTAATTAAGATAAACATATTTTCAAAAAAAATCATTATGTCGAAAAAATTTGGCAAGTTTGTAAAATAAGTCTGTCATACTTTAAGTTCTACTACTGTTTTTTTTTTTTGTTTTTTTTTATTGTTTAATTTTGTTACCATTATTACCTTTGGAAACACGTGACGACGATTCCTTCAGAATCCACACCCGTATATAGAACACGACTGGAAATAATGTACTCCGGTTTCATCCCAGCGACTTTCTCCCATCCGGTGTTCGTGCAAAACGGTGTCCATGCTGCGATTACGAAATTACGTGTTTGTAGTTAACAAAGTGCAAGCCAGTGAGCAATTAAAACTCATTCATTGCGAAATCTCGGTGTGCTCTATCTTCCCGTGCAAATTATCATTACGATACAACCCCCTGAATATCGTCGAATGTTCCCGATCGTTATTAATAAAAATCCGTCGAAAGGTTAAAAAAGAATTTTGAAAAATTTGTTAATTTGGTAAAAAAAATGTAATTAAATATAATTAAATAAAAATCCGAAGAATTCACAGAATGCAATTATTACATGAGACTAAATAAATCCATCGTGATATGAAAAAGTTGGTTAAAAAGGTAAACAAAAATTTTTAAACGCGTAAAAAAAAAGATGAAGAATCTTTAACGCTTCGAGTCGGAGGTTCGATGATATAATTACGTAAAATATTACGTGTACGCATAATTGCTCGTTGCTGTAAGAACCGAGACCTTGAGATAAGACCTCGAGGTTCGCAGACGTCGAGTACGTGTCGAGGAAGAGTGCATCGCTCATACATATATACATATCTACATACATATATTCATACATACATACATACATACATACACACACACACACACACACACACATATATATATATATATATTCATGTATGTATGCAACAACAATACCGGTCTATCGCACGTGGTCGGTAAGTGATATAAATAATAAAAAAACAATTCGACAATTTACATATCGAGTGAAAAAATTGAAACAATTCGAATCTTTACAAAAAACAAAATAAAATTAAAACAAAAACCGCGATAATTGAACCAAATCGATCGAGAGATAAATCCTTGAATTCTTTCTGTCGATTCGAACGTTCGATCTCACCTGAGTCCTGGACGCTGTTGCAAACGAAAATCCGTGCGTACGCGATCAAAATAAAAAACGAAAGTGTCCTAAACATTTTAAATTATTTTGTTCCGTTATTTTTTTTTTGAATTTTATATTTCGTCCCCGATATTTCGGATCGATCGATTCTTTGGTGTTTCTTTTTTCGCTCGTTTTTTCACTCAAAGTCGTATTTTCCGCGAGCGGCGAAGAACTGTCCGGTCTCGGGACAGACGGGAGAACTTTATTGTCAGGACGGCAAGGTGAGTCCTGATGATGGTACTGGTGAATTACGAATGAGACTTCGATGATGATGATGATGCCGATGTTCCGTTCGACATACGTAACTACGAGTCATTCGATTAAACCTGCACCGGCGTAAATCTCGGCACGAATTAGAATGGAAGAAAAAAAAATATTTTTTTTTATCTTGTTGTTGTTGTTGTTTTTCCCCCTTTTTTTTCTTTTAAATTAGTTACATCTCGTGCCTTCTCGCCAACGTTCGACTATCCGGGCGTTAGACGTCGGAAAACTCAGCACTGCTTCGATCAACGACGTTACATAACTCACGGTGGACACAACGGTGACACGTGGAATATCACCGACGAGCCAATAGTTTTTTCTTTTTTTAACGTCCAAAGGAAACAAAAGAGACGTAGAAGAGAGATAGAACGAGAGAGAAAAGACGAACGAGGAACTGATAAGGATTTGTCGAGAAACTTGAGCGTATCGTTGCAATTGTTTCGATTCACGTTAGTTCAGAGTGAATTTGCATTATTCTCGATTTTTTGTTTTCGTTTCTTTTCAAACGCGAAATATTTCCTGGGTTTCTTTCGATAGATCGATCGACGAAAAAATTCGTTGCATTTTTTTGTATCATTCACGTACGTTGATTTGTTTTCTGTGTGTGTGTTTTTTTAATTGGCACAATATTGATGAATTTGTTTATTTTGTATTAATTTTATCGATTTAATTAGATTATTTTATTATATTTTTAATTAAACGTAAAGTCATTTGGTCGTTTAGTAGGTTTATACAATTTTTGTATTCATTTATCAATTTCGATCGATACGCATGCGCAGGTTCATTTATCGAATTTTGGCGCGAACGATTTTTTTTTAAATTCCGAACGTACAAAAATTTAGTCGTATTTTTACGTTAGTTCCTTTTGTCCTATACTATAGTTTTGTAAATTTGACGATTTTATTTTTACGGGTCGTTCTCTCGTGCGAGTATCGTTGCATAACACAGTTTTCCGTTTTTTTACAACTCACGTTTATTTTAGCGCGAGTCTCATTTTTACGTTCAACCTTGATTAACTTTTTTGCCGTCTGGTCGTAACGAATTTACAGCGTTCGTATATTTTTTTCATTTTGTCTTATTTACAACAATTTTTTTATCAACGACGAACAAACTTTTATTTGGTTTTTGGAGTTGGAAAAAAAAATTGTTGTTGTTTTTTTTCTCTTTTTGAACTATTCAACGAAGACCCGAAACTGACGATCTCGCGATCGCGATACGAATGCACGCTGCGGCACCGCTCTGACATCGGTGCACCTCTTCCTTCGAGGCACCTCTTCTGGGTCGTCAGCTTCGTGTTTACGTAAAACAGCTTTATTTGCTCGTCTAACGCAATTGGGTCACTCGTTTTCCACGCATCGACATCCCCGCCCTCTTTTCACGCGCGCACACCCGCACCAATACTTTCTCCCTTGCAACCCCTTCCCCCACCCCCTTTAAAAAAAAATTCCAAGAGTTTTCACTATCATCGAAAAAAAATTAATTTTTTTTTTAATTATCGAAAAATCTCAAAATCTCGATCTCGTGCCAAGATCGATCGTAGAATCGACCGGTTCGACTTCGGTCAAAGATCCATCCCTTCATTTGTAACGAATTTTCCACGTTTTTTTCAACGATAAACAAAAATCGGCATGATTTGTTTTAATATATTTTTAATTTCTAAAATTTTTTTATCAAAAAACGACACCGTCTTTCCCGATTATCCCCCGGCACGTGTCCTAGCGAAGCAACGTATCATGCGATCGAAAAAAAAGCGGGTCATCGATGTCCAATCGTCGAGACGACGTGAAATCCACTTAATCATCGAAATAATGAAAATTGTGTGAAAACGAGTCGATACTAGGAATCGAATTTGATAATGGACGAAAAATGTGACAGCGAGTGACAAACGAGGGAAACGAGTATTTTGTATTTTTTGTATTTTTTTATTTTTGGGTGCCAGACAGACTTGATGCCGGTGTTAGATCGCGACGAGAACTGACGTTGCGCGTGGCCTGCAGTACGTTAAAGTCTATACAAATATATATACATATATATATATATATCTATATACGCGTATATGCGCATTGTGCTTGCATCGTCGTCAAAAAGAGTACACACGAGCCGGTCCCGGCTTTGGTAGACAGTGAGAGTGACGAGCTCCCAAGTGTATATATAATTTTACACCTGCGCACAGGTAAACACCGTTCCTGTTGATACCCCCACTTTTTATCATGTATATATATGTATATAGACATAGATATAAGTGGATGTATTATAACTCGCTGGTCTTAGCCCATGACACGGTTCCCCGCTGTTCGCTCACACTCTCTCGCATTTACCACTCATTACCTACACGCAAATATGATAGTTGACATATATATATATGTATGTATGCGTATGAAATTTGACAAGCAGTGCGCGCTAGCCAATGATACGCACTATCGATAACGATTTTCGTCGGCTCTTGTACATAATATATCATTCGTTGTTACACCGGCGATATTCAACGAATCGTGATATTTCGCAACGTAACCCGCACACGTGCGGGCAATCGTTCGAAATGTAAATTGTCGAAGCGAGTATTGTCGAGAATTTAATCAATAAGAATTTCATAAATTCGGAGAATATCACCCACGTTTGTTACCGATCGTGTACGTTCGTTGAATAACGAATTATACTAAGGAATATCGAGTTTGAGGACACGCTGTCTAATATCGAATGTATATTTTCAATAATTTATTGATTATTTTTGACGGTAAAAATATTGATTTTTTTTTCAAGAATGTTATTTTTGTTTATTTTTGTTAAATTTGTATCGATCTGTAGATTTTTTAAATTGATATCGTTTGGGAGTAATTGACTGATTAATTAATTCGTAAACATTAATGATTTTTTATTATTCGATCCATTTCACGTAATTGCTAACGTCAAATATTTCGTTTATTTTATGACGTTGATTAACGATATGTGGATTAAAAAAATTTTGTAACGATACTTAACAATGTAATAGTTGCTAATGACGTGACGTGACGTCGAGTATAGAGAGAGAGAGAAAAAAAAGGTAAAAACGATAAAAAGTTTGAAAGAAAATTTCGAAAGAAAAGGCGGTTATAATGAACAGTCAATTTGCAGAAGAACCAACAGATGGACGTCGTACGAACGAACTCGCGCTTCAACGACTCGGACATAGGGTACAGCGTCCTGACGATTTTTTAACGACTGGGTAATGGCTAATCGCTTCGGTGGGCCGGCGAATGCTCCTCTGGAACGCAACGTGTGTAGACGAAAAAACACACGGCACCGCAGCAAAATTCAAACCATAAGAGGAGAGTCTCGCCGGAAATCTTCGTGGCTCGTTCAGCGATCGTGATCTTGTTTCGACCGGAAGTTGCGCAGCATCGATAGGATATATAGAATTATTTTGTGAAATCGTCGTTTCGGTTCCTTCACGTTGCCGCAACGTTCACGAAAGCATTATCCTTATTTTTTATTACTTTTTTTTTGTATCGCGGAAGTACCGGAAATTATATGGGAGAATGGTAATCGACGATTTTATTGAAATATTATTTGTCGATAGGCACGATTTACAAATAATTTTTTAATCGTTTATAATGAAATTTTAATTAAATAGTTTCTTTAATATTTATGGAAAATAAGATAATAACAAAAAATAAAATATGCGAATAAATATCTTATTTTTAATGTAATGAGATTGCAATTTTTAATTAAAATATTTCAAATTTTTATAGTACAACCGGAAGTCTATGTTCCCCTTTGAAATAGCTTCGTATCTACCTTGGTCCGTTCTCACGACTCCGTCGCTTTATTCTCTTTCTTAGGCAAAACATCATACTTATCTAGTCACGGTCTTTCAAACTTTACCAAACTTTCACTGATTTGTTAAATGGTTGGAAGAGCACAGAGGTGTCGGTCGGAAGAACGTGCTGTGCGATATGCAATTATTTCTGTCTCTCCCTCTCTCTCTATGTGCATTTAGCAGAGGCTTATCTTTTGAAAGACTTTTTGCTCGGTCGTCTGAAAGAGTCGTAAGAAAAAAATGTATGCCTCATGCAAAGAGGATGAATGGAGGTGACGAGATTTCAGACGTTAGCTGATTACGAATCGCAGGGGAAAGCGAATTGAAATATACCTGTAGGTGCCGTGTACAAAATACTCCACGTTCATTGTATTCGCAGTAAAGTCGGAAACCGTAATTTATAGAAAAAACTATATTATGATTTAAAATAAAATTAAAACGATATGTTATTTTTCACATTTTTATTTTTTCTATTCATAAATTATAAGGCAATGTGGGAAAAAGAGCAAAAGAAATGAAGATAAAAATACGAGACGTGCTACCACAGAAAAAATTATCATTAAACGGTGTTTGATCGAAGAGTTAAAAATTGCAAAAATCGCTCGAGGCATGTTTTTTTTTTAAATTAATTAATGCTGTAGGACGTTTGTTCACTGGTGAGCGAACATTCGTTTGCACGCTCGGCTGTGCCTGAAATGAATTCCTCTTCCCAAATTTTCATGGCAGATGACCTTTGTCTCGGAAATCTTGTGTTAACCATCTTGTTACGAGTATTTTGTTCTTACAGCGAACTTTTCATACATCCATTGTCCGACTTCTGCGAAACGGAAAACAAAACGTTTGCTTAATTCCGGTGTTGGTACTAGGACTACGTCATTTTGAATATACTCGGTCGATAAGTTTGGCCGGTACAGTCGCTAGTCATGCACGGGTGATCGACGGGTTCATTAATCATCAGCTACCATCGTTACAGCGGTAACAACCAATCAGAATGCATCTTCGCTATGATAGCCAATCGGAAGGCGTCTTAGCGATGATAGCCAATCGGAATGCATCTTGCTCATGACAGCCAATCAGCACGAAGTACTTTCAATATCTCGAGTTTCGATGTATAATTTCGATCGATGAAATAAAATTTGTTGAAATTTGGATTACAGCGAGGTTTTTAAAAGGAAGTAAAATAGTAAAGAAACCATGCCAAGTATGTCATTGACTAATTGTGTTTTCATTCCTTTGTTTAAGCATAATTCTCTATATTATATACTAAAATTCGTTGTGAACTCAAATAGTAAAAACAACGTCGAAGCGTGCCTCAAAATAATTAAGAGGATGACTTTCACATACTTTGGCCAGCCGTATAGTTTCTCATTCTTATCTACGACCATGGCGGACAGACGGATATTGTTAAAGTTGCGTAAAATAGAAGTAAAACGCGGATTTATGCGGGTCCACGAAGAAAATCGCACAAGTCAGGGCGCAGTACTTCGTAACGGAAGTGCACGTGAAAAACAATGCGCGTGGCCCATTTCGTCCGATCTTTTGCATGAAAGTTATTAGAAAGTCACCAGTGTTTACCGGTACAACGACGACTGATAACACACCGATATATGTTGCTCGATGATAAGAATAAATAATTTTTGGGTCGAGGTTGACAAATAACTATGACGAGAAGGAAACTTTCGATTCCTCTCTTCATTGTATCATCGCTTATGGAAACTCGAGGACAAGTATGATCGCAGTCCGAACAATCGAACAATCGGTATGGATTTTTGGCTCAGGCTCCCCATAAATGTTTAATTAACTATAAAAACATCGTAAATAAAAAGCAGAATATTTCGGAAGGACGACTAAATAAAATTGCAATTTTTTGTCCCTGGACAAATTTAGATGCTGCGCAATAAAATAAAACCGGTTCACGGCTGATCCATATACGTCACAAGGGCTCCCAACTTCCGTTTCCTATGGCTTGCCTTGGCATTCCGGTGCATCGTATACCACGAGCGGTTAAGTATAATCGTATCAGTGATTCTGATCTCTTCGCTGCAGCGTATAAATATAATATCGTGGCTTGCCGTGTGATATACACCGGCAAATGTAAAATCAGGGAAGCGTGACGTTTCGAGGTATCGCTGCGGTAATATTGCAAGTGGACATACGTACAGTACGGCAGTTGAATTGTCGAAGTCACGTATATGGTACCAAATAATTACGAAACACTATACCTGCTTCGTGTCGAATGCACCTCTGCGTACATCAGGTTGGTTCAGCTCCTGCGATTCCAGCCAATAACTTCACATCTTGCCAATTACCAATCTGTGACCAATGTTGCAAAAATTGGATAGGGATTCAGGAAACACTTTCGATCACCAGCTGGTGGCAATTAGTAAAAAACTTAGGAGGCAAATTTGCACGTTGGAATCTAACGGTATTCTTATTGTTAAACTATAACCTTTACATGGATCTAGTACGTTTGAAGGTTAACCGATTAGCGGTTAGAATGATTTAGATAATTTGATGGCACCTTCGGATCCGACAAGGTCTCCACTTTACGATTTAACCACCGATTCATGCATTTTCAATCTACTTCTCCGAAAATATTCACGTTACGCGTGAAATTCATCCATTCGTCCATTTCAGTTAAATTCAAAAAGAGCTCATTACAAAATGGCCGCCTTTGCGTCGAGTTAGACAATCGTCCATGCTGTATAACCAATAGATGGCGCTGGGTGTTTGGACCCAAGGCCATCTTGAAATTACGGTTTAACCTACAAATTTATGCACGGTTCGTTGACAAATGCGAGTTTTCCGGCCACGTTTCGTGACGCGAACTAACGCACGCGATATAATATAAAAATTCGTAATTCCTTTCCGTATGCGCTTTCACTCGTCCTTCACGGATGACCTCTTATCTTCAGTATGAAATCCAACGAGCGGATATCACTCATTCGTACAGTTACGTCCATGCATGTGGGTCTTCTCGCAAGAATCCACAGATTTTCGTGATTCAGCCATAATCTTCACGAAAAATCCATGGCACCTGCATGCTCATGGGCCTCTTTTTTTATGGCTTGACTTACTATCGTTTCGCATAAAGATTAATAACCCACGCAGCCCTCGTCTGGGTGGTATCGTTACATTCCTAGTGAAACGACACGACTGACGGTTGGTAACACCGATGGACCGATTGACAGTTCTGATCAACCGTCGATTCGGAATGAACAATGGGAAAGTTGTTTATTAGTTTGCTGTAGTTGGAATAATAAAAATTATCGCTACTCTCGACTGTCCTACCACAATCTGAAACATTTAGAAATCCGTTCTCTTAGCTGGTTACTGGCTAGGAACGAATAGGGACAGGATCCGGGCGCCGATTTAAATATCAACCGGTCAATCGTACGACGTTGCGACCGGAAAATGAATTTCCACCAATCCCCTGAACGATTGCGATCGAAGAAATCTTTGAGGAAAATGGCGTCAACGCCACATCCAATACGAAATGGTGGTAAACTGTGATTCCCCTGTTGCGCAGTCTCGAGAAACGCATGCTAATACGACGCATCGTGAACAATGTTAATGACGAGATGTCTCTTTGCATATCGGCAGTCCTTGCGATTCTATCGAAACGATTATAGTCCGACGAAAGCCCCAACGACCACGTCCTCGCGCTTCTCTTGCGCAACTCACTGACTTTATAATTATCTTCATTAGTGGTGACTCGTTCAGAGGCTCGAAAGAGGCCCCTCTCCTTTATATCACTTTCGGCACCGACGGGCACGAACAAAATTATTAAAGACCATTTTTCCCAACGTTTTATCTCCTCTCGATCGTTACCGATCATATCAATTAATTATTGATTCGTACAAATCCCGGATATATTTTTTAATATTTTTTTCCCGTTTTTTTTTGTTTAATATTAAACATTAAATTTGGTTCGTGCAGTATTATTCGATTTATCGCACGAGGTACCTAGTTATCTTTATTTCCGGATGTTCGTCGGCAACACTCATGAATTCTGGAATTTGTTGATTGTTCTCAAACTTTTGTGTATTCTCGTGCTTCGTCGTTCTCGATCGATTGACATTTTACTTTTATCCCCACTCTTGCATTTCTTTTACCTGTATTTTTTGCCCTTTTTTTAAACTTGCGCACAATTATTCGCGCGACAATGTTGATTCACGAAATTTATTCACCGTCGTTTTCACGCTTTGTCGCATCTATTTAAGAGTAATTTCCTGTCGTGCCCGGGACTTCACGTCCGTTTTCGCCGATTTTATGTATGAGCGAGGAATCGAACGACAGAGGGATTTGCACGGGCCAATGAGTACGGCGTCAAAAGTCCGTATGATCGAGAGCAAATGGCATTTTTTTTTCTTTTTTTTCGTTGTTTTTTTTTCGCAGGCAAATCGACAGTGGCTCGTTTTGCGACGATTCACCGTGGGACAGCTGTAGCCTATTTTACAATTATGCCTATGGGAAAGTCTCGAATCGAACCAACGCCGGGTATGCGAAGAAATTATTTTCATTAATGAAAATTATTTGAAATTATTTGGAATTATTTGTATTAATTGAAATTATTTAAATTAATTCGATTCTTTGAACTAATCGAAATCCTTTAAAATCTTTATAACGCTCTAAAATTATTCGAATTATTTTAAAACGAATATTGATTCGACAACAATTCCCATTTGCCGAAAATCATCTAACGAAACGAAATAAAAATTCTTTACGATTCGTTTCCCTCCCCAATCGACTTATTACCCCCACTACGTCTCCCCCCTTGAATCCCATCGATATAAAAATCTCCTAGGATTAGGCCAGATTCGCGAAGAAAAATAAAATCGAGGAGAAACAAAATTGTGTAAAATGAGAAAAAAAAGCAAATTCGACTTTTTGTTCGTTTTTCTTTCTTCCTGTAACGTTATGTTTTTTCTTTTTTTTCTTTTTTTTTGATTCGCCATAAATGTACTTATCATTCTTTCGTTAAATCTAAGAGTAGCAATAGTAGTTTTATAGCAGCGGCAATCATGATCTTGATAATAATATTAATTATTATTAATTATTAATAATATTTATAATATCTGTCTCGTTAACGTGTATCATTAAAATTATATTAATCATTATAATCGTAAACGTCATGATTATCATTATTTTTTTTATGTACATGTGTACTCGCATAATCGTAACAAACGTAGACGGAACGTTACGCAGTTCTGTCGCGATAAATCTCGATGGTTCGTAATCACGCCGATAAGACGAAAACAATTTTTCGTCACTCGTTCGTAACCACGTTTGTACGAAACATACGCTATACTTCACGTGCTAAACATTTTTTGTTTCTTTGTTTATTTTATTTTTTCGTTTGTTGTTTTTCTTTTCTTTTTCATTTCTTCGTTTACCATTAATTTATCCGTTTTTTTTTCTTGGCTGTCGTCGTCGTCGTCTATCGTTTTCTCTCTCTCTCTCTCTCTCGGTACGAAATAACGTTACGCGTATATCGATTTTCGATGAATCGATCGTTCAAAAACCGTGAAAAATTTATTTTCACTCGAAGTGAACTCTCGCTCGTTTTAATCGATTCACACGTCGTTAAACGAACACGACGAGTCTTTGTGTCTCGTAGGTGAAGTTGTTTCTTGAGATTGCAACCGGGCTCTTCATTTCATCACGACTCGCAAATTTCTTCTGGTCTTTTAATTATCGCGCGATTTTTGTTTGTTTGCCTCCTTTTGTTTTTCCCTCTCTCTCTCTCTCTTTCTTACTCGCGGTAACAAAAATATCTTTCGATCTTACGAATTTTCAGTTCAACGAAACTTCTTACTCCTTCGTTATTGTTTTTCTTTTTCTTTTTTTTTTTCTTAATGTTCGGTCTTTCGATATTACAGCGATTTTGTAGCGCGATGGTTCGAAATTCGCGCTTTTAGAAATTTTATTTTTTATCGTTTATTTCCACTCGTGGACTAAGCCAAAAAATCATCAGTCCCCGAAATTCAGTTCAGTGAGGCAAAAATCGTCGTTCCTTTCGTATTTTAATATATATTTGTATATATTAGAAATCTTTTCCTTTCGTTCCGGATGAGAATACGATTGTTTTTTTTATAACTTCGTTTTGTTCACAATATCATCGTTTGTTTCCGAAATTTCTAATATTTCTCGCGTCCCTCTCGTCTTTCAATTTCCGGAGATCGGTCGGATCGTACAAAAATTAATCGATAAACGTCGAATTCTGCACATCACGGTTAATTAATGCGACAATTATCGATATGTGAAATAGGTCAATAGAATTCTTCTTTTTTTTCTTATCTTTTCTTTCGTTTTTCTTCGATTCTTTTCGTCTAATCGGCGATTCCACGAATCGCCGTTACTACGAGATAACGAGCTGGCAAAAGATCAGCGACATCGACGAGACTCGTGCGTTTATTTCGTGCTTTTTATAACGAATGAAGTGTTTGTTTTGTCAATTTTTCTTTAGCTTGTTTTTTTCTTCTTTTCCATCGATTTTTTTCTCTCTATAGAATCGAGATTTCTTTTATCACTTTCGTTCGACCGATAAATAATTACGAACGCGCTCCACACGAGGACACACGAGTCTCGATTTATTCCGTCGATATTCCTCCGCGAACAAGCTTACTTGTTTTTCTTTTTTCTTTTTATGTTTTCTATTGAAACGCGACTGGAATTTTTCAGTCGTTACGTAGGATGTTATTAACACTAACTACGCCAAGTTCCTACGATTTACACTCGTACGACTAAAGTTTCATTCGCAATTATCTCTTCGCTCGCTCAATTTCAACGTCCTCGACATTTCAAAAAGATACAAAGCTGATCTTTTCCGACGAATAATTAATTTTACGAAAATTCACGAACTCGCGATCGTGCCGGAAAAATGATTTTTCCAATTAAAATTTGTATGAACGCAATAAAGTGTAAACGACGTAACGGTTTGTTTGATTTATTTATTATAATGTTATAATTAACAGCCCTATTATCGAATAATACGTCGATTACAATTGGTCGTTCGAAATAATGCAAATTTTGGGTTAAAAAAAAAGAAGAAAAAAAAAAGAAAAAAAAAAGAATTCCGAACGCTCTCCCAACGCGAAGATCGATAAATCGAGATCAGCTTTGTATCGCCATTTTCCTCTCGCGTTGTCGCAAAAATCCCTTCGACCTCGCTAACGCGTTTCGTGTCTCGAACGAGAGCGAAGCGTCGAGCTGTTCGATCGGATTAAGAATCGCGCGAGTTACGACAAACGTTTCGAACGCGCGCGAGATGCGTAACAAGATTCTTTCTTTCTCTTTCCCTTTGTTTTTTTCTTTCTCGTGTCGTTTCTTTCTTTCTTTTACTCTAGTTCGATATTTCACACGCTACGCAGTTGTCTAACCGAATTTATAATCGTGTAAGATTTCTCGCGTTTTTTTTTGTTTTTTTTTTACACCACTCCCCCCTCGCCGCGACCGACACGTAAAACGAAAAACAGCGCGTTTTCTCGGGATAAAGGATCGTCGCGTTGGATTGATTCGTTTCGTTTTAAAAAAATAACTCGATTACGTCGATTATTTTTCAATGATAATTTAAGACGAAACGAGTGGCAAAGAGAAGGGTGCATGGAAATTAAAAGAAAGTTGATTTTTGACCGAGTGTCGAATCTCGCGAACAGCCCTCGTTTTTCTCGCCGCGCGATTTTTTTTTGCCAAGGATCATGCAATGATTTTTCTCGCGCTTTTCCTCTTTTTCCCTCTCTCTCTCTCTCTCTCTGTCTCTTTCTCACGGAGTGTACAATCTGCCCTGCGCTTCTTATGTTTGCGTGTGTTTGTGTGTATGAGTGTTGTTTATTTCCCGTGATTTCATTCTCGCATTATACTCGCCCAAGATTTTCTACGTTCGCCGTTCTAGCACGCGCACGAATCGTTCGATTTGCCATTGCCCCTCTGATCGTTGGTCAGTTTAATCTGATCCGGGAATTCGTTGTAGAGTTCGACCTAAGATTGTGAAAATAACGCGTGAAAAATACATAAAGTAAATTTAAATCTTAAATACTTTATCGATATTCGTTTTTGTAACGAAGATAGAGAAATACTCACTTCGCTCTCTTGGGCCAAAGCGTTCTTCGCTATCGTCTGGAAAGCTTGCTCGACGTTTATCGCCTCCTTCGCGCTTGTCTCGAAATATGGAATATTGTTCTTCGATTGGCACCATTGTTGCGCTCTTTTACTGGAAACCTGAGAATTCGAGGAACAAAATAACGTATTACCAAAAGTTTCGAAGTTTTTCTCGGTGTTATTATCCATCGAAGATTTAATTAAATTAATTATTCGATTAATCGAATAGCGCAAAAACTGAAAATACGTACCGGGTATGAAAAATATCGTATATTTCAATATTCCATGGGATAAATTGGAATATTCGTTGTTTAAAGTAGGAAATTGGCAAGACCCCAGCGAGAAAATATAACGTCACGGATAATTTTGTTCGCGATAACGTTAAGCGGTCTCGTACCAAGCGGATTATATTTACGTAGTCAAACTGATTATCTCTCGCATGGAATGTCACACCGTGACTCGCTATGTAATATATGTATCGATGTCGGTATTATTCTAAACGGATTTTTTTTTTACACTCTCTTACGTCCGTTGCAAGAATTTCCCCCGACTATTCGTTATTTTAGACATAGAATAAGTTCCTCGGTCAAAAATTGGCACATTTTTCTAAACTCTCGAACGCGATTTCTCGATCTTTCGCAAATTTTACTTTAAACTACTTTCCGCGTTAATTTCAAGTAAAATTACTCTTGCAATGAATTCTGTCGTATCGATTGTATCAGAATATTTAGTTATTCGTTGTTTATTCTAGATTTTGACATTATACGTATGTTTCGTGCGATTTATCGTCTTTTATGTTTTCTTTGGCACGAGTCGAGAAACTCGTTAATTGGACTAAAAGCGCAAAAGTTCAGAAGGCTCTATATATACCCAGATGCATAAAAAGCTTTCTTATTCGATGATACTCTTAATCCTGTTAATCAAAGTTTTGTTTTTTTTCTTTTCGAAATTTTCGGAAAATCTCGCGATGCTTATCGTTAAATCGTCCGTGCAATATTATTCGTATTTCCAGGGAAAAGAAAAATAATCTCGATGTCGAACCTACCGCTCTGTTTTCAAGATCCACTTTGTTGCCGAGTACAACGAACGGAAAATTATCCGGGTCTCGTGGCGAGGCCTGAATTAAAAATTCGTCTCTCCACGAGTCGAGAGATTTAAAGGTGCTCGGTGCCGCGACGTCGAATACCAAGACGCAGCAATCGGCGCCTCTGTAGAAAGCAACGCCGAGGGATTGGAATCTTTCCTGACCCGCGGTATCCCAGATCTTTGAGAAAAATTCAAGATTTATTTCTTTTTTTGCGATGTTTTTACGAGAGAAAAAAAAGACAAAGATTCGAAGTATTAGCGAAGAAACGAACGACGTACCTGCATAGTGACTATCCTGTCGTCGACCATGACTTCTTTCGTGAGGAAATCAGCGCCGATCGTTGCTTTGTATTGGTTACTGAACTTTTTATTGACGTACTGATTCATCAAAGATGTTTTGCCGACGCCGGAATCGCCGAGAATAATAACTTTCAACAGTACTTTCTTTCGCGATGCCATGTTTGAATCTTAACTGAAACGAAAGCACAAATAATCGATTCATGGGCGCGTAAGACCTACCGCGCTGCGAAACGAAGGAAACAAATTCAACGACTCGGAAAAACAAGCGCGCCGCTCGATTAAAAATGTAAATCTATTGCGTCGAAAGAAAAATCTTTTATCGACTTCTCTCTCTCTGTTTTCTTTTTTTTTTTTTTTTTTTTTTTTTTTTTTTTTTTTTTACGAAATAATTTATCGACGTTTTATGAAAATAATGAAAATAAGTTGGAATGTACGACAACTCGCGAACGATAAGATTTTGTCTCCGAACTGACTGAGAATTCATTCTTACGGGATGTATTGCAGCTACGAGTCATTGATTGTCTCCGGTCGGTGTAAATAAAGAAAGTACATGAGCGACGATACGCATATAATTTATCAATTGTGAAGCCTTTGAGTTGACGTCGCGATGATCCGATGTCCGAATTTGCTCAATTTGATTTAATGACACACGCGATATATGTATATATATATATATATATATCTATATATCTACGTACGTAGTACACATGAAATAACGCAAAAAATTATGTCCTTCCGCGGATTTCATCCGAGTTTGTATCATTTTCGTGAGGACAAAAAGTCCATCTGAGTAAATTTTGTTATCTTTCGAATGACACTAGTGGCCAACGCGCTCGTTGTATATAAAGCATGTTACCATGGTTTCAATTATAGAATGGTAGGCATGATTTACCGTGAGGGAGACTTGAATTATCGAAACAGGGAATTGAGTCATGGGAGGGTGAGAAATGTTCGAATAAACACCTTGTCAACATGTATATATATATATATATATATATATACGGAATATCATTTATATTTCGTTGTTATAAAACAACAAGATTCGTGAACACGAGAGCAACAGAAATATAATGAAAATGTGATACGCTCTACTAATGAGGTCTAAACGATGATAAACGATATACGTGTAAAAGAAAAAAAGAAAAAAAAACCGTTAAGATATTTTCTCTTGTCTCGCGCTGAATGCGTCTTTCACACACAGGGGGAGTCACAGCTGCGGCGCCGATTAGAAACGCAGTAGGTGCATGTGTGTGTGTAAATGTGTATAGGTATACGGAACAGTGGCAATTTGATCTTTGGAACTCGCGTTTCGAAAAGTGCGACAGGCGAAAACATCGATGACTGTACGGATTTCTATGAAAATTTAGCGATGATTAAGAATAAGACAGATCGTGACAGGGAAGCTGGAATGCCAAGCGTGTTCGTGTATCGCGCTTCTCTGCATCCATCGCTACCTCCTCATTCTCCTCCCCTCCAATGAATCATCATCAGTGAACAAAACGTAATCATACTCCCCCCGACGTGACGTACACACGGGCTACCGACTTGATAGTACCGTGAATAACAAGAAAGAGGAAAAAGAGAAACAAAAACACATACACACGTACACACACGCACACTACTTCCGGTCTCGCAAAGTGCGTATTCACGAGTGCGTTGTACTCGATGATTTTCGCGGATGACAACAGAGCGTTGGAACATAATAATCCAGTAGTGAATCTTACAAGTGTCCGACTGTGTCACAGAAAGGTAAACGATACGTAAAAGGGCTTGGTTTAGCGAGATTAAGATCGAATCCGTTTAACTGCAATGGTCGAATGGAAGGAAGAAAAAAAAATCTGTCAACACAATGTAAAGTGGTTGTTGCACGAATTTCTGGGAATATTCGAACTCTGCCATTGGCTCGAAGGACACTGTCTCTCGTAGCTTCGTACGCCCGTGTAATAATCTTTCGGATCGTTGTTCGCGCGTGAAAAGGTCGAGAAAAACAAAACGAACGTCTACGTTACCTCGTTTATATATTGAAATATAACGATGTGAAATCCTTCTGCTTGTACCCAGTGCACACAAAGAAAATGGCGTATTATGAAATCACGAGAATGTAGTGTGACAACGGTGTCGTCACCTGTTCACCTCTCGCTACGGACTAGTTCTATCGAACCTCGAACATAAACTCGAGACACCCGTGAGAGAGCGACGTTTTCCAACGCACTAAACGCGGGCATGCGCGTTTTGATCCGTGAGCGAAAAATTACCAGTCATGTTACCGGAGTCATTTATCAGGAGACACTAGTGGTAATGTCTGTAACTATCGTAAAGTGATGTGAACACGATGATTTAGGTTATTCGAATTGCACAATTATATTAATCATTTTAGTTTTTCACTCAAAGCATTACAAAGAGTATCAGGTCGATAATCTTATGAAAAACGAAAGAATGCGAACGTCTGCCAAGCGCGTAGTGATTTAGTGGTGGGGGTAAATTCTTGCAGAGGCGCATGAATTCGTAGTTCATTAATTGCTCGTTCGCGGCGCTGTAATCGGATTACTGTTACATCCGGCAGTCGGTAATATACCGTCTGAAACTACTTTTGCCGAGCGAGTTTTTAAGAAAAAAATGCGAGTTACTAGCGGACTTGGGATTTTTGTGACCCGGAAAAAAAGTTTTTACGAAGCTACAACTTCAAATAATTCATTAATTTATTTTTGCTGTAGAAATAGTTCATTTAAACACATCTAATCGTTCATTCCATTCTATCGATTCTAATTATTGTACAGAGAAGTAGGACTATCCGAATGTTTGTAGAAATAATTTGAGCCAAAGGGGAAAACCAGGCTCACATCCGGGTAATGCTCATGCGCATTGCGGCAATGACGTATGGTTATCTTTATCGCACACTGCCTTGTCGACCATGGCATACATAAAACCCATTCTACGTCGGCTCATCTTCATGCAGACAAGATTTGACGTCATTTGACGTCACTTGTTCCGGAAGAAATTTTCTAGGAAACCGAGCTGTCCAACGGTCAATGTTCTGCGCAACTCTTTCGCGTCGATTGTCGACTGCTACGAATAGAACGTACGAGCCAGAGATGTTCCTTCTGGTTCCCGCATGTGTTCAGTTGTCAAGTTTATTCGTTGGCTTCGGACCACGGTCTTACATACAGGTCTTGCAACAGCGGTAGTGGGGGTAGGTCGGCTTAATGGTTGCGATTTTCTGTTCAATTTACGGCCGCGAGAGGCATGACGATAGATGGATGTGCTGTGCAACGAAGACAGAAATAGCATTCTGTCTCTTTTTCTATCATACGTAACGCTTGCGCAGTAAACCCTTATTACATTACTCGAATTTATTTCGTATGTCATGAATAACGTTGAATTAACAGACGATGAAAATGCAATACCCAACTCGTGTTGTTTTATTGACATGTGTTTATTATTATTTTCGTACAATCATATACTATGTTTCTACACGAATAATTAATATACATATGTAACCAGATACCTGTAACTGAGCATCGTCGGCACGTTCTACATAATTACAGATGACACAAATGAACGTTTGATTGAATTTTTGTTAAATACACAAACAGATCAAGGGATTTAGCCAAGGAAATGCGTTTGTAGTGAACACTCGTCGTATTTTGGGTTCAACTCCTAAATCGGCCTTTGTTTTTTTCTTATGGTAAACGCAAATTACATTGAGCAGGGATAGGCAATATGAATATGTATGAACTCGACTTTGAATGAAACGTAGGTCCAATAAATTGATATTCTTGCATTTTACTAATACAATTGGAAATAATTGTTAACGTAAATTGTAAACGATGGTGTTTAAGATAATTACTATTGTATGGAACATTTTGAGACTTTTCTTACTCAGATCGCTTTAATTCTTGTTCAAAACAATCGCTTAGTCCGTAGGAATGAGGAAGTGTAAAGGGAATAAAAAAAGTGATACGTATTTCGTTTACAATAAGACAATTTTAAATGTTTTGTCAGTCGCGAGATTTTTCTTTTCGTCGCGCAATCTTTCGGCTTATTTACATTCTGTTGCTGAGTATGTTGCCTCATCCTTAAACGTATATAATACACGATTGCGTGAGATAATATTTCAGAAGCGTGCTCTGTACATGGAAATGAGAAGTGGTAAGAAGACAAAACTTCTTCTAGTGTGCTGTCGAAAACGTTTCGATGAGAGGCATATTTGACGAAGCATGCTTCTACGTGCCGGATGAGGTTGAAAAACCTCAAATTAGCATGAATCAGTCCTCCACGGGATTTTATGTCGACTAATTTGGATACTGGAGACGTGCAAGGTGAATGGGATGTCACAGCTAGTCGACAAGTCGTACATGAGCCGTACAATTTTAATATTTGTTTACACAAATAGCCTGGAAAGGAATGTAAGGGTATTAGATATTACCGCATTGTTAGCACAAACCTTCCCCAAGCGAGCGGCGGTTCAGTATTCTACGATGACAAGGTACTACAAGAAAAAGCAGTGCATGCAATTGAAGCAATTGAATTTAAAAATATTAAAAACAACACTGTTAGTATACTACAGACACCTACCAATTGTTAAGGTATGAAAACAGTTCAAACAGAAAATGAATTAGAAATGGAGAAACCTGTCACATAGTATATAATACAATCGAGAGTCTCAGGCAGAGTATACTCATGATCGGAAGCATCAAGGATTTCGTCCACCTCCAAATCGTGCTGTCGTAAAATGTCGTCTAATTTATTCTTAACATTACGACGATGAATAGCGAATTGTCCTTCGGATTTTGATCCATAAATGTCCTTCAACTCCTGCAGTGAAACCAGAATCTGTGGCGAGGGCTTTTCGGAAACGGTACAGTTTCCAAATTTCGGAGGCTTTATAACACTGTAAACGGACAGTACTTTGTACAGTTGTAAAAAGGTTGGACAGCTTGGATGATCGTTACATCCAGCGGCTTGGCGGATAGTGCCGAAGAATTTCTGCAACATACAAATAAACAAAACATGTATGCAAGAGGCAAATCATCAAATATTATGGGTCGCAGTAATGCAAAAAACTGTTTGACATTGCATCACTTTTGTTAATAAATTATTTTGTTTTCCAGTCCATCATTACCATTGAACATCACGCCAATGAGGTATTTGTCTATACGATTGCACATTCTAGGATTTCTCAATGAAACTATAAAAAACCACGTAAAACAGAAGATTGTATTTTCCGCTTTTTCCTTTCATATATTCGATTCACGCGGTTCCGTTGAATACAAAAATATCCCCCCCCCCTTTCAAAGATAAATGGAACATGGTGTGTAAACGTCGTGTCAAGACTCATTAAAAATTATTAGAAACAGCCCAGTAATATTCAGTCGAGAAATGTTCTCAATTCTAACACTTGTGTTCATTATAAATACCTCCAAGTTGTCTTGATTAACTTTTCCCGTAAGTAGATATTTGAAATCAAATTTCTCGATGAGATATCGACACAAATCCATCGTAGATTGTAGGGATAATCGCAGTGCCTCCGACGTTTGTGAGGTCAAGTATTCGTCAGCCGTTATGTCACCTTTTCTTTTGGCAGATTCCCAGTCATTTAGCCATGAAAGCGAATCTTGTAGTACCTGTTGATAGGAAATGAGGGAAATAAATTGCACTGCTTACAAAAAAGTTTATGTACCAGTAGAGGTATATTCAATATGCATCAATTATTTACCTTGAAGTCCTTCGTTTCTGGGGTCAGCCCTTCGTTCGGAGACTTCCGATTCAACGCATCGAACATCCTGTTGATTTGAACGCAGAACTGAATTGTTTCGTCGCATCCAACAAGAGACTCAACTTTTTGCGATGAATAGAAGAGCAGACCTTGGGCGACCGAGTTACTGAAAATCTGTAAATACATAAATATAGGCTGGTAAAATTTTCAATGGAATGTAAACGAATCATGTGAAGAACATGGCAAGGGAAGGAATATACCTGCGTCGCGAGTCGGACACGCATTTTTGACATACTGTCCAATACGATATGCCTCTGCGTGATTTTTGGACACACTCTAGCATGCCCGGGATGTATACTGTCCAGGTCGTACAAGACGTTGAAGTAATCCCACGATACGTAATTGTCCGACGATTTCATCTATACAAATGTTAATGTTACATATATGTTGAAAGGTTTTCTGTGTACAATCTCGTTCGTTTAAGGGATCATTCCAGTAGGACGGGTCGAGAAGCAGCTGTTTTTCGTTTTTTTTTCCAGTAGTTAAAATACTCCAATCAGCCTGATCTTTTTATGGCTCATGGAAACATTCTCCGAGAACAGGGACTGAATTTTTAAACATTTATTTATATTCTTTTACATTGATTTTTTACTATTGAAAATATCTTGTAAAAAACGGGCCCTAACGGTGGGCACGATTGCAGCCGTAGTTATTGTCTAAATTGAAATTCTAAAAGAGATTATTAATCTGCATGAGTGTCGCTATCTTGCTGTGGAGGATTGTTTTTTTAAATTGACAAAATACGGTAGTTGTAACTAAAAGTTCCGCATTCAGCAAATTTTTCCCAGTTTTTGGTCAATATAAAATGGAGAACTGAAAATACATAAAAAATCCTCCACAACAAGATAGCGTCATTCATGGCGATTACTAATCTTTTTTAGAATTTCGATTCCGACATTGATTACGGCTGGAATCGTGCGGACGGTTTTTTTGTACAACAAAATGTTCACTGATAAAAAAAAGTATCGAAAAAAATGAAAATATACATTTAAAAATTCATTCCTTGCTCCGAAAGAGTGTTTCAATGAGCCATAAAAAATCAGGCTGATCAGCGTATTTCAACCATTGAAAATAAATCAGAAAAAAATTCAATCCGTCAGACTGGAATAATCCCTTAAAGTATTGATTCGAAACAAAGTACATCACTGTATTATTATAATAGGGCTACAACTTATTTTTATAAATAACAACTCAATTATTTTTTACAAGTCCCTCGTTAAAGAATTTTGCACAAAATATTTAGTTCAATACTAAATATTTCGTGCAAAATTCTTAAACGAGGGACTTGTAGAAAATAATTGAGTTGTTATTTATAAAAATAAGTTGTAGCCCTATTATAATATGTTTATGTACGTAACATTGCACCTTATGAACACACACAGGTGCACTTTATGGCAAAACTTACCCGCAATTTTTTTTTATTGTACAGCCGGTTCCGTACGGTTTTGATGACGTGCGGTGTATCAGAAAAAACGAATACTTTGCGGTCATCTTCGAGAGGATGCGTAAAGTACGTTTTTGTGTTGTCCATTGCACCCGACACGCCTAACAGGGACCACATTTTTGTGTTCGTGGCTGCGCCATCGGCAATAACGCCGTGAATCTTGGCCCCGCTTCTTTCCAGGTAAGCAATAGCTTTGACCACTAGCTTCGCAAGCTCCTCTCCCTTCACTGGATTCTTCGATGCGAAAACAACGATTGGCTGGTTGTAAGAGACGGCAATCGACTGAAACATAAGAACAAGACCGTGCGTTGCTTGCTCCTCGATGTCTGTCGATTGCGGTCCGTCTTCGCCAAAATCTGTCAGCCCGACGTAACTCAAATTCCTTGAGCACACTGCCACAGATTTTCGCAAATTTATCTCGTCCAATAAAAGCACGCCATGTCGGTGCTGTTCAGTTTTTGTGTCGAAGTGCTTCTTCAACAATTGTCCGAACTGCTCGTCAAAGCCGCATTTTAAATTGATGAGCGAGAAGTAGCTGCGGATGGTCCTTGTACAGGGCAGTGGCAAAACGTCGTTCTTTCGAAGAAACTCATAATAAGTTGGAGAACGTATGTGCATCAAAATGCACAACATTATCCAGTCTTCTGAGTAACGACGACTTTTCGTGTCTCTTCTCGTGGCAGCAGAGATAATTTCTTTAAGCGCAGTTTGTTGTGATGCGGGAACTTGTAATTGCGCAAATTTCTCGTCCAACGCTTCAGCACGAACAGATGATATTTCCTTGGCTTTTGCTTTTAATGACTCCGTCAATAATTGGACACGTCGTTTCAAATAATTGTTACCGCGTTTTTCACGAGAGATTTTCTTTCGCAAAGCAATAAGCTTCCTCCTGTCGATCGGATTTGACAAATGATGTATACGATGTATACTTTTAGTCTTGTCCGACCTTGATTCTCTTCGGAGGGTACGTTGCCTCATTTTTTTGCAATTGTCGCATCGTTTTTGTTTCGAAAGCATTGTACAATCGTTGTCATGCCATCGTTGAACAGAATCTTTGAAACAACAATGAACCGGCAAATGATGGATGTTGACCGGACCGAGGCCTTGACATACATTCAAGTTTTTGAATGTCTCCAAGGTTTTTGGCAGCAGAGTCGTGTCTGTCAGAACTGGAGGCAGTTGACATCTGTCCGAATTTACAACGCGCCCATAAACACAGTAACGAAGTGTTTTGTCCGCCTCGACCTCGACACTCTTGTCCACGATTGTAGTTGCTGTGCCATTTGCGTGTGTACGTACAATATTCGAAAAGACAACCGTTTGGCCTCTCGCTTCCGCATACTCGGTAACACCCCACGACATTGGTATGGTGATAGGGTTCTTCTCACTTGTCGCTACGTTTCTTGTTGAATCGTTGATCGTGATCTTCGATATGAGGAAATTTTTGTCGCGCACTACAGACACGGAGTCTGCTACTTCCTGGTTCTCAGAAGTTGATGCAGCGCTAGCGACCTCTGTCACTGGGAGAACCTCGTGTTGAACAGATTCTTGCGGTGAATAAAACTCTTCAGACTGCATCGATTCTTGCTTTGAGAGAACACCGATGTCGACAATCTCGGGTGGCAGCATATCCTGGTCCAGAATTGCACCTTGCGTCTTTGCACGCGATGTGTGTGCACATTCTGCATCAGGAGTACCCATCAGAGGTTCCTCAACGCTTCCACCTGTGGAAAAAATAAAACAATTATTCAGACTATCGTGCCATTGATAATATCTCTCATTGTCAAAGATAGCCATTTTTCACTGAGTCACAAGAGCGGAGGGTTGTCTGTCAAGTACATTCAGTTGTTCGGCATTTTCAAACTCCATATATATACAAGAATGAAATAATGTTCGTTTACTAGAATTTTTCTTCTTTGAGACGATTCAAGACAGTGAAATTATTAAAATATCAAAGACATAATATTACTTTCTTTTTTTCTTTCCGATTTTTCCCCAGATCAACTTGAAAAGGGTTTGGGATTTGGTCGTTGTCGGATTAACTGGGTTTTTTTTCTCTTCCGTACGCAACATCGATTATGTATTGCGTATTTACATATAATATGCATAAAGAACGCACTATTTCATCGATATCTATAATTTTACTGGCTTACATTGGTCTTCCAGGAGATTCGAGCCATCGAAAACGCCGTCCATTAGTTGAACATCTGTCACAGTAGGCACCGATGTAGTCGAATTGCCAAAAATCGTTGGGACTGCAGATTCGAGAAGTCTCGGATGTATGTAGGGAACCTGAAATAAATGTACAAAGCATTACAATGACATGTACAGATAGTTATGAGAATTAGCATGAGTGTAAGATCAGACAGCAAGGAAAAATGGAAATTTGAAAAAAAAAAAATATTTCAAACATAGCATAAATCACATATAATTAATTCACATACTATTTTACTTTCTGAACACAAAGTTCACATAAATTAACGTACCTGGGCAATAATCCGACCTTCCGAATCACGTTTCACCCATTCCTTGAGAATAAATTTCTCTTCAAAGTGTTTTTCACACACGCACTGCGACTGTTTCAAATTATTCCCAGGAATCGCCGCCTGCCATTTCTTAAATTGTTCAATGTTCTTTGGCGCTGTGAAAACCGAATGCTTTTCTTTCACAGATTTGTATCCTGTTTTGCACTTGGGCACGGCACACGGCCTGCCCATGTTGACGAAAAAGGTTATGCGCGTTTTGAGATAATAATTTATCACGAACACTTTTTCAAATGCCAATAAAAAAACTTAACCACAAAACAAAAATAACAATAAAATCCACAAAACCACGCACAAAACTCTACGACACGATAAAACAATGATTAATAACTACAAAACTTGAATGAGAAACAATACGACGGAACATGTACGATGTACGCTACGCCCACAATACCAAGGAGCTGTCACGCACCGGCATGCGCGGTGTGCACTGCGCACCGCACTCATCGATAGCAACGACGTACAGCGGCGTTGACGCGAAAGAAAAACTATGACACTAGCGTACTAATCGCTCACCATTGAAATTGGGCTTCGTTGCAAGACCTGTATATAAGACCGTGCTTCGGACCGATCATACGTCGCCAGTAGTACCAGTAAGTACTGGTACGACATTCGGTACGCCAAACTATTGAGCGCGAGTACGATATTTGAAAAGGAAGAGAGTGTGCATTAGACGCTTCGATTATTGATTGCGCCAGGTAAGAATATATCATTAAATCTTCGTTATATTGTCGTTGACACAGTGCACGAAAATGTAATACCGTTAGACGTGAGATTTCGTCAATCGCATATAAATCGGTCATTAATTATAAAAACGAAAAACGAATATATTATTTTTAATCAATTCTAATATCATTATTCAATCGGACTTTTATCGATTCGTAGTTGCTAAAGCTTCTCTATCTCAAGGCGAGTGTATCGAAGTATAGTCGGGTGATGGGAGAGCACGTTTAGGATCGCGGAAGGGACGCGCGAAGCGAGGGGCATGCAGTCTGCGTACGGCGGTAGCGCAGAGCGCATGCCCGACTGCGTACGCATAAAAAAAGAGATACAACGTTCGAGTTTACCATTGGAAATTGATATCTAAAAAAAAACCACGAAGCAAAGTCTTTTCAAATTTAACCGCGTATCGTAGAAAATTATTCTCTTACCATTCGCACGATATATTTCAAGGTCAGATCTGAGAAAGATTCAAAATTACTTTATCTTTTATTGAAACAATTAATAAAAT
Organism: Netelia inedita; assembly: GCA_964017225.1. Taxonomy (NCBI): domain Eukaryota; kingdom Metazoa; phylum Arthropoda; class Insecta; order Hymenoptera; family Ichneumonidae; genus Netelia; species Netelia inedita. The sequence goes on from OZ024925.1 coordinate 9,781,470, forward strand.
ATTTTTCATCGAGCTCAATAATAAATGCTCACTTTATAAATACAGTTTCATCAGTCTACTACGATTTAAACGATATTTTATTTTATTCTTTATGCTAATGTGAAATACGTAATAGTGTTTCGTCAGTCTTTAAGTAGGTTAGTACGACGATAAACCGATTCCAATACATTATAGAATGGGAATTATTTGGCTTCTACGATACAGACTTATAGCTTACCTTCTGAGCGTGAAACGTAGTGTTTCGACGAAGGTCGGGGTACCCAGAAAAATCATGAAATCATGAAATTAAAAATAATAAGCCTTATCATATTATTTGCAATCGATTAATTAACTTTTCGTATAATTAATTCCCCACCCTCTTTCTGAATATTGTTAAGTCGCAGTTTATCTTAAATTTAGCACGTGTCGCAAACTTTCCTAATGTTTAACGAATTTTAAATTATTTATAATCTTGCGTTACGATTAAAAATTCTTAAAGTCGCTCTTTGGACTTTCTTATCTCATCCATATCGTATCTGCAACGAGCTAATTAAATTTTCTATAAAACGTTTATACATAAACAATTACTGGTAGTAAATAAATCACTTTGGAAAATTTAACGGTAATTACCGTGATTTTTTATTTATTTTCAATTAAAAAAATTGTTTAGAAAAATGAAGGACGGTTGTCGTTTACTGGAAGTATTGCTGAAGGTTTCCGAGAAAGCTGCGAATATAGCGAGAGCTTGCAGGCAGAAGGATGCGTTATTTAAATTGCTCGTCCAGGAGAAACTGGGCGACGAGAAAAATCCTCGCTTCTTCCAAGATTTTAAAACTCTCGCGGATGTCCTTATACAAGAAACCATAAGGCACGATATCGGAGTCGAGGTAAGCTAGTTTTAAGCCTCCATAAATAAACATCCGTTTCATCAACGAAAATAGAAAAATAAAATAAAACGGTGAAGTAATTTCACTCGAGACGAGTATCGCCACGTAGTAATGTAGCTCCTGATGATAAAAGCATTAATCCATAAAGCGTGGGATGATTTTGTTGTCTCAAATATGGAGAAAACTCGATTAAAATTCCACTGGAAACATTTCCTAGCTATCCTTCGTACTTCCCTCGAGAAATATTAATGTAACATTATCGAGGATATTATTCAGAGAAAGACAGTTTCCAGAGTTAGCAAAAATGGTAAGAGGCGAGGAGACGAACGTCTTCAGCAATACTTTGGGAAAGACCGTGGTTGTCGAAGTGTGCGCAACCTCGGCAGAAACGACGCAATTGTTAGCGGAAGTTCTCGACGACGATGTTGAAATAGCGGAACTCCTGGCTTTAGAAATTCACAAAGAGATAAAGCTGGATGAAGTACCGATCCAAGTGGACATGGCGAATTGTGATTTGGATATCGATATAAACGATTTGGGCATTTGGATCGATCCTATCGGTGAGATTTCCAACTAATCCCTTATTTCATCTCTTTTGTTCATCTCCCCATACCGCTCCCAAACTTTAACAACCATATGTGGCTTCTTATGCGTGGGTTGATACTTAAAAGTCGAGTGGTACCCATGGAATATCGATTATTAGAAAATTTGGACAATTTTGTTTACAGACTCTACCGCTGATTACATCAGCGGCGAGGAAGTCGTTGATGGGGGAACGGGTTTGCATTTAGGAGGTTTGCAATGCGTTACGGTACTTATCGGGGCATACGTCAAGAGCACCGGTTTGCCAATTTTGGGTGTGGTCAATCAACCTTTCCACACTTATCGAGATTCGCAGTAAGTAATTACCTATTGTCTAAGCAGAATCGATCGAAGAAGATCTATTCTCATCAGCGATGGGTGTTCTGAAACAGATGGAAAGGATATTGTTATTGGGGCTACATCGGTCCGGATAACACGAGTAGATGTTCCTTCTCCGTTCCCGAGGAGCCCAGCAGAGTTTTGTTGCTCGGACGTAACGAGGATCCAGGGGTGAAGTCGAAACTCGTGGAAAATGGTTTCGAGGCGATGGAAATTCCAGGCGCTGGTTACAAAATCTTGAGCGTCGCGGTAGGTCGTGCCAAAGCTTATGTACTTTCTAAGAGCACCACTTTTCGTTGGGACACTTGCGCACCTCAGGCGCTTCTCGGTGCGCTGGGTGGCGGTATCGTGGATTATGCGAAATTCACAAATTCCACGAGTCTGGAAGAATCGCAGCTTCGTTATTCGGGCGATGACAAAACTTTCGCGAATCGTGGAGGTCTCATAGCTTATCGCGACAAGGAAACTTTGGAATCGGTGCGGCGTGCTTTACTTAAGTAAATACATACGCCACGATCGTTACGTTTCAACGTTTATCGACCGCTACTCGTGCGAACGCAGACAATTTTTTTCATCTCGATAATTAATTGTAAAGGTACAATTTTATTCCAGTTAGTAAGTATTGAAATTGCGAGTACGAGGAAGGAACGACCAAGGTGTGAGTGATTGACTCAGGGCGCGGGTCGCTCGAATGTGCGTGTATGATCTCGTGACGGAGCTGGATCGTAAAATATTCAAGTAAAGTTGTACCTCGCGTACGTGTATTTTGTTTTCGAGTACTTAAAGCTCTCGTATGGTAAGACACGGCGTATCTGGCTGACGATACTCCTTATCGAAACTGCCATAGCGCGTGACACCGTGTCTCGAGTATTTTTTGGGTCCAGCTAGTAATTTCCATAAAATCGCCGGCTTTGGCGATTTTGTTAGGACTTTGTACTTGAGCTAATTGAAGTACTTGGTACTTAGGACAATTGAACGGTTACTTAATACCAGATAACATAGATGTACATGGAACAACAGGACCCGTGTTAACTTTTGGCACGGAAAATGTAGTTCCTCTTATGGGCTGTAGAGCGCGCAGCGATCTATCGGTGTGCCACACACACGCGACGCATCAGCTGACCCGCATTATCATGCTATCTCGCTTGCACTTATGCCTGCCTGGCGATAACTGTATCTCACTCGCTCTTGTATCAACGGCACGCTCGAAAGCGAAGGGGGGATTACACGCTAACGGTTCATGGATCGAATCCTAGCGTTGGAGATTCTTTTTTAATAGATATTTTTTTCATCGGAGTTCAATAACTTTTTTTCACAATATTGACTCCGGATTTTAGTGAAAATGATTTTTTTTTCAGTCGGAAGAGAAATACAGCCTGTAAAAAAATGTTTGCATATCAATTTGCCTCGGTATCATAACTGTATGACTTGTAAACAAAGCGTATCGCTATGACCCCAGTGTTAGTGCATGGGTGCACACAGTTAGCGGACAACGCCACGGTGGCTGGAATCAGCACTAACAAGTGGACCCCAGCCAAGTGCGTCCATAAGGCTTGTTGTTCCATATACATCTATGTTCTCTATTAATACGTTGTTAGGTTAACGCCGATGCGTACCATAACCTTATTTTTGGGAAGTCAGGGTTTCTCGCGAAGATTTACCGAAAAGTCTACGGGTGTTCAATTATTTTATAGGATACTTACATTGTGCCGATGATCGCGAGGTAAAAGTCTCGATGCGTTCGTAGTCACGACATTTAATCCGAGTTTGAATAAAACTCTTTGCGCTTCTGAACATTCGGCTTTGACGTATTTGACGTTTGGAGTTTAGACGCTTGATTTTCCAACTTCCGAGAGTAATATGACATTACACGTGACGTTGGTCACGGTGAGGAAGGTCGTTGAGCGTTGCCATATAAATTTGTTTTTCATTGTACGAAGATTGAGCGGATTTATATTTTATCGTCGACAGAGTTTATTGTATAATCGATGTACCGAATTTTATTAATCGTGTAATAAACATTGCCCGATCACCCACACTGAAATTAAGAAACAGAGATTAGGGGGGAGATGAACAACGCGCTCGACAAAAGTTGACTCTTCGAGAGTTGGTTCCGCGGGGCGACATCTGAGCGGCCAAAGAATGAACTATGGGTATTTTCGTGCCTACGACACGAAGTTGGCTCCGCTAAAGTAAACATAGTCATAATATATTGGGAAAGGGGCATATATCGAGTTTTTGCAACTACTTGGGTAGAGTTATACTTATTGTTAGTAGAGACATTTTACGATTTCCGATCGAAAAAGGATATTTTCAATTTTAAGTGGGTTATTTGCAGTTTTTCGCGTTTTTCTCCTGTTCGTGTTCTCACCCCGAAGATCTCTACGATTTATCACGGATCATAGTTCGGAAATGACCGTGTTTATTTATACCGCAGAATGTCCATCATCTGAGAAAATCAATTTAGGGTATGCTTGAAAACTTCGCGGTAGTCAAGAGGAGCCGAAAGAAAAATGCTCGTTCGAAAACGTGCTTGAGTTTCGACGCATCTGCAATATCCATCGAGATACGTCGGTCGGTAAGAAAAACAGCCTTTGCTTATTGTAAAAACACTTTATTTATTATGTTCTCTCTGCAAATCGCAGTCTGCAACGATTTCGCGTGTCCATATATAACACCCTCGTCAACATTTTCTCGCGGAGGACACACAAACAAACTGCAAGGTTGTACAACATACACACATACATATAAATAAATAAATATATATATATACACACATATATATGTATACATATATATATATATGCATATATACACATCGTATCCGTTTCTTCGGTTTGGTCTACAGGTCGTTTTACAGTCTTGGGGTTACGTGATTCGTTTTCTTATGTACAAATTATATAATCACGCGTAAATATAGAGTGTGATAAAATCTTTCGAAAAAGCACAATGAACGACGTGTTGGAGGAAACTTTCGGGGGGCCGGACAGAGTGTAAATAAGCCTGTCGTAAATCTTCTCTTTTCTCTTTAACACATTTTATACAATCGTCGAGTCGCGTACGTGACTATTTTTGTCTTAACTCTTCTATTGACACGATTTTAAAGTCCCGATAAGAATTAAAAAACTGGAACAGAAAAATGTTTGTTTTTTTTTCTACAAAATTATTTAATTTTATTGTTTGCTTGTCAGAGGGTTAAGAACCTGTCGTGAATTACAGGAGAGTCACCTTGAACCGTACTCAGAATGTGAGAGCCAAATAAAAATCTCGATCGAATTTGCCGCGCTTTTTGCGCGCGGGAAAATTCAAAGTTTTCTTTACGTTCGACGATCGTTTACATCGATTTTACATCAATTTTATTCAGATCTTGCTGCAATCGCTTACGCATTTGTTGTAATTTTGGTTTCTTATCGCGCCCATGTGCAATACTTAAAAAAATTATTTATAATTTATACATTTTTTTCTCTCTTTCTTATATTGCTTCTGATTTTTTCGTGCAATTCTTACAAAACTTACGACTTTCATTATTTAGAACATTGCGAGCCGGCGCAACCTCTCTCTCTTTTTTTTTAAACAAAAAAAATCTAAACATAAAAACAAAAATAAAAATAAATAACATCGATCGTACATGTATGAATATTTTTCCTTTTGGCAACGGTAAATGTCTGTGCCAGACACTGTTGAGGCTTTGGAAAATAGCACTTGTATCCGTCTATCCATTCGATTTATGCGTCGTGGTTTTTATATCTGTTCCTCGCTGTGGCAGTCCAAACGAATGAAAGGACGCTGCGGATGATGAATCGTTCTCACGGCCTCGCTGTTTCGAAAGCTCGCGCTTCGCACCGGTACTCCATGACTTCCGTTTGTTTTTCGTCGTACACTGACGTATGTCGTGCACGTATTGATACGCCGCAGGACCGAGTGATTCGTACCGTCGAAACCTAAGAAAAAAACATTCACTTTTTTTTTCATTTTTGAAAAAAGGCCCAGTAAAGTAATTTTTCAAAAAATACAAATTTTAAAAAGAAGGCGATTCGAAACTTTTCCACAAAAATACAATTTTAAAAAACAGCAACCTTGGCCTTTTGCAATGAAAAAAAATATATTTTTAGAAAACAAGGCGAACTCACTAGTTTTAAAACAATGAAAATCTTTAAAAAATCACAGGGTTTTTTCAAAAATTGAAATTTCAAAATGTTATCAAAATTTTCGTTGGGTTTTAGTACGAAAGGTTCCAACAACTTTAAACAAAATTCAATGCTATTCTTACGAAACAAAGGAATTGAAACAATTTTTATTTTTTTGAAATGACCAAAGAAATGAAATTATTATAACAACATGAAAAAAGTAATGATAATCTTACCCGTGAGAGCGATTCCGGCCATGCTGGTGTTGTAAGTGCCTTGTCTTCGATCCGGGAGGAGCTTTCGAAGACCCGGTAGTCGTCCAAGGGCCGTTATAAACCCCGAGCGGAAGCGGGCGTTCATCCAACAATAAATTACCGGGTTGTAGCACGAATGAGACATGGAGAGAGAATGCAAAGCCGCCCATACGAATGGTAAACCCTTCCAATTATTCAATCTCTCATTGTTGTCCAGCACCAGCTGAAATCGAAGAGTCGGTACAAAGAGAAAGCTTCGACGATAAACTTGTACGAATTAATTCGGGACAAACGGGTAACACGATCGAATCAACGGTCATCCCCTTTTGGCACATTGTAGACTTTTCGTGAATTTCGGCCTTCGTCCCTTTGATCGATTATCTCGATTCACCGAGGTATATGCGGATATCGTGGTAGCTCGATCGGATGAACATTCCTTTCGATTGGTTCGAAAAAAAAGAAAGAATTTTTTTGCCACAGCTTGCAACCCCTTCATTGTCCAGTCGGAATCCTTTTGGATTGAAGAAAATTCGTTATATTCATTCCGTGACACTTTAATTAGGAAAATTTGGTTTTGTAATTAATTTTTATTTATCGTTTTATTGAGATTGAAATTTTGATTATTTGATTGCAATATTCGATCATCGGGTTTGTAGCTTTAATTTTGAGAGGTTAAAGAGAAAATGAGTCGAAGAGACAAGGAATTGGTCAAAAATTTTCTTACTTTCCATGCTTCGACTAAAAAAGAATTGTTTTTTCAACTCGAATCGATTTGATATTTCAAAAGATTGATTTTGGTACACGCCGAATTCTAGGATTTCTATAAAAAATATATTTCAATTGCTAACGAACCGGATTTGAAAATATTGGAATTCGAAAAGAGCTGAATATTGAATCTGTCGAGTAAATGTACTTCATCATTTTGTCGCCTGCGAAACGACGAAATTGTCATTAAAGATCGATAGGCACCAACCAATAAATCTCATGCGTTTCGATCGAGCTTACAAAAGAACAAAATTGCTAGCTATTACTCATTTATCAGGATGCTTTCATCGATATCGCAGCCAAGCATTCAACGATGGAACAAACGAAAGCTTGCCACGTGAATTTCAAAATAACCACAGGCATGATCGAACGATCGTAGCTCTCGATATTTAATCGCGTGGACTAGACCGCGGCGAAGCCTCGCGATTTTTCATCGGTTTGCTCTATAGCGGCGTGGCATTAATTCGCATACACAGGGTGTTCGTAAACTACCTGGACACAGAAAATATTTAGGTAGTTGGCGTCGATACGACAAAAACGATATTTTGTAAATTATCCTGCGATCAAAATTGACCGAGATATTAATTCGCAAAGTTTGAAAGATTCAGCCACGAGCGAATAATGTCATTGAACGTCCTATCGATAAAAACTTTTTTTTTGTAGGTCTTGACAAAATAATTATTAATAAAAAAACGACGAAAGAGTCGACTTGATAAAAGAGAATCATTTTTTTTATCATTCAACCGCAGGAACTTCGATGGTATTGTTTGTCGCTAATACCATTTTTCATCGTCGAACAGTTAAAAAAAAACATTCTTTTTATACCGACTTGTAGGTATTTTCTGTGACCTGATCGTTTGGGAACACATTAATATTTCATGCGGTAAAATTTGACGAGCAAACACCAAACCCGTTATCAATAATACCGAATAATGGGTGATTCGAAGTAATATAACTATAATATACATATATATGTGTGTGTCGGTGTGTGTATAGTATTTTGGTTATATAAATATGAACGAATAAAAATGAATATATACAAAAATAAAATAATAAATATGAATGTGTTAACAAAATAGTATAATGAAATATGGCTGTTTTTCAGAATTTCTTTTTATCATTTACAAAAAAGTAACATTGAGTCATGATGCGATCAATTTCAATGGAAGAGATATTGGAATACGATAAATAACGATATATAATGTTTAACGTATAATGGTAGAACAAGATAATTGAGTTCTAGTCCATGTTCTCGTCTAGTTCTTGTGATAAGTTGACTTCAATAGAACTGTCTATTGCACGTGAGTCTGTTGAATAATATCAGTACCAAGTGGAGTTCGTATCGTCCGACGATGAGATCAAATGTCTACTTCGAACAACGTTTCGTGAGACTTTCTCGATACGAATCTCCAAACGACGATATACTATAATTTTCTTTCCTTTTGATTTTCGTATTTATTTACGGTACAAAATTTATTTTTCTAATAATTATTATCTATTAATTAATTTATTTATTATTTCCTATCTGACCTTCATAAGCATCGAAGGTCGAACGGTTACGGACGAAGATCATCTTAACCTCCGTATATTATTAAGAACTTTGATTATGAGAGAAAGCTCTCGACGACGGAGAGTGCCGAATTGAAAATTAATCGATAGCATCCTCAAGAGCGCCGGTCGAAGGGTGCTTTTGTCTTCATCCCTTGGCCGCCGTTTTCCTATTATCGTAGTTTCTACTCGACGAATCTTAGAAAAACGTTATTGGACGTAATTCGAATCTCGTGCGGTTACGTGACGCAATAGTGTAAGTTATTTTGAGGTTAGAAGCCGTTGGAAGCCGCAGCGCTACCGCGTTTGTGGTCACCTAGCGGTGATCCTCGTAACTACCATCGATAAGTGAGGTTATGTAACGTTCTAAGCGGACGAAATAATCCTGTATTTCGAATATCGTAAGGACTCGAGGCTACGTGAAGGTTCGAACGTAATCTTCGATAGGATATTAATCGTCAACAACGCCGTCGCCACATTCGCTGCTGGACATCGCCGAACGTGTTCTAGGTCCAAGCTGCAAATGGCGCCGTTATTTAACCGCCACGTTGTTCTCTCATCGCCTCGGGCTATCGTCAAGCTCGCGGCTTTCCTCGTTATTGGTCTTATCTTCATCCCCTTCCATAACAATCCCTTTCGATCGAAACGCATACAACCCTTGGGGCTTACCACAACCGGTTCTCATCGATCGACCGAACGATTAGGCTTTTGGCTAATAGCGCAAACCGAAACAACCCTCAATCGTACTCAACCCTTGGCGATCGTAAAAGTCGAATAAATTCGAATAACAGAAATCAACTAATTAACGTCTTTCGCGTTTTTCTTTTTAATCGCGAATATTACGTAATCGTGAAAATACACTCGAGTAAGCGTAAGCTCGCGAGAGCATGCTTCGTATGAAATTTTGCAATTATTCGAGTTGTGAAAATCACGCGTAATTCTCGAGTCGGACGTCGCGCAGAGGAGAAATAACTTTAGTTAATTTGGAACAATAAAGTTTTGTCGCGTACGAGAGTTATGGGATTAGAATAGTTGCTATGAGTTTTTCATCAATTTTCCTAAATATTACGAGAAACATTGCGATATTGATGATAATAATAATACTAATAATAAATAATAAATAATAAATGTTCTCGATATGTTTTTATTATTATTTTTTTATATATATTTTTTATCTGTAAACAGATGGAAGTAATGTCACAAGCGGTTTGGTTTTCCACACACGAAATATTTTAAACCAGAATTCGAATTAATAATTTAATCGGTGAATTTGGTGTCGTGTTTTGCGACGAGAGTGGTAAATAGGAAGTTGATGCATGAAAAGTGAAATGCAACCGACGTTTAAAAATTGTATTTCAACGAAATTGCGGCATTAGCTGGGTCCACGCGTGGAAAAAGGCGCAAATGACGAATCATAGGTAACGATTTTATTGCAGAATGGCCGCGAGCTACCGCTCTTTTCATTGAAATGGTATTTCTCGACGCGTGATTACCCCTCGCGTGCTATCGATGCGATACCCGATTATATTCATAAAGCTTCGAGCGAGCACGTGCGACGAATACATTTTTTAATTTAAGATAATGGCGCCGGGTACTAACCATGAGGATGTTAAAGGGCAGCCAGCATACGGTGAACGCTATCACTACGGTCATCATCATCTTCACCATCTGCAATGTGACAAATAAATTAATAAAAGTAATTGTTCTCATTGCGTTTTTTTTATAATAACAAATTTGGCGTTTTTTTGATAAATATGAAATGTTGTGATAAGAAAATCGATAATGTTTTTTTTTCTCGTATAATCCGTTTTTAATGAAATTGATGTTGGAATTAATTGTTAAAAATTTGAAAACTCGCGTAACGCGAACGATAAAATGAAAATACAAATAATTATTTGTATTATTTTTATATTATTTTTTATATATTTATTTGTATTAAATATTATTTTCAATTTTTTTTAATGATTTGTATTTCGTTGCTTTGATGATAATGAAATTGATAATTTTTCGTTATAATCACTTTTTTAATCATATTTTCGGTGTAATTTCGTATCGATGTTGAAACGTTTTTTTGGGGGGTGAGAAATATAAACGATATTCGAAGAGAAGTAGGTGGTTTTGAATATATAACGCCGCGTGTATCAAGGATGAAAGGATCTTTAGTCGAGCAACTTTTTGGAAGCCTTGTAGTTTGCGAACGGTGGGCTTAATTGAAAGGGGTTTGTAGCGAGAGAGGCCCTTCTTCAACGTCGAAATCAGAATGTCCAACGTGTGCACTCTCGTTTGCCTAAGCGATATAGCCGAAAGCATGATTACTGGCTTCCATGCATTCCGTTCTATTTCATTGTCGAGACTAACTACCCTTAGCTTGCAACCCTCAACCCTTCAACCCCACGAATTTTACGACAATTTCTCGTTCCTCCCGATAATACACCACCAGCAATCCCAGCTTCCTTCTCTCTACAACCTTGCGATTTTACCTCCACCCCTTTCAATTTATCACCCTCATCCCTTATCAAAGGGATGAAAAAAATCATCCCCCATTTTCAAAATCGCCGTTAAGCTAAATCGAACTAAATTAAATCATTATTAAACAAACATTTTTTATTATTTAAAGATAAAAAAAGAATTTTTGGTAACAAGTTTTTTTTAACGTTCGGGCTTCGTCGTTGGCGTTTCGAGATTAAATGCGCCAGACTGGTAGACTCGAGGGTCACGTAAGAACAAAACGAGTGGCCCATTTTGGCAATTGGTCGTCTCATAACTTTCATCCCCTATTTCTCGGTCTTCGTTTATTTTCCACCCTTTGTTTTGTCCAAAAGTGTGGACAAAACTGACAGATTCGTCGTCATCAGCGTTGGAGGAATTTCTTTTTTCTTTGACCAACTCCATACTGTCATCGGGGTTGCGCCCCCTTGGGATACCCACATAAGGAGGAAAAGTGAACGAAGGAAAATTGGAGAAGGCCTTGATATATATCTCAGCATTCTATTTCCTTGCTCATTTTCGTAATCAGAAATGCGCGTCTCGTATAGCCGATGCGGAAGTAGCTATCGATCTCCCGGCAAATTTTCTTTGCCCTCTCGCGCTCTGACCATTTTTTTTCTCCACGAAGAAGTCGAAGGACGGAGACGAGAGATACGGAAAATAAGCGCGTGACCTGGCAAAAAAGGGATCGAAACAGGACACGGCCATTTCTCTCGTCCTTTTTCCCTCTCGGGACAAAAAATTTATCTCTATCGTGGTAACTCCTGGTGTGGACTTCCTGCTGGAATCTCGAGCGTCGACAGACGAATTCGCCGGGATTTGGACCACTTTTTTGTGCAACCCTTCTTTCATTTCTGCGGACATCCCACGGAATCCACTCAACGTAACGGTTGGAAACGCGGTCGAAAGTTTAAGCCATTTTTCGGCGTTCTTCTTTATGGACAGTTACGGTCAGGCGGACCCAACGATGACAAGAAAAACCTCGTATTCGCGAAATAAAAATATTTTTTAGGTAAATAAACTTTGATAAATATTTTTGTAAGGAATATACGTTCTTTTTTAAAACGTTGTTAAAACGTGAAGAATATAAAAACAAATTTTGTGATAGTTGAATAAATGGTGATAATAATTTTAAGTAATTATTTATCGTTATTTTGGTATAAAACAATTTTGGAGCGTTTTTTTTATTGGGTAAAGGAATATCCTTGCTCTAGTAGGATTGAGCAAATTTAATATACGACTTCGTTTTTGTTGCACGAATCACGTAATAAAAGCGTGAGATAAAGAGAAGGGTAGGAAAGTCGTGATTCCAAGTCGATCGAGAGAATACGTGACAAAGGTCGAAATGTTCAGGTTAAAGAGGGAATCGTTGCTTTCGCCTAGCTAACAGGAAGATCGAGTGCGAATATATTGGTGAAGTGACGAAAGTTTCGAGAGTGGGTTTTCTCTTGTACTCCAACGTCTTCAACTCTCCACTCGATTGCTACTTTGCGAGTATTTCGTGATTGCAGTCAATTCGGGAGATTTCTCGGGCGATAGGCGTTTAACATTGCAAGAGCCGTAAATTAAACTAGTCAACTAGACTGGAAAGTGTTTCTGGTACTTCACAATTTATTGGCCAAAAGAAAGACTTGAAAGAATTAAGTTTTTTTTATTTTTTACCATTAAATTAGAAAAAATGATGAACGGGGATATTATATTCGTGTTGTACGAGAAAGTTCTGATTTTATAACTCCCTTATGAAGACTTTTTGAGAGAAATTTTTTTTTTCGGAAATAACTTTGTTGGTTTTTTGAAAAATTGAAAATTTCCCGTACAACACGAATGTCACATTTATAATCCCGGTCTGTTGCAAATTGTCCATAAAAAAGCAAAAAAACATGAAAATTCGATCCGTCCAGCTTTCGACCGCCAAATTGCAACAAAACCAGATTTAAATTATGATATTCGTGTTGTACGAGGATTTTCCAATTTCGCCATTTCACGATTAACTTTTTATTAATAAAAAGAAAAGAAATTTCGTTAGCTCATTATCCCCAGTCCCGAAAGTGGATTGCCACCTGGGATCATGAACCCCTTAAGGGGATCGAAATTTGTATTCTACGTGGCTAATTTTCTTCTCTATCACTGAAAATTTGTATCACCCTAAAGTTTCCAAGGAGTACACTTTCAAGCTATTTAATCGATTTTTTCGTAACTTTTCGTGACGTCCCCAACAAAGTCCTCAGGGAAATTCACTATCGGGTTATGCCCCGTTCATATTATAAACCTATCAATTCTCACCGTGTCCTACCCATCGAATATGCAAATATATGCATTGTTCATGCGATGCATATAGCTATTCGAGAACGACATTGACGTCCTATCGTACATCTCTCTTTTCGTAAAACTGTGTAAAAACCACTTGGGCTACGAACGTGTACCGTCGATCACGCCCTTTTTTATCGAGTGCACTTCGCCCTTTCCATCACCTTCCACGTGCCGGAAACTGCCGTGGTGCCTCGATTTGATTCTTCTTTTTTTCATTTTTTTTTGTTCGTTTCACGCGTTTGCCCACCCTTTTTCTCGTTTCGCTTCAGATAAAATGTTCGATACAGATTGACGAATAAAATGTCGAAGAGCAAACAGACGGTCGAATCGAAATGCTTGTCGACACATTGATCTGTCCTCGTGTATATTTTTCTCCCAGAGAGCACGAGAGCTCGTATACTGCCGATGAATACTTGCGCCGAATTCCGAGAGAGACCGTTTCAACGTACTTCGTCGATTCTCGTATTGCCATTTACATATACATACGACCTTTATAGTTTAAAAACGATTTTCGAATTGAATTTCTTTCGCCATTTATCGACACCATTACAACATTATTTCCGAAAAATTGTATCATTAGTCTATGACTGAAAATCCCTGACTACTATTTTCATTGTTTTTTTAAATGAAAGTTTTTTCTCATTAGTAGATATACATGGGTACAGAAACATCGACGATGGGAGAAAAATGGGGAGAATAAATAATACAGAGCACGAGAGGAAGAGAATAATAGAGAGAGAGAAAGAGAAAGAGAGAAGAACGAGTCTGCCAGCAGTATGGTATCGAATATCGACAACATGTAATGAATATGAAAATAACGAGCGTTTGGCATTTTTACTGTCGTCCATTCGATTCTCTCTTCCACATCTACCACGAGTTTCTATCTCATTCCATTGTTTGTGTTGAAATACAAACCTTCGTCACAACGATAATTCCAACGAAGCTTGTATCAATTTTATCATTATAACATCGTTCCATCATTCGATCAACGTAAAATGATATTTTATAGAAATTTCGACGCAGTTTACAATTTTTTGATTGAGTCAATTTACGAAATTAATTATTTTACCGATAATTAACGATACAATTATGATAAATAGCTTCTGAACCTTTCAGTAATTAAATTGAATTGAAAGTGTGATACCATCGACGGTGGCGATATAAGGAAAAGCACTCGAAAATGATTTGAAAGTGAAAAAAAAACGTATGAAAAAACTCATCGTCCTGATGATATTGAACACTGTAATTTATTTCCCCTTCCTAATGTACAAAATTACGACACTGCTCGAGTCTATTTATTAGTAACTTTGATCACTTTTCGATCGAATGGTCAAAGTTTATTTTGTACATCTCGCTCGCACTTTTTCTGGCATTAATGCCTGATGGGTATCAAGTTGTCCTATCTTATCATGCCGCGAACAAGATCCAAAAGGGTATAACGATAACTCTTAGCTGAGAAGAAAATTTATTTTTCCTCGTTATTCGTGTTTTGTTTTTTTATTCCTTTCGACCTTTATATTGAAAACGTGACTGTGATTTCGTATTTCTTCGCAATTTATCTAAGGTAAAACATGTGGCGAGATAAAGAGAAAAAGGATGGATGAAAAAGAGGTCAAGGGGCGAGGAAGGTTCGTTCATCAGCTGGAAAGATTTTTTTTCGAACGGGTCCAGAGACAGGGTGCGTATGGGCCATTCGGTTGTTGTCTCAAGGTATGGGGGTTGTTTTTTTCTTTTTAACGTCTACGAGCTCGAAAATTTATTGCGAACCCAACAGTAACTACAACGTGTGATTCTACCCTCATGTGTAATTCACTACGTTCTAGCCCACGTGGGGGTAATAATATTGTAGAAAGGTTCGTCGATCTCATCCCTCAAAATAAGTCATAAAGTGACGTCGTAATGAAAGAAAATAATGATCGCGAGCTGCAATTAATAAAATTTTCGACAAAATTTAGAATTTTTTTTCAACAAGATAGAGAACTATTTAAAAGAATGCCTCCCTTTTATAAAATGAAAGGTCTTACCATTCCTCCAGTAAAGTCTGATTCGCTTCGACTCTCTCGTAATTTTATATTTCATTTTTCTCGACCGTGAAAAGTGTGACGCCTTTCTTACAAGTCGTTCAACGCTTGAATACTTACGAAAAAAGAACAATGACGGGTAAGGGGGCGAGGCAAACATCCAAATGGTGTAAGGGAAACGAGAAGGTGGTGGATAGGCTTGCGTGCGAAATAAATAACGTCCCATTACCTCATAATTCGTGGTAGTCCTTAGGGTGGTCATATGAAAAGATACGAGGTTGGTGAGCCGCTCCTTTGTCCGGTATATGTACACATATCCTCCAGCACCGAACCTACCTTGAACGATCCAATGAGCTATACTAGGTTCTGCACGACTTGGTCCGAACCTCCCCGCAAGAATCCGATGGTCTCGTTTACTTCACCTTTTTCAACTATAGGGGAGCAATTGTGTGACTACGTTGCAGGATGTGATATATATATAGACGTTTATCGAGGATCCTTAAGTTCCGGACAAAGAGGAAAAATCGTTAGGATACTTTTGCCACGAGTCTACATTACTCTCGGTTGACATCGATAATGATATACCTACTATGCTTCTTCGCCTCTTACTTCGGTTACACCCTTGGTAACACTCTCATATACATTCTTCTCATATCTTCTCAATACCTTCATCATCTCTCGCGTCTTTGGTTCCGAAATGCATAGTACTCGAGTTCGGTATTCTCGTGAGATAATGATATACAGCGAGAGCCCTCGCGATCTAATTAGCTCGACACTACGTGTTGCGCATGCGCGTTACGCCGCGTATTACGCATGCGCGCGGCGTATGGTGGGGGAACCGACGCGTGAACGTGCACACTTATAACCATGGCAACGAATATAAATATGGGGAGCAATCCGAAAATGAATAGTTAAGTTGTGGACACTGTGGCTGTATGTCAATGTATCAACCATATTCCAGCTGGTATAATTGCTTTGAGTCGTATGCTTTTGATCGGGCTTGTTTGTTTTCTCATTGAGAGCACGCTAGTTCAGACAGCTTTGCATTCGTAATAGAGGAATGCTCGAGGTTTCCATAACGGTTATTCACGGGAGCATAGAATTTGCGATGTCTGGAAACGGTATTGAAATTCCGCGATTTATGACGTTCATTATAATTCCCATTAATCTACGAAGAAAGGGAGAACATTTTAGGATTCGGGGCTCCCAGGAGAACATGATTATTACTCCCGTAAACTCCGACACCAGCCGTTTGCACTAGCGACAGGGTGAAAAAGTAATTTGTTGTACATAATAGCACTCCAGAGAGTTCGGCGATTTAAGCTTGGCATGCCCGCTGCTGTATTAGACGCTGGCGAAAGCAATTTTCCGTCTCGTTTAGGAGCAATTTGCGTAATACCGTGCCTTAAAACAGTAACTAATATATTCGTCGTAATTATGGGTACGTAAAAAAGTCGAATGTATAGCCCGTTTGTTGCTTTGAATTTCGCCGTCCGCGATATATATCTGGTACTCTCTCTCTTGTATTTTCCAGTTTCTCCCCTTTGCCTGCTTCCACCCTTTACGGAAAAAGTTAGCTAATGCTAGAGTGAAATTTCTTGACCATCGATGCAATTTTACCAACCCTCTCGTCTCCCGAAATTCCATTATCCGAGGATCTTTCAGAAGATTGACGCTCCTTTTGTTGTTGAGCTTTTAAAACGGTCACCTTCACCGTGCTTTAGCTGTCAGTGTTATTTTCGCTTTACTATCCAGCGATAACGAATCACCGTCGTCACAACAAAGTTGATGCAAATGTATAAAAATTTTCACCGAGACGGAAGATTGTTGTTCTTAGCGTTGAGACTTATTTGGCTCATCGTTGTTACATTAGCATATTTTGCAGACGAAAGACGACTTGCAATATTCTTTTTCATCGATGATAAGACGAAATGAAAAATAATCTGGTTATAGACAAAAAAGTTTCTAAGTCGCTAAGTCAGCACGCCTGAACGGATCGGATGAAAGGAACGATGGGAAGGGTATATGCGAGAGAGAAGCTTCGATGAAAAAGCTGATATAGGATTGAAAAAAGAAGAGTTCAGTGGATGAAGTGCGGATTTATCTTTCATCCTAGGTCTCGAAGCTGATGTCCAAGTGTTAGCGAATCGGTGTGCATTGGTGTGCTCGTTTTTATAGGTGCCATAGTTTTTATGATATTATTCGTCCGTCCGTTTGCGTTACGGATACGTCATGAGAGAAGACAGACTGCTTGTCGGGCATCCGCCGACCTGTCGGAGAATCTATCGGGGAACCCATAAAATATTCTTCAGAACATACCAAACATGCTGAATCGACGATATTTGTTTCCAAATTGAACGCGCCGCGAAGGGTACAGGACGAGAAAGAAGATCGCGTATAAAATTCAAATGAATTATGCACGAAGTTGATTGGTAACTGGTCCACGTTCGCTGGTTAAATTGTTATGCGCAGAGTGTTAATTATTATTCAAATCACGAATGGAAGAATCGTATCGTGGAAGGAAGTTTCAATTAATAAAGTGCTTTAATGTCCATAAATTTAAAGTTTTCCTTCGGCTCTTTAAGCAGGTGGCGAAAATACAGCGGCTGCGAATTTCGCGATGTCCATTAAGCGGAGAGGCTTCTTCGAGCTTCACGTTCCTTTTTAAATGTGACGAGCTTACGGTTATCGTTAAATTGGCCGTTGGACAATATTTTTTGAGGTTGAAAAGCTTCTAACCAAGGGTCCAAGGTATAATATTGGTTCTACGGCTCTAACAACACCATCAAATTCAATATTTATCTACTCGATAGTGAAATAATTCGAAAAATATACCGGCCATATTCTTAAGCGTCGAAAAACATTTTCACCCTCGTCCTGTCATAAATTTTTCTTCTCTTTTATCAGTATGCTACACGTGATTTTTGGAAAGCGGGAGACAAGAAATATTCTTTAATCGATGTATCATGTTTATTTTATGACGCGAAAATCCCTGAGAGGCGTAAAAAAAGTTTGGGAGCTTACTTGAATCATAATTCGAGGCACGCTTTCGACGAAGCGTGGACGCGAGAATTTGTGGGAAAACGCCAGTTACGATAAAGAGCCGAAGTCCCCCCCTGAGCACGGTTAAGTCGGCCGTATAATCGCGAAACGATAATTCGTGAACTCGTGGGGGTAGGGACCGTGTCGGTCTGTCTCTGATTCATTCCACCGCTTAGATACACATAATTACTATAAAAGATAGGGCGACATGCCCATAAATATTCGAAAGTGCATAAAATTAGACAACCCGATTAAGGCTTCGTCTCAGAACCGTATACAAATTTCAAGTGGTCTAAAGATTGCTATTTCATCAATCATCGATTCAGATAACCCCATTAGGGCGAGTCAAATAATTATTTCATTATCATTATTGAATAATTAGTATCGCTTATTATTTATCATTCATAACAATTAAATCTTTTCAGATTAATTAATTAATTACTTAATTCATTCAAAGTATTAAATAAATAAAATATATAGCTTCATCTTCAGAATTTTTATTTATAATAAAAATGATTTCTATTAACAAAATCTAAAGGCTTAACGTTCAGAGTCGTCCGGAATGAGATGCGGCGAATTGGACATTCGAGAATTTTAACGAACGGAAGAAATTAATCTTACTGGCGATTGTTCCGTAAACCTGTCGTCACCGTACTCTATTTTACCTACCGAGCGGCTCAAAATTTTCTGGATAAACGCGACGATAGCCTTCTACATTAATTATTTATTTATGGCCCATTAACCTTAACGTTTACACTCACGCATAAACGTAAATTTCATGAATGATACGAAATTGCCTCGTAAATTAGCGCAATGCATAATTTTGAATAAACAAAAAAGGCGCGATATAAAGTAGCTCGATGCTATATTCGTCTCCGGGGAATAGTGAAGCCCATTGGCTTGCGAATTTTCGTGTCATGATGGGCGTCACCATGCAGTGGTTAGGGAATTCTCTGATCGGACTCGTCCTTCTGACGCGTTGCGTCTGCCAAGGTGAGAATAAAAATTCGAAATCGTCCAAAATCAAAGCAAAACGAAACAATTTTATACGATACAAATGCATTTTTATCAAAGTGAGGCAAATGCATATCAATTATTTCCGATAATTATTCAAGATCGTTCGATTGAAATGATACACTTTTATGATTGTTGTGGGAGAAGTTCTGTTGGAATAGCGTCGATGTAGCAATAATTCTACGGTATATTTCGCAGAATTCTTTTAATATTTTTTCGCAACAATTGTTTCGTTCATGCAATCGTCCAATTAATTTTAATGATATTCAATCACATCGAGGGTAGAACAATGCGACGCCTGAACCTTTCATAAAACTCAGACGGGGAAATTTTAATTGTCGTCGGGGGTAAAAGTAAAAACAACGAACCCCTTTACCGCTGGGTGTAACGTTCATTTCTCATAACCGAGCCACGAAGTTTCGTTATTTCCTGTATTGAATAATCAATCACGAGTTTATTTTTCAATGAACTTTCGCCAACAGTCAAGTCCGCCACGAGGGAACAGCTCAGTGAGATTTTTATTCGCCACTACACAGGGTGATTATAAAATGAGAAATAATGATATTTTTCAAATATAAATTTACAGATCGGTAACTTTCATCGTCTCAGATGTCATCGCTAATTTTTAATACGACGTTTACTGTCCTGAGATAAAAACAGCTATTTTTTTTTAATTTTAAGAACTTTAACGACGATTCATTTTTAGAAATTATATCGAAGGGTATGACGACGTAACTTGCGAAGAGGCTGAAACACTGGTCCTTCGTATGGACTTGTCCAAGCCAACGATGATTTATATTCATGGTTGGAGCGAAAACGTTAACAAAACCAGCGTTCATACCGTTATAAACGGTAATGAATAAAATGAACGATAAAAATATTTTTTTTAAATATGAAAAACAATTTTTTAAATTATTTTTTATTTCTCGTTCATTTAAAACAATATTTTCCAAATGAAATAATTGCTCGTAGCTTATCTCCAGCGAAAAGATCATAACGTATTGGCGATCGATTGGAGCTCGATCGCCATTCAGAATTACGTGACTGTAGCGTTAGACGTTGAACCGGTCGGGAAAGAGATCGCTCTAGCATTGAACGACATGGTCCAGGCGGGTCTCCCCTCGGAAAAGATTTACGTGGTAGGACACTCGATGGGTTGTCATGTCTCTGGCTACGTCGGTAGAAATGTTGACTTTCCCCTTCAACGTATCACGGGTACGTAAACCATAAATAAATGAATAAAGATGAAAAAAAGAACTAATTTTTGTTTGTTTTTTTTTTAAAATAATTAATGATATTTTTTGTTCGATTAGAATAAAAAAAGGAGAATATGAAGGTTTTCAATGTTTTCTTCATACATATATTTCTATCGTGATAAAAATAAATAATTAAAATGAACGACCCTTTGTCGAGGGATTTTGTTACTTTTCGAAAAGGCCTCGACCCCGCGGGTCCGTATTTCAATAATTTTGGACAACAGCTGTCCCATGCGGACGCTCGATTCGTCGACATAATTCATACGGACTGGAACTTTTACGGAATCGCGAGAGCGACGGGCACTGCGGATTTTTTTCCGAATGGCGGACGACGAATTCAGCCGGGTTGTCCACTTTTACCTTTTCTCTTCAGTAAAGAGGGTACGAATTATTTTAACGCGCGTCCGCGACATTTTTTTAATTTAAAAGTGAGAACATACGAAATTTGTAATAAAATTTCTTTTTCTCGTCCATTAGGAAAAAAATGTTGTTTATTTTAGTAAAAATTATGTCAATTACCCAAATTAGTGAAAAGAACAAATATTAATCAAACATGTTATTTTCGCAAACATTTTTTATAGCGTTTAATTTAATTACGTTGGTTGAAGACTTTTGCAGTCATCACCGATCCTGGATTTTTTATGCTGAGTCCGTGATAAACGAAAAAGGTTTTGTGGCAATGCGGTGTCCAAACGTCGGTCGATATCCTGTCAAAAAACGACGTGACAGCACCACCGTGCTCATGGGTTATGCAACACCGACTGACGCGTTAGTATACGTGTTTATTTTAATTATAACTGGATTAAAATACATTTCATTTTTATGATGAATTTTGATTTAAATATGGTTAATTTTAAAAAAACTCACGATTCGACGAAAATTTCATAAATTCTTCATTTATTTATTTACCGTTGTATTCTATTTGTGATTTTCATTAAAATCACAATTAATGATAAAATCACAATAAATTTGAAAACAAAAATTTGCAAGCTACACCGCTCGTCGTTTTCGTATTTCAGAAAAGGATCGTACTGCTTAGTCACCGGCTCATCGTCACCCTATGCTCTAGGGATCGAGGGTGCGCGCGAGGCTTAACGTCAAAAATTAAACTTGGGAAATATTTCATGGTGTTCTAGCGAGAATCTTTCGCGAACTCGACTTAACACCCCTTGGGTGTTGTTCAGCACGAATTTTTCCTTTTTCCTTGAGCATCGATCGTTCAAATACACCGACAAAACTTCTTCATCGACAAGATTTTGTCGTTTTTTTTTTGTTTTCGGCAGAAAATGAAGAATTTACTGGAGCTAATCCTGGAGTATCACCGAACGCGGATTGAAATAAAAATAACGAAATATAAAATTTGCATCCCCCAAAATATCGTATAACTTTTATGTCAAAAACCCTTTTGTATTTTTTTTATTACCAACTGAACTCGTAAAATAGATTTGTTCGATGTAATTTTTATCTGTGCAAACGCGCTTTACAGTTTTATTTCTCTTTATAAGAAAAAACAAAAGAAAAAATGAATTATTCGAGACTGGGAATAAAAATGGTTTCGCCCCAATGCTTCCGATAATTCCCGTCTCCCGGCATAAAAAAATGCGCTTGCGGTTGAGAATAAAAATATCGCAATAAAAATGTCAAACCCACCGTTTTATTATTATTTTAATTTCACGATCACAATTTTTCTTTCTATTTTCAAACGTGTACTTTACACATTTTTTTTAAGACCTTTGTGCAACCAGTTTTACCAGTCGTACCGTGATTCAGAAATGATAAAAAAAATTTTTTTCTATTGATAACCAAAGGAATTAAAAAATTAATCAAACGAAGCTGATTGACTCGATTCCGCTGAGCCAATTTTGGTTACATATAGTTCGAGGCTAATGTAATGTTCGATTTAATGAAGTGGGCTCTCGTGGGGCTGCTTATCTGCTTAACCCAGACATAATGGAGAAGGACAGAAGACCTGTGAGCAGCGAAGAGAGAGGGAGAGAGAGAAAAAGCGCGCGCGCCTGTGTGTATGTGTGTGTGTCTGTGAAAGAGAGAGAGAGAGAGAGAGAGAAACAGACAGACAGAGATATATAGCAAGAGGAGAAAGATTAGAGAACGGTGCAAAGAGAGATAAAGAGATAAAGAGAAAAGTAAAGAGAAACGCGATACTCAAAAAATATCCTCGACTACGATAATCGGCTTTCGGCTAATGATTCATTGAGTACGTGGGTAGAACTTAATCCAGTCCGGAAAAGAACATTTTACTTAGAAATTCGATTCAAACGTACACTGCGAGCGACGAATTAAACGATAGTTTCATTCTCCATGTGAATGGTTCAGTCACGAACCGACGGTAAAAAGAAAGGAAGAGAGAGTGAAAGGGACGTTATATTATTAAGGGTGGACGGAGGGTTGAGAGTGTGACGAGGGTATGTTCTATATCCGACGGAATCCGATCATTATGCGAGCTTACGGGGAGCCACTCGCAGAATATAAATATCGGGAAAAGACTTTTTCCCGCTGAAAAAAAAGCATGAGCTTTATTTTTGTTTTTCAACCCTCGGTGTTCCCCACGACACCCGGTGACGAATTTGCTCCTTGATGACGTTTTGACCTCTCGCCCACGCTGCTGCGTATTTTTATTCAAATGTCAGCTTACTTTTATCACCGCCATTTTGTTCTCGTCTCGTGGGAAATTGACAAAATGGCGGAGCAACGTTTCAAGAGCGTTATCAGCCCGATGATAGAATTGTATACGTTTGTACGACAAAATGGATTAGTTAATATTGATTTAAGCACACGCTTTGAAAAAGAATATGGATGGAGAGATTGAAAACGTACTTTTCTTTTCGAACGTGCCATTCTCTGATCTCTGGTATTTTCTGCTTCGCCTGGTGGATGTTTACCCCATACCCTGATGGCGATACTGCTGTACGTAAACATCAGGACGACCAGCGGCACGAGATATTGAACCACGAGAAGAGCTATCGAGTAGTAGTACCTGAGAAAGAATAAAACAGAACGGAAAACATTCGAGAATAATATCATTCGCGATTTTTTAAAAGAATATTACAACGATGGAAACGATGGATAGGATAGTGGGTCACGCTCGTACCCTAAATCGTCTTTACAAACTTAAGTCCGAATATAATTTGTGTTTTCAAATTTTTACCTAATTTACAGAAACATACATTTTTTCAAAAATAAATTTAACATTTTTGAACTTGTACTCAGTTTTATCGAACTTAAATCAGGTTGATTCAAAGCTTGTTGTTTTTGTTTATCAAAATTCAGTGTACCGAGCTCGAATTCGAATTGAAGCACGATCACGAAGCCAAGAAACAAATTTCAAACCGAAGTTCGCGCTAACGACTTCTTCGCTCGAGGTAAAGCCTCAAACGCGCGGAGAAAACTATTCGATATCAACATGAAAGCGAGTGAGAATAAATTAATCCAGAAGTTAAATAATTAATCAACCGCGACGCGCGACACTGGTAAAAAGAGGTGAGGAGACAGGATGCGAGGTAGCAAATGGGTAACACGATGGAAAATCATTTTCTCCGAGTGTATACGAGCAACATAATTTAGTCAACGTAATACGATTCGACTTATCGAGACAGTTTCGAATTTGGCTCGAACGGGAATGTGCGTGCCCTCGAGCAACCTCGATGCAAAATGAATTGAAACACTCGCGAGCACTTTGATAGCGCGAAAGTGTGAAAAGCTCGCGAACGACCGTGTTACTAAGTTTCTCGAACTTTCGACTCGATTCACGGGTCTTGTCGTGAACATTTTTGTAGGACGAAATCGCATTGTCGCAGGAAATTGGATCGTTGGATGAAAATTGTTAAGGGTGAGGAGGGATGAAGTCGCGTTTTCGAACCTCTGTTCCAACGACGGCCAATCCTCCTGGCAGATGTACTGATCGCATTTCTTATAACGATCGTTCGGTTGATTAAGACGCGAGACAACCGGGATCGGTGACGAGACTATCAACGCGACCGACCATACAGCCAAGATCAACAGTTTGGCTTGTCTCTTGCTCATCCGTGGTTTGAACGGCCACATGATCGCCACGTAACGATCTATGCTGATCGCCACCAAGGTGTAGGCGCTCACGAGTACCGATACCGCCTGTACATACATTATAGTTGGGGTTATCATTAAGTAATGGATGCGACGTTCATCATCCTACATCAAAATCTGTTCAACGACTCGATTAAAATCGGAGGGGTTGTTGTTGATTTTTTTTGTTCATCATTTTTTTGTATTTATTCGTATGGAGAATTAACGATTTTGATATTTTTTATATAATTTATTACTTCTGTTCTTTTTTGAGATTATTTTTAATTAGTAAATAACAAACAACAATAAATTTGTGATTTTTATTTATGCGTAAGTTTATACATAAAATGGCAATGAGAATGCTACTGTTATTTTTCTGTGGTTGTCGATTGTTTTCATCTATATTGTGTGACACTCTCGAGTTTCGAAAATAATGATTATTATTATTATTATTTTGTTTACTGCCAGTTCGTAATAAAAGGGTTGTATAATTATATAATTTTTTTCTGCTTTTTGTTTACCTGTGAATAATTGACGATAGGACAGAGTTCATGGCCGAAGGGCCAGTATTGTAGTATGAGAGTGCTGACGAAGCTCGTCGGTACGCAAAATACAGCCATGAGTATGTCACCAACCGCGAGATTGACGATGAAAAAATTTGTCACGGTCTTCATACGAGGGCTGCTGTACACGACGTAACAGACTAATCCATTGCCGAGAAGCGCGACCACGAAGATGGTGGAGTACAGGCAATAGACCGTAGTTTGAAACCAGGTTGTAGCCAGGGCGCTCCCGGTTGGCAAAAATTCATCACAAGCGAGCGAGGTCTCGTATGTGCTCAAATTTCGCCAAATATTGTCCGAATCCGTCATCCCTAATGCTGCTTCCACCCCATACTCCTTCAGCGTTATGGTGACGTTCATTGTTTCAGCCCTGGAGCAGTACCTACCATGTTGTCCTGAAGCAATGAAATCGATCGATTTACGTATAATACAAATTTGATTGGGAATAATAGATAATTATTGGTTATAATTAACAGGAGTCTGAGGCATAAATGTCGATTTTGTAAATTCAACAAATTTCAAAATACGAGGAAAAATAAAAATGAAATTGATTGGTGACCGTTCAAATAATTAAAAAAAAATGGTAATTGTAATTTGTATTAGTCGGCAATATTTATTGGTGGTTAATTGTCTCGCTGATGAATCAATCTGAAATATGAATTAAATTCTCTTAATTAACAAATTATCAACATGGCTCATTCCCCACGTAATAAGTAATGGATTAATCGTGTCACTCAAAATCAGTGTTACTAGTACGATCCACGGATATATAAATTCTCGAGTTGATGATTGGGTTTCAAAGAGCTCGAAAACTTTAATGACCCTTGAAAAGTTTCAATAAGGATTATTGAATCGCCAGAGGGGAAAGAACATTTTTCCGTTTTCTTCCTTATTGTTTAGCGATGGGAACGAGGTCAAACGGGAAGAAGATCGAGAGGTAGAGGAGGACTCGGAGCCAGAAAAATCTGAGAACCGGGGACGACTAAAGACATAATCGAGACGAGTGGGCACAGATGAAGAATGAAATAAAAACTCCGATCCTTTTCCCGTCGTCGGTGAGTTTCGCAAACTTGAGAAAAGTTTTCTCAAACGGATAAAGTTTGATAACTTATAGTCCTGTAAGAGCTCCTCTTCAGGATATCTTGCGGTTCCTCAGGGTTTCCAACTAGGACTTACTCCTTTTTTCTGTACAATATTCCACAGAAATATTGTCGAGTATTTTTTAGTAGCAATTATAAGTTAGAATTGGTTTGAAATTCAAAAAATTTGGAAAGACTGACCATCTAATTAGTACCTCGATGAATAAAAAGCTCAAAGCAAGGTCGTCTTCGCTTCAAGTTTCAATATACCGATGGACTGTAACTTTTGATCTCCATTAATGGCTCTAGACCCTGTTCAAATCATCAATGGAGCTTTCAGTTGTGATATACTCGAACCGACGAAAAGCCCAAAATGTAGTTCTGAAAGGGCGACTTCGTCGTGTCCATCATCGGATCGCCAGTGTAGTTTACGGCTGAGAGATGATACGCTCCTGTGTACATTCACCCCTTAACCCATTCCATCAATTTCGAAACGTATCGCTCTTAAATTCTTCGAGCGTTTGAAAATATCAAAAACGATGATGCTTCGAAGTAGAAAGTGTGATAAAAAGGAACGCATGATGGATGGTGCAAAGCTGGTTCGAGCCCTTGTTTTGAATAATTGAAGAAGGCTTTTTTCCATAAAGGTCGTGTAAGAAATGCTCCCCCTCAAGAAAAGGTGATTTTTTTCTTGCGGTTCATTCTCCTTTTTGCAATGAAGAATTTGGCTTCTATTCGATCTTTTTTTCGTCAAGATCACTGATATGTCACGATGTCGAAGAGGAGAGTGGGATCTTAAAGGAGACTCTCCTAAATGGTCTCCTATTTGGTGCCGCATTTTTCTGTCTCAATATCCAAAGCGCGGCAAAAAGCGATAGTACCGTCGTATCGTTGAAACGATATTTCGTAATAGTGTTACTCGCTAAAAAAAGAGGTTAATCAGGAGAATGGGTCGTTGGTCGGGTCAGCCAATGAGAGTCTTGAATATTCCCACTGTCGTCCGTTTATTGGTCGACGCGAGCAGAGCCAGCCAATCCTTCTACTAGTTGGAATATATAATCTTAGGACTCGTATAGTTCAACGTCATTTTGTTAAATAATTATAGTCAGTTTTTATATTTCTCTCGGAATAATTTTTTCTTTTTTGACGTAATACAAACCTGGCGGCATTCTCGAAGATTCTATGATCCTCGATCGCTGAATCTTCACCCCAATCTTACAGAACAACACTCTTATACCCGTTACAAGAAAGGGTTTACCAATTCATTGATATTTTAGGGTCGCCCCAGAAATCAAGTTTACCGTCGGTAAGTGATCTTGCGAGTATACCGTGGTACACCATAGTAGCGTTAGACGCGATACACGAGTGTGCGTATATTTTTCTTGGCCGAATCCGGATGAGCGGAAGTGATGCCGAACGGACCATAGCCAAACACATTCCGTGGCGAATGTAACTAAACAAGCGCGTCCGAGGTAGAGATGGAAACCGTCTCGAGCAAAGAAGTGTCCGGTTGCTCTTGGAAATACTTCGCTTCCAATATAGAATCGAATCACTCTTTATTTTCTTTTTTTACGTTGCCGTAATACAGCGAATGTACAACAAAATATTTTCCTATCGATACGACAAACTCGATTTCCTTAAGGCGATACTATGAAAGTCAATCTCTCCAAAGAAAATTTCAATTATCGTGAAAATATACTTTTAATCATTTCTTTTCATAAAAATTTTTACAAAAAATTGTTTTTCATCAGTTTCGATCAAATTGGATATTTAGCGGGTTCAAACCATCGGAGCCGAACTTATTTTTTTTCTCTCTCTCTCTCGTGGTCCCATACAACGTGACTAAATGGAATTAATACTCTATCGGTAATATTAAACTGATGCAATTACAGTGCTCCATGTTACGAAGAATGTGCTGCACTGTTGGTAATAATTAAATAGCCGTGCGGATACTTGGATAATATTTCCACAGAGTGCGGAATGCAATAATCATCGATGAATCAATCGGTAATTAACAACATTAATACTCGATAATTAGTGGTTTCGGTGACGCGGATATGTCTATTACTAAATTTTTGTCATGAAAGAATTTCGCCATTTTTAGCAATTAATAAAATGGTATGCTCGTTGATTTGTTCGAGTAATCCCATAGGGGGGTTCGAATAAAAAATTGAAAGCAGTACGTCCGTACGTTGGATGTTCGAGGATTCGAGTTACAAGCCCAATCCACTGTTCCATCGGGTCCATATATAGAATCCCTCCGTTGGTGTGTGATACTAATCAAATAAACTCGAGTTCAAGCTCAATCGGTCGGTCATTTTGGACGGGGCGTGAGCGTCGGCGGAAGCGGAATTTCGATATTAACAGACGACGAGAAAGTACGGAAATGGTGGTAAGAATTGGATTGGAGAAACCGCGATATAGAGAAAGGTGAGGTCGATCGATTTTAAAATTAAGTAAAATTTTTATTCATTTTTTTATACTATTTTAGTTTTATACAGTGTATTCAGAGTACAATGAAAAAGGGAGAATTCATGATTTACTTGAATGTCCTTTTGATGAATATCGAATCGAAGTCTTTGAGGAGAAAAATGAAACTTGTGTATGATATTTTTAGATTCGTATACGAGCTTTTTTTTATTTTTATTTCTAACTTTAAAACAGGTTTGGAATTTAAGGAAGTTGGCAGTCCACTTTGACGCTGTCGAATTGTATTATTGTTGTATAAAGTTCTACCGCGAGATTTATTAAATCTTTTGTATCCACGTGTTTCGCACAAAGGAAAACGTAGAGGCGTGTGCAGGTGCGCGAAAATGGAATTTTCGAGGAATGCCTCCCCATTGAAGGGGCGAGAGAACACGTCGTCCGTATTACGTCCTGGATGATACATCGATCGGAGAATAACTCGAGAATTCGCACAAAGTAAAATCCCAACCAAACCCAAAATTTACAACATCGATATTTCGAGATTTCGTGATAAGACGAAAATTTGCAAAAAATCAGACGTTTTTGAAAAATAAAGTAAATTGATTTGCAATAATTATATAAAAGAGTTATTAACAAAACCGAGAATAGAAATAAATTGAATAGATTAATAATCGACGAATCGAAAATATTTCGATCAATTTGGTTTTCATAAAAATTTTATCACTCGCGAAATTTGGAACTTTCGGTCGAATCGGCGCAATTCCCTTTTTTTTATTGGAATTATACTACTCGTTCTCTTTCAAAAGCGCGGTAAATCGAGCCAGAGGCAGCGCACCGTGGTTCACCGCTTGCAAGCCGAACGAGAAAAATTTTGTTCGCTCATGCGAAAAATCCAAACTCGGTTATTTATCGAATTTTCGAGAGCATTCGACAAATTCGTATCGCCCTCGACAACCTGAATGAAAATCACTGGTTTCTTACGTCGAAAAATCTCCAAATATCGAGCGCATCTCTTAAAAATTCATTTCAGATCGCGTTTGTCCCGCTAACGAATAATAAAATTTATTGATCTTTTATTCAATCCTTGTTGTATTTTTATAGGTCGATAATCCAGTTTACGAGTACGTAGATTAATCTCATGACGTTGCGTAATTTTAAACGAGCCAGAATCTTTAAGGTAACCTTTTAGTAGGTTTACCGCGAAAATTCAAATAAGTTTCGAAAGAAAATGGAAGTAAACTTCCACGACAAGGTGGACCAACCGGTTTATCACCATGGATGTAAATTTGTCGACACGAGATGACTCTATGGACGACGAGATCACGCTCGGAAATAGCCAACGGTGCGTCGAGGACTCGATGTTCCCGAGTTTGCGAATATAATTTTTCGACTCGATGAATACTTCGCCCTGTTCGTCGAATCAATCTGTTTCACGTGCTCGATACACGGACGCGTCGGAGGGATCGGTTCTTGAACTACTTTCCACGTCGATGTAACATCGCGTATCTCGACACCCTCGGGTCCTCGACGTCTCAACATCGCCCTCGACCTTAGATGGAAATTTTTCCATCTACTTGCAAATTATTTTCTCGAAAGATGGTTACATCGATACATACTTTCGAAAATTGCATGTATACGCGCGTCTTCATTCGATAGTAATTTTTGACATGTTTATAAGAAGAAAAACCTGATGTCGAACGACGGGAATGGAGAGCGAATGAAAAATTTTAAATACTGAAAAATTGATGGAAAATATCGAGATAAATACGTTTTCGTAAATCGAATGGTCGATTAGGAAAATAACGATATGTACGTTTACGTTGAAATTAAATTGACGATGTGAATGTAAAAATAAAAGATAGAATGGCACACGGTTGATCGAAAATAAAAATAGCACAGTACAATTTGTTGTGAATTTTTGTTTCGATTTTATTGCTTTGGTGTTATTTAAATGACAACATGGATCGCGAGTTTATTATTGCGCGCTGTTTTTTGAGGTGCTATAGTCATACGTCCGATAATAATGATACAAAAGAAATTACCATCGTAATCGTTTTGGTATTTCATGATATTTCAGCTTCAGCTGATTACCATTGTACCCAACGGAAATGGATGGTAATTAGTTGTTACGAGCATGGTGCGATAACACAACCTGGCACCTCGTGGCGAAATTTGAATGCGGATATCGCACTCCTAATAGCCATGTTAAATGCATAACGCTTTGTTCCGTAATTGTTCCGTTTAAGTATGACATCTCATAATTCTCTTCGATTCTTTATTGAAAACGATATTAGTAAATAGTATTAATAATATCGCGAGTAAATGTAATTAATATGATAGGAAATTGATTGAAATTAAATTGATTACAATCGATCGATATGATATAAAATGAATTAAAATTAATGAGAACTTAATTGAGTCGTAATATCGATAAACGAAATATACAAAAATTGAAAATAAATAAAATTAGTATGATAAAAATTGATTACAAATAAATATAGCGCTATCTATGAGGCAAAGGATAGCATAGTGGTAACGTTCGCGGCTCACACGCAGTGGGCCGGGGTTCGATTCCCGTAAGCATCGATGGAATTTTTTATGTGCTTCTTCTGTGCTTTCGGTGGTTCGGAACCCACCTAAGAAAAACTGTAGGTCCACAGGAAGAACAGAGGTGTTGGAAATGTGTTGGTGGAAGAAGTAAGGAGAAAATGTTAAAACCCGTAAGGGTGTACCATAGATCCTTATATCCATAGTTATAATCCGAAATTAATTAAAGATAAACAAATTATCGCTGGAACTGAGAAACGATGCTGATAAAAAAATAAATAATGTGATAAAAAATTGATTAAAAATGAGTTTATTATGAGTTTATCAACAAATATAGAACTTAATTATAACAAATCAATATTTACGCAAATTAATAAGTAAAGCTAATAAAACTTGCTAAGAGAGGTATAAACATGAATATTATTCGTTCAAGAAAGTAGTGAAAATATTTCACTCGGCATTTTCGCAGTTCGAGCGACGACGTAACGGTACAGTGTAACGCTTGGAAAAATAAAATATTCTCTTTCACAACCTTTTCTCTTTTCGAGTCTTCGTAATTTTCTTTTTATCGTTTCAATTGTTTACCACGTTCGCTAATCGTTACAGTCACGGGGGTGGCGGAGTCACGTCGTAAAAAAATTATAAATTTTGCCAAAAGCATGACACTTTATCGATGGATATGTGAATGGAATCATTATGAAGCTCGAGGATCAAGGATATAAAAATGAACGTTTAATGCAAAAAAGGAAGACGTCAAAGCTTTTTTCCCTTGTTATCCTGATTGCCAATTTAAAAAGCTGTCTTTTTGAGCGAAATCGTGAGGGGAAAATATACGTACGTACCATTTAAAAAATTCTTTGTCTTCGTGATCGTATCCGCAGATATAACAGCACGAATGAAAATAGAACGAGCATTTTTCAAGAATAGAATACCGTTTAAATCTCCGGCATATTCATTCTTACGCAACGGCACGAGAGAGTCAAACAAAATAAATCAGACGAATTTTTTTTTCTTACTGCGGATACGCTCGTTTAATCTCACGAAAAAAAGGAAAATATTTTTTCTTTGCATCGAACGAGTTCCAAATCACAATGTCTCGAGTCTATTTTCGACTGTCGACACTCGAAGTAGATGGGCGAGATAAGGCAAAAATTATTTTCCTCACCGTCGAACGTATCGTTTACGATATTATTGAGAAACATCCGGTATGATCAACCCTTCGTCAACCGACCCTCTTATTTTCCTACTTCTCTCCTCCTTCGTTCCAACTCGCGAGATTCTCGGAAAACTTTGAGGACACGAAACGCCACAGGCTGCATATTCTCTCGTTCCTGAAACTTTTTTTCTGTCGAAGAAACTTTTTTTTTTGTTCGGGATGTTTTTTTTGTTTTTTGTTTTGTTTTTTTTTCATTTTTGTTCGTGGGCGAGACTCGAGAGAAATATGGAAAAGGAGCAAGTGGCACGGAAGGGTGGAAAATTGGGTATTGCCATTCTCGAATTAATCGATAACCAATTAGAGAAGAAAATTGAATAAATAAAATATAAAACGCAACGGTCAATTGAATTGATCGTAATTGACTAAAACGCAGGTGGACGAATAATTTTCTCGGTTCGTTTATTTCGCTTGACATTTTGCCTTGCGTTTATGTAAACACTGTGCTTCGTAGCTCGGTGGCAAACTAGACATCTCGTTATTTGGTTTCTCGCGCTCGACTATAATCATTGGAGAAATCCATTAAATTTATAGGGAGGAAGTTTAATCGATAGTCTCGAAAAGTTTTATTGAAACCACATCGCCCAATGTCCGGCCCATAGGGCGTGGTAATTTGTTCCTCGATAAGACTAACAATGAGTCGGGCGAAAGTTTCAAGCCGAATATCCTGGCTTACGTATGGGGCGTTCTATGCCCCAAGCAAATCCTTTTTCCTTTAAATCTCTCAAAAATGTCAAAATCGTCACGGAATTTCGTTGAAAAATTCATTGGCTTGAAAAATAGATAAACAAAAATCAATTGAAAAACAATAACGATGAAAAATATGACCTTGTCTACCTAACCTTCGACATTTTTCATAATACGAATAACTTTTGAAACCGTGCCAGCTGAAAAATATTTTCATCGAAAAATTGTAAATTTCATGGAAACGATGATAATAAAAATGACAACTTTTTTCTAACATTCGATATTTTTTAAGATGTTTTAACGCGAAAAGAATAATGCGAATATTTCGAAAAAATACGATCAAAAAAATTGACAATGATTCATGGAAAGTTATTTTTGGTGGTCTCGCAGAGTGTTTGAGTAAAATTCTGACGGAATATACGAAAATAAATGTGTCCATCGACCCATTTATTTTCCATGGAACGCATCGTATGTACCATGTCTCACGATCGGACGAGATCATTTCATCTTACGACAAACTGTTCCTATACATCTATATATTCGTGTATAGAGAGCGACCAAAATTGGCTCCCGGAGTACATTTCATCTTGTTCGTACGTATTCAAACGCTTTATATGCGCATATACGTAAACGGGGAACTAGAAGCCCTTAAGCGTGTTATTCGCACGGCCATATATTTGATTTTGAACTTAGCACAAGCAAGATAGTGAATATTCTGTTGCATGATTGCGTAACACACCTGCAGTTCTGCGAGTTGTTCTTGCGAACGGTAATCGTCGACGGACGAGTGACAGTTCTCGAGGGAGGGCAATGTATTAGGTAATTTCATCCGTCATCCAACTTTCGACGTGCAGTAAACACCGATGAGTTTTGAATGGATTCCCAATTCGCAATATTTCGTATCAATCTTGATGAGTAACCCGTCATTTTTATTATCGAAACATCTATATATTAATGATCAATCACGATATACCGATGATTTTTTTATGACTATTTTTTTTGTTAACAAAATTTGTTTTCCATCGAGGTTATTTCAAAATCTGTATTTAATAATTTATATTTAATTATTATTTGTTATTCGTGGAAATCTGTGAAAAAAGTTCACCATTAAATCGAGTAATAAAAGAAATTCGGATCGTCGATGAGGTAATCGATATCTACGTGAAATCGATAGTGCTATCGTGACGTCCTTCGTGCTATGAGACAGACATTTGCTCGTTTAACGAGCCACCGGAGAGCCTTGAAACTGTTATTAGTAAAATTCCATAAAAGAGCGCGACGCCACCAAACGCACCCCTAGTACGACCAGAAGACACTCGTTTTGAGCTTTTATCATTCGGCTTGATCTTCGTCCAGAAGTTGAAGGATTGTACCGGCAGGATGTGAACGGTGGATGGGAAAATAGTGATCGAGTTTTGATGCAAGGCAAGTCATTCGTATCGGCTCTACTTGCACATGCCATCGTGGATGCGATCCGTAACGATCGATGGCGAAGAGAGATTGCTGTCTTCGACGAGAATCTTGCTTCGTCGAGCGGATAAAGCGTCATGAGAGTTGCAACGAGTCCTTCGAGACCAAAGCCACGTTCGTCGAGTGACGACCAGTCAATATTTATCGGTCGATGGTTTGTCTTTGAGAAATTTGCTGTTCGCCCTAGTTACGATGCGATGCAAAGACAATCTGATTGCTCAATTATTGATCGATTTATATCAAACTATGGCAATTATCGATAGATGGGCTGATTTTTCTTCACCTCTTTTTTATATTATTTGCCAATGTAATTTTGCATCACGTGGTGAAAGCGATGAAACGATTGGAACGATGTGTCAATTTTCGATCGATTTATATCGATTTATCACAATTATCGATGGATCGGTTGATTTTTCTTCGTATCTTTTTTATGGTGTTCTCCATGTAGTTTTGCATCGCAGGGTTAACATGATGATAAGATTGGTTCTCGATGGATCGATGCATGCGATACCGGCCGTTGATCATGGTCTGATTGGAACGATCTATAAATCTGCTAATTAGTGTTCTACTACGTTCTACTGGAATATCGACGCAACCGGGTCGTTGTCTGCCGTACAGCTCATCTCCCAATGGCATTATTAACACGAGAGGTGTGCATAACGGAAGAAGACCTCGTGGTTAGCTTCTTGAATTGAACACGTCTGCCACGCAATTGCGGCCTAGTGTTCGGTCATTTAGGGGTGCGGGGGATGATCGGTACTAACAACACGCGATGTCCATCGTCCTTGTCTCGTCTAGTTCCGTCCACCCTCATTAGTCTCAATTGTCAACAGGATTAGGGTTAATACGCTCTTGTCTCAATTCCCCTTCCTGGTATTACATCGTCGCTCGGACCGAATTCTCGTTAACGTTCGAAATATCCTACCTATATAGATAAATCGGTAGAATATTTTTATATTGGGTAGAAGAAGGAACGTCGTAATAATTCACAAGACAATTATATAAATGATTATAAAAATAAGTTAA
Source organism: Netelia inedita (assembly GCA_964017225.1). NCBI lineage: Eukaryota > Metazoa > Arthropoda > Insecta > Hymenoptera > Ichneumonidae > Netelia > Netelia inedita. Next base: position 9,817,152 of record OZ024925.1, read on the forward strand.
TTAATAATCGAACAAAATCGTCGCGTTATAACGACATTTCTTTCGTTTTGCAATTAAATTCGACCTCGATTAATTAGCTCGATTAATTTTATTCACTTTGTCCGTAAGTTTGCACTTAAGTTTGACCTTGAGGTTAAGCTTGAGTTCAACCATAAGTCTAAACTCAAATTCGACCTTGAATCTGAGCTTGAGTCTGAGCATGCCCTTGGGATGAACTTGAGTGCCTACGACTTAACCTCGAGATAAAGTTTTCGAACGTAAGTACATTCGTGCACGTTCTTTCGTAGCACGTGGCTCACTCGGCTGTTTCTATTTCGGGGTTGTATTCGTCTTGACATATCCGGATTTCAGTTGGCCAAAAGCTTTCTTTCCGGGTTACGCGATAGCTTCCTTACGAAACAACGCTGCGACGAAACTTTCTAGGTCACGACTGCACTCTGTTTCCATGCAGTCGCTTCGACCACCCAAGCAGTGAAAATCTTCTTCGACAACCTTTTGTGCTCGGTCTCTCTGATCAAATTATCCTCACCCATGAGAAGGACTCCCTAGGAAACGTCGTACCCACATTAATCGCACGTGTCCGGAATGTGAATTTTTTCCACCGCAGCAATTCGTGCGATTGACGAAATAATTTTTTTTTATCTTTTGAAAATTTACCCAAAGAAATTTGGCTTTGATCGTTGAAACGCTGACTCGCCGAAATTCGCGTTAATAATCGCTGATGGAAAAAAATGAATTCAGTGACGAAGATATTTTTGGGGTTGATCGGGATCGATTCAGTTTTTCCGGAGATGGATAATTTGAGAATCAAAATTTAATCGTCGAATATCGGATATTTCGATCACGAAATATCGATCGCAATGAAAAACTTGCCTGCGAAGTGAAACCGTGAGAACAATGCGGAGTAATTTCTTCGACGTTGAGACGACGAGCTTCCAATTTCTCTTCGTCGAGAGAATGTGCTTTCCAGTCTCGACTGTGAACGACTTCATTGTTCCGTTTCTCAATGATGTTCTTGATCAAACGACAAATCCTCGAGTTCATGCTTCATTGGCCACCTTTGACAGAGGTCTTCCTTGGCTCCTGGCTTTACAACCACAAACAAAATAACAAAACAAACAGTTTAAAAAAATAATGGATCATATTGAAAAATTGTACAAGTATGAAAGTAGAACACGTTGTACAAAAGGCACTATAAAATTCTCTCGGTTCTTAATATATTCGTAAATTTGCGACGAATGGAAAAGCAGAATGTGTTCGCGATAAAAGCTCGAGTGAATGAGTGAGCGAGTGAGTGAGTGAGAGAGAAAAAGCTTTTTAGTCGAGTCCGACAAAGAGTTGTGGGCAAAGTGTCGGAAGTGAAAAAAAGATTGTTAGAGCGTCGTTTTCGCGACAGGATTCGTGTTACGTATTTCTCTCCTGTAACGTACGTTTGCTCTCGTATTCCTAGCTTTCCTCATTTAACGTTCTACGTTTTAGGGAGAGACTCCTATTTAAAGAGAGAGGCCAGCTTCGAGCACGGCTTTATCATACTTTCACTTTGTAACCACTCCATTTTCCGACGGTGTATGAAGTTGAAGGTTGTATACAAATATACAGGAGGTAGAACGAACTATTAAATTTCCTCTGTACGTAATTCCTCTCCTGTATTAACGCAAATGGGGCTTTGAACAATTTTCGTAGAATCGCAATTTAGCGAAATATTCCTTTAAAAAAAATAAAATAACGATAACAGTAATAATAAACTAATAACCATATATTTATAACCGTAATTAAAAAACATATTAAACGTATATGTTTCGTAATTTTTATTTATTTTTAAACATTTTATTAATTCGATTTATTCAATTTATTTATAATTATTGATAATTTATATAAATATTTATAGGGAAAGAATTCTCGTATAATCGTGGATTTGTTTCGAGAACTAGAGGCAGCTTATATTATCCATCGCATTTCCGATGTCGACAGTCACGCTCGAGAAATTCTCCAGGGTCCACCTGACTTCTACCTGTGCGACGCGTCAGCCGGCACTAAACTGTTTCCGGTGAGTCGGAAGCTATCGATTCTGTAACGAAATTACTCCGTGGAGGTTCGAGGAACGTTGATAGAACGCAAATGTTGATCGATCGTTTCGCGCATCTGGACATTGGAAAATTAGCGAATGACATATATTTTTTTATTTTTAGTGCTTTAGTAGATAAAAGTTTCGTCAAGCTCAACTTCAACGAGTTTTATCTCGATGGAGAAATTTATATATCAATATTGGTTATATCGTGGTCGATGAATGAAGCAACATTCCCTCGATGAAAAACATCAATGAGCCATGAAGTTTGTACAAAGCCGAGATTATTTTGGAAATATAATAGAAAATGAATTTCTTGTAGCTCGTTAAAACTTCGTCGAGTCGCTGGCATTGTTTTTTGCAAAATGTAAAATAATCAAAGCGAGTACGATGGCGAAACCGACAATCATATTCGAGCGGAAGATTTAATATCGTGATGTCGGGGCGAAACAATACCGCGATACAATTCGAAACATCGAGCTTTCAAAAACAATTTCTCGGCACGTTTGTTAAAATTTCATCACGATAGCAGAAAAGACATCGACGAACTTTCTCAAGTTTTTGTTTCATCTTGTCCTCGTCGACCATCGTAAGGAAGGACGTAACGTCGAGGTGAAAATTGAAAATTTAATTCGTCGAAATAAAAAAAATTAACAAAAAATGAAATTTTTATTATTTGATATCGTGATCTTATTTTTCTCGACTCGAGATTGAGAGCGTGGGTACGACGTTTTTTGAGAGCGTGTCAACATGGATTTTAGCCAAACTGGTGAAATATTCCAGCGTGAAACTTTCGCATTTCTTCCTACCGGTTGGGTACGACGTACGCCCAATACGCTCGTGTCCCATAAGGGATGAAAGCGTCCCTCGTCGACGTGGCCTGTATCGAATATCAGGCTGAAGTCTTGGCGTGCTTTCCCACGGGTTTCGAACGTGCTTCGCGCCTAAATTCCTGTTATTTACGATAAAATATGTTCTCGTTTACTACGAAATGAGATACCAAGATTATTGAGTTTCAGCGAAATTGTGATAAGAGTGACGAGAAAATTCCCTTACATATTTGAAAATAAATCAAGGTACTTCAATATTTTAATAATTATAATTTTCTTCTCAATAAACTCCACCTACCGAACTTTCCTATTTAACCATTTTTGTAAATAAATTCATCTCAGTTAGTTTCCCTTTAAGGGTTGAAATATATTGATTTCTTTGCGAAAAATTTGAAACAACATTCCTTTTTCAATTATTCAGTCCTTTGAAAATGATAATCAATCACCTTAAGCGGTTATTAGTTATTAAGGTTATTAGAATAGTACGTTCGAAAAAAGTATATCAAATCCAGATATTTTTCAGAAAAGGAAAAAAACATTGTGTGACTGACCCTGAAAATAATTGATTACTATATATTTTTAATTATATCCATATTTTCACTTTTCTCACAGAATTAATTAAAATCTGTATTGTCTAAATACGAAAGCTACGTACATTCCCTTTATACCCGAGACACGAACCCTGAGATACGTCAAAGGTCAGATAAAGCTAGTTCATCCGATGTTCGTACAGCTCTATCATCCTGAGCGTAGGTCCAGGAAGTTAGTACACTGGTTTCTCATCTCACCCATCGTGGTTGCCGATTAAACGGAAGTCGAAACTTGAAATCATTACGGGCTACTCAACGGAGCAACTTCTCTTGCAGGATTGCCTCCGTTAAATTTCGAATATTTTAATAACGTATACCAGGCAAAGGTGCAATCTTGGAACACCATGCTAAGGAAAATATAATTATTCGCATCGTTTCAACAAAGTTATTCATAACCGTACCATAGTATCGCGTGATATTACAGACAGTTGAGACAATGAAAATTTCTCGCACGAGAAAGGCAACAACAGGAGGATAATGGGAAAATGAGGAAGTATAAGGGTACCTAGTTTGTACTCAACTAGCGGTATATCAGCTTATCCGGACAAACCGAAGAACGAAGCGGGTTGAAAGGGCGCGGGAAAAGATTTCTACGCAGGGATTTATCGTATAGTCAACGTTACATGATATAAAAGTCGTAGGGATGATAAAAATGAGACTGCGGATTAAGCCCAGCATGATGACGAGTTGAATATGATAAAGTTGGTGACGTTCACCAGGAATTTCAACGGAGAATGTCATAGGGGTCCGACTTATTGTAAAATTTTTGTTTTTGGATCGCTGCTCGCCTCGGATCAGTCCAAATTCGCATTCGAAATAATTTCGCCCGGAAATTATGAAAATATCGGTCCTACAAATTTTGACTAGGGTTGCATCGCACGAGACGATCATTTTTCATTCCTAATAAAAATTTCGTCAAGGGGCGCATTTTAAAAGTAAAATGGCCAATTTATAATTGAGAAATCTCGTCATAAGTCGCATTTTCATCCCGATTAGCCTTCTTTTTTGGATAATTTTGTCAGGGGTGACATTGTATGACTCTACTTACCCTTAAAAAATTTCATGTTCGAGGAATGTATTAAATTATTAGTGAGAAATCTAAATAGGTATTTCATACTATTTAGTAACGAGGGACTTTCGAAAGTCTTACGTTTCTTTGTAAACGAGGAAGGGGCTAGTTCTAAATAGTACCAAGAAACTAACCCTCCTACCGCAGTATTACGCACGCTCAGTTAGCTTCCCGGGCAATATTTCGTATTCGACGTCTCTATGGCCATTATTACGTTCTGGGAATTAATACGTCAAGGGCGTAGTGTATCTCGTCTATTGAATTACCGGCCGACAAACTTCATTGAATAATCGTGCGATAAGCTAGGGACGATCAAATTAAATTTATCCGTTTGTTCGATGCTCGCTGAGCTTCAGCACCAAAATATTTTTGATTTAATATATAATTCATAATATTAGTAAATAATATATCGATAATTAATGAGATTAATTGCTAATAAACAGGTAATTAATCAAATCAATAGATAGTCGATCGATAAATATAATGTTTAAATTATAACATGGCGACTGATGTATTAAATAACTCAAATTATTAATTTAAAAAAATAGATTTTTTTCACGAAGCTCTCTGGTAATTAGATAATTAATCGATATTACAAGTGATGGACCGTGAGTAAATAATGTCAGTAAGAGATTTCGAGCGAAAAATAAAATGGCCCGAAGATATCGGAGATAGAAGAATGGAGAGAGGAAGGATATAAGAAAATGAGAAAAACGGATTTGCGGTCGTTGTCGTAACTTTGATTTCTCATGGGACTTGAATTTCTCACGGAGTATAACAAAAGTAGTGCCATTGCGGGCCAATGATTTGTCGTCACCCACCCGGAAAGGGCGTACGTTGGGGTTTAAAAGTGGCGTGACCCGCCTTTCGCTGATGACAATGGGACTCGAGCCAACGGTGTATTATTACATAAGTGAGCGAACCAGCAGCTGGGCGTTCGTTCGAACAAAATGCTATTGATTATTCCGCAAGGGAAATTTGACATAATTAGGGAAATGTCTCCAGCGGCGATGCCGTCCGTTACGCGTGTCCTGCCAGTAGAACAGACCCGTGTCCGATCGGACAATCGCAACGGGCATAAACTATCGCTCCACTGGAGTCGTCGAACGAGCACGACAGCTTGTACAGTTACCATGATAGTGTGATACGGCAAGTGGTCAGATTGACAAAGGATAAATTGCTCGATGGGCCTATAAATTTAGTGATAAACGTCAGCGTCGGTTCAGACATCGAGCGCCCTTATCCCTGTATATACGCAGAAACACCTGTGGCTCGAATGCCGCCTGTTTTTAAAAGGAAAATGGTTGTACTGGACACCGACGTTTACACGATCGATCTTTTTTTTATATGTAGAGTTTTATTTTTCACAATAGCAATTAACGTTTTAATAAAAATCGATTAAGCGATAAAAATATGAAAAATAGTATTTTTGTCAAAAATTATACTCAAAAATATTCCACATTGATCGGACGAAAGAAAAAAATGAACGCTAAACGAAAAACATTAGAACCGATCGAAAATCAAATAATTGAAATTGGCCGAACGATTTCTTGATCTCTTCAATGAAGATTTGATTCGCGAATTTTGTTTATGATTATTGCTCGGATGAAAAAAAACTTCGCGTGCGATAAGTTTTTGTGACAGAAATATATTTTTGAATTATTTTTTCATATTTTGTCCGGCAACAATGCCATGAAATATAAATAAGATTTAATTTTTTACATTATTCTCATCGTAACGCTTATAAAATATTAAAATCTATCTCGTTTTTGGCATTTTTTGTTGAAATAATTTCCTATTAGAAAGCTATACGTCACGAATAATTTATTTCGCACGTGTAACCTGCTGGATTATCGGTGTCAGTAGTTCAGCGCAGTAACTGGTCAGACGAGCCGAAAATCGATCGGAAGGTATGTCGAACTTGGAGTGGAAAATCCCTTTAACGGGTCAGACTATTATCCTCGAATCGTTGCAACGTTTTCTTGAGAAATTTAATTACAAAACACGAGAGTAAATATAATCGGCTTAAATATGTATGTATTACTTTTTAATGAAAATTATCATGAAGTCGTAATAATCTTAACAAATTAATTTAAATACTTTCAAGTACTTGCTGCCGCTTCGTTCTCATTGGCCTGTTCTTAATATTTCTAAACTTAAACCTTATTGTCAACGAGTTTTATTGTTGTTTCCGATATAAAATATCGCCAAATATTTTTTTCATTTTACCTTAATTTTAGTGAAAATATGTTCGCTCATTTTTCAAGCAAAATTTCTCCAAGATTATTATTATTATTTTTATCAATAAAATAATTGATTAATTAATTTTTATATTTGCTTATTTCAAAGATTACTATTTTTTTATATGAAATTTATTTATCGATGAATTTTTTATTATTTCATTATTTTGTACTCATTTTTCAGATCACGAAAGGAAATAAACAATTCTTCGCTCATTATGACAGTCTTTCCCATCGAACCATGGACAAAATAAAAATATTAACCGTTGCTTTTCTTTTCGCAAAATACAAAAACTAGAAACTTCGAGCTATTCCTTCCTTTCCCACGACCCACGAGAGAGTGAAAAGGAAGTGTCCGTGCGTATTCGGTACGAGGAAGGACAGTCCTGACAAAGTAGATCGTAAATGCTACGTCGCGGTCTTGCCCACTTTTCTCGTGAAAAACAAAGAAAACAAAACAGCAACTCGCAAAGCTCGCGAACGTCAAGAGACGCAAGAAATACGCAAAGAAAAAGAAAAAAAAAGAAAAAAACAAAAGGCACACATGTGGATAAAAAATAATGTGTAAAAACGGAAACAACAGTAATTAAAAAAGAATAGTAACGAGAAGCCCGTCGCGTCGAAACTCTCCGAAGCGATAAATGTAATTAATTTTCTGCGAGATGCGTTTCGCACCATCACTGGGAGTTGAAAAATAATAAACAATTTTCCCGGAGGTGCGTTATCCCCGTAGATTTCTCTAGCCCGCGCACAAAAAAAAATATAAACAATCCTCTTTAGAATTACTTTTTCCCTCTCGCTGATTGTTTACGCCGTCTCTCATACTCCGTTTTCTTCGAATCTCACAAAGCGTTACAGGATTAAAAAATTAATAGATATTTACCTCCGGCGAGTTTCCGCATCGTTATCCATTTCGTAATTTCTTGTCGCGACTAATTCTTCTCTTCACCATTTTCTCTACGTTTTATCATCCTCTTCTTTCTTGAAACTCGGAGAGAAACAAGGCGTTGAAGCATTTCGAAAAAATAAAATAAAATAAAAAAAAGTGGAAAAAACAACCCCTAGCGACCTTCGAATCAGTTCGTTCACTTTTCACCCCTTTGTTCGTACTTCTCGTCCTCGTATTCTCGCATTGTCGCTCGGAAAAAAAATGGCCCTCGTACTCCCGTACCGCACTCCTTGCGGGAATTGAAAATCGATCTCGTCGTTGTCACGAGGCACATCGAAGGGATTGTAAACAACGAGATGAAGAGCGTTTTCGGGTAAATATCAAGAGGTGGTAAAAAAATTAAAAAATTTTGTTTTTATTTTTCTTCACGGTACGGACACCTACGCGCGAACAGACATCTTTGCACCAGTCCGGACAATCTAGTAATCTAGTTATCAATCGGAGTTATCTAATTGTTACGGAATAGTATTTCGTTCCAACTCGTCGCTGACCGTGCTCGTCGACAACGAGACTGTCGACAGTCACGATAGAATGAAAATTACCGTCGTCGAAACAAACGGCGAAACTCGATCAACCCCGTAATTTTCACAAAAAAAAACAAAAGTAAAAAAAAAAGTACAAACTCGATTAACTCGTCGTTAACGAGCGTAAACGAATTATCACGAGCGTGTCAATTCGATAAAAAAAGAAGGAACGTTCGTTCTCACAAAAATAAAACAAACATTTGTTTATTTAAAATGAAAAAAAAATTACAATAAATTTTCGTGACTTTTTGAATTGTAGAGACGAGATAGTGTCGCACGTTTAGAACTGTTCCACTGTGATATCACTGAGGGAGTAACGAAGGATCGAAGGACTCCCGCGTAACCGCGCACGGATAATATCTCGCGTCTCTCAACTCGCAGCTTTCGGCGGATGCAGCGCGGAGCAGACTGGACCGTGCGCCACGCGCTTCGGCTTTGAAACGACTGTGCGGCTTTGCCGTAGAGGGCGCGAAGCACGATGGGACGTCGGGCGTTTTGATAGACGCGTATATATATATATATATATAGCTACGAAGGGATGGCTCTCAGTTTGCTCGGTTAGGTTGGCGTTGCTGTTTTCGACTTGCGCGCTTTCCCAACGGTGATTACGATGATCACAATACGTATAGAATGCAAAGCGAGATTCTTACCAAAGGAACTTGCAGGGAGAAAGATTTTTTATCTCCCGGAAAATTATTTTATCGTCTGCTAAAAAAATTTAGACGTAATTAATTGGGAACAAAATTTCATATTTTGTAAACATTGTTTTGAATATAATTCGAAACGATCGATTGGAAATTAAATTTTCTACACCCATTGACAAATTAAAAAAAAATATAGGTGAGAGAGATTTTGGTTGGAAACTAAACGTTGTGTTTCTTTGGTGAATCAAAGAAATATAATTATCGGAATTTGCTCGTAAATTAAAAGCGCCGGTGACTGCGGAGTTTGAGAATATTTAGCTCGTGAGATTGTACGGAAAAATTCGTCGAAATGAAAATTTGTCGGTCGCGGTGAAATTTTTTTTCTCGTTGTATTCATCTTTCTTCATTGGAGATAAAACTGCGTTTTTTCTTTTTTTTCGTGGAGCTATAAAAAGAGTATTATTTAGGCGATATAACGAAAAAAAAATCCAACGCTCGAAAAATGACTTCCAGTTTGTAAGGGTTGTAAATCACTGTTTCCTACGACGAGACTATAAAAACAATGTGCTGGTGTCGTTTTTTTGTTTCATTCGTTTCTGTGCCATTCACTACCGGTGATGGATCAAGTAATTACACAGTAATTGAAACGGTAAAACAGAAGCAAAAATAGTAGCAGTAGAAAATTCGTCGGCAATACCGTCACTCGTATTCGAAATTAATTGCACGAAAAAACTGGAAAAAGAAACGTACGTCACTGTTGCGCGATGCATTGTGGCTTTATCGATCTCGATGAAACACTACCCATCGCAGCATGATTTTCTTTATTTGTCACGAGAGGGAAGCTTTGTTTGTACGAATGAAAAATCTCAGATCTTTTTTTTTCGTTTTTCGTCAAAAAATAGCGTTTCAAAAATAATCGTTGTTTCAAAAATTCTGAAACGCAAATTTTATTATCCGATTTTATGCCCGATAATCGTTCCTCTCGCCAAATTTCAAATACTCTTCTTTCTCGTGTAATGTATATACGAGAGGTTCACCGTTCCAGACATCATCGGATTTCGCACGAACTCTGCTCGTCGTTGTGTAAATTTGTGATCGAATTTGTGCCACCAGCAGCATTTACTGACCCTGGCATTCCAACGTAATTCGTCTTACCCACGACAACGCAATTAATAAACGTCAAAAGCCGTTTATTTGATATCCGTAATAGTCGAGCCTGAGAAATCTTTCTAGATTTTCTTTTTATCTCTCGCGTTGGAAGAAATAAAAAAAGAATATCGAAGGAAGATTAACAAAAGTTTCGACCTTCGCTAATTTCGTTTTCGACCGTCTGGTCGGCAGGAATCTCAAGATTACTTCTACGAGCTGCGTGTATATTTTTTTAATGCTAGGAATTTAACGAAAAAAAAAATCATTTCATGTCGACCACGAAGTGAGACGCCGCGACTTTTTTTTCGTTTCATCTCGTATCGACTGTAAATATTAATTCCATTTGTATTCGCAAACAAATCTGAAAGTTTTTCAGCTTATCGAAATATTTTCTCGCGCAATTGGATTCACGAAGGATATTATTGTGTGGGACGAGAATAAATTGGGTCGACGATGGGAACGTCGAGATAATGTTACGTATTTGATTCGGGATAAAGTGATAAGAAACAGTGGCTAGGCCGTTATTTCCGACGCAATTTATCGTGCATCGTTGTGTTTGCTGATAACGAAATCATTTTTTGTACGTGTCAAACGAGGGGTTGGCAGGGTATTGGGGGGGGGGGGATCGATGGATGGAAAGATTTGGCATCGGTGTGTAAATTTCTTTGAAAGATAAAACTAACGAAGACGCGTCCTCTCTCCGATTTCAAAGGAACCTCGGTACGGTGTGTTGATGTTCACACCCCTACGTCGCAAATCTCAAATTATCGTTTTCTTGCAAAATATTTGAAAGCGCGCATCCAGCTAAGTTCAAAGCAAACTTCGCTCTGTTGCCTCTAATAACGTCTATCGTGCACATGCTGTACGGTGGGAGGGGAAGGACTCCATTCGAATGGTGCATGGAGGAAGCTCATTAATTCCTTTATAATTTATTATTCGAAAAATTCATAATGTGAATAAAAAAACATTCTTCGTAAATATTGTTTACGAAGCAATAATTTGTTAAGAGAAATAATAAATATGACAAAAGAAATCTTGAAAAATGTGATTTTTGAATTAATTATTTTTTGTTAAAAACGGAATAACACGGGAACAGAAATATTGCGAAAAAATCGTATAAAATACAATTTTTATTATTTGTCCCAATGACTCGTAGAAAATACGTGACGCCAGGATGAAAATGTGGAATATTGTAATCCACTATTAGACTGAATATTTTATACGCGAATAATTGATAGATACGAAATCAGCTTAACCAAAAACTATGTAATAATGGTTATTTTGAAATATCAGGCTTGTCAGACACACTCGTCAATGCATTCACATTTATACCCGTTATTAAATCGAGAGGATCGAGAGGATTCTGCACTCGAAAACAATGGGGCGTGGAGCTATCGAATTCGAAGCAAAATTGAATAGTTTGCGCGGGAAAATCGATGTGCCGAGCGATCCGCTCAACATAATCTCGGTATTTATTCATACTCTATTTCAGATAGCGTAGACTCGCATCTAAGTAAATATAAATACCGAATCTAGGTATAAAGTCGAAAATCCTTTCCTATAAACGTATACGTGTACATATTGATAATTTTCATTGCTCATTGATAAGAACATTATCGCTCGATTGCCCGATCAAAATCGTGATCATAAAAATTGTCCATAAAGTGGATCGTAAATTCAACAAATTTTATAAAACAACATTAAATTGAATGAAAGGTATCGCTCCATCATGTTTTAAATTGAACGCTCGGATGAAAAATGGCGTCGCGTAATTCGAGAAATTTCAATTGTGTAAAGATGTGAATATCGTAATGCGAAAGAAAAAGTCACCTCGATGTCACGACTCGAGGGGATGAATACCTTCGTAGTATCGCATTAACGTGAGAATAAAGTGAAAGCGTTGGCTCTCGAATTCGTTTGTCTCGAGGATGCTCGATCTTAATTTTCCTCCGTTTCTGTTGTCCTTAACGTCGATCTTGGGCAAAATGATCTTTTACAACCACTGGTATACATTTCAAGAATGATAAATGAGATTCTCGTTGCCTTGGACTAACCCTTATTCTCATAGTGAATAACCACGAGCGTTCTATCCACACGATATAGAGAATTTTATATATATACGTACTCAAGGATTCTCGACTGCGAGCTTTTACGAGATAAACATTATACCCTTGACATTTTCAATTCGCAAACGAGGGGTGGTAATGATGGATGGAATTTACCATTATCTCTTCTATGTGTCCAGCCGACGTAACTCGATACTGGAAGTTTGGTCCCCGCGTTAACGAAACAAAACGAGAAGCCGAATTAATTCATTATACATAGAAATTACTCCTGGGTTGGGTTGAGTAATTAAGAAATGGAAGGGGTGGTTTTTGAAAATATTCACATTTTTATATTATCAAGTGCTCGATCAATTCGGACGAGCTGTACGATTGCTGACAGCCAACTTGACGAAAAATCAAGCTTTCCGATCGAGGGAAAAAATAACAACTTTTTACAGTCGCAGATTTGTAGAACAAATTTTAATTGATCGTTATCGTGGTTTTGATTTTCCATCAATTACGTTGATGATAAAGAATGCTGCTAAAGCTTCAGATATTTTTCATGAAAAATATAGAAAAAAGCTTCCGTTAGGAAAAGCGAGCATTGGGAAAAATAATCCATCTATTGAAAAATTTTGTATTGCCGTGGTTAGTCGAAGAGATAACGTGACAAGGCTACCACCATTGTTGCCTCTTTCAACACGCTCTTGGACTCTTTATCAACCAGCCTCCTCTCGGTTGAATTCCAAATAAATGTTTTCAAATAGTATAAACAAAAATACAAGAAATAATAACGATCTTGTATTTTTCTTTTTTGCCACGAACTTTCGACGTGGGTGGATATGCAGCTCGAACCTTATTCTCCCATAGCTTCCAGTTATTTTTCATTCGGTTGATTTTATCGTCGATGATATTCAGTAACGATTCCTCGACAAACTTTTCGTTGAAAATCGAAGTGAAAAAAATTGATTTTGTATCAACCATCATGCCGAATCGGAAACAGATATGGGAATATCGAGATAGCGACTCGTTGTTTCCTCTCATTAGGGTCGAGTATCATCGAGAGAGGAAGCAGCGTTTCTTCTAATTGCATGAATTAAAAAAAAACGAGTAAACGCGCTTGAAAAATAATCTCTGTGAAACGCGATGAATGGAAATATTATGAGAAACGTCGCTGTTCGTTTCTCATTAAGCTTCGGGCGTAACTGCGACCACTGCACGATCAGTGAGACTTCAACGTTGGAATTGTGAGATTTTCTTTGGGAATCGAAAAAAGCTCATTACGAATGATAAATATGTCGAGAATCGGAATGAGTTTGGACCGTCCGTTAGATTCTTGGCTCGTTATAATGTATTCTATAGCGAATAATTAATTCTTGGAATTTTGAACGTCTGTTGAGAATTTCCTTCTGAAGGTGGATGCATAGTTGCGAGATGTCATCGGAAACTCGAGACCCTATATAGCTCGAGAAATTGAGAATATGCAGTAGGATAATTCCGTGAATATGTACACTGGCGAATGGCACTCAATGTTTTGACTTTCCGCAACGTTACTAATTGAAAACTGACGTTTTCAACTAATAACGCGCGTTAAAAGGTAAAATGTGTAAATTTACTTCTTCCATTTATTTATCAAGAAAATGTCGAAAGTTCCCCATTCTCCGATTTTCAAAGTCTTTTTGAGCGAAAACAAATTTTAACACCCTTGAAGTGTCGATGCTCCAACGTAATAATGAACTTCCGGGATATAAGGAAAGTCGAGGGGATGAAATTTGTTTTTGAGCAATGGGAGATTGCAGAATCATAATTTGTTTGTATAAAATGAATATCATATTGTTATTCTTTATTCTGTATAAATTACCAATCGCAAATTTAAAAAAAACGTACGCTCGCCCATTTTTTAAAATCACTCCGGCAAATTTCAGCTGCAGAGATAAATGCAAAATTTATTCGACTAAGTTTATAACGATATGGATTGGGTCGTTTTAATTTTCGTCGGACAAAACTTGCCGAGGTCCTTCGCAATTCAAGTATTCTAAATAATTAAATTTATCAATTAAATCGATTAGTAACTCGGTAATAAGATAATTAAATTGATTAATAATTTAATAATTAAATTTATTAGTAACTCGGTAATAAGATAATTAAATTGATTAATAATTTGTTAATAAAATAATTAAATTTATTAGTATTTTGATAAAAAGATAATGAAATCCATTCTGAAAGCTTCTAATGCTACTTGATTCTCCTTACTTACGCCAGAAGTGTTATCGCCAAAAGAGTGTCTCCATCTAGTTGTTGAAATTGTCCTGTGGTTGTTGCGCACACTCCCAATCCATCAAAAGGACGACGTATATCACTTTTTCACATTGTAAGCGTGTAACGCATTGTTGGATATTGACAGAATCGATCAGATTCAATCGCGAAGAAAGACCGTCAGTGTTCTCGATACTGAGTGGACCAATGGCTATAACGATGACTATGTTATGACACCAATACGATTGGGCTTGCCGTAAAAATGAAATTTCATCCCTCGCTACATCTCCATTAACATAATTTATTCCAATTGAAATTTCCACCATAAATTTCCTGTTCTCGTCCGAGCGCAAATTATATAAAATATAAAACGCGAATAGATGTGCAAAATTGCAAGCATTTTCGGAGGCACAAAATGTGAAAACGATAACGGGGGATGAAATCGAGGGATGATCACCGGGCGAGAGTAAGCCGTTAAATGAAATTATAACTTTCGACGAAAGAGTGAATTGCGAATTTGTCACACAAGCGTATTTCTATCGTGGTGTCTATCGCGAATTTCCACATTCATGACGTCTCGATACAAGGGTGAAATTTTTTAACGATTTTCCGAAAGCCGTTGGCCGACTGTATATCATGTGTATTTGTTTGAGAACGAGAGCGGATTTGAGATTTCTCGACCTATATAGCCATAGGATAAACGAACATTCCGCAATTTGCAATTCAGATCCCAGTTTTTCATTTCGGATGAAATCGCTAGGGGTTGGGATATTTCCACCCTCGGCTCGCGTACCCCTGGACTCTCTGTCGAGCTTTTGCGGCTTTTTGCCATCAATGCAAATAATTCTAAAGCGCACGTATGATAGTAAAGCCTTTTCGATTAATTATGATTAGCTTCGGTGATCCGTAGCCCCTTCGGATGAAACCTTTCCAATTAAGGCGATGCAAAAGGCGCGAAAGAACTATTTTCGACCAGATGCTATTTCTTAAATAGCGCACGTGCAGCAATGTGTGGGTACTCGTCGTATCACATTTTTTCTCCTCTATAATCTCATGATCAAAGTTTTCCGAACCGAGCGATTAAAACGCCAGTAAATGTAAATCTGTTATCAAAATTATCACTTGATCATGGAAACTGTACATTTTTTTAGATTTTCGAAATTCGGCGACGATGGGCGTCTGTAGGACTATCAACTGAATCACATACTAAAATTTCAATCAATTCCGTTCATTAATTTTGGAATAGTATTTTGTCGAATAATGCCTGGGGTCGTTTTGGAGGTAAAGAAGGTCTGCCTAATCGCCTTAATTGTATGGTCGGTAAATCGGGTCTTCCTTCGAGCATCTTTACCGATGACCGAGCCATATTATACTTAGCTCGCTGCTACCAATCGAATTAGAATTGTCCCCTCGAATATTAATTCGATCGAATATAAATAAAATCTCCCGATAGGAGATCGATTAATAATAAAAACTTGGTGAAAATCGAATTTTGCAAGATTGAATTTTTGTTCACACCTCTCAATATTTTGCGAAGAAAGAACGAAGATGACAATATAAAACAAATCCTCGAATTAGCGA
Source organism: Netelia inedita (assembly GCA_964017225.1). Taxonomy (NCBI): domain Eukaryota; kingdom Metazoa; phylum Arthropoda; class Insecta; order Hymenoptera; family Ichneumonidae; genus Netelia; species Netelia inedita. The sequence continues at coordinate 9,833,094 of OZ024925.1, forward strand.
TGTACACCGCGAAAGTAATTAAAGAAGAGAAATAATTACGGGAAGTTAATTCGACTTTTGATCTCGACGATTTTTTTACAGCCGATCGGTTCGCTTCTGTCCTGAATTCGGTCGAAGGTAGGTCAATTAATAATAACCCGCGAATGAGGGAGAGAAAGGAACTTTGAAATTTTTTTTCTTCCTCTTTTCTAACAACGATTCTTCGCTCCTTAACCCACCTGCCTCTCGGTCATTATGGATTTTTCCTCGCTCCGTACGCAACTTTTTTCTTTTGTTCGTTATCGAGATTTTTTCATTTTACTTTATCATGTCTAGACGTCGTAATTTCGACGAAATCAGCCGTAAATGAATGGACATATATTTAACTTTTGAATTTGCTACGATTGTTGCAACTTACATATCGGCTAGCAACCCCGGTTGTTCAGTTCGCCCGATAACTTTCGTTCCGAGATATTTCGTAGCGAGGGATGCAAGAGTGAAATAAGAGTTTTTCGCTGGGGAGATAATTGGACGAGAGGTAGGAAAGTGTCTTATGTATCGTTTCGGTATAAGTCGAACGGGGTGAAGGGTGTGTTTCGTCCACACTTCGGAGGAGTACAGCCGCAGTTTTTAAAGAAAACGTGACCCAGGGCGATGGGTGAGTAACGTACGCTTCGAGAGGATATCGATGACCAGATATTTCGCTTGGTTTCACGAAATCGCCGTGAATTATAAACCAGGAGAGAGAGAGAGAGAGAGAGCTTTCCTACTAGCTACTTTCCGTTCTTATCATCATAATAATATTCTATACGCTTACTTTGACATGTAGGTTAATGTATAAGGGAGAACGAGAAACGGATCAGGGTTGAAAATGGTGGAAAAAGAAAACAGAAACTACCCCTTCATAAAAGGGTGAGCGAAAATGTGGGATCTTCTTTCAACCCTTCGCGTTTTCACCTCGTCACCGTTTTTGTTCCTACGCGTAGGAACCCTTTGCTCACGACCTTTAGAGACTGTACAAGGGACGAAAAACGGTAGAAGTATCTGCATGAAAACCCCGTACGTGGGGTCCATGAAGATAATGCGCAGTCAGAAAAAAACACGTGGAAAAGACAATCGATCGACATAAAAAAAGAAAATTCACGCACGTGCACCCTTACGTGCATAAAAACCACCCCGTCGTTTCACCAAAAACCGATATCGTTCCGGGCATTTCTTTCGTTTTCAGTTTTTTCCTCAAGCCCACGATTCCTAAAGATTATAACATTTATTGAAGTGAGCATATTTTTGAAAGAATTGAAAAATCGCCGCAGCGATGCGGTATGAAAGTCTCGAATATTCAGCAGGTTTCCTGGTAGCATTTTCCATCTAATGGAAAAAGTGAAAAGTTATTCTTTCTGGATCGGTGGCTCGTCCGAAGCTTTCAAAGCTCCACCCGTAAGCTCTTTTTATTCCCCTTTAAGCCGAAGCTAACCAGCGTCTATATGTTTATAAGGGATTTTTCAGTGAGACGATGGAGTTGGAATTGGTAAAGAATATTTAAAATTTTGGTAATTATGGCATTTCGCAAAAATCTGGTCGATGTTACATAGATTTATATCTTCTGTGCAATCGAGCGTACAATTTCAGGTCAGCGAGCTATAAGGAAGTATGTAAATTTTTGTATGTATATCTACTATTTTGTTGATTATTATTCGTGCAATGAAGAATATACAACTGTTTGCGGTTGAATATTTTTTTATTCGTTCATTCATAGTCATTCACCTCATTCATGATTTCGATATTTGCCGCAAACCCGCGAGCCAATTACGAATTCGTGCGAAGTCCATGATATAGGAAATACGAATGGACGTATTTTCCGTGTACGTGTACGTTTCCGTGTACAGTATTCAGTCGCTTCTTACAGATAGGGGATCGATACGGTTCACGAACGAAGGCTCGAAGCACGCCGAAGGACGAGCGAGCCAAAAGAGGATTAGCATTTCGGAAACTGGAGTAAGGTAGCGATAGTCGGTGAATCCGAAAGATGCAGCTTATGCGATACAGTTCATACAAATCGATCGATAGCAGTGGGAACTTTGTGTTTCACGAAATGCTCGAGTCGTGCAGCGAAACAGAATTGGACAGCTGCAGGCAACGCGACATATGTTGTTATATTCACCCAAATGCATATCGAAGATTCGATTCCAGGCAATCTTAGGATACATGCTTATTCATATTTCATGTTGATGGTAAAACGACGATACGCAGAAACACGATGTATCAAACATCATCGTCAAGCGAAGTGAAACTCCATTAGAACGTGAATGTAGGACGATACGATATAGCACCGGAGTATCAAAGGTTCACCTGATTGTGAGTATATTAGCGAATCTAAGCAATGACAAAACAATGCTGACAACAACGTTAGTCGAGATTGCCTCGGAAGCAGCATTTCCGATAGATGGAACGTTACCTTACCATCTTTCATGGGAAATGCTGATATGTCTCTGATTTCCCATGCTGCAACAACTTGAATTGTTGATCCGTATAAAATTACGCTCACGCGGTTGTCCCGGTTTACAGTAGGTCCTCGATTGTAGAGTCGAATCCGGGCCATGCATCCGTGGAAGTTGAGTCGGTTAGGCTCCGCCCACTCGAATGCATTCGACCACTCAGGCGCTTGAGACCGTCCCCACCACGACGCGTCCGACCACTCACGCGCTGACTGCCCTCACTATGCACGGAAGCGACTAATTGTAAGTGGGGATCATCCGAAAGTACGAGGTCGTCTGTCATCGAAAAACAGGCATAAAAATGCTATGTTTTATTTGTATGGTGGACGTGAAATTTACTTATACTCGTAGCCATATAAATATTTCACCCCCTGGGATTATTTGCCTGGGGGTATTTCCATGCATAAAAAGGGTTCCGTGTAAAATTTGGAATTCGGGCCAGTTCGATCAAATGACAAATCGAAGCCGTTTAAATTGTGTAAACTTGTGCGTTGTATAATAGTATAATTTATTGTGGCGATAGATTAGATCGTGATTAGCCAATTGTTATTAATTCCTCAAGCTACTCGCGTGCATGTAAACCGAGATAGGATTAGCAGCTACAATCTGCTGGTCACCGAGACGCGCATTATCTACCAGACAGGATTTAGCCAAACCCTTAGATTTGAGTGCAGTGCCTTGGATTGTACTTGATCCTTCAGACCCGCACAAGTGGTCGCATGTACGTGACAATGTAATTTCGTTGAAGTAACTTCAGTGTATTCCATCGAGGCTCCTCAGCGACCCTCACCCACGCTTCTCAATGGGGAAACACCTACCCCCGTACCATCGAGCGGTCGAGCTACTACCTTATGCGCTTTCCACGATTACATTTTGGCCAGGTAATCGAATCAATTAACACGGATGACTGCGTTGAATCGCCGATCTAAAGCTCGATTGCTCATGGCCTACACCTTGCTGTCGCACGAGGGATCGCATTAACATTTGCTTCTAGAGGTTTTTTATTTGATGGTCTTCGGTGGAATTCGAGACGTTCACCACTGTCTAGCTTGTCTCGGTCATCTTTATTTTTGCGATATATTTTGGAAACCAACTCTCTTGTCAATGTTTTATTTTTTTATTGTTTCTTTTTTTCCCAGTAATGTGGGCGATTTTAGGATGGTATTATAGGAAGGACAAACATGATCGACGTTACTTGTGATATAGCGTGGTATTTCACATCGTCAGTTTATCTTTACCATACACACAATTTCTTTGATATCATCGGACATTCTTACGCTCTCTACTTTTCCCTCTTTCACCATAATACGTATGTTATATATATACCATATATCCACACTGGCAAAAGTTGCGCAGCCAAGGTGAAAAACCACTATGTATACAGCCGTAAATCCTTTTTATCCACGAGGAGCAAAAACGTTTCATCCCGGTGGAATCGAGCTTGATGAAAAGATCTCTAAAGTGATACTGGGAATCATTCAACGAGTGCGTCACTTTCGTAAATATAAGGCGAGTTACGGATTCTTGATTTATTTACTCGTCGTTTTCGCGAAGTCATTGATTTTTTGTTACATTTTTTCGTTTTATTTTTTTAATTTGTTCATTCGTGTTATAATGATTGCGCAACTTAACGAAGTTGTTTTATACATGGGTAATTTTGCTCTCGTCAAATACATTATAGCTGGCTTATAATCGAATCGAGGGACCGTAACTATGCGCAAATTGCTGCGAAAATTAAACTATTGGAAATTCCGTCGATATATGGAAGATGCTGTAGGGTTGATTGAGGGCGAACGTAATTGCCGACGTCCGTTATGGCACATTTTTGCTTGTCGATATAAAAAACAGTCGATCTAATAGAAAAATAATGATAACCACCATTTTTTTATTTACATCGCGTTTCATAATTAATTTATTTTATATCGTCGACTATATTTTATTATTGTATAATAATTGCTCAATTATTAATGACACTTTTTTTAGAGGCATACGATTTCTAAAACGACGGTTAAACGGTCAACACAGAGAAGCTTTATTTCGAAATGTTGGTAACGAAACGTGATGAAATTAGTCGTCTGTCTGCGTGTTCTAACGTTGATCCAGGGAGAGTGCCGTTGAATAAATTTTGACGGATCTCTCACTTGACAGACATGAAAATTCATGAAAATCATTCAAGGAGATAATCTTCTTAATGTATCCCGAAAATTCTTGGATCAAGCTGGGAAATATTATGTTTGTATTCCGGAAGAAGGAGACCGAACTCGTCTGGGTCGAGGATACATCGGTTAGAATTCGAAGAATTTCAGACTATGCCAGCTTGCGTCGAGGGAACAAAGCTCGCCGAAATAGACAGTCGGGTCAATCAACGTCAAAGTTCATCCCGCAAACTCGTTGAACTAATAGTGTCTCTGGTAATGACGTTTTGTAATTTGTCAAGATGTCTCGTGCTATAACCATTCGATTGGCCAAAACATTAATTACGCTTCCGATAATAAAATAAGATAAATTAATAACAAAATAATGTATAAATAATTTAAATGACTAATCAAATTTAAGTAACATAATAGTAAATAGCATTTTTCTTCGAATACTTTTATTACCATCGTTTACCACCAATGGATCGTATTTTAGTATCTTTGATTATTTTTAATTTCGCAAAAAAAAATTACGATTATCATCGTCATCCTTTCGATAGGGAGAGTATAAATAATTAATGTATGATCCGTCTTTAAAACGACCACCGCGAGAGTCTACCGGGATAAGTCCACGTGCATTATTAGCTGATGGAACATTGCATGCGATATTCTCGTGTAGAATGGTTGTTTCCGTTTATTTTACGGGTCTCACCATTGTGGTAGCGTATTATATTTTCCGCTACGTATATTCGTCTCTCTCTAAGTCAACACGAACCTGCATACTTTACGAGATAAACCATACTTTGCGAAAGAAACCGAGTGGTTGGCGGCGCCACAGTGTGTTTCGCCATGCCGCACTTTATACATCATACACGTTTTACAAGCTCATCGTTCACTCACGAAGCTCAGGAAAGCTTGCTGACAGAATGATACTAAACACGCAATTTTTGTTCATGCTCTGTAGTGTGTGTGTGTGTGTATGTGCATGGTTCGAATCGAAATGTTCTTTTTTATTCGTCTACCTCAGGTCACAGTATGAAATAAACGAGAAGAAAAGATAAAACGTGGCGAGACAGATGTTTGATTATGATTCATCAGGTAGAAAATCTCGCTATGGAAATCGTATGAAGATTGTCTGGGTTAAGCGTATGCTCATACGCGCATGCGCGGTTGCATCCACACATGCGCGTGCGCGGAGGCACGTGCGCATGCGCGAAGGCACGTACGCATGCCCGCGCACACACGCACGCTGCGCACTGGATAGTAAAGGTTCGCCAGCCGAAAGTCTATCAGAAAATGGAGACATGCGGATTCGCGAGAGGACAAATACTATCAACAATAAGACGCGTTCTGGTGTAAATTAATCAAAGCTGGATGACACACCTACCTACATTCGAATTGAAAAATTGGATGGAAGAAAAATTTATGGGAAGTCCCCGAATTCTGGACACGTTTGTACCTCGAGCTTGTACATTGAAACGCGAGAAGTTTCACAGTCGTTGAACGAACGTGCTCATAACTACGAGCTTTTGAGGTAGTTGAATAACTAGAAATAACAAAAAGAGACGCAAATAAAAATTTATAGACACCTCCATTATTTTCGCATATAAAATTGTCTATCAGCTTGTCCAGAAAAAACGATTGCATTTTGGAAATGTATAAAAGTTCGTTGATAACTTGAGAAAGAAATTTTTGTTTTTTTTCTTAATTCGAGTACCTAGTGATTTTCTTACATTATTAGTTTTGGAATAACAATCGTGAATATTCATGTGTTTCGATCTGTTTAAGATTCTTGTCGTGGCAGGAAACTGAAATTCGGTTGAGAGGAAACTTTTGGTCGGGACCGGAACGCGAGTAGAGTTGTTAAAATTTTCCCGGTGTTATGTCAGTTTGGATATGTGACTGTCGGTGATGCATGCATAATGACAGAGGGATGGAAACACGATAACGGTTAAGTATGCGATGGAGATAGTTTACTTTAACCAGGGAGGCTTAGGGTTGGTAGGTCTGGATCACAGCCTCCCATTCATGAATTCATATCATACCAGACGCGGATCTTTTGACAACCTCGCTTTAAAGGGCGATGGTACGTTCGAAGAAACTGGATACTGCGCTCTCGTGAAGAGTCTGGATTAGACGCCAATATAATTCGCGTTCTATTTCAATCAACATTCCTAATCTTATTCGCTGGACGAATAATCTTAATAAATTATGTTTTTTATGGGAGAGAACAATATACGATCTTTCGATTACGAAGACGAATTTATATATATGGGCCATTCTAGAATTAATGGCTCAAGAGTTTTTATTCTGATACTTCAAGTCATAAAAATGTGTGATTTGGAAAACTTTGCGATAAAAATATTTTGTATGAGACAATTTTTATCTTATAATGTCCATTAGCGTAATTTCGGAATAATGATAATTGTGTATGAAAATAGTTCCATTTTCGTGGCATTATATAAAATATGAAAATGGCGAAGACAGTGAAAATTTATTGATGTTTGATAGTTAATAACGGAATTGTCTATATACGTGGGATTTTTTTCCGCCAATAGGTTACTCCTTATCGACTACGAGTCCTTCGCGCCTTGAAGAGGTTTTAAGAGGTACATCTACGTAGAATAGTATATATATATGGCTCATAAGTAACATGTAATATGCAGAAGCTTTTTCCAAATAAAAGGTGAAAAAAACTCTCGCGCGAGGCGCATTTGAATTGATAAAACGTCTGCACACACAGTGGAAAAATTAACATTTCATCGATAGCGTCTATCGGTGGCTGGCTGTCAATAATTCGCATCGTTCCAACATCGATACGACGTATTCGATTCTTTTAGCACACTCGGCGAATTTACTACTTCTTCGACTCGCTAGAATTCTCGTTTATTATTGATTTTCCAAGAACCATAAGTAATATAGAAAATCGCAAATAAAACATTAAAAAAATATCACTCACATATTTTTCATTAACAAATTGTATTATTCGCTGATAAAATCGGAATATAAACAGTAATAATCGTAATATCACAATGCAGTTTCGCGATAACGTTTAATCTACAAGTATTCGAGTATTGCGATTTTGAGGGCAACGGTTGCAGAAACTCCCACGAAATTATAGAATTTTTTGATTTCTTGATGCGCTAGTAATACATATATAAGATTTCGTGGAAACCATAGTAGATACACAATTTTGCAAAGAGATTCGATTTTGGGATTAAAATATAACAATGTTGTATACGTATAATGCTAGTATAATTAATTTAATGCCAGCTATCATTCCACAGCCTCGGGCTTTTTAACATTTACGAGCCTCTTGTATTCTCGTCAATGGGATTATTCTGTCCCGATCATCGTGAATATTGGAAAAAGGAAGATGAGAGTTTGTTTGAGCTTCATAGTGATATTTTTCATTACAATTCATAATGTGATTATATTAGCGCATGTATTCTTCTCTTATAATTATAAAAAAGATCTTAAAGTATAGGCCAATGATGGGTAATCGTTTGCGGTTTGCGAAAGACATTTATGAAAAATTAGAATTAACCTTCGTATTACTTTTTAAGTAAAACGACTAGTTAGTATATATTTTCGTGTTTTCCCTCACGTTCCATATTTTATATTATATTTTCTGTATTTTGAATAATCCAACCGTGGATTTATATAACATTTGCATGCGACATAGTCCTCGTTGTTTGAATTTTTGCAACGTCGTATGGAGCTAAACACGCTTTTTGGCACAATCGCGATTTTCTCCCCGTTGCACACGGTACATGTTTTTTTTGCATTCGCTTGGAAAGTCGGAAAATATAACGGGTTAGTTTCGGGCAAAGTACGTGTTACTGTTTATATATAGGGATGTTGCATAATTCACCAGTGACGTCAATGATTTTTATAGACAAATCGGAGTTGATGTGTCAAAGCAACTACCATTGCAAAAATACTTCTATTTGTACAAACAAATTTTTTTTGGTTCAATATTGATTTCATACGTTACCGATAGGAATATACAAGTAAATCATTTAATTTTGAATTTTTTATAAATCGTTGGACGTGAAAGTGCTTTTCAAATGTTGCAACGAGCCACAACTCTGTCTCTGTATAATAAAAAAATTTTGCCATAGCTACTGTATAAAACAAAACCGAGGTTTAGTTTTCGATGAGTTTCTGTTTGAGAGATTAAAGTGGCGCAACACCCGAGCCTCGCGAGCTCATTGTATAATTCTTAATTTATATTTTCTTTGGAAATGGGAGTTTGCGGATTGCTCTTGCGAAGACTCCCACCAAATCTCTGTCTCACGTCACCGACAAATTTGACATGACAGCAACAGCTCGATGGTATTTGAAAGGGCACGGATTCCGTGCCGTTCGAGCCAAGCGCGACCAAATGGCGATAAATAAATTTTTGCTTGCAAACTGTCTTGTAACCCGACGCGATGTCGTCGATGATTCGGCATGGGCCCTCTCTTTGCCTGATAATAATAAGAAAATGTATTTCAATTGTTAATAAGCGATAGCCAGCGTATGCGCCTGTCATGTATTCGCCGCGCTCTCTCGTGAGACGCGCTCGTACTTTGACCCACGCGCATGCGCTGGTTACGGACGAGCGACATACGCGCTGCGCTCGCTCCCTGGTGGGACGCGATGGTACTTCGATTCGACCCAACTACGCGGGCTGAAAAGATATCTGTCATACTTACTCGCAAATTTCAACTCTGACCGTCTGCACATATTTCTCATTGTTTATTATGTAGCGCCACTCGTTATTTTCGTCCAGTGCCGTTTTTGGTTGAATCACTTGTTCCTGTAAAATGAAAGAATGAATTAACGAATAATCAGTATCGACTTTAGGCAAATATCGGTCGATTACTACAAATAATTGAAGTAGTACCACTAATTTTCTTTTGCTTTTGTACATATAATAATGATTATAAGTAATTAAATAATACATGTAACAATAATTTACCCTCGAAATGCAAAGGCTATTGTCATCATCCATCGGGCCAATTCTCTCGGCGATCGACGCAGGCTAAAAATAATTAAATATCCTTTCTGAGAAATATCCGAACGTTATATTGAATTTAACGAATCTTAAGTACATTCATTTTTGATTGACTCGAATTTTCTTTTCTGTTTTGTTTCGATCACCGACAACCCATCGTTCCGATCGTGCTCACCTCGTTAACAGGCTCAAGAAATCTTGTCTTCAAGGCGATATCGACCTCGTAATCGGAAGGGTAGTAAGGAGGATTCAGGCAGAATGTCATATTTTCACACGCAGGAACGGATCTGTGAGCAAGATTGTTTGGTTTTCCGTTCGACGCGTCACCAGGAAAAACAATTCTGTCGCCGCCTGGAACGTGGCTCGACTGTGCTGCGAAGGTAAACGTTTGTTAAAGCTTCCACCTTCCGTATATCCGCGCGCGGATCTACACAATGAAAATTAAAGTTTCTACCAAATTCAATTTCGAAAGTAAGCGATCGGAGACCAATACGTCATCGAGATATCGATTTCCGATCGCTCCACTCTGAAGAGTGGGCTTTAACGCATCGTCAGTTTGCTCCCGGTCGAATCGACGACTTTTTTTTCGCTTTTACGAAGATAATAAATATCATGATAAAACGGATATAAATCGCCGGATGGAAATTTTTTCAATACCTACCACTTATTCATAGGAGTCAAAAAAAATTCAAGAGAGAAATAAAATAAAGCTATCGCGATTTCTATTGCATATTATTATTATAAATTGTAATCGTATATCTCAAAAAGGTCAAAAGTTCAATTGCACTCAAAATCATAAATAAAAGGTCAATTTAAAAAAAAATAATTACAGATATCACGATTTACGTTTGATTTACAAAAAAAGTCAAATTTGAATTTTAACGCGAAAAGTAAGTATAGATTAATTTCAGGACGAACCGTTCCAAAAATAAGATAAAATTCTCTCGAGATAACTCACTGACTATGCTCTGTGGATCGCCCGGCGATCGGGGTTTCTCTATCTTCACTAGCGTACCCTCGTCATCCGAAATATCAAATGATTTGTCCGGGAGTGTATGTGCCCATTTGTCCGGGTTTATAAACACATCGTCCTGGATAGCTTGTTCGATGAGCCGCGTGATGGCATCATCGCTGTTCTCATCATCGTTTTTTCCATTTGTACTAACATCTTCCTCGTCGTCTCTTTCGGCTTCTTCGTCGACGCTGCCGTCTTCCTTGCCACGATCCTCGTCATCGTCGATGGTGGTAGACGGTTTCTTGATCGATAATTCGCCCACGCGAGTCTCATCCGCGTCGAAGGTCAACGAGGATTGTACGTAACGAATACTTCGACTCGATGTTAAAGGCTCGTCGACTCTGTCGTAATTCTGCGATACGGAAGAAGCGAGGTTGGATTCCTTCGACAACTCGGTTACCGCGATTGGCTCCTTCGCGTTGCCGTACCATGCGAAGTCTGGCCAGTGATAAGGATGTCCTTCGATCCTTCGGACAACCTGGAACGCGACGGAACGATTTCATGGTTGAATTTAAAAATAAACTAACGGCGTGATTTTTATAACGACTCCAGGATATCGGAGTCGAGAAAATCAGGGAAAGTCGAACGACGGTCATTTCCTAAAATTGATACATCGAAATAGAAAAACATTATTTTATCTGTGATAAAATGCGAATCGGACTAAAATTAGTTTTCAGAAATTTATTCAACTAACTAGAGACAAATGCGAGGACTATTTTAACCGCCGTGATATTTTTCACTGACAAATTCATAAGATAATTTTAGTCGACCGTAGAAATTCATTCGATAATTTTCCGAGAAAATTGACGGAAATTTGATCGGAAAAATTGTGCGTAAATTTGGCCGTCGTTTTATGAGAAATATGAATGTTTTTTATCGGAGTATGGAGTGCAAGATTAATTTATTGAAAACGAATTTGTAACGCGAATGTGGTTGATGGAGTTGGCTCTGGAACGATGCTGCGGGTATCGGAAACGGAAGCTGTTTCTCGCAATCGGAAATTATACTTATCGAGTCGATACGTACGAACACGCGTAGCCAGCACCTACGCAATATTTTTTTATCGGAAGTTGCAACACATCCTGATAAATATATTTTTTTTTTGACTGCAATGGTATTTTTTACCCACTTTCATGGAATTCAGAGAAATTCATTTCCGCGTGTTTTCATCCCTTCTCGCACGAGCCGTAAACAAAAATGTCGTGCAAATGTCGGAAGAGCCGAACGTCCCTGACGTCTCGTGTTATATTTTACATAGAGCAATGTCGTTGTAAAAAATAATTATAGTCTTTTTCTTTCTTTTTTATTAGTTTATAAGACTCACTGAAATTTCATGCAATATCAACACGAACCAAATACTGCCAATCGATTTTCTCGAAATCTCACTTCTCGTGTCGAGTATTGTGTTTTTATTTACATTTTTATATTAAATAATTTTTCAATGATCATTAACTATTTTATGCAATAAATTTTCGTTCAGCTCGTAATTTTTATGCCAACGTTTTTGGAAAATGTTCTTTGAAAGGTTAAAATAATTTTTCAACAATTTTAATTATGATCGATTTTATATTTGGACCAAAAGTTTTTTGTTTTTATTTTATTAGTGCTTTCCATCGAACACTTAAAATTTTTATCAAACCCTTGATTTTAATAATTTTTCGTATTTTGTTTTTTATCTGCGAACTTCGCAAATCCCAGTGCGTCAAAAAATTGTATTCCCAAGAGCATCGGGAAGAAGTGACGTCGATCGTCGTCGGGGGAGATAAGTAGCGCGATAACAGGTTGCCTCGTGGATTTTCTCGAGAGAGGAAACTCGTGTTAGTTTTACTCGCTGCCTCTGTTTCTCGCGCTTCCCGTGAAACAGTCGAGATTTATCAGAGATCGGAGATTTACAGGCGATACATGCCGTTCGAAATCTCGCAAATCTCATTGGCAAAAATTTGAACTCGAGTGTCTGAATAAGTGCGAACTACGAAGATTATTTCTTTTTTTTCTCTTATCACAATTTCTTCCAGAGATTATTATAATTATTTTGGTTTATTTATTTACTTATTAACTGCCAAAAGTTGCACGATTTGAACAAATAATATCTCGAATAAAGAATGGAAAACAGAAATTATCGCGTCTTATCAACGGTGCAACGATTCGAATGCACCGATGGACTCTCGATTGCAGGTCAATCGTTGCACGCTTCTGACAGCTTTGTCGGTAATCAGCGATCTTTAAGATTTTTTTCCATCAGTGGGATGAGAAGAGGAAGAGAGGGGCGGGAGGGGGGAGGCGAGAGATAAGAGCACGTGAATAATTGCACTTCCTTTCATTTTCTTCGGTTAAAGCGGTAACACGTGATTGTCGTTTTATCGATAATAATATTTATGATGCTCATGTATTTATTTCATAATTCTGAGTACCGTCGTAACGAGGATATACGCGAACATCAACTCGTTGAGAAGTCATATATCTACCATCGTAAACCCGGCGTCTCGACGCTTTGTAATTTACGTGCAAAAAAGAAAATGTATTGAAAGTGAATTATAATCGTTGTACATTTACAACAGGTAAAAAGTTAAGTTTAATTGTAATAAAAATCGAATCGAAATTTGAGTAGTTTGGGGGTCGTTAAAATTTCAAAATTGTACAAATTTTGAAAAAAAGGTCTTATGAGATGTATATATTCATGCAAATGATAAATAAAAAGTTGATGTTTAAGGATAATTATAGATATGGCGATCTACGTTTGATTTTAGAAAATGTCAAATTTAGTTTTTAACCCAAAAAGCAGGGATTCAAAATTCAAACGGTTGAATTGAAATTTTGAAACTGTTCAAATTTTGAAAAATATCAGAGGAGCCGTTTGTATAAAATCATAAAAAAATGAATAAAAAATCCATAAAAATAATTCACGTTTTAAAATTGAATTTTGTAATTTTATTTTATTTTTACGACTTTAACCAAGCGATACTGATTTTTATTGAAAATTTTGTAACGCTATTATGCTACGTATAAATATAGCGAGGATGCCATATAAGTTTAGCGAAATTATATTCTTTTTTTTAATAGCTCACACTCTCGCACGCTTCGGCATAAAATACCGGTCGTTCTCGCTTTACCGGTCCGTAATGTCTCTGCTCGTTTAACTATCTATCATGCTCTCGACATGTTCTTGGATATAACGCACGCGATCACCATCATAATGGAAATGAGACATCGAATACGGAGTCCTTCCTTGATCTTCCTCGAAAAAATAATTCTATCCTTAGAACGTAACGTTTGCTCGAAATAACAAATCGTCAATTTGTCGTGTCACGCGATTCATGAGAAATTTACGAGGGAATTTCATTTACGAAAAAAGATCCATCAATCAAGTTGATAAGAAGCAAATATTATTCATTTTTAATAATTGTCTCGATTGAGTCAACGTGCTGATGGTTCATTTATTTCGTAATTACGAACGATCGTTCGCATTTTCGGATCGATGACTTTTCTCGAAATTAATTTATTCTAACGTCAACCTTGTACGATCGAAACTAAATTATCGTATTATCAGCAAACATAGCGAACGAAATGTTTCGAGTCAGGCTGTGTCAATATAATTTATGGTTTTAAGAAATTCTACTTTTGTTTTTTACGAGAAAAATATATTTTTTTGATAAACTGAAAAACAAATTGCTACCAAAAACATTCGTTGAAGTTTAATCCATCGGCCAAATTCTTAATTTAACGTAGACGATTTTTTCTTTCGTTGCGTCGATGCGTAATAATCGACGAGTCGTGACCCCGAGGAGATTTCATTGCCATTATTCACATCTCGATATTCATCGCGTCACGATTATTAGCATTTACGACGTAAACGTCGATGTTATACCGGTTGAAGGACGTAAACGTGTGAAACGCATGTGCCGAGATAACAGTCGCGATAGAGTTATTTTTAATGATCGTTGGGAACCTCATTTTCGAAAATGAGTCTATTCAAATCGTGGGAGATAATTTTATAAGTGATCGGGAAAATACGAATCGATCAAATTTTTTACAAACAGGTATTTCCATGAAAAGCTACCTACGTCGTTTTTCTTTATTATTTTTTTAACTCGAAAGCCAGCCGGTTTCGTAGAAGGACCGAGAATGTTGGTTTTTCATTAATTCATCCACTCGATTAATTTTAGAAAATCAAATGAAAATTAATTAAAGAAATTAATGAATTTTTTTGTTTATTTATTATTTATAAATTATTTTTCGAATTTGCAGTTTTTTGTGTTAGTTACGAAATTGGAAAATAATATAAAATAACCATGAGGTTTTCATGTAGATCGATGTCATGAAAAATGATTCATAGGTGAAAAAAATAACCTTTCACGTGAAAGAAAGTTCAAAAGTCACAGTTTTTCAACGGTGGAAACGTATACTATGTGCTTCACACGCTATTATAAAGATTAATGGGAATTCCGCGTGACTCAGAAGAACAGCCCGACTTAGGAATCCATAGAATGTTTATTGGTCTCACTATTCAATTGTTTACCAAAATAAAATAAAAAATCCGAAAAGATTGAAAAAAGGCTGTAACACTCCCTTATACCGACCCAGCATTAAAAAATCTTAGGTTATTTTTAAAACACGATAATTATCGGGGTCTGAAAGAAAAGAAAATTGTCTTTGATTTTTAAGAGAAAAAACTCGTTCTAATACCCTTAATTTCCCAATTAATAATTCAACATTTTTCGACGTATGAAATCTGGAAAACATGTGATGAATTCTGAAAGAAGCGTTCTTTCAATAGCCGTGCCATTTGCGAATGAATTTTTTTCCATGAAAGTAATAAAGGGAGACGTATCGGGGTTCGAATGTACGTAGTCACGTTGGCGTGGATGAGCAATCAGCGTGAAAGCACCTTAGGTAGTATTATGATACGAAAACGATGAGTTTTCGTCTCACCGAGACGAAAACTCATCGTAGGTACCTACGTATATAGCATATCATAACATTCGTTGATTATGGATGTTTATTAAGGGACAGATTATCGTTCCTCGAGGGTTGAAAAGGTTAAGGGCAAACGGGGCGAGTATACGTCCCGATATTGAGCAAAACCATCGTATCTTCGTTTGATGAAAGATGGGATATCGCATAATAGCGTCATTGTACGAGTACGTGAATGGAAAAGAAAGGGGCTGATATGGCTCAACCGAGAGAATGGAAGATAAAAAAAAGGAAGAAAATAAAAGGAGGCGAGCTTTATTCCTCTGGAACCTCGTATATAAAGAAGAAAAAAAGAATGATTACACGAATAGAGAGATAAAGTTATTGCTGCCGTACGACCGGTATTGTAATATTCCAAATGAAAAAGAAATTCTATGAAAAAAATAAAAATAACAACAATTTTTCCTTTATGTTCTTAACTTATATGTTTTAATATTCTAATATCGATCTCCAATTATGTCAACTAAAAAATTAAAAATAAATAATCAAGGAAAGATTAATTATTAATTAGTTAATAATCAAAACTCAAAATTATGTTTCTTTTTGCCAGATGTTTGCTTCGATCATCCGTCGCGTATGACACTGTGAGATCTTTTATTCTTTTCTAATTATCAGTACGACCTTAAAGATGCGAAAAAGGGCGTGTGTGGGAATTTTCATGAATAAAAGTGCGTTTAGTGAATTTCTACGACGCATGTGGCACGTTGCTTGGTGTCACGACGATAAGTATACCAACAAAGTCAAATGACCTTGAGAAAAACAACTTTCCAATTTAATAAAATTGACGACCATACGAGTTGTAGTTTTTCCTTACCGCTAGAGCGACTAGAACGCCGATGAGGCCTGTTACTCGTCGATTACAAAATAGTCCAGCCATTTCTCCTTCTCGTTTTTCACTTGAAAACTAAATTTTTCTTTTTTTTTAATGATGTTTTTGTCCTTTTCTTCACCTTTCTCGGTCGGTTCGTACTCGATGCGGCTCACTAGCTTCGACGTTTTCACACCGACGCGGTTAAAGCGCTGCGGTATCGCGTACAATCGTGATATACAAACACTGCTCCCCTTTTAAACACGTTGCAGTATTGTCGATGCAACTCTATCGGGCAGAATCGTCATTAGCGTCTTTCGTTATATGTTCGCGTTCCGACCCAGTGGTCAACGTATGGATAAGCGAGTAGGTCGGTACGTCCAGTTTGTGGACCACGCTCGCTTCCTTGCTCTCGCTCGGATCACGTTCTTTTCTCTCTCTCTCTCTCTCTCTCTTTCTCTATTTAGTCAGAGAACCGATACACCTTTCTCCGTTATGAAAATTATTCGATAATTCAGATAAATTATTTAAATTTGTAAAAATATTGTATATAGAATTGACGATATCGAATCGATTATTTATTGATAAATTTAATGAAGAATATTAAATTATGAGAAAGAATATAATAATAAATTTTTCATTCATAAATATGAGTATGAAATCTATAATTTATTGTCTAGTTTATCGAAGAATTTGTGTTTGTTTATACAATTTTTATAATCATTTTTCAATTCAAAAATCATGAAAATTCATATATTTATCCAAATTGTGTCAATTCACAATTCAATATTCATAAATATATTAAAAACGAATATTAAATACATAAAAATGTATGCTTATCGCGATATTATTCGTAAATATATTTCAATGAAAATTAATTTAATCCATCAAATCTCACTTCTGTCGATTATGCCTGATTAATCTCGATTCGATTAATTGAAGGAAATGAAAAAACAAATAAAAAGAAAAAGAAGAAAAAACTCTATTTATAGAATATTTGGCGCGAAAATAAGTAAGCTAGTCACGTGCGAGATTATACCGATTGCCAAGTGGTGTGCGGTCGAGTCTCACCGCGCGAGTAAGCCGAACTCATAAAAATGTCTGGTGCAACTGCAACATACATCTATATACATGTATATATATATGCAGCTTAATCCACCTGTTTATTTCGAGCGGTAACGGTAGGATTCCCGTCAAGACGCGAGAATTTAGTTTCTTCTTTTTTCTTTTCTTTTACACGATGTATCAATTTCTCGTTGCGTTTATTGGCCGAGCGTTACCGCCGAGTCGTTAAAAAAGGCCCCCGCGACGTTGTACGAGCGTACGTACACGACGGAGCTCGCTCGATCACTGTCCACGCGGCGCTCGTCTATCGACGTACGACACCGATTTCGTTCCGCCGAAGAGACGGTAAATACATTTTGCCTCTTCTCGTCGTGCCGAGCGGGAAACGTTCACCGCAAACGACGTGCATACATACATTTTTATATATATATATATATATGTGTGTGTGTGTGTGTGTGTGTGTGTGTGTGTGTGTGTGTGTGTGTGTGTGTGTGTGTGTGTGTGTGTGTGTGTGTGTGTGTGTGTGTGTGTGTGTGTGTGTGTGTGTGTATATATATATATATATATATATATATATATATATATATATATATATATATATATATATATATATATATATATATATAATATGACGAATATAGCGAGCGTACTCTAACGGCGTGAGACACGACATGTACAAAATCATTCACGCTATATACTTTACCGAGTCCTTGTCGTCCAGTACATATAGTACCGTGGTATTTGTCTCAGGGCTATATAGCGCTAATCGTAGTGTACTCCTCGGTTGTCATGCTCGTCCGATTCTCAGATTTTTTTTACTATGCTACGTTACAAAGGTCGAACGTTTGATGAAAAGGAGTGATGAACTAGAATTTCCACTTGCAAGCCATTTGCACGAGATCTACCCTTAACACCCTTACGCGTGTTCTCTTGGAGAAGTAAGGGTGGGGGTAGTAAAATAAAAAGTAGGGGTACGTTTTTTGTAATATCATCCGTCGGATAAAAAATGAGGTTTGAATTGTCACAAGAATGAACCTTATTTTTTTAAGGGTCTCGGTTTTGGAATAAACACCCTTAAATATTTTGAGTGTAAATGATCGTCGTAAAAACGATTTTTAATGCGACCGATAATAAAATTGTGCGATGAGTCAAAGTGACGATGAGTTAACGTTTGTTGAATTTATGATGTATTGAGTCTGGTTCATAATGACGCAAGATACGAGCAATTATTTGAGTTAAGCCGGGGGGAAGGGGCAGCAGGTAGGAGAGTCGAATGGCAATCGCTATAGATTATCCGCTAGTGTGTCAAGTTAATGGTTTATTTTTTATTATTATTCGTGCTTGTATTATCGGTCTCATCACGCTTGGGTAACTCTCGGCGATCCGACACGTCCACCTTTAATTTACCATCGCGCTCGGATCTCACTCTCTTCTGTGTATATTCCGTGTCAGGTGCAAACAGTTGGCGCAATCGATACGCCAGCTTTGGATGATTATTGCTCGTTGCAACGACTCGATGAACATTCGATACGTTTGTTCGACCTCGATTCGAAAAAAAAATTCGAAAATTTGACTCCGACGTTTTTAAAAATATTTTTTATTAATTTTTCTAGCGAGGCTTAGACCGAAAGTAAATTTGGGAATGTGGATGAGTCGAACGGTCGTTGCCTTCTGTAACTCGCCGAAGAATATTTAATTGTCGCTTGTATCGTACGTTTCTGAAAATATTTCGGATTCATTGATAAATACGAATTTTTTAACGTTGATACGATTTGGGGAAAATAATTGATTAAATCGAATCGAATTGTAATATTGAAAATTCATCGTTTTTCATCGATTGGGAAAGTAAATAAAGTGAGACAATTAAAAAATTGTATATTATTTATTCGAAATAAATAATTGATATTTAACGAAAATAATTATCGATTAATGGCAATAAATTATTTATTGGAAATTACCGATACAATATAATTGTTATGGAGATTAATTTATACCTCGGTTTATCAATGCGATTACAAAATCTATTATTATTTATTATATCAATCGATGAATTTTTCATTCGACGATTCGCCCTAAAATAAAAAATTAATGTTATCGCCTTGATTTTTAATTATGGACATTTATCATGAATTTTTCAATAAAATCATATATACATATACATATATAAGTTACGATGCGGAAATTTATTACGGCCTCATGCTTGCTAATAATTAAACGATTCTCTATCAATCCGTTATTACTCAGACACCAAAAGTCGTCGTCGTGGAAGTGGTTGAACTTCCAATTCCGAAACGGGAAACCACAAAAGTCGCTCGCCTCTCGTCTCCCATTTTCATTTTAATTAATTCTCCATATTAAAAAAAAATATATACACATACATTAATATACAAGCGTGCGAAAATTAATTCCACGCCGGACACGAAGTGGCTAGTACGACGGAAGGTTGGTTTTGCCGATAAACCGCAGACTCCCTGGAGCTATATACGTCTAAAAAATTCGCCATGTAACGTCAGAAATGACGTATATGGAGATACACGTCGACCTCCTCGTCAGGAAGTTTCGAGAAATCTCGAAACAGCGGACTTCCAGTCCGGATAAAGCTTTGCTATATTTTACATTTCCTTCATTCTCTCTCTCTCTCTCTCTCTCTCTCTCTCTCTCTCTCTCTGTCCCTTTCTCTCCATTGCTATTTTCGTTTCACTTTCATCTCGCGATAACTCCAGTACTCGAATGACAGCGACGATGGAAGAAAAAGGATCGAGATTACAAACGCGTAGTTCGTCGAGAAATTATTATATTATTTAATATAACATTCCGGATTTAAACGATAATTATACTCAATGACCCAATTAAATTTCGCGATAAGATTCGACGATATAAAAAAGGAAATATTTTATATGAAAATATATTTCACGTACCTACAATAATTTTTTCGTCAAAATATTCGTTTCGACGATTGTACAAAAATATTATATACGTAGGAACATCATAAAATGCAAATTGATCGTACGACCACCATGTTTTTATCTCACCCTTCGAATCATGTATTTTTTCACCCTTATTATTTTCTTTTTATTCCAACCTTTTTCAGGTCCTTTGGACGTTTCTCGATTTTGATTATTTTAGGTTTATTATTTTTATGATCCATTGTGTCGCTGATATTTCTCTCTGTATAATTTGTTTTATTCGCATGTGTATATATATATTTATATATACATATATATATAAATCGGTTTAAAATACAATTTTCTTTTTATATTATCTTAAAAAGACTAGAACAATGGGCAACAATGCATCACCAATTTAAATCCTTTGAAAGAAATGCGACTTATTATTATCGTCATTATTGTTATTATCAATATTAATATTATCATCGTCGATTTTTATTTATCCATTATCCCGTTTCTGCCCAATTTCAAATATTCTAATCATTTTCTTCTAGAAAAAGAAATCGTATTTGCTATTTCGTTTATAAATTCTAATTTCTCCACAGTTAATTGTCAGTATTCGATTAAATTCTCGTTTTTTCTCTGCCGAAGAAAAACGTTCGTTTTGCGTTTGATACGATTAAATCTCGTTAATAATCGACGCGGACAATTAATTTTTTTTCTTGAAAATTGGATCACGAGATTTTACCTTTCCCAGGCTGACGCCCATTCGCGTAAACGGATTGCCCGTGAATTTTACGAAACACTTGCAGCTCGATGGTATACGAAAAAATTCACTGGTTAGCTCGCCCTGCCCCGAGATAGATACCATCTCGCGATACATGTACATTTGCTTGCATTTTGTCACGTAACCATCGGCGAAACCGTCTATGATGTTGCAAACGCTATTCTCCGAACTGACAAACGAAAAAAATAATAAAAAATAAAAAGCAATATTAATTTTAGAACTTATAATTATGATAAAAATGATAAAAAAAGAATATTGGATAAAAATATGTAAAAATTGTTGAAATTCAAACCCAACTTATTGTTAAACTCACATGCAAACCTCGACTCGCAACGTCTGTACGAAAGTGGGGGTGTTCGCGATGTAGTGCCATTCGGAGTTTCTGGTCAGTCCCGATTTTGGTTTCACCGGCTCTATCTAATGTGAGAAAAATAAAATGGTTGTGAATAAATGCGAAGAACGTCTTTTTTCACTTTAATTTATGAATCTCTTATCAAATTGTTCATTTCTTGATTTCATTATTCGTTATGAATCAATTTTATTACTCACTTATCAACAATTTTTTAACATTTGTTGAAAAATTTGTCATGGTCTAAAATCAAATATATATTTTACCTTCGAATTGCAAAGAGGATCACCATCCTCGATCGAGTATATCCTCTCCTCTACGCCGGTAGGCTTGATAAATAAATATTTGAAAAAAGACATTAATATCGATGGAAAAATAAAAAATAAAATTTCATCGTACCGAAAATGACTTTTGAATAAATAGTCGTCCAATGAGACTCACCATCTCGTCATTAGTAGCCAGACGTATGAATTGTCTGTTTATCGCTAAAATACTGTTCACGTAGTCCAGCGGATAATAAGGCGTCTCGACGCAGAACGTTGAATTTTCGCACTGTGGTACTGGTCCATTTCTTTGCGGGTCGTCTAGATCCTGAGCTAAAGTTGGAAAAGAGTTAAATTTTAGCACGATCGATACGAAAACGACTGATTAAAAAATTAATAAAATCGTGCAAACGTATGGACAACTGTTTTTTTAGGACCACTCACGGTGCTGTTGATCACCTGTCGATGCTGACCTAGTGGGAGGAAGCCCGTCGATCTTATAGACACCCTGCAATCGAAAATACATCGTGGCTTAAATATCTGACCCGACGATTTTTTCACCTATTTTCATACAATATCTCAACTCGATTCGATCTACTTCCGACCGAATTCCCGATATACTCGTTCCTTAATTTTTATCGCGAACCTGTCCATCGTTCCAGGCACCATCGTCTCATTTTGTCGTACTCGATGTTTTTTGACACTTCGATCGATTATATTTTTATGAAATAGATAATTTTATAAAACATACAAATTCACGAAACTGATAAACTTACCAAACGGATAAATAAGGGAACGAACGATTAAGTAAACAAAAAATTCTCTGCTACTTTCAAGGACAAAAAAGTTTTAATCGAACGTGAGATCGAAGTTTCGAAACATCATGGTACCTATATGTATATTTACGATCGATGTTTCTTTCAACGTGAACGATAAGCACTTTAGAATGATAAGACATTGCGCTATTAAACTCCGTCTCGCAGAAGCGTCTCTGGTGGTCGTTTTGTTTCTCAATCTCGCCTATAAATTATCGAGATTTATCAGAAGCATGAGAAATTTTTTAAAGCGATCGTCTATCATGCCACTCCGTTCAGATTATTGAAAAATGGATCATTGGCTAGACTGACATTATCGTTCCAGATGCCTCGATAATTCGAATGATATCATTCGATCTCATCGAGAAATCGAATTTCACCAATTTCGTGAATTTCGTCCTAAAGAAAATGTTTGATTTATTTCGCTTTATTTATTGTGTCGGATTAATCTATCGTTTTAATCCAGCATAATAAAATTTTTTTTTTTATAGATTTACACTGTAGCTTTTATCTCGTACAGCAAAATGTAGCACTGTAATCGTTTTACTTCGCACACTTTTCGCGTTTTTCTTCTTTTTTTTCGCTCGTTCCGCACGTTATCGAGAATTCAAGAGTGTCTCGCAATATTGCATCTTTGTTTTTCTTAGTTGAAGATTTTTCAAAATTATAGACGTATCACGTGTAAACAGAATGAATATTTCGATTGTGCTATTCGATCATTCGAGATTCCTTGCCGAGGTTCAAAGTGTTCAATCGTTGCACTCGATGCGTCTGGTATCGATAGTTTGCTATTAATTAATTTTGAAGCTCACAGGAGGCTTCAATCAGTGAATTAATTCATTAATATTTGTGTACAGAAAATCATTTCTAAAATTAAATAAGAAAAATTTTGAATATAAAATTTATTCTTGTTGCAGTTTATTGAAAATCTCATGAATTAATTTTGACAATTTAACTAAACGCCCTCTACACTCAAGCCATCTAGTATAGGCACCTCAAACATTATTCCACGAGGACCTAAAGTGTGAATTTTCTTACCGTGAAAATGACAAAAATAATGAGAACGCCATGGGCCCTTCCACGAAGGTTGAAAAATCGCACTGCCATTTCTTATCCTCCCCTCGACGTTTTCGTCGGTCGGTCGTCGTCGTTTCGCGTTAAATAACGGTTCTCCTTTCTTTTGGCGAATTATTTTTCTTCCCCTCCACAATCAATCGTCTATCAAAAGCAATTTTTTATTTTCTCCAAAACTACTTTTTTCCCCTAAGATCACCGCGAGAATAACCTCGTTATTAATACGTACACCACGAGAGTTTTTTGCTCCTCACTAATCCACCGTTCGTCGTTAATCACTCGATCAGATGAAAATGAAGAATTCCGAATAAAAATAGAATGAAATAAAATTTCCCATGCGACGATGAGGGAGAAAGAAACCAAAAAAAGGCAACAACTTAACGACATACGATGTCGACAGACCGCTTCGACGCTCGCACTCCGATTCGATCAATCTCACGTGCCGCATTTATCACGCTGTCGCGTAATTTTTTTTTTTTCGTTTTTTTTTCTTTCGGAAATCAATCTGGTATATATTCGACATTGATCAAACAATTCGTTGAATCAACGTCGGATTTTACCCTTACCACACGCCCACCCGTCGCATTATACCGATGCAACTTCATTCGATGTTTATTATCGTCATTTTCATTATTTACTTATCGTTATTGTTATTATTATTATTATTATTATTATTATTCTTTATTATGACCAATGTTATTTTTCACATTTTTATGGAATCGTTGTCGCGTATCCATACTCGCAATTCCCAATTCGATTATTCGTCAAAATAGACTTTCCTATCGTTGAAACGCGTTAATTATTTTTCGATCGATCGGTTTATCGCGATTAAGGATTTGCTGATTGATAAATAATCACGGACGCGAGCGACCGTAAGCGACGTATTGACGAGATCCCATTTTCATTTCGACGATCAAATTTTCGTTTAAATATTTCGATTCGACACGAATTTTCACTGTGACAAATATCGGGAAAATAAATATTTGCGTCGTTTAAAATTTCGGCTCTCGCGTTAACGACTCGATCAATTGGCTTCTCGTCGTTGAACGATCGTCCGCGATGTTCTAGATCGCACTGAATCGTTTCTTATTTTGTTTTTGTTGATATGCACGAACACAGGTGTACGGGAAGGGATCGGGGTACGATTAGTGTCCGACAGTGAGTAGGGGTAAAGAAAAGGAATGGGGGAAGGGAGGGGGTAAAGGTCTTCATCGTGGTGGTGAATGATGCTCTCCTTAATTCTATTGTATCGATACTTTAGCCTTTATTTGCCATCAGGTACACGAAGCATTTAAATGTAGCTGTTGGAATGTCGTAGGAAGCTAATTATATGAGTAGACTGGACGGTACTATCGGTATATATGGATTTAATCTATAATATACATATATGTCTGTATATATATATATAAGTGATATCTATCTCTTCCTCTCTATATATATCAATGGGACGTCGTTGATTAGATGTATCTGTAGATTATTGATTCGTACAGCTTTTAAGGCCATTATTTTAAAAACTTCCGGGACATTATATATTGTCACATTAAAAGGAACCACCCGTTATAATTTATATCCAATGTCCATTTTGTTGATTCTGGTCATTTCATTTTTTTATTATTCGTAAGGGACACCCGGTATATTTATATCTGATTATTATGTTAATAATAGAAAAGATAATGGAAGAGCAGGTGTGCAATTATCTGAATTTGTTATTAGTTCAGTAAATTATCGTAAAGAATACCAATAATTTTGGTTGTCAATTATCCTTATTCTGTCGTCTCTTTGTACGAAGAAATAAATTAATGCCAGACGATAATTAATATATTAAATAGGATGTTATTGAGAAAAGCCTCTTTTTATCCAATAGTAGATGGGCGATAGATGGGTGAATGAGGAGGAAGAGGAGTGAGTGTTTGATATTTATCAAGCATTCGAAAACGATATTCTGAATGGTTTCGTCCCATTGAATTCGAGACAAGCATAGCTCTTCAAACCATTCCGATATCTATGGTCACCACGAGCTAACTTCTTGCGTTGCCCCTCGACACTAACGCGTTGCAAGATCCTGTGCGTCGGACTTGCCGTCTCCTTCGATCGATCCTTCCGCCTCTCACGTCGCTGAGAGCTGCGAGAATAATTATTTACGGAAATAATTGTCTCGTACACAGAGAGTGAAAGAAGAGGAAATGGGCCGAGCAAATTCGATGCTTACGTCACGATGAAATGACAAAAATAGGGCGTAGACGTACCCGGAACTCGAACCACCCCGGAAAACGCTCGTTGAGATTTGGAGGTTACGGAAAGAGCGATCACGGTAGGGTGAGCCGTCTAATCCAAGAGCCCAGAATTCATTTCCTGTCGGAACAAAAACAACAAGTACTCCTGTGTTTTCTCGATTCATCCGATGTGAGAATCCTATATTGAATGGTACACCCACTTAATGGATCCCAAGTCCACCACTTTGCCAAGGGTCGATGTTTTGAGGAAATAAGAAAACAAACCGAACAACACTTCGTGTCCGTTCCATGTTGTTTCTACCTCTTTCGACTAGATTCATGATTGATCGTCGTGCATCGTCCAATTTTTCATAGCGTCTTAGAGCATGGCCGCCATGTTGTCAGTGAAAACGCTCGACGCGGTAGCCACAAGATGGCCGATGGCCGTCGCGATTTTTCGAGGTTATGTCGATTCGTTCGATCCCACTGCGGTCGATATTTATTACAAGATGTACGCAACGATGTAAAATTCGAGGGACTTTACTAACTAGTAGAGAAGGTACAGAAAACTGTAACAATACAATTATGAAAGAAAAATATGTGCAATGGAAAAACGTAAAGAAACTTCTGGTAGGAGAGCATTACGAGAGAAACGATGTAGGTTATTAACTCGAACAGGGGATAGTTAAATTTGTTTCAAAGTTGCGGGCTCGAGGACGAAATAATTCAATAACAGGGGATACTTTGGCTGTAAGAATGAGTGGAGTATATATAAGAAAGTTAGTTAATGAAAAGTGAATAAAGGTATAAAACAGAGACCAGAACTAGATTGGCCTCGTACGGTAACGAGCTATGAGCTTTTTTATGAGTCCGCACTGAAATATTTATGACCGAAGGAAGTAATATCCGGTTGACTTGATCCTCTTGCACGCAGTTTTCTAACTTACCGACGTGTATCGGTATTGTTCGAGCGGCAGTGTTCGCTGCAAAGTGCTTGAGAGTTTCGTGGCAAATTCACCAGGCGTGCGTCTTCTTACAGCCTTTCACCGTCAACTAGTATCGTATCGTCGCTCTGTACAAATCTATTTTGTTGCAGAGTACACGGTTATCATGTTATGATAACTTTCGTTAAACACAAATACCTTTAAAAAACGTAGTAAAAAATATTCATTTTAACGTTTGAAATAATATTGATAGTTAAAAATAAATAATTAACAATTCACGATAATTATCCATTTAAATTATAGTTTTTATGTTTTGCATAATAAAATTGTTGACCTTGGCTTGATCGAGGCCAAGGTCAACCGCCATTTTCGTTACGATTGAGATTTTCCCCGGATTCAATTGTAATCGGCTCGGATCTCTCGTTATACACGAAATGACGTTCTCGCGAATTCTTTGATATCGTGTAATTTCGGACGAATATCTAGCTTTATCGATTACCCAATTTAATACGCACATGCTCATTATTAAATAAATGGATCCATTATTATAATGATGAGGCATTAAAATGCTCATTAAATTATTGATTTTCCACGATGGTATGTTTCAAACGAACGAAGCTTTATTATTAAGGGCCTAATTAAATCCGTTCGATCGTAGCCATTATATTATAAAATGGCTTCCTGCTCGAACTGAATTTTGGTCAATGTGCGATTAACGTAATAAATACGTCACATTAATCTGACTATTATATCTTTAACGATACCGATACCAACAGTTTCCTTCGTTTATCGATATTATGTATTATATTACGTTCTATTACAAAAAAAATCTTAACGATGTTGAAACTTGGAGGTTAAACCGTTCGAAGATATCGGGTTCCTTGCCTTCTTTCACGATTACCCTTGGTAGAAGCTGATATAGAAACGGTCGATAAAATTTTTCATAAAGCAATACCGCTTAAGAGACAAGTCCTTAAGGAGAAATAAAAATGAATTTTTGTTTTCAACAGGATATTAATTGTCACATGTACATTTGCAAATTTCTTTAGGGGGCAATTAGCTAGACTGGAAATTGGGGCGGATACTTGAGGGTAATACTGTCAATAACGATTTCGATCGAAGCGTATCGATCGCGATAACGAGGTTCACGTGATACAACAGGAAGTCAAGGATCGTCAGAACGATAATAACGATAAATTAGCAATCGTAGAAAGATTTAAGCAGCCTGTTGCTTCTCCTCGATCGTTCTTGTTCACCGACTCGTCGAACAATAACGGTAATCGACTTTGATTTGTTTCGTTTCATCGAACCTCCGTATCGCTTATTTACGTCTCGCTTGGCTTATTTTTAATACGGAAGCTATATTGTTAAAGTTCCATACGATTTTACGAACCGATTAAGATCTTGATTGTTTCTACTTTTTTTCTTTGAAAGTATGTTTTTTTGCAATAAGAAAATTATATAATTACACATATTAGATATCTTCTTGTAAAAAAATAGAACATTCGCCGAATCGTTAACATTTTTTCGTCTAAAAAGTGTTTGTAGGGGGGTTTCCCTGAAATTTCCCACGTAACAAAAATATCATGAATTAAAGGGTTTTTGGAGGAAATAAATTTTAGCCCCATCCTAGGCCTCTTTTTGCAGGTATAAGAAAAATGATCGGCAAAAAATCGAAAAAACGTGAAATTTCGCAGTTTTTTCGGATTTTCGTCCATTAATTTCGAACTATCGTAATTCTAACCATCATTTTCGCAATGTGCGACAAATTTCCGATCGAATAGGACTATTTTGGAATCATTTTTAAAAAACACATTTTTCCCCCTTACAGGGTTCATTTTTTGCCCTTTCCTTCCAAAAGTCGAGATTTTCGAGCTTTCACCACGGCCACAACAATTGGTGGTACGTTACAGCAAAACTTTGTAGCATGGATTTCAGTGGGAGTGTACATTAGGCGGCAACGACCTGCCCGCTCCGAAAACGTAACAGAACGACTCCAGCCAGACGCAAATATTTTGCCGGTCCAGGACGGATGCCTCCTAGTGCAATCTCAACATACGCCCAAAATTGTTGTGTTACTGCCGGTATGCGCCGTTGCCGTTGACGTGACGGTCCGTTCCGTATAGTCTAAAGCACCCTTAATTCGTTAATTCGCCAAGAATCTGATATTACCGTTACGTGACAATAGGCCAATATGACATGGAATATTTTATACCTACTTGTATTTTTCCAGCTGTTTATTCGTTTTAATGATACCACAATTATACATAATCAATATTCTATGTATAATATAAAAATATGCACTTCCTCGGCTTGAAATGCACCTTGTTACGTATCGACGTATACGACGTTTGCGAATTGATATAATCGGAAATATTCCGAGAAAGTGAGATCTTCGTTGCGTTCGACGTTTCACTTTCGTCCGAAGGAGGCTGCATATAGATAGGAAATAAGGCTCTTGACCCTCATAAATATATATCTACATATTCCACGATTCCATCTCATCCTTTCTCCGCTAAGATCTACATCTTTCATCCCCATAAAATATCGTTAATTACAATATGATATTTTAATAATCGTATCGACAATTAATTTAATAAACATCCTTAAAAAAACTTCGTTCGATAAATCAAATCACTGCAAATCAACGACACTTTCTGTAAATCCACGAATTTAATATTTTCTAGAAACAGGCACAGCTATTTTTCCCTAAAACGAGTGATAAAAATATGTTTGATAATGGCGAGCCTCTCTCGCAGAAACCGTAAAATTCGCATTTAGCGAGAAATTAAGCAATAAATGATGGTGTATATATACATATATATATAGGTCGTAAAACTTCGCTCTATAAGTCCTATAGAAGACAATAAACGAGGATCCATTATTCAGAGAAGTGAGCCAGTGGAATTTCACTCGACGGTCGACGCTTTCGTCGTGTCCCCGTGCCTCGACGAGAATTTAAATAAAAAAGAAAAAACATTTTCCTCGCCACTCTGAGAGACTATATATCTATATATATATAAATATATATGTCCCATCCCTCTTGTCTTCGTACGCACAGATATTCGGTGGTGTAGAATCGCCCGGCAATAAACGGGTACAGCGCGAAAGAAACAGAAAGCACCGTATCATGATCGTGGGGTACAACAATTCGCGGTACGAATTTTTATACGTTTCGTTAACTTTCGAGCGCGCGGCGTGATTAGGCTACCTTAATGAGCCCCGTCGCTTTTCGCGTTATTGCACCTAGTATTAGCTCTGCGTAGTGCTAAACGGGGTCGTGAAAATGATTTTATTCTGCTATGATGCACGATTCTCGGTAATTCTTTTTCGTGGTTATCAAAAACATATATTTATGTACTTATTACAGATTTTTTGGCGTTATCAGCATTTTCATTTTTTTAAATTATTGTGGACAATTTTACGAAATTACGCTATCGACGAATTTCTACGTAATTCTAGGATTTCCTTTGTTTTTGTTTTACGATAGAAATTGATCCATCGTTTTTATTAATATTAAAAAAAAAATTATAATTATGATTAATATCTTTCACGATAATTAATGTTTCTTGGTAGATTTAAAATTCCGTGCGAATGGCTACATATTGATAACGATTCGCGATAAGGATTTTTTCCCCTTCGTTCGAGATACACGTTGACAATAATATCCTTGATTTATTTGTGGCCTGGTTTTTATATTCACCCGACTGTTTTTCTCTTCGGATTTGACGCTCTCATTTTGTCATCTGGTGTTTATGATTTCCCGTGCGACCGTGCGACATAGCGACACGCTGTATCCGCTGGATGGCCCGTTGTCCCGAACGAACGAGGAAATATTTCAATTCTTCTGGGATTAGGATTTAACTGTACCTACACGTATGTACGTATCCGTACATTATATTCATTTTTATACGATATCTTCAAAGAATGTGTTTTTGCACAAAAATGTCTTAAACGAGAATTTTAAAACAACGATGTCTACAACGAGAATATTTTTAACGAAGATATTTAATATAAGGGTGAGTGCAACAAGGGTACGTGGAAGAAGGATGTGCACGACAAAAATATTTGCAATAAGGGTTACTGCAAAAATAATTTTTGTAGCAAGGATGTCCTGAAGAAGGATGTCTGCACCAGAAATCTGTTGGAATCAGTCAATTTTCAAAATTGTCAAAGTCGTGATTTCGCATACGAGCTTCATCGAGGTATACCTACACACGTGCATGAGGAACGACAAAATCGACGGTGCGTCGTCTCTGGGTGAGTTTAAGGTGGGAGTAGATATAAGTAGAGGAAATGGCGATGGTGCCTTTCAGTGAGTTAAGTGAGAGTGACCGTGTGATTCCGACCATCCATACCGCGAACTTCCACCATGAAGGTACATACACGCAACTCGCGAGTTCCGTAAAGCTTAAGAAAATCGGTGTCTTAACCGGAGATTATTCCGATCGGAAAATCGATCGTACGATTTTGTGCTAAGTGTCACATCTGGGGAATCGTCTGTGCAGTTATCCACAAAATAATTACGTATTTCACGAAATTGTGCAATTCGAGCGATTTTGATTAAAAATAATTGAAGTATCGGTCGATCGACGAACCGATTTAAATTACGAGTGTTTGCCTTTTTCGTGAGATTTTTGAATTTATTTGCTCTGCGTATCATATTAAATTTTATAACTAATTTAGTAGCTAATAATTTATAGAAAATTAATTAGGCATTTAATCAAGAAAAAAAATGAAATATTTCAAAATCAAATATCACTTATCGCTTTTGTTAATTTTGAAAAAAAAACAGCTGGTTAGTCCGATCTTTGGCAATACTGGCCACGATTATTAACCAGTTTCCACTACTGAGATCTCGAATTATCTGTTATCAAAAAAAAGAAACAAAAAAACGCAATGAAACTAAACCTGAAAACCGTGTCATAAATTTTCGTGAATTAAGAAAAATTTTTATAATTCTTCTTTCAATATAAAAAAAAGAACATTTCGATTTGGATTAATTTTGCGTACATTAAAAATTAATCCATGCGTATGACCCATATTTGAATAAACAAAGCTGCTTTTAATATTAGCTGCAAAAATAATATTAAAAGCCATCCTATTATATATTTTTAATTCCAGTATCAATCGATGTTTTTTTTCTCAACTTTTTTAATAACATAGATTTAAAGTGCTATTACGATGATCGCTTCGCTCGAGATTATTTCCGGAGTGCGTGTGTAATATTATCAATTTTATCGAGAACAACCTAAACATAGAATTTGTGTCAAGACGTCGTCTTTGATGTTTTTTTTGCGAAACTTTATCCACCTATTATGTACGATTTCTCGATTAGTCGCGAAAGATCTTGCGAGTTGTGCGCGCCGTGCTTCACTTGCCTCCGTAGAGGCCGAAGAAGCGCGTTCGCCCCACCACTTTTTACGCCGGAACTCTCCCGAGAAAGTTGCCGTTGCCCGCAACCTTTCTTCTTCTCATCGGTACAACGAGTCTTATGTACCATCGAATATATCAAATCGTCCGTTTTTTTGTTTTAATTTTTATTTCATTTTATTCGCCGCGCGAATAAGCTGGTCGTCCAATTTTTGGTCCTTTTCACATTCACCCACAATCTTGAGTTTTTTCATCGGTACGGTGAGTCACGAATATCGATCGAAAATTGGCCAAAAATGACAAAATTCTAGTTGACAGAATTTATATTGACAGCTTCTAAGTTGATAGCAACTATAATTGACAGACAATATTTACAACACGAAATTGACGGAATCACGACTTCATGAAAACATGACAGCACAAATATCAACAGAATTAAAAGTTGACAATTCCAAAATTGACAACATCGACAATTGACAGAATCGAAGGATCAACGGTCGATATCAATGAAAAAAAATATCGGAGATCAATAATTAATATCGATCGCGTGCTTGAATTCTCGGAGATTCGTACGATATATTTTTTCTTTATTTTTTTTAAATCGTTGAAAACAAATTCGAACCCTTTCACCTTTCACCAAGGTGTGTCCGGGTACGAAAGAAAAGTCAACAAGATACGTAGCGGACGAGAGCTACGCGTGTTCGAAGGAGATAATCGATACCTCGAAAACTTCCCACCACATTATCGTCACCGGTTAAAGCAGACGTACGAGACAGTCATCATACGAGAGTTGCGAGCGCTCCATCCTTTCAAAATCTCCTCTATCTGGGTCGTGCAGCGGGAATACGCGCGCGCTCTCCTGCCACCGGCACCAAGGCAGCCGCAAGATCAAGGACGTCATCGTGAGATCACTCTCCCCCGTGTACTCGAGACAGTGAAACCGGAAATTCCTATTCCGGGTCAAATAAACGTTTGTCAATATTAGAAACTGAACCATTCCACGAATTTTTCAAAAAATATAATCCTCGAACGAAAATATTAATTCTCATCTGACAATTAATTACGACGGAGGACAAAAATTATTTTCCATCCGATTGTCAGGCCAAAAAATAATTTTTAATAATGTCTGAGGAGAAAATAAAAACGTGTAGGTAAATATGTTTTTCATAAATGTTGGAAACAACACCATCATTTAACGCATACATAATATTTTCCTTTCTCGCTATATTTACTATATCGTGGGTAAATGTCTGTAGACACACACACACACACACACATCGTGTGTGTGTGTGTGTCGAGTCACCAAGACTCGACTTGGATCGTGGATGGGTGGCTCAAGCATAAGTAGCTGACCATCATCATCCTCTTTGACTTTCACCAGAGTCGCTCCACTTGCCACGCTACCAAGCTTTGCGCTCTTCGTGATTCCCATATAAGTACACGCCTTAAGCGATCTAAACGACTAGCAAAAAGACACCAGGTGTATACACACGAGGTGCGTAACACTCGAGCGTGATCAAAGTTTACGGAACTTGTCACGCAATTTTCTCATTCATTGTTTTTTTTTCTCTCTCCTTAAAACGAATTATTTGCTGTTATGCACATGTAACATACGGGGTAAAGCACGAAGTGAAACGTGTTTTTGTAAACGTTTTTTTATCGTGTTAAATCTTTCCACGGAAAAAAACAATTTAACGAAAATTCGTCCAGTTTTTTGGTTAAACGATAATTCTTTTTTTTTAATGATCGATGTATCTTTTTTTCTTGAATTAAACGGATGGTCATAATTATACAGTGCGCATATCGTTCCTATTTTTAATTGGACAGCCGTTATGTAAATGACAAATTGTACCGCAGATGTGTAGATGTGTCCTTTTTATTCCAGTAATAGCTAAATATCTGAAGCATGAAATATTTTCCACGTTAAAAAGCTTCAAAAAACCGGCAACGCGAATTCGGCTTTTAATACCAGTCACAAAGGGACGGTAGTATTATATGTATGTGTGTATGTGTGCATACTATACAATGCCTTTACGTTTTGCCGTACTTATTGCTAGTGAGGATATTGGGATATGTCAACGAAAAATTTAATCCAGCGATGATAAGTACGTTAAATTAAAGAGTTAGGATATAAAATAAAAACTCGAAACTTTTTAAGCATGAACCACGATAAATAATCTAATTATGCAATATTTATAAAAATTGTCCACCTAATGTTTGATACAAAATCTTTTTAATTAAATGAGATATATGTTTTTTTGATTTGGCTATTATTATTCAGAAACGATAATTAAGTCATGGTTGAACATCACAAATTTATATAATTATTGGACAGACTACACACCGTTTTTCATACTAAAATTTATAATTCGAATTTGGTTTGGAGGACTTTTCTTTTTATTCATCTGAAACAGAGCAAGACGTCCGAGTCTTAAAGCCGAATATACGAGACTCTAAATACAAGGGGGCGACAGTTCTTAAATAAAAGGTTCGAAATTCGAATGGTAAAATTGAAACGGATGCTTCGGTCATCGTACGATTTTAATAATTGAAGGGTTTCATGAACAAAATTATGTTACGACGTAAATAGAGCGTTTGTAATGCGTAGAACGGTAATTTTGTCTTTCTGGGTTAGTAGCCTTCAATCTTTTTTTTAAGTATATCCAATGCACATGTTACCAACCAGCGAGTAAACTTAACTTTGTAGACCAGAACATTTGCTTTGCGCAGAGCCGAGGCCACGAGCTGTCGGTTGGCCCAGAATTATCCTAATGGGACATAGTCGAAACGTGCTCGAGGTTTCAATGATTAATTTGGAATTCAGCTTGGGGTTATAAACCAAATCCAGTTTTTGGTCTGGCTCCTCAGTTCTGGACCGCACGGATCGATATTAGTTACCGAACTAACCGTATCATCTCGTACAAGAGCTTATCGATTTTACCCACCAATTGTCGGTTAACATACCTATTCTCTTCATTACCGAAACTCGTTCGACCATAATCGTGCACTATGTCTCATAATGTAAATTCACTGTGATCGTTGCTCAAGCATCCGGATTCATTCCAACGGGGTAAAAGAGCAGAGACCCACCAAATGTGCGTTTCATACGAGACAGGCGAAAGTTTCTTTTTCCTCCGAAATTTACTTTCATAAATATACGAATTCCGTGTTATACAAGTTTGAATAATAATACGTAACGATGACTAGTTTCTTTTTTGTGGTAAGATATGATGGCGATGATAATTTTGATAATAATAAGAGTAAAATAATTTTCGAAAGTATAAAATTCAAGACAGATCGAAAGAGTGAATTTGCGTTTTGACTACATTTTTTAAGATTTAAATCAGAGTCTTGATTAGAGTTAATTGATTCATTTTGTCGAATAATTAAGTCAGTTGATTCATCATAAGATGGAAATGCGAGATAGTTTTCACTTTTTTCAGCTTTTCACCAACAAACTGTGACAACTTAGGAATAAAAATGCGATATTCGTGTTGTACGGGAAATTTCCAATTCCGTAATCCTCGAATAAAGTCTTTCTGGACCAAACTAAAAATTCGTCTCCCTCGACCTACCCAAAGTTTCGGAATTAAATTACGACACCTGACGAGGGTCGACATTTTTTTACCCAGAAATACCAAATTCCGAATATATAAACGTGGATATAATATATTTTCTGTTTTTTAATTTTTACAGCTGGCAGCGTTACTGCTAACGCTCGTCCTGATGACCGCGAGAGTGCAAGATGGTGAGGCGCAATCTAAGAATGAAGTAACGAGTCAAGACTTATTGAAACGAGCTGCGCAGCAGCTGGAAAGACTTTCGGGATTTCGACGAACGAGAGAATCTCAACTTCCGACGAGAATGTCTGAAGTTTCGCCGAAAAGCGAAGTGTCCCAGATGGATTTGATGGAAGCCCAGACGAAGGAGAATATTCTCGAAGCTCAAAGAAGAATCGACGATCTGAGAGCATCGGCCCAAGCGGTTTTACGAGATCCTAAGTACGCGGACATTATGCAAGACAGGATAAAGAGGTCGTTCATTTCCGGTATAGCGAATAAACTGATCGGTGGAGCGGTCGGTGCAGCTAGTGGTCTCTCACGCGGTGTCGTGGGTCTTTCCACTTCAAACAGTCCAGCTGAATATGGACCTTATGGCCATTCGGTTAGTAACGATTTAATCAAAAACCCATATACGTATTAAAGACGATAATAATTTTAATATTTTTTCAATTTATTAAAAATCTTCAATTTAATAACAAAATCCTTATTCGAATTAACAGAATCTTTGATGAGCGAAACCTATCGCACGAATTGGAATTTCGATTCAATTGCATTCATAGGTACAGGTGTGATTGGAATGGATATTTTGGAATGGATATTTTGATTATTAACTTTTTTTCAACATTCAATTTTTCGTTAAACATGTCTCTCACTTTTTTTCAAAAGACGAATTCGCATAAGACGAATGACTTTTGTGAAATTTGTCAATAATCGAGAAACGATTTTGATGGATACGTTTTGTTCCGGGGCTGGCGAGCGTTCCATTCGACTGTTACAAAAATTACCCGGACAAATCTCGTTTCTATCGAATATGCGAGTAAACCGGTAATCTTAGGAACTCGTATTTTCTTTGCTCCATTCCCGTAACGGGCATATCGAGATATGTAGGTCGTCCGCCTTTGCCAGTATGGAGGGAAAATCGAGCTAGTTGATTGTGGCTTTTTCCCCCCTTTTCTTTCGTTTTCTTCATCCTTTCGTTCACGTGAAGGCCTCGGGGCTGAACATCTTTCAAAGATCGTCCTGGCTGCTATAGAATACGATGTAAAAATACATACTGTGAGAGTAGCGTCGCTATTGACGTTTTTTGTAATAACTACACAAGGCCCAATAGAACCGTGGTCGTCTTTTTTTCAAGAATTTTTCCATTACCTTCCCAATTATACCGTGTTGCTCGTTGACCGAGAATACGAACGAGTCTGCGAGCCTAATTACTTGGCTTGGCGAATGTATTATGCGAGTTGAAAAAGTGAGTGTCAAGTAGTCTTGCGTACTGCTTTTCAACACTGGAACGGTCGTTTTGATAATCTTAACGTACTAATAACCTAATGACAGCCAATTGACAAGTGGGCATGCGTTAAGTTAACAACAAATAGGCCGTCGAAAGAGTTGATGACAGCTTCGAGATTGATAAAACCGTTGATAATCTGACGATTAAAATAATTTATCGTTGACAGTATTGACATTGATATAATCATTATCGACAAGATAAAAGTTGTCAGGAAAAGAGATGTGAGAGATGTTGACAGAAAGGTTGATGACAGCATGCAGGTTTATGAAGTTGTAGTTGAAAGCCTTATCACTGACAGGATTCTTGTTGACAGCATGGAAGTTGACAAGACAGAGAATTTAAGAGCTGCTGTTGAGAACTTCAAAATTTACAGAACATAGAATGAAAAAATGCTCATTTTGCCAATATCGGGCTTGATGGCAACTTGTTGACAGCATCACTATTGACAGTACAATCATGTCGCATATCAAACGAATTGTAGTAATTATCTCTTAACAGTACGAACACCAGTTTGATATCTGGGACTTCAAGAAAGCCATAATCAATACCTTGATACAAGCTATTAAGGCAATTGGTGGCGGTGCTATTGCCGGAGGCGGTGCATTGGTCAAAGGAGGAGGATATCTCGTATCAGCCAAAGGCCGATTCATAAGTTCCGCGGGAGAGGCCATATCGTCATTGGGAAAGACGTTGGCGAGCAGCGCAATAATAGCTGGACCGAAACCAGTCTATGGTCCTCCTGGATATGCTTACGAACATCCCGTGCCGCATCCCGGTGAGTTATTCAAATTCTTGAATTTCATCATTTATTCCGACCGTAACTTATATCAGTCCCATTCGATATATTTATTCCAACCTCGACACGTTTCATGGAAAATTTTTATACTTTCATACTTTCACGGATTAGAAAGAGAGTTTGATGAACTTCGGGTCAAAATAAAAAGTAAAAAAATAAAAATAGAACGTGTTATTATCGATGCACTGACGAGAATGAAATCAGGCCAACTGCTTGCGTTTTACATTGTGGGTTTAGCGATAAAAAACAAATTAATGATTGTGGCGTTCAATTGACGAGATTCAATTCTCAATCACGCATTTAATTTTTGATTAATAATTCTTAAATTTTCTTCTCTCCCAGGCCATGACGCCATTTACGATGGACCACCACCGAGCGAGGATGCTTACGCTGGACCCGAGGATGCTTATAACGCAGGACATTCGAGTTACACGTCTCCCTCAAATGGTATGTTATCATGGTAAAACATTCGATAATCCCCATCCTTAATATCCTCAATATTTGCTTCCGCCTCTACAATTGTAGCTGTCACACTTTCATTGCTCCTCATTACGCTCGAAAAGAAACTTACACTTCAGATCATTTTTAATTTCGGAACAAACGCGCAAAGTTTTCTCTCGGTTTAAGTTCCCCTATCGCTTTGTCACTTGTTCGTCGAATAATTCATTCATGTTGGATACACATAAAAGAACACCTGTCACGTGTTATTGTATGTGTAGTTGTCAATTTGTCTACGAGGCATGCAATTATGCAAATTGAATCTTTATCCCATTGCTGATCGATGAACAACTAACTGCTTCATGGACTGTGCTT
Source organism: Netelia inedita (assembly GCA_964017225.1). Lineage (NCBI taxonomy): Eukaryota > Metazoa > Arthropoda > Insecta > Hymenoptera > Ichneumonidae > Netelia > Netelia inedita. The sequence continues at coordinate 9,871,949 of OZ024925.1, forward strand.
AAGTAGTTATCATCCACTTTACTAAAAAAAACTGGCCCGTAGAATTTATCGTGACCATGTTCAAAAATTGTGAAACATGTCACATGATGGAGGAATTCCTGCTTCCTCGATTTTTCTAGAAGTAAGCGGTAGCATAATGTACAATATTAACAACGAGGAATCGTATAATTGGTACTTGTTGTTGCGCGCATGTTTGATGGACTTTCTACTCGAGGCCTTTTGATCTTCGATACTCCGTCATCGAGGCACAACGTCGTGCGTACGATCTGACAGAGCGAACTCCAGTGAATGTCCAACAAAGCTTTCTAACGCATTTTCGTGAAAAGTCCCGAGCCCGGAAAACTGCCAAGTGTTCAAAACACGCAAGTGCGACGCATAACCTATTGTAAAATGGTAGATAATCCCGAAAAGGAGTCCTAAAGTAATGCCTAAAGTAGGTTCAATATAGAGTTGAAGTCCTCACAATTGAAAAGGATTCGGTCCGAGCGTTATGGTATGTTTTCACTTTCCCGGTGGCTCCCTCGCGCTCAACTAGCCACCACTAGTTTGTCCGGAGCTGTACCGGCTCAGCGGATGTCGTTGCCTACCGCGCATGCTCGGTTGTGATCTACCGCGCGTGCGCTTGTGCTCGAAGCTGCGCGCGCAGACCGCGAGAACATTTAAATCGTGTGGATTTGCCATTGTAATAACCTGTTTCAATAAGCGAAAGAATGTTGTGGGAGAAATTGAGTTGTGAGGATTTGGACTTTAGATAGATGTGACGAAGAACTAACAAGCTATAAACAAACAAAAGTAGAACGCGAGAGAGAGAGAGGGAGATAGAACTAAAACCGAAAGGTAGATTAAAATAAAGAAAAAATGCAAGTAACCCTTACGACCGGACTTACTGACGTCACGTTTACAGACGACGGCGGGAACAACGACGCTGGTATCCTGGTCGTGAAGGAGACGATACCCGGACACGGACAGGTACAGGAAGACGAACATCTACCCCCGGCAAAGATTCACGAAACAAATCCAAGCATATCGGCCCTCGAGGAGAGTTTCGGTGGTCCAACCAAGGAATCTTCAACGGTGACTAAAATCATTGGAATCTTGAATTCCGGTCAACCGACAACTAGCCAGCATCAGGAGGAACACATTCATTATTATCCTGAACACAAGGAGCATCAATCACCTCCGAGTGGTCCCTCGCAGGACTCGACCTACGAGACTGTTCCACCTCTTATCACTCATGACAACCCTCAAACCAACAACTATCCGAATTACCAAGGAAATGGGCAAATCTACGATTCCTATGGAAATCAATTGAAACCATCGTCACCTCAGTTGTCCGAACCACATACGGAAGGTCATGAATCCAATCAGGATAATCATCAATCACTAGCCCTTCAGATTCAGGCGGTACTGAATCCTCACTTCGAAGTACCGAAGGCCCAAAGACCCACGGTCTTCAAGGATCCAGCGTCGTTCGCCGATTATCACTATCACGGAAGTCAGCACCAGTCGGAACCATTGAAAATTCCTATTCTGGACAATAATAACAATCATCTCGATCATCATTCGCAAGAACACCAACAGCTCGGAACGTTCAGTTACTACGACCCTCCGAATTATGGGGGTAGCTCGGCTCAAGCGTTCAACACCATGATCCATGCGGACGCCTCGGCAATACCGGTGATACCGTATTATGATGCTTATCAGATGAGCAACCCTGCGGGTTTCGCGCATCAGGGGCACCTACCCGCACCCGGTGCTCCAGCTGTTTTAGGTGTTTGGAGTAGAATGACCCGGAGGACCAGTGGACCGGGAAGGAAGACGGGCTTCAAAGACAAGAGACTAGATATTCAACGTTCCGTTCGGTACGCGTTGAAGAACTCCATGCTGACCAGGATATAGGCTGACGAAACAACGACCAAATAATACAAAACTAAGAAATACAATCGCGAAGGTAATTGGACACTTGATAGTGACGTGCTAAATTTTTTTTGTTGACGACCAAAGATTTCTTACGGTCCACCAATGCCAAGGAACACTTCTATCGACACAAGGAAAATTTTGTGGGGATTTTGTATCAATTAATCAAAGATTCCGGAATATCAATGGCGGTCGTCTCTCCATACGAAAACAAAAATTAATTTCACCAAAGTTTCACCACACACATGTTGTGTCAACATCAAAGATTATAAAAGTGACTACCTCATGCTTCAAATTGATATAAAGGCACCTTTTTCTATGAATCCAATTTAAGGACGAAACAATGTCCAAGCTACTTCGCTCCAGACGAAATTTTTCAAAAACTACAAAACTTTCGAGGTGACCAAATCTAAATTTTAATTCTCATTCTATTCAATTACTCTCAACTTAGATAATTCGATAACTATCGAAACACGTCAATCGATTTTAATCTGTTTGGCTAGAAAATATCTTTTTTGTTCTTCATTCGACTAAATTGATATTTCACGGTACGAGCCCATTTAACGATAAAATCGCATCGTAACATTACGAAGTTGGAATCGAATCGGAAATCCCACGGAAGTGGAAGGTTTCCAGACTCGATACGTTTCAAGGCCTCGAGGAAGTGTTCGTGGTGGATAATCGCGGTCGTTCCACGCGAGCCACCTCGAAAGTGCATTTCATACGTTACCTTCTACGTTCGTACTTTCATTTTTTCTCTCTTCTCTATTTCCTCCTCCTTGAAGCGTTAAGAGTCGTACCCAGGTGAGAAGTCGGACACACACGAGTCGTGTCAACTCCTCTTTGATTTTGACGTCGATACACGTGGCGCCCTCTGCGCGCTCGATTCAGCTGGCTCTTCTTTATTATGACCATATTTCTGTTTTGGTGTGCGTCTGTGTTTTCACAGGCCCACCAATAGGTGGATATACGAGTTATTTCTTTCGCGACGTATGTAATAGTGGGTGAGCGAGCGAAAGTACGAAAACTGATTGTGAGAGGCGTTCGCGAGAGTTTGTCGTGCGATCGTTTACCTCGAAACTCCCCCCCCCCCCCCTCCCTCTCTCTCTCTCTCTCTCTCTCTCTCTCTCTCTCTCTCTCTCTCTCTCTCTCTCTCTCTCTCTCTCTCTCTCTTTCTCTTTCGGTTTCCGCTTTTTTCTACCATACTATGCATATAACCGATTGTATTTGTTTTTCTTTCTCTTCTTCCCTCTCGCACGACACGTTCTCCATTTTTCTCACTCGCTCGAGGAAAGTCCTCTCATGGGCAACCGGTCTTCGTCCTTCCGGCGATTGTCGCTTTGACGATCGAGATACTAGCGACCTCTCTCACGGATCGACGATAATGGTCGATTAACGCGTTCACGAGGCGGAAGAATAGAAGAAGGAAAACTACTCTACGTACGAACTCGTACGATGCGCCGTTTTTTTGCATAGGCATCACTTAAAAGATGAAAACTTGGATAATTATCCGAGTGATTTTGATCACTCTTTTTTATTGTTTACTCGTTATGGTAGAATGAAGCAACGTTTCCTTCATTTACTTTTCATCCAATCTCACCACATGTTCATACTACTTTATATTGAATTTAATTCAACATTCTTCGCTACATTCGAGGTAATAAGTTTTCAGGAAATATACATTGATCGCTGCATGATCATTTTTCGTGACAATTGATTGAATAAAAATAGATTAGTATTTTTTTAATCCAACGAAAATTATTACATTACCATAATTTAATAAAATCATTAATTATTCTTCGTAATTTATAAATTGCCGGATAGAATGAAATATATAATTATAATAACTCACGTGCAAATTTAGCTGTGAGAGCTATAATTTTCTATAAACCATTTAACGAATACCACAAATTATTTTTTGCACAATATTTCAAGGTAGACTGCACTTTCCGTATTGCACTTTGTGAAGTGAATCTTCTAATTCTATTTTGTAACGTAATCGAAATAAAATTTATAAATTTCAAAGTAAAATTAATGTATTTATCAAATTATAAAATTCCAACCATTTTCGTTGAATTAAAGCCTATGGAATGAATTTTAATTCAATCAAATATCACATAAATTCATCGCGAAGAGATAAACGTATATATTTACAAAATTTATTAATTCAAATGTTTTACTAAATAATACTCAATTCGATACAACAAAATATGAATTAATAATATATGTTTCAGTGGTCATCTCCTATACGTACTATCATCCGTATCCCGTGCCTTATCGCGTGGTACGAGGGTACAGGTTTCGTCCCTAGAATCAGTCGTAAATACGTTGAGAGGAGGCTATAAAAGTGTTTTACGAGAAATCGCGACACCCGTACGAAGACTGTTCCGCATTAAAACCCGCACGACCGCGGTATCGAACATCGATAAATCTCGAGCACGAGTGACCCGCGACAAAAACGTACGAGCCATCGCGGAGTGCCAAAGGTGTTCGGATAAAGCGCTCGGGACCAATTCATCGAACAGATTTTTATTGTCAGTGATAAATACGAATTATGCAATAATATACAAACGGAACATTAATCGATACTGCATAAAAAAAATCGTTCGCCGAGTGAATTAACAACGTAGCATTTCTTCCGAGTATGATAAATCCTATCGAGTATCGAAAGTGCGGAAACTTCGGCATACGTTTGTGGATTTATCCACAAATATTGTAAATCTCTAATATTACACATCGATACAGACGATGTAACTTAAAGACAGAACGTAAAATATAAGCCGTGACTATGTTTTATCTATAGTGTTTTTTTATGTGCGATGTATATATATATATGTTAATATAAAGTGTTCACTCTTCTTTTTTGAAATAAGCTTCATTCTCATAATATAATTTTTGTACGTTAAAACGAATCATTAATCTCTTATTTCTCGTTCGTGGTAACGGAAAGATTTGAAATATTTCCCACAATTCCTACGTTCCTTCCCATGATGCAGCGCGCGGATATTTCCAGATACTTCAGATAATTGTGAATATAGGAATCGTTGAGCAGCTGTGCGACTTGGTGAGTTGAAAATCAGAGAAAACGTGTAAACGACGTTTCTTCGAATTGCAGTGTACATTTTGCAGATATTCGTTTCGAAAATACTTCCGATCAAATAAATAACAAAGTGAAAAGATAACCTAAAAAAGGATGCGTATTTTGCGTATGTGGCGCACTCTGTTGTTCGTTAAGATAGTCGCTGTTTTATCCATCGATAATAAAAGTTTCGTCGTTACCGACGATCGATGCTATCGCGAGTGTTTTTATCAATCGATGATTATTTTAGATTTTATCAAATAAAAAGCAATTGACTCTCCGATGGTAATAATTATTTCCTGGTAGACGCTACAACGAATTGATTTATGAAATTTCAAGTCCAGCCGTACATACACTTTTCCCTCGGGCGATATTTTTTTTCCACGACCTTTCCCAATATCGTTCACTCCTCTATTGAAATTTTCGACGGACCTCGATGAATTCTTTTTCCTCTTTTTTTTAATATGCTATTGGGGGAACGAAAAAATTTGTAGGCGATACCAATTATCAATTGAAGCCGCCTGTGACGTTAATAGGCACGTTCGATAGCGTTCTACCTCATCCGAGTTCAGCGCAGTCGTGTATATCGATAATATAGCCTCGTCGAAGAGTTTCACTGCTTGGCATCTCGGTCAACCGGATTTCCAAGAACGGAACATCGCCACACCGGGCTTCTCTTGGTCCGTTCATCTGACTTTCATAGATTCCTGCGACTGAGACACATGGCGGAGGTTTATTCGAGTGGAATTGACCTGTTATGCTTCCCGCTGTAGCATATTTCCATTTTTTTCGTCATATTTATTTATTAGCTCAATAAACTGATATATATATATGTATATAAATATAGGTGTATGGGTCATTCCACCGTTAACCATCGAACCATTCATAATCAATTTTTTTCTTCAACCACCATAAAACGATAAGATTCGAAAACTTTCAAAACAAATTTTATTAATTAGCTTAATTGCCAACCGAACTGTGGCCTACTCTATAAAATTCAGGTTTTACAAAAAATTATGCCAAAATTCGGAGAGAAAAAATAAAATAGACTTCCAGCATGAAGAATATTGAATCATTTTTCTTTTGTTTTGTAAATAAGGGTTGAAGGGGTAAAAACATCCTCTAAAATAAAAACATTGGATTTTTTTTCTAATTATCGTTACGTCGTGGTATAAACGTTAAGTGAACGATGCACGATACTCTCCCCAGTCTCAGCAGCCTTTGATGTCGATTCGCAGCGTCGAATTATTTCATCCAAATATTAATATTTATATAGACGGCGTATACGTTCGAGACAATACTTTGAAGTGTTCACGCTACGTTGTGCTTTTAATTAATTCCAGAAAGCCCTATTTACACTCGAGTACTAAATTTACACAGGTGCACCGCTTCCACACTGAGAGAGGGAAAATCGACAGTACCAGCACCATCGAAACTGCGGTAATTATTCGTCGTATCTCCCCGAGCAAGGAATCCACTTTTCGCCCTTATCGAATATTAATGTATAAATTTATTATCAAATTCCAATCTCCGATAATTATACGTAGGCTTATCACAATCATCGGTCTCAATAAATATCACTTATAAAAGTAAACCACCCGAACCTGATCACCTTGACACGCTTAGTATCAACTTGAAATAAATAAAAATAAAAATTCGATGCTTTATCAATAGTTTAAGAAATAATCAAGAGCGTCGTGATAACGTTGATGAATTGTTAATTTATTTTTTATTTTTACTTTATGCAAATACAACCGAGGAAAAAATTTTTGATCGATTTTTTGTTCCACCCTTAAATAAATATTTTACCATTTTACGACTCGACGTTTTTGTGAGACTAATTGCGTCTCATCGTATCCTCGTCTACGTCGAAAAAAAGAGCGAGGAACAATCTTACTGGGTCACTGGATCATTCGAGTAAGACTCTCGGTACATTCGTAAAGTGGCCGTTTCAACTGTCGATTCTTTTAACGATACGTGTAAGAGGTTTGCCTATATTTTTACGCACGCACGATATACGAGTATAGCGCGAGTACAGTGGTGTGCAATGGTTGCTTGTTACACGTCACGTCGGTAAAATAAGGAGAGAAAGGAGGAGCGGTCAGTAATCGACCGTTCGATTACGATCGGAAGTTTAGCACCAGAAGTAACGCCGATTAATCGATCAATGCACTCTCTGGACCGCTTGACTTTTTTTCCTTTGCGTCACCACCGCGAGACCGCGACTATACGTAGGTAACTACCGTGTGCGTGATCGATATCGGTCAAATCGCAAAAATTTGTTGACGATCGAGGTCACCTTCGCGAAATTATTTTATAATTGAATTATATTTGTAATTTATTTTATAATTTCATTATTTTTATAATTTTTATTATATTTATTATTTTTCAACAATTTTATCATAAAAAATGAACATTTGTTTCATAGTTTGAGGAGCATTTAAATAAATAGAAAAATTGGTGCATAACCATAGTCAACGAAAACAATATGAATTGCCGAAAAATTTTATTACCACAATTATTATTATAAAAAATATTATATTATTTTAACAAAACATTGTATTATTATAACAAAAAGTATGTTCTTAGTATAATCAATGGACATCATTTTTATCAGATTTTTCTCATATTATGAAGTATTCGAAGCGAAACAAGATTTAGATTGAAATAAAAGAAATAAAATTGTACCACTGGCATAAAGACAGCCGTATGACTAATGGACTCGGATGAATATGCAGTAGCTACCATTCATGAATTCTCGAACGATAATATCGACATGCATCGTCAAACCAAGAGTACGACGTCCGTTACGTTAGTTTATGGCCAAGGATCGAACGATGAATGAAACATCGTTCATGATACGCGAAGTTCCAGATCATTTCCTCGGTTGGTTTGGAATGCACGACCAAAGCATGACCGAGCAGCGATAAAACGATATTGAAACTCCGTGTCAAGATCGATTGCAAGAAATCGATCGAGTGATTTTAATCAATTCGTACGTAGTAAATTTCCAAATTTTTATTCAATTTTTTTTATAACGAAATATAAAAATTATGAAATTAATTTTTTTCGTTAAAAAAAATATTTTTTAACCTTCCACGAATGAATTATGAGGAAGATTCCTCCACGAGAGACCGGACGAAATTCCTTAAATAGCGTTCTCTATTCATCGGAAGAAAAAAGAGAAACACGTTTATCAACGGCGCTCTTATTTCACGATGAAAGACTCGTTCCGAAAAACTGGTTGGTAACTAGCTCGAATGACAAAACTACCTCGTGGGTCGCATAGAAGCTTTCAACGGTCTGTCGAAGACGCGCTATCGTACACCAATTTTATCATAACACAATGACTCGAAACCAATCGCAAAAAAATTTCTCTCACTTCCCATCGAAATGAGATAATCTACCAGACGATTCGTATACCGTGGACAATTAGATCGAAATGGCTATCGAGAAACAATTTTATAATTCATCTCAAAATTTGCTCGATGCGCAAGTATACAAAAAAATTAATCTCTTTCATCAAAAACATTTTGGAAATTATTCCAGCTTGTAAATTTTTGTTTTTTTAATTTATGTTTATTTTTTCAATCATAAACGTTATATGTCAAATTACATAATAACTCGAAACGAATTATAACGAATTTCCATTACTTTCCATTAAAACGCTACTCGACCAGGTGATCCATATTAATACCCCCGTGATCGATGCAAATAAAGCGCGCGAGCGCGGGCGCTCGGTAGGAATTGGGCTGTGTGAGAGAGAGACGTGATATCGAAGAGAAGAAGTGATAGGCTCGTACGATGATCGCCGGTAACGAACGAGAGCGTACTCGTCGAGGTAGGAGAGAAGCGACGAGCTGCGACGCTCTTCACTCCTCGAAGATACGTTCGCCAAGCCGGAGTATAAATGAAGGACAATGACCTAATTGCGTGCAGAACGATCAGTGCTTCCTTACCGGCCAATCACCGACGATCTGGTCACCGGAATCGGAAACTCACTCGTACGCGAACGACGCGCGACGCGCGTGTCTTATTCTCGACTTCCGGTCAACAGGTACGAGACGCGATCCAGGAAACGAAATATCGAAAAAAAACAACGACGAGAAATAATTTTTTCGGCATCGAACGACGATCGGCAAGTTCACCTGACGGATAAACATGAAGGTGGGTACAATTTTATCTTATCGCTGAATTTTTTTTTTTTTAAATTTAACGCTCGCGTTGTATTAATCGTTGATTAATAAATTGATCGATGGAGTGACGAGCTTGTGATTAACGATCGTGTCGAGTCTTGTTGAAAAAACTGTAACGATTTTTGTCGTTTGATTTTGTAAAAAAGAAGGGGGATCGTTTTGAATCGGTTGGAAAATTAGTGGATCGATAAATTGATCGATCGATAATAGATCAGAGTAATAATAAAAATATCAATTGCAATAAATATATAGAATTGGCTCGACGATCGGTGGGCGTTTTAATAATTGGGCTGATTGGTTGGTAAGTAGCGAGCTTTCCATTTTACTCGCCTACTTAATTTTCTATCGAATCGGATCGATCTTAAGCCGTAATAATCGTCTCGAAAGTTTTCCAACTCAAGATCCGGTACGATATCGAGGACATGGTAAACAGAATTCTCGCACACGATTTCACATCTCGACGAGTGTTCATCAAACATATAAAAATCTGCCGATTAAATCAAATAAATCAAATGCCGATTATCCTCCACCTTCATCAATTTTTCGTAATCATGACCCGATAAATTTTATCCTTAATAACAATAATCGTTCGATTTTTGGCGATCTCAGCGAACGAACGGCTCATCCTCGTCGCGTTTCACTCGTATCGTCGACGCGTTGGATTTCTAATGGTCGATAAAGTGCGCCGCGTGTACCGAGAGATCGGTCGTCAATTTTCTCGCATTTGCGATTTTTCTCTCCTCGCTTGTCTCGACGCGATAATACGACGTGCGAGGGAGAAAGAAAAAGAGAATTTCGCCGTGACGATACGATGAGACAAGCGTATACGTATAAAACACATCGTTGTGCCGGAGGCTCGTCGCTTTTCCCGCGTCTTGTATCGGATGTGGAACACCGAGCGTCCCACTTCGACGGCTTTGATGCCGATCGCGCTCTTCACTACCGCTTGTACCTCCGTTGATGCGTATGCGTTCCGTCCGCATATGGATATAACACGTATAAGCAACGTATTTCAGTTAAATATATTTCACGTAAGTATCGAACGTGAAAGGGCAAACAAATTAGGTACCTCAAGTTTATCTCGTATTCTTTCGTATAACGGTATACTGGACATGCGTCAAGAGATGCAGTGAGTTATTCAAATATGTAAAAAAGAGCGTATTTTAACAAATACTTTACGTTTCAATAATAATAACAATAATAATAATAATAATAATAATAATCATGTAATAATGATAACGATAATTATTTGGACTAGTTGCATCGGTAGGGGTTATGTATCTTCGCGAAAATCTGATAGGGGCGCTGGCATCGGAAACGTGTCATGGCCGTTCCCATATTTAAGATTTCGAGGTTAGTTTCATTTTTGTTCACCGTATATCACGAATATTTCGGCCATTGGGCGGTCAGAAAGTTTCTCCGGAGATAGTAAGGTGCTTGTTTCTTCTAACGAAACAGTGATACGCGCTTGGTAAAGTTTTAGTAATTTTATACAAGAAAATTTCTATTTGCGCGCGTTTCTACAGTGTTCGAAGATATACGTATATCATTCTATGTATGGAAAAAACACGCGCGTTGTCGCGTATAAAGTTTTATTCGCTCGTTTCTTTGGTTTTTGTTACTTTTTTTTACGCGGGCATCGCGTTCACCGTGCGTAAGACGCGCGTCTCTACGGTCAACGAGCGAAGCGAGAACGCGAAGAGAACGAAACTCGTGGTCCGCGGTATGCGTACGTGCGAACACGAGGTACCGTAATAGAGCCGCAAAGCAAGCACGGCCGGACCTCACTTCCGGTATTGTCGTCGACCCCTTTAAGTCTCTCTCGAGAGAGCTTCTCTCCTCCTATCTATAAGTACACATACTTATCCACCATACAACACGGGCACTCGACAAATGAGTAGAGCACGCGTCCGCACGTCCATCGAGAGCTCTCGCTCACCTTGGCACCTGTTCTTGTTCTATTCTATTATTTTTATCTCCTTTTATCGCTCTCCGGCTTCATTAGCACACGAGAAATCTCGTTATTTCCTTCTTCCGTTTCTCACTTTTTCTTCCATGTTTCTTATTTGCAGATGGAAGAATCATGCGCCATAAAAAATTTGATTTTGGGTTATAATATTTTTGAAAAGCCACTTTTTTCCTCGATCTCATTCTTGTTTGAAAAAATATTATTTACTAGTTTTTCATCCATCTAGGTTTTCAGTGACTTCCTCATTTGGTGATCAAGGGGTAATTGCTTCACGAATGATCTATATAATTTTTAGAAGATTCTGGTGCATATAATTGATAAATAAAAAAAAATCTCAAAAAAATCCATGAGTTTGTGATAAATGAAATATTTTTGAAATTTCAAAGGCTACGAGCTGGATCTGCTTGCTATTGGCAGCATGCGTTTGTCTCTCGGAAGCCAGGTACAAGATGAGGCGACCTCTGGCACCACAGGCCCCACCGCCGCCTCAGTTGTACAAAAAATCTTGGCCTATAGCACACAGAATGTCGATGGGTAACACCATACACATAGGTGGCAATTATGGACCCAAAAGACCACACTACAAGCCCTCCAATTATCGGTACCGTTTGAAAATCAAAATTACAGCCCAATCCTTCATCGAAAGAAAAAAACAATAATAATTAAAGTCTTGATCGTACTTTTCTTTCTCAAGGGTACGTCGTCCACCAATGTACAACGTTCCACCGACAACTTGGAAGAATCAAATTCCCGTACTAGGTGTCATAAACAATCATGCTGTTCTGCCTCAACGTCCACCGGTCAAGGAATTCCACTCGATGAACAAAGTTCCGGAATACAGTCCCGAGTACAGACCGGAAACTGCTGTTATGCCACCGACTCACAGAGGTGGAATGGACGACGATAAGGGAGCTATTCATACCATTCCAGCTCCCAATCTCAGTCTCGCCGATAAGCCTTACAATCTCGTTGATAACAGTCCATCCGAAAACAATCCCGAGGATCAAGTCATGCGTCATCAGTATCCCAACGATGGACAGTACAATGCTAATTTCCCAGGTATGACGATTAATCATGGAAAAAGGAAGCGCCCGTTCTGACCAACGTGTCACATCAAAAAAATCCGTTCTACGACCTTTCTCGTGCTTCAATTTTTGGCTTTCGTTAATCTGAGTAAAATCTAGTGTCTGACCTTGATTCATTTGACCTTGAGCCATTTGACCTCAAAAATAAAACTCAGGCCTTTCTAAAAATCATTTTTCTTCAGGCACTCTGGTGACGAACTACCGTTTCGGTACCCTCGTGACGAGTCCACCACCCCAGAGGACCGTGACGAGTCCGGTATCTACTCAGAATCAGTACGAGGTGACAGAAACTAACGATATCGGCCAGAGGGATTACCACACGGTTCAGCCAACGTTCTTCACGCCGGAATTCGACGTGACGAGACTGGCGACACCACCGAATCTTGATTTGCAAACGAACGAGCTTTACGTCAATCATCCAGTTGGCATCAGTACCCTCAAACAACCGAGTCAGATCGGTACCAACATTCAATTCGGCCAGTCGAACACACCGATGCAGACGAATCTGCACAGTTCCCTTCACGTTGCATTTCCGGGTAGCGCGGCACAGGCGCCATCTTCGATCGGCCAACAGATTCCCGATCTTCACGTTGGTCATCCAGCCCCGGCTGGTCCACCTCTGTCGGCGACTCAGCTTTATGATCTTCTCAATAGTTTCCCACAGCAGATGAACGATCAGTACGGCATGAGCCAACAACCCCAACTGCAACAACAGATCCTTCAACAACAGTTGGGCCAACTCTTCCAGGGTAACAGTGGTGTCACGAGCTTCTCACAGCCACAGATGCATTCCTTCAATTACGATGAACAAGCTAACAAACTTCAACAGCAACGACAGCAACAGCATCAACAACAACTACAGCAACAACAGCAGCAGCAACAGATTATGATCGGTCAAGATTATGGGTCCAGTCGAGTAACCGCCGATTACAACTTGGAGCCAGAAGTTGGCCAAGTGGCGAGCCAAAGTATTCATTCGAACAATATTAACGCGAACAATCCCAGCAACGAGGAAATCGGTTACAGAGGGGCCGAATCGAGTGATCAGGCAGAAAATCACATCGAGTACGAAGAAACCAATAATCAGAGAGGCCAGAACACTTACTTCACCAAGGTGGGCAACGAGGGAAGTATGTCGACTCAGTTTTACACGACCTTGCCCAATAAAGAGGCGGCCGAAAAATTGGCTGCGCTTGCCGCAGCTGGAAATGTCAATAGTCACTTGATCGGTCAGTTGAGGAAGCAACAACAGCAAGAACAACAACAACAACAACAACAACAGCAGTTGCAGAATGAACAGGACTTTGAACAGAGCGACGAGCCGATTCCACCCAATCACAAAGGGGGTGAGTATCAGGTCAACGAGTCGCAGGAAGACGATCTGCCGTATGATTCACAACAACAGCAGTACAATGATCGGCAACAGGAACATTACGATCAACAACAACAGCGCTACGACGAACAGCAGCAACAGTATGATCAGCAGCAATATGATAGACAGAATTATCGACAGCAACAACAAATTCGTCACCAGCAGGTACGATACAGGGTTTTGTGTTGTGGAATTTTTGTTCCCGGGGGAATACAGTGTGTTGAAGAGCTTACAAGTGGCAATCAAGTTGATCGACTCTTTGATAAAATTCATAGTTGGGTAGTGTGGCCAGATTTATAATTAGGAAATTTGGTAGTAATTATAATTGGTCAGTTTGGCAAGTAAGAATTAACAATATTAAGAACAGTTAGCCCTCTATGTATTAATTATTTAATGATTGTCACACAGGAACGAAACGAGCGATACGAGCAACAAAGATTGGCTCATCAGCAGCAACAACAGCAGGACAGCCAAGAGGACAAATCCGAGGAAATAAAAAAGCGACCAATGAGAATAATGGTACCCGACGTCGAAGAATATACCGAGCAGAACAGTCAGCGTACTTCTTCAGGAACGGAAAATACCAGTGAAGATTACGACTACGATAATCCGGAACCTGAAATCACGAATACTCGAACTACCGCGTCGTCCGACAGTAGGACGACTTACGAGGAAAGTTCGAATTCCGAATTTGGCACTCGTCTCACCCCGAAGAAGGGTCAATAATTCTATCGAATTCTCCCTTTACGTCGAGTGACGAACAATTGCTCCGTTCATTGTAAATATTCCGTTGAAAATTGGCGAATCGTGAATTTATCATTACTTACCGTCATCGAGTTCGGTTTAACCGGCGTCGAGCTGCATTATTTATTCAAAATGATTGATTATTTATTTATTTATTCCATAGGCTTAAAAACGTTAATCGTATCGAATGTATTTATTGTTTTTGTTTTGTTTTGTGTCTTGTCGAGTAAACGTATCGTTATCGAACCGACGTTTTACAGTATATTTTATTTTCGAGCTTAACCAACGAAAAAAAAGGGTTAAATAGTATTTTAATAAAAAGTCAAGATTTTGCCCATCGTTGAACAAATTTCATACTCCCCGGGTCCAAGGTAAAGGGGACATGAAAAATTTCACTAGCTCTCTCTAAATATCGTTTTTACTAATCCAATGATTGGCGACAAATATCAAATCGATTATAGTTTTATCGGGAAATTCGTATTGTTGGATCGAAGAGTCACGGGTTTGGGTTACGACAATCGGCAGTATTTACAAACAAACAGCTTGTCGACGAAGTTGAGACTTTCGAGTGAAAAAGAGTATGTTACAAGGCACGTACAATCATACGAAAGATAGTCACTCGTTAGTTCATATTTCATATTTCATCTTATCAAACGACGACCCGGATACTTGTTTCATGGTTCGAGGTAACACGACGAGAAGACAAAAGAGACGTTAGTATCGATCGTTAAATTAAATTGTAAATATTTCAAAGCGCGGTCGAGAATTGACGTAAATTTGTCGTTATTTCCTTACCATTCGTCGGAACAATTTCATTCGTGTTTCTTCTTCCTACGCATTTAACGCGTGCGAGATTATCCTTTTTATTTTAATTGCAGCATCGTTATTACGCACGATCCATGAACCAAGGACGTCCATCGTTGGTGCGACGTTTCGTGAGAATATCGCAGCCGTTTTCGGTAACGAGAAGAGTCTGTTCGAATTGAGCCGACCATTGTCCATCGGCGGTGACCGCGGTCCAATCATCGGGCCACATCTCGTCGCGCCATGTTCCTTGAGAGATCATTGGCTCGATAGTGAAACAGTGACCCGGTTTCATGATACCCACAGCTTTGTTTTCTACGATTACGAGACAAAATTTGTATTTAATCTATAATTACACGAGTACGAAAGAATTCGAGACTTTTCAAAAAAAAAAACTTACTGGCATAATGAGGTACGTTCGGCGCGGTATGGAAAAGTCGATGAATACCGTGACCGCAGTAACTACGAACGACGCTAAAACCATTAGCCTGAGCGTATTTTTGAACGACATTGCCGATTTCCTTGTACTTTTCGCCAGGACGAACGATCTCGATCGCCCGCGACAGACACTCGTACGTGACCTCAACGAGCTTTTTAATCTCCGGTTTGACATTACCGACGAAAAAAGTTTCGTTAAGGTCACCGTGAAAACCATGATGATAAACCGTAACGTCTACGTTGCAAATGTCACCATCCTCGAGGGATCTCGTGTCTGGTATACCGTGACATATGACTTCGTTGACCGATGTGCAACAACTAGCTGGAAATTGATGATAATTCAGAGGCGACGGATAACAATCGCGTTCGAGACAAGCCTCGTGTACTATTCGATCGAGTTCGGCCGTTGTTACACCGACGTCGCAGGCTTTTCCCGCCTCGTCGAGGACTTCTCGACCGAGCTGTAAAAATGCCAATCGTTCGTATAAAATTTCTTCGACGAAATCGAAAGTTTATTACGTACAGTTAATTTTTTTCTAACGTAATTGCGTTATTAGATGGAGATTGGAAAATTTTGCGATTGGAAGTCGGATGGAACGATTACCTTGCAAGCGACTCGCATCGCCTCGATTTCTTCGTCGTCGAGGACTTTTATCTGAGACGATCCTCGAACTGCTTGCTCGCTCAGCGGTTCGCCGGTCGGATGATCCGCGTAATCCGGACGCTCGATCGCCTTTGGAACTTCTCGCCTCGGCGCCCTTGGCCAAGGTCGCAGTTTTCCAGTGAAACGGTGCGACGGCCATGGATTATACTCGCCCGATGAATCCTTGCCGCTGCCTCCTTCTCAGGAGTTAAATAAATGTTTGTGAAAAAAAGAACGTTCTAATATCGAGTTTTTATCGATTTTAAGGAGTTACTTAGACGACTCACTGACTATCTGGTGAATGACCTTGTGAGTCTTCCAACTGCCCTTGAAACAGTCCTAGAATGAAGAATTGACGTCGTTGGGAACTAGCGTTGTTTTAGTTTTTAAACGTGGAAAGGGACGTTAAAGAATTTACGAGAAAATTGTGCAATGTTGTTTAATAACGGAATATTTCTTAAATTAAAGTTTGCTAGGTAGTTCATAAACGGCATTTCTAAATAAACGCAGGAATCTCGAGATTTGTTGGTAATGCGACTCGATCGTATTCATATTTGATGTAAAACATCGATTTTATAAATTGGAGCACGGCGTGGAAAAATTTTTAGGCTGCGAATCGTGAAAATTGTCTTTGCAAAAGACTGTTTGAATTATGGATTGAATGTTGTAGAAATTTGTAACGCTGGGATAGAGAGTAAGTGTCAATAAGTGGATTTTAATGTTTTTAAGAAAATGAGACGAGTCGAAGCAGGTGGGAGAGGGTTGAACGAGTAGCAGGATCTAACCTAAAAAATCTCACCTGGCTACAAAAGTAAGATCCTTGAATACCGATTTTCAGACACGTGGGACACTGAAGACTCGCAACTGCTTTGCATCCAGGTGTCTCGCACATACCAAATGCTAACGACATTTTAAAGGAGTAGAAAAAAACTCTATTTCGGGAGATCGATTCAGCAACGACCGGAAGAATAAATTTGCAGCTGCTCTGTACTGTTTTACCGACGTGCTCGTACAGGTACAAGCTTATTTTCGTGACGCAAGATGGCGCCACTCGACGCTCGAGCTAAAAAAAAAGCGTCGACTGTCGCAATATTATTGAATAATTTATTTCATGAATATTTCTCAATCTGTTATGAAAAATGAGTTTCTTTATATTAAAGAAAATGTTATACACGAAGATTGCAGGAAAGTTGAAAAAGACTGTAAGGATACATTTAAGAAAAAAAGATTCTTCTATTTCGTATCATTGCTATAGAAATATCACGAGTATCAAAGTATAAAGTATTTTCATCTTATAATAGAAATAAATAATCGTGTATCCGCCGTAAGGCGACGTATCATATTTCCAGCTGCATTATAGATCTTAAGGCTGTTCGCTAAAAGCTTTTATATCCAATTAACATGAACGAGAACGTTAAACAGAAACCACAATGTGTAACGGCTTAATTACCCATGTCGTAGTCGATGAAACGAGAGCCTGTGAGCCTGCAAGTACGCGCCATATTTTCTTCTTCTCTTTAGTCACGAGAGAGGCAATATCTTTACCATTGGAGTCGAGAAATCGCGGTTTCGACGTTGCATAATTTTGCGATATAATCCGCAATCATAAGTACGACTGTTATAATTAATAACCGCAAGAAAAAGAAAATATGGAGGAAAAAAAGAAAAACTCGAGGCGCGAAGAAATATTGCTTCTGCTAAAGTTTTCATCGATCATCCACTTCTTCCACATATTAGAAAACCCTATAATTTTTTTTCGTTCGATAAAAATTATCAAAATATTTTTATAAATATGACAAAATTGCCGTAATACATTAAAAATAAATATTTCTTTCGATCGTAATACCCGAATAATTGTCCGATAAAAAATAAAAATAGATCGATTAATATTTTGAATTTTAGAAACAAAATGGCGGGTTTTTTGAAAATTATAACCGCGACACCGCGATGCAAACAATGTTTAACAATCGATTCGAGCGTTAATCGACGAAATACGAGCAACTTATAGAAATTAAAGTTTCCTCACCGACCGATCGCAATCCTGATTAACTTAATGAACTAATTATTTTTATTTTCACGAATCGGGGGTTGCCGATGCCGATGGGCGAGTCGCGGCTGCTCGGTTGACGCTGATTAATTACCGCTCGTAAGCTCTCGAGCTCGTCGACGAGCTCCACAATCCTCGTGTACCTTTTTTTTAGTTTTTTGCTCTTCTTGTTCCTCCTCCTTATAGCACTCTCCCGCAAAGAGGGAGAGTGAGAGAGAAAGTGAAGGACGGAGAAAAAAGCGTTCTCTCTCACCAGACGGCGCGACGCACTAACAACTTTTGTTACGCGCTTATAGAAAAAGCTTCGAGAATTTCTCGAATGCGATCAAGAAAAAGCGTCGTTAATTGTAAAAAAAAACAAAAAAAAGAATTCTATTATCTACCGAAAAATCGACGTCTTTGTATTTTTTTTCAAAACTAAATTTTAAAAAAAAACTAAAAATATAAATTTTTGAAAATTTTCGAATTTTGTAATAATTAAATTGTTCTCTCGATATCCTAGAGATTTTCTTTTTTATAACGATTCGATTTCGACGTTCGAATTGATTGATTTCTCAATCCCTCGACTCGTTTATCGACGATAAACAAGAGAAAAAAAGGAAAATCCAATAATAATGAATCGTTCGTAAGTTGGCGAAAGAAAAATTGTTTCTTCATGACGATAACATGACTTTGTTTTTTTTCTTCAAAACTAAATTTTTTTTAAATCTAAAAATATAAATTTTTGAACATTTTCGAATTTTTTTATAATTAAATTGTTCTCTCGATGTTCTAGGGTTTTTCTTTTTTATAACTATTCGATTTCGACGTTCGAATTGATTGATTTCCTAAACCCTCGACTCGTTTATCGACGATAAACAAGAGAAAAAAAGGAAAATCCAATAATAACGAATCGTTCGTAAGTTGGCGAAAGAAAAATTGTTTCTTCATGACGATAAAGATTTTTTTGTTTTCCAATCGTCGAAACTGTTATACGAGAAACGAGAAAGAAAAAAAAATAAAGAAGAAGAAAAAAGAACGTATAGCTCGCTCCCCCAAGTCGACGGAGTCATTAGTCCGTGCGAAGCCGATGCTTCGGCGCTCCGGCGACTCTTCGGGACCGCACCAGCCGATTTTAATTAATGTCGCCCGTTACTATCGGACCTCTCCCACGCATCGAATCTTTCTCTCACCGAGAGCGACCACCCTCTCAAAACTTTCAACGTTAATTATTTCGATCGAAGGTCTCTCCTGGACGGCTTATATACTTATATACGCAGGTATATATATTTACCTATATATATATATGTTGGCGAGTCCTCGCGAGGCCGTGCAGTCCACGACGAGAACGATCGTAAGGTCCAATCGAGGTCGAGCGCCCTTACTCACGACAAGTCTCACGATGAAACAAGCAAACTGCTATCAACCGAAACTATTTAAACTCTTTTATCGGATAACCTTGTAGCGAAAGAGAGAGAGAGAGAGAACAAAAAATCAACGAAGGATCGACGAGCCTTCTGCAAAAGACATTCCTCGTTCGATCTCATGACCGCCACTTCTTACCCACTAACTAGTTTCCTATTTTTTACGATTAAGAACGATCAATGTCTTTGAATAATTATTATAATTGCTTATAATTATAATCGTGATAATAATAGTAATTATATAATGATAATAATCGGAACAATTTTTAATGATAACAATAATAAAAGCGCAATTAGAAAATAATAAAAGTATGTCGATTAAAATGAAAATAAAATTTTTGTCTAATCGACCCCGATCGATAGGCGAAGGTTGAATTTTGAAAAAGGAAACGATCACTTTCGTACGATAATCCGAATTTTTTCATCCTCATAGCTTTCGCGATATTTCCTCGATACTTTTTTTTTTACAAAAGATTGATCCGGACTCGTCTAATTCCATTTCTTATGTCTCTATTTTATTATACTTTTTGTTTTGTTTTTTATCGAACGTTGAAGCGGTGCGTGAACGTGTGATGATAAAGGTCAGTCTCGTTTCTCATGGTTTTTTATATGCGTTAAACGCAGAATCCTTTAATCGGCTGTTTTTACGAGTACCCAATGTTTGCAGAAAAATGCGACGGGAAATTTACATCGAGAGGTGATGCGATGAGAAAAAAAAACAAAACAAAAAAACAAATTTTTATTCCGTGCGTTGAGCGTGCGAAAATATGCGGATGCGCGAACATACCAAATCTGTCCATCACCATCATTTGTGGACCAAATATACTATTCTAAAAAAAACTCAAAATAAATATTGTATATTTATCAATGGTCGATATTTCTCTCAATTTATATTTGTAATTTCTCCATGTATTTCTCCCTACTTTAATTTCGTAATATCTGATTAGAAATAAAAAAACAGACAAAAAATCTTCTAATTATCTCCTAATGAAAATATAAAAGTTTCACATTTTATCAATTTTCGATCAAATTGAAATCGCTTTTTAATCGGATTTAATTAAATTCCTTGCACCGTGTAATGAATTCTTACACTCGTATACTTTTATATATCCATATATGTATATATAAATTTATACAATACACCTGCGTATGGCTTGAGAAAGGGATGATCATGGGTTGCAGGGAATGTTTTTTTTCATGGGGTCTCTTGGTCGTAGATTATACGACTCGTGCGGGGTTTCCGGATAGTGCCGACATGCACTTATATACGCACTGTCCCGAGAGGACGAGGTACGAAGCTACGAGGGGTAGGTAACACTGGCGTCGAAGGGGTGCTGCAAGGGCAGCTTCAAAAGGGTGATCCCGTGACAGTAATTCGATACTCGAAATGTTCGGCGGATCCAGATCCCTCCGTGGGACACGTAACACGTGTTTGCACATGAAATAGGGAAAATGATGTCTATATATACATATGTATGATAATAATAAATAAGACTTATAACAGTGTGGAATGGAGATATTCATAAAGATAGGACACTGATTATTCATTATGAATAATAGTCTTCCTAAAATATATTTATTTTTGCACTTGTCTACGCGAGTTAAAATAATTTTTCGATAAGTAACAATTTTTAGGGGATGAAAAATTCTAGAGGGACACTAATTTGAGGGGAGGAAGAATATTTTCTTAGATTTAGGAATCGTTCGCTCGTTTCTTGAAACTTATTATTAATTTAATTTTTTTTTCAAAAAGTTTGCGACCAAACGATAAATTCCTCCCTAACAAAATCATTCCTCTCGTATAGAACGTACCGTGTATACGTGCGTTTTACCGGTGACACGCAGTCGGGAACGAAAATTGCACTCTATAAATTCGGCAGTGTCCCCCTCCGTTCGCTCGCGATAATAGTTGGTTCTGTGAATGTTTCACGTGTATGGGACGTTCCGTGACGAGTCGTACAACAATCGACGATATCACCTAAAATCCGGTCTTAACAAAAAAATACAAAAACAATTGTTTTTCAATAAATAATTTTTACAGGAAAATTTCTCCAACAAATCTGATAAAAACAATTTAATGGATTTGCCTCCAATTTTTTTCCCTATGACACCCTCTACAAAAATATCCAAATTCGCTTGTTCCCTTGGCTCGTGTTATAGACTCGTATTCGCCGAACGCGTATAAATTGTTGCAAAAATAGTATTATCGTTGGAGGCCTTAACAGAGATTGAATGCTCGACGGTGCCTTTTCGGTAAAAGTATAATGTTCGCGTAAGCCCGGCCTAGGATCCGTTCAACCCCCTCCTACCACCCTCTCGACCTCGGGGGGGACGAGAAACCACCCCCACTCCCCACTTTGCGAAACGTTCTCGTTTCGTATTCCAGGACTGTGCGAGCGCACAAGAGCGGCTGGGGTGACGTTCGGGCAAAAGCCCGGAGAATTAAAGTAGCCACCTGCCACTAATATTACCTGCAGCCCCACAGTGCGAGATATTACCGGGGGTGCGAACTACCCCTCTCGTCTTACGCGGGTTACGACTTTACTATAGACCATGAATCGTCTTTGCATTTACTATATCTTTATATATATATATATATCTACATAACACCCCCCCCCCCATATATATATATGTATGGGTGTGTGTGTGTGTGTTTAGATGAATAAATATGGAGCTTTCCTTTTACCTCGTGTATATTCTCACGCAGGCTTTGATAACGTCGTATAATAATCGTAGTTGGATGAAGAGCCAAAGCTCGAAATCCATTTACTAATAAAACAATCGTTCGGAATTTAAAATAGAAAAATAACAATAAACAGTTATTAGAAGTTTTATACGTGTATCCGTTCGTCCGTATACGTTTCAGTATATCTCGATAATTATCTGATTGATTTTTATGGGACTTTTACAATACACTAGGTCTCAGATATCTAGTCACATTACGAGGAATACGTCGCGACGTTGTCTCGAGCGGGAGCCGAATAAAATAATTTCGACTGAAATTAATTGGCTGATTTTCTAACGATTTTTTTTTATTCGCCCAATTTCGTTCTCGATTAAAGTTTGTGGTCGTATACGTCATGTACGCATCGTCCTTCCATCCTTGAAGGCTCGACAACAAAGCCAAACATGGGCGAACTTTACAAAAAAAAAAAAAAAAAAAAACGTTAAAAATTTTACCAAAAAGATTGTAATTTTTTTTGTATTTTTCGAAATTTTTGCTCGCCATGATAATTATTTTGGTTCGCACACACGCATGTGTGTAAAAAGGCCGGAGAACGAACTCGCGAGTCCGAGATAGCGGAGAACGTCGGACGTCTCCGTATCTCCCCCTCTCCACCCTCAAACCGCTATAGACCGTGGCCGCGTTGATGCGAGCGCGCGCTTTCCGAACCGAGAGACCGACTACCCGCCGAGACGACGTCGACGCTGCTGCACTTGCGGCACGACGCGATCAGTCGGTTCTCCACGTTCGCGAGACAACGATGTTTGTCGCTCGGTACTCCCGTCGTGTCGAACTTTGACCTGCCGCCGAGATCAAACAGCTCGCTTGACCGATTACGTGTCTCTCGCGGGACTCGCGCGTAAAACGTAACACGAACGGCCGTCGAATTTCGTTTAACAACAATAAAAAAAAAGAAAAAACAATAATTTTAAAAATCTCAAAAAACCCCAGGTCAAAGAATCGACATTGCCCGGAGGGTAACAATTCTCAACTGGATGATTGAATTTTGAAAAAAATCGAGTCATCGAAAAATAATTACTAAAACGAGATTGTAATTATCGGAGAAAAATCATTTTTTGCTGAATAATTGAATTAAGACTAAATCCGAGTGATTGCCAAATTTATGAAAGAAAAATAAAAACACGGGGGTGTAATTAACGATTTATCGACCGATCAACGAAAATCGGTTCGGCGAAGTTATTTGTGATTTTACGTTTCGATTAAAAATTCCATTGAAAAAAAAGAACGAGCCCTCGTCGATCAAATAAACTTTGATAATAACGTCGATGGTGATAAGAAAAAAAAACATCGGTGAGAAGTCGATCTAGCGATTTTGATCGAGTTGCAAATTCGAGCGAGAATAAACGATAAATTAAAAAAAAATAAAAAACGAAAAATGACGACGGAATAGAAAAAGTCAACGAGACATTTTCGACGAGCAACGAAAACAAAAAATTTCTCTCCCGCGGTGAATTTACCCGGTTGTATTTGTCGCGAGCCAACTGGTCGAGCGCGTAAACCGAGTACTGTTTTCCTTTCGGTAAGCCGAGAACCGCGCCACTCGGGGGTGGCGCGTCCACGCTCGTAGTTCGAGTCTCCTTTTCCTACGAAAACGGCGTACCGACAGATCGTCGCGGCACATAGTTTTCGTGCGGTAAAAATGTTGACGAGATCACGAAGAGTTTCGTACGAGAACGAAAAGTTCTGAAAATTTGATGCGAGTGCGCAAAGTTTCGTCGTTCGGCCAGGAAAAAAGTTCGTTTCGATCGCGAGTTTAACGATCGACCCCTTTCTCCCTTTTGGCTTCGTCGATTCACCAACTTGTCGACGGAAAGTAACGGATAAGATCGAAACTATCCGCGAAAAATTCGCAAAATTTTATTTCCCGCCAATTTGTTTAAATCAGCGATATTTACCATCGGTCGGTAAAAAAGTACGAAAAAGCTCGATCTGTTATGACATAGATTTGCTGACGCGTATTTTTTTTGAACGAAAAGAAGAAGAAGACGAAGAAGCGAGGAAAAAAGAAGAGGAAATAGAAGATTATAAAATGATTATCTTACCGATCGTTTCGATTCTCGTCGCGATCGTCGATTCGAGGGTTTTACTAAACAACGAAACGTCGTCGCCGTACGACGGGTATCGCGTGGTCGGTAAACGAAAATTCACCGTCGACGAACTACTGACGAGCAATTTTCCTCATTTGATCACCGGCGACTTGGATCTCGATGTTTGCAAGGCTGGTACGTTGATCACCTATGTGCTGCTCTCCTTTTTTTTTCTCCCTCTACTTTTATCTCTCCACTGGCTAACCATTAGCATATTACATGCTCGTGTTACAAACTGTAATGCGCTTGGGGTAATTAAGAAAGTACTCGTATCGCACATTTCACGAATGACCTTAATTGCAACGAATAATTACAACGGTATGATAATTAACAATGACACTCTATATATACAGGGTGAATTCTGTAAGGTGTCTCAAACGGGATTTTGGTGCAGATGGGATCATTACAAACAAAAGTTGCAAATATACATTAGGGATATTTTTAATAGTTTACGAGATATGAATATTTAAAGTTGATCGAATCAGAGCGCGCCGAGAAGCGTTGGAGCCGCCCACTCTCCGGCCTAGCCGTAGATATAGCACAGTTTAGAGCGTTACATTTGGGATCGCAACATTCAGAGCAATCAATTATTATTATTTTATTACGCAGTCGTTTTTATTTGGCGCGCTCGGCAAAATTCAGAGCAGTCAATGCCCGACAAATAAAAATGACTGCGTAATAAAATAATAATAATTGACTGCTCTGAATTTTGCAATCCCAAATGTAACGCCCTAAACTGTGCTATATCTACGGCTAGGGCGGAGAGTGGGCGGCTCCAACGCTTCTCAGCGCGCTCTGATTCGATCAACTTTAAATATTCATATCTCGTAAACTATTAAAAATATCTCCAATGTATATTTGCAACTTTTGTTTGTAATGATCCCATCTGCACCAAACTCCCGTTTGAGAAACCTTACAGAATTCACCCTGTATATGCAATTTTTAATAAATTATATATTAGTGACGAAAAAAGTCCCGGTACTACAAAGATTGTTTACAGAATGTTATAATACGATATTTTGAAAATGAAATGTTTATCGGAGAATTATATTAAGCAAAGTTCCTCTCGATCAATGAACAATGGATTCAATTCTAATCAACCAGGACCTACTTAATTAAAACAGGATCCTTTTATTTAGGACATAATTTCGAAAAATTAATGACTGATGTTAATTACAGTAAATAATTTCAATGGGTTAATAATTAACAATGTCCACTGTACACACATATAAATATATATGCTATTTATACAATTTTCTATAAACAATGAACAAAATATAACACTTGATAGATTAGTAAATAATATCATTATTGAAATTAAAATAAAACAAATCAAATTGTATGAGATAGAAATTTACAAAAATTCAATATTTATTAGATCAGACAACTAGTTTTATGCGATCGATTTTAATTAAAAATCGATCTATTTATTTCGAACACAATTTAGTCGATTAAAACAGGGATTCGTTAATTTTTCGATATATTATTTCGAACTATATACGAAAATCAAACAGAGATTTGTTATGCTAGAAGAGTTTATTATAAATATACACAGATTTAACTGTATAATAATCAAGCCATTCACCTCTCGTTTTACATAAAAAAAATCTGTGTGATTAAAAAATAGCTTATCGTCCTCGAATAAAACATGCCTGAATCGAATAGATTCGTTTCTCTCGGTACATATACGAAGCGGTATGAATAGGTTTTATAATACGACTTCTATGATATCTCTTTCATCGTATCAAAAAAGAAGAAGAAAAAAAAGGAAGGAGAGAAAACGATCCAGAGGGGTTCGAGTTAGCAGTGATTGAAGGGGTGACGATCGTCGTGGTGGTCCTCTCAAAGGAAACCTTTTCGACGGGTCCTATTAGTCTTTTCCCATCCTCCGTGAATCTTCTTCGAGATTCAATCTGGACCATCCGAGCGCACGTTCGCGTTCCTCCTCTATGACACGAATGAGGAGAGATAAAGACCCTCGGTTGGTATCGAAAGATTCGTGGGGACGCATCTTGGGTGAACGTTCCTTTTGTCAGGGTCAACGAGAAGCATTTATCCCTTGCCACCTCTTCGCCACATATATATAGGTGTGTGTACTATATGCCTTGCAAATAGAAGAAGGGTGTTCATGGATAAGGACCCTCCTTTTTTCTCGGGTGTCCAGTTCGAAAGGGCCGAAAGCTGCGAAGGGCGTCGTCGCCCTTCTCGTTACCGACCAAGACTCGATGGACTCCGGACGAGCGAAGACCTTTAGTGATCTAGCATACTGCTAGAAAAAAAATCTTTCAACCTAGGGCAAATATTCTAAAAAATTAATTACGATATTGTCGCCCTTAAAATTAATTTTCAATCATCAATGACGATTGAAGAAAAAATTTACCTTAATCGTCAGCAATGTTGACTTATTTTTCGAAAAAAATAAATAAAATCTTTCTGCTTCGAGCAGGCGTTGGGCAAATTTAAATTTCCAAGAAATAAATAAAAAGAAAATTCGATTTCGCGGTGTATTTCAATCCTTAACAGGGTATATTAATGTCTAAACGATACCAGTAATATTTTCGTAATTAGTTCCAAGCGATCGATCGCCCTCGAGTCGATTTTTATAACGAGCACCAATTTTCTGACCGAAGCTCGAGCAACTCTACCGAGAGAATTTCGGTAGAATTTAATCCGAAGACAATTGGGGTATCAACAAAGTTGTTCACCCCCCTTCCGCTCCTTCTGGTTCTTTAAATTGAAAAAAAAACGAGGAATTCATCGATTTCAGCCAATTCCGGTCTTATCGCGGTGTCCATTTTTTTTCCTCTTTTCCGCCACTCGTTGGAGCTCCGCCCGAGCTGCGAAGGCAATCGTGAAGGCAAAAGGGGGCCTCTTATCGCGGTTCTCAAGAGGCTGACCGGAAGTAAGATTGAATGGAACGCGGATATGAGGCGTATACAGCGTAACAAAGATATTGCTGTATCGACGTTTCTTACAGGATGTACATACACACACATACACACATACACATACGCCCATATATATATATATATATAGATTACAGTAAGCCAGAGGTTACAGTCGATGTAGCTAGCTAGGGGTTGTAAAAATCTCGAGGCTTATTTATCATCGTTGCGGGTGCTTCCGCGATCCTTTATCCTCCTGTGTATGTGCAGCTTCGTAACACCGATAGCGAGAGCCCTTTCGGGATCGCGTATATACCATAAGCTCTCTCCCTCGTCGAGGCAAGGGAAAGTGCCTCCAGCCTCGCAACCACTCCAGCCCAGGAAGCGAGATTGCAGGTCTGGCTGAGAGGGTTGGAGAAGAACAAATTGTTTTTTTTGTTTCACATATACCACTCCCTCACGAGTCTAGCAGTTGCGATACGTGAAGTTGGTAGTTGGCTGATAAGAATTTTCGAAAGAAGCCACCCCCCCTTTCAATTTTGATTGTCATTTATCTCGACAACTTCGTGAGGGTGGCTAGCTCACATTTTCTTTCGCTTTATAGGAAAACTTAAATTTGCCAGTTCGACTTTGTTTTTTTTGTCTAAAAGATTTGGGCAATGTGTTGTGAGACAATATTGACGGGGGTCAAAAGTTACCAATTTATTGGCTATGTATGGACTAAAAATTGTTCGGGCTTCGTTGATGAACGGGCCGGGGCCATTTGTAAATTTCATCGGCTAGTAGTTGGCTCGTTTTCTCTCTCTACAGAATGATGCCTCTTTCGTTATAACCGACTGTGAAAGGCCAGACGGAGCGGGATAACGCGGTAAGGGTTGCGATCTCACTTTTGCAAACGAGGGGGTGTGTACCTTTGCCAGGAGATAGGGGGGTGAGTATCGGCAATTTAGATCGAGATCAAAAGCCATCGGATAACGTCCCTTCCCCGGGAGTTCTCGTGCGCCACGCTTGACCACGTCAGTCCTCGGACTATAATATTCACCCCTCGCCACCCCTACCTCACCCTCTTGAACACATTTATACGACTCGTAGCGAAGAGCAACAATTTCTGTATATCGCGATGTCGCTGTCTCTCGTTACGTTATACTTTGCTCCAGATAAGCCATATCGTTCGACGGTTAGTGGGTGGGGGTTGGGAAGGAGATGGAAAGTTCAACTTCCATTTGAAACAAAAACTTTGCTTTTCGAATGTTCCATCGTGTTTCTAATTGCCAGAAATGTTTATGCCAACGTAAATCACGACAGGGAACCTCGTTGAAAAAGACGGATAAAGCGATAAGGGGTTGGTGAGGGGGGTAGAAACGATGGAGACTCACATCCCCCTTCGTTTTAGTTAGCAAAAGCCTGTATCAGGTATACGCTACAGTCGAGTTTCGATGATGCAGGTTTATCAAATCGCAGCTTCTAATCGGATCCTGATGTATATGCATGAGGTAAGCATAGGATTAATCCTACACTCGAGGCTATTGGATGTTATATATATATATATATCACCCAATAGATATATATATGTGTGTGTGTATAATATCCAAAGTATCATACAGAGCGGTTATACATAAAGGATCAATTGGAATGGAGGGTCCTCGACATTGTGCATATATCTGCGCTTTAGTAATGCCAGGATACAGTTGAAATTCCCATATTCAACTACCCCTAAGTCTCGTTTTTCAATACTCGATCATTGGTATTATCGTCGATCGTTTATACATAAAGGACCGTTCGAAGTAGAGATTCCTAGGCATACCTAATGTTTCGATCTGCCTTTTAGTGAAACCAGAATACAGTTGAAATTCCCATAAGTCAACAACTCTCAATTCTCACTATTTAATTATTTCTATCATCCTTAAACGGCTGTCTCTCATTCGAAATGTCAAATCATCTGAAAACAAATGTACGAATGGAAAATTCATCGGGTACGATTAATTACAAACGATCGACGATCATCGATTTCGATGTTTCCAATAACGTAAACTCCACCTTCGACCAAACGTGCAATAATTACTTTACAGAAACAAACGATTTTACCTAATACGGATCCGACCCTCGTCATACCAACGCCTGGTACGAATCATCGCGTTTCCCATGCGTAACCTTCGTACACGCCAAATTCACCAAATTCACCGAATTTCGCGAAATTCAATCATCCACTCCGCGACCCCGTCGTAAATTAAAATCACTCTCGGATTTCCATAAATTTCCAATTCCTGGATTATTCCCGTAACCGAAACACGTACCTGATTATATTTCTCGAATCGTCGTATCGTCGATGTACCAGACTTTATAATCTTGTTTCGTCGAAGAGGGCTGGTATTCTTTACTTCTGTATTAACAATTTTATTGATCGATTCGACAAATAGCGAATATTACATTACGCAATTTTCTACCCTCCCCAACATTTGTTTCCCAATCCAATATTTCATTTACATTATATATAAAATATTACCTGTAGAAAAAAATATGTATATATATTTCTATATAAAATATTACGTGGAAATATATATATAAGTATAAGGGATGGAATCGTGTAAAATTTCTTCGGAATTTGTCGGGAATGTGGACTCCGG
Organism: Netelia inedita; assembly: GCA_964017225.1. NCBI lineage: Eukaryota > Metazoa > Arthropoda > Insecta > Hymenoptera > Ichneumonidae > Netelia > Netelia inedita. Next base: position 9,901,988 of record OZ024925.1, read on the forward strand.
GCTCACGTAACCACCGCCATGTTCGTTGAGAGAAGGAAAGGACCACTTCCCTCAGGAATCCTCGCGAGCACGTCGAAGAGAGTTGGTTAACGAGCAAAAAGCACGTATGGGGCAGGGAGAGGCACCCGCGGCGCGAGCTCACTCTCCCTCTCTCTCACTCTCTCCCCCTCTGACACATGCACCGACTCTTTCTTTATCTTTTTCCATGCTCATGGGACTCCGAGCACTCGGGCTCCCGATTTTTTTTCGTCCGATGAATAGGGGCTGACTGCGCGTGCACGCTGGTCAGAAGCAGTTCCAGAAGCAGTCCGTCTACATGGCGTACCTGTGCTACAACGTGTAAAAAAATTGCTACATACACGCGCGTATGTATAAGAGTGGACCAGTTTGGTACAGCGTGAGTAGTGGCTCGCGTGCGCTCGCAACTCTATAACGCATCCTGCACGCGAATTGATGCACGAGCGCTTGGCTTTTTCCGCGCCACTTTTCCATCAAACGAGCGTTGGTTTCGAGAATCGCGCGGGTGGAGCACGAGCACTTTTCCCACCGAGCCGCCGAGACGAAAAAAAAGAAGAAGCGATCGACCCCGTAACATCCATCGCGAGATAAAAATTTGTTTTTGTTAGCGCGAATAACGAGGATCGCGGTTTAGATTTGTATCGTCAATTTTGGAAAGGATCGGATGATTTGTTTATTCACGGAATAAAATTGGTTTATTTCAAGATCGATGTGATTGTTTTTTTGGGGAAATAATCGTTTGATCGAGGAGAAGGAATTTGGATGCGGAAAAGACGGTTTTTGATAAACAAAAATTGTCGTGGTGATATTTGAAGTTGATGGATTATTTGATTTAGTGAAATTTTTAAAAAATTGCATTTTTATTCCGCGCCGTTTTTTTCTCGATAAAAATTCTCGGCTTTTCACGGAAATATACAATCTTTTTCTTTTTTTTACCGAGCGATGGCTTCGCCATCACTTTCCCGCACGCTTTGGTGGACACGTGTGTGCCTGGGCGATAGAAACTTTATATTGTACGCGATAAACTCGTTTTTGTACTAAATCTTGGCGCGAGGAGGAGAGATACGATAAACGAGAGTAAATGAAAAATGGAGATGTGAAATTTTCTTTATCTTTTGGCGTATGCGGTTTCACTCGATTTCCGGCATGAAAAACGCTTTTTGGAGTAAACCATTTTTTTTGTTTTTTTTCCTACTTTTTGCTGTAAAATTGGCACAAACTGAGGACGCGGATATTATATTCGTGTTCTACGGGAAATTTCTGATTCTGAAATTACCCACTACAAGTATTTTTGGTGAAAGAAGATTTTGACCTCTTTAAGGTCGTGATTTACTTTCGAAACTTGAGGTTGATCGCGAGAATGATTTTTTTGTCCTGCGAAATGTCTTTTGGGGGTGATTGTGGAATCGAAAATTCCCATCAAACGCGAACATGATATAGACGTTTTTAATTTTTAGCAGTTTACTAGTAAAAAAAATGAAAAACGGAATTTTTTTCAATTTTTCACGAGTGGATCAACGAAAAATCAGGAACAAGAATATTATAATACCATTTCACGTTAAAGATCCGATTCCATAAGAATTCTTTGAAATTGGTTTGCATGGAAGAAAAAATCAATTTTCACTCATTTTGGCTGGCGGCCAAAAAGGTATCGTTTTGTTTAAACGACTACAGCTTTTAATCCCACTGTAACGGGAACTCTGTATTGTGTTCATTCATTTTTTAATTGTTCAAGCTTTGAAGTGATGCTCGCTTCGAGCGGCTGCAGTCGTTGATAAATTAAAAAAATATTTTAAGCTGAGATACTGACGGTCGGAAAGTTTTTAATTTGGGTCAGGAAATTTTTTTTCTCCTTTTTCAATCTTTCCCTACCGACCCGAACGAACAATTTCCGTCGATTATAAAATGACACTCTCGGTTTATACTTTTTATAATTTTTATATCGAAAAATTTACAAAACATGGACAATTTTTACGCCGAGCATTTTTGTGCAACAGTAACATTTGTAAAGTAAAGCAAAGTAAAAAAATATATCGAATTTACACACATTGAAAAATATTTTTGTAATAGACATACTTTCGCCCATGATTAATTATTTCTCCGGGATTTTTACAAGCTTGCCACAAGCAAACAGCAAACAACCATAGAAAAAACAGTTTTTGTTATTAAAATTGCGGTAGTAAGACCCAAATAGTCGGTAAAAACCTATTTAGCAGCTCGAGTTTCCTTCCGACGTATATATTTTTTTAATTACTATGCGAAGTTTACTTAGAGCCAAGAAAAACTTTTTTTATCGCCCATAATAAGGCTTTATCTTCAGCCGAGAGTTTTCCTAACTAGCCTTTCGATCCGTATTTTATATGAAACTATATACACGTTATCGTGACGGTAGTTTGGCGTGTACTTGTACAGTACTTCATATTGAGATGAAGACCCTCGTTTTCAAGACTGCCTTGACGCGATAGCGAGGCAATGAGAAACCGTACTACGTACGTACTCCGACTTGGTTCGAGCAAAACGTTTCAAAAGTTATTTTATATGGTGCATTCCAGCCCTAACCCGTAATATTCTCTACCAATTTTTTCCATCCTAGGACATATCAAACTTTATATATATTTTTTTTGGTAAGCTCGCGTGAACTAATATAACACAAAAATCCATTTTTCCAAAAACAAAAAATTTACCCAACATGAAAATTTTTAAAAATGTAAACATTGTTTTCCTCTTTTGTTCGTAGTTTCGAGAACCATTCAACTTTATACATTTTTTGCCAAGCTTTTCTATAATACGTATTTTTCGAAAAACAATTTTTGGCATTTTTTGATTTTTTTTTCTTTCAAATTTGTATAATCGATTTTTTTCTTATTTTCGGCGGTGTCGAGATTCGTAAATATTTGAGAAAAAAAAGTTTCGTTCGGAGACCTGTCTTAATCGTCTGTTTTCGAGATCACGCAGCTACTTGGCAGTCTGCACGACCGAGAATGTTTCGCGAACGCGCCCTTTTTTTGTAAAAGAGATAGAGACACGAAGAGGATTCCTCTCGCGGAGTGAACACGTAGTTAATATCCAAAGTTTATAACCCCGACGTGTATGTATATATATATACAAGCATGAACATTCCTTAGCCCGTGGTGCGATCAGCGTGTGTGCGCGAGGAATTCACGCGGAGAGAATACGAGAGTGTTTAAAACGATCGTTTGGGAGCAGGCACGACTACGTATGGGATATTTGTAACTCCTCGAGTGGTTTCTCGTGATTCTTCCCATAGAACGTTATGCCCGTGTAATTTCCACCTCGTATAACGAATTCCCAAAGTCGCTACTCCGAAATATACGAGCGATAAACGTCCTCGTCGCTTATTATAACGAAGACGTTTTAAAATATTTTCCATTTTTTAATTTTATTATTCTCACTTCCGTCGTTCGTGGGCCAAATTTATATGCAAATATGCGTTAATCTACGCTTGGAGGGATGTACAGGAATATATTTTTGTCGTATAATTTACACGAGATTTTTCATAATATTTAACAAAATATACTTTAGGATTAGATTTATTTATGGTGTTTCAAATTCTGAACGTTGTTTCTATTTTTTTTAAATTTGTTATTAATGATATTTGCCGGCGAATCATATGTCTTGGTTTATTATCGATTTATATTCATGTAAACATATTTTTTAACGAGTATTTAGAAATGCTAACGAGCTTTTCCAAGCGAGCTTCATTTTTTCCATGAAAATAATTGTACGTAATTATTCTGCAAAACTCATAATTACTATATCGTAATATAATCGAGAATTTCTCTAATTTACCATTGTTACTTTTATTTTTGTACGCGAGATAATAATGTAAGAAAGAAAAATGCCAGAGCAAAAAAAAGCTCGTTCGAAAAAACCGTAAAGCTCGCTCGAAAAAAGTGATTCTACGTGAGAGACGGGTCAGTGCGCATATCCAGAGAGGCACATTGGTGGGAGGAAAAAAGTATCGGAACAAAAATAAAAATATCGAAAAATGGGTAGAAAAAAAAGGTTTGAGCCGAAAAAACGAAAGCGCGAAGAGTGCGAGGGACGAATTACAGGGTTGCGGTGCGAGTAGATTAGCAGTTATAGGGAACGAGTCGTGAGAGAAAGAGCGAGAGAGAGAAAGAGAGATGAGAGAGGCTGGACCACTTTTTGATCAGACCCTCGCGTTTCGCGCCCTCCGGTCCTGGAACTTTCTCTCTCTCTCTCTCTCTCTCATTTCGGTATATGCGAACCGTCTGCTCATATTTGCATTTCAAAATTTGCATTTAAATTCTCGCGAACGGTTTTCCAGCGGCACGGCAGGTCCAGAGATTTCTCGCGGTCACGAGGCAAAATGGGACTATCGTTTCTAGGATTGTGACCGGCTTAAGCTTATGCAAAGCCACCGTCAACTTTTATCGCCGATGACACAATGCATTTGTCCGAGTCAATAAAAACAAAATTAACTTTTATTGTTTTTTTTTCTCCTCCAAACGATGAAATTCGTTCGACCGGAAATGTGCGCAATTTTCGAACACGTCGATATACGAATCGAAAACTCGGGTGAAATAAATTCGGGGCGTTATTCGTATAAACTTTTCACGAATTCCTCGCGTCGAAACTCTGGTCGGTTACCATGCGACACCGGTCGGTCCATTGGAGCACGAGATATTCGCGATTACGATGCGATCCACGATTACGCGGGTTGAGGGAGAGGACGTTGAATAAAATGTTGCACTCACGTTGCACTCGGTCGAACCACTCGTTCTTGATGGAGAGCCACCCTCTCGAATGCTTCGTGACGACACCCTGCCACTCGTAATCGTCGTCGAAACTCAATTAGTCCCGTCGGTGAATAATAGTCCGATGGCAGACGCGAGAGGGATGAAAAGGATGGGGAAAAATAGGGGTGGGTCCGATGCGATAGCATAAAACCGAGAATTGTACAAAATTTATTTCTGTAGCAAAGAATCGACGAATGTTCATCTGAGTTTTCATATTAAGGGTTACTCGGTTAAAGGATGAAGAGGGATGATTTTTTCAGAGCAATCATACACGTGTCCAATTCGACCGTGTCCATCCTCTGAAAAGGTTAACGGGATCAATTTTTAAGACATTTTATTTCGTTTTCCGGTTTTTGAGCAATGTTGAATTTAAGGGATGATTTTCAACGACGAAATTTAGAGGTTGGTTTTAGGGGAATTAAATTTTCGTACGCATTACAATGTAATTATACAAAGCCACGTGAGCCACTTTGTGCGTTTCATAGGCTTCATACTTCGTCGACGATAATAATGGCTCTTCAAGGGCCTTAGCGAAACGACGCCCGAGGAGCGATAACGCGACTCGAGTCTATAGCTACTTACCCCTAAACTCATCTTCCGACGGCATGAATTACCGATGGGGAAGCCGACTTTATCGAAACGACGATAAAGTTAACAAAAGCCCTTTATATGGACCCGAGTTGCCTACCTGAAGTTAAGGGTTGATGGCTCCGTATCGGAGGAAATACAGATAAATTACCAGAATATTCCAGGGTGCGCCTGGTAGAGGGTTGTTTCCGGCACGTTTATGCAAGATTTTATGGAGACGATAGGAAGTGTGAATTTGGAAACAGCGAGTAATAACAACCCCCTTATAAGCTATTCAAACGCCTCGTATTTATTGGAATAAAATGACATTGACATTATTTTTGAGAAAATGTATTCTGATCAAATTATGCAATTTATAAACAAAATATTTAACGATATCTTGAAGTGGAGAAGGGACAGCTTGGCCACTTGATAATGCAATAGCTCAATATGATCTGAATAAAATTTTGCCATGTTCAGCCCTTCGAGGGTGTCGACCCGATCAATTTTAACATGTTAAACTCTCCCAGGAGTTTGATATCATCAATTGTATCACGATTAACCCTCCTAGGGGGTTAACATGTCTCACTAATATTTTGTCTTGGTTATCATTTTATAACGATCATGCGATCATTCCTACCCTCTCGGAGATTCGTACATGACTAATTTTGTCAACATTAATCGATCGTGTCAACCCCTGAGAGGACAAACAATTTCGAATCAAACGTGCGTGTCCATCGTTCAAAATTCATCCCCTAGAGCCGAATATCGATGCTGCAAACATCCAAACTTTCGTGAGAATGTGAACGTTTGTATGCAAAGGGCTCATCAGTCGTGATGGAATCAGAACTCGTGCGATAGAGGCCTGGACTAAGTGTACATGCCTTTCCGTGGTCACGAGAATCTAGGACTTTCGTGCCAAACTCTCTCGAGGTCAAACCGCCAAAACGGCGGTGAGGCCCGTCACTACTACACCCTTCCTCGCGGTTTCAAGTTAGCCCAGCCACGGTTGGCGTTCGTGGATTTCACCGAGCAAGCTTTTCCGTTGATGCGCATATTTCCTCTACCACGAGTCGCTCGCGGTTTGTTGAAATTTAATTGACAAATGGATTCGGAGCACTTCACCGATGTATTCAAAACTCACCGATTACAAAACTATTTCGCACTCGTCGGCTCATCGCGCGAATATAAATTTCACCCCCTCCCCCGCCCCACACCCACGTATCTATTAATACTAATGTTAAACTTTTCGATAGCGTTTGATCATCGAACATTCCGGGAAAATCAAACGATATCATCGATGATGATATTTCTTTGATTTTCGAACGTCGTTCATTAAAAGTGAATCCCGTATTTATGAATTCTCTGTGAATTTGTTCAGAGGGATTGAAACGATGAATTCATCGAAGCAAAAATCATATCACCCTTTCCACGAAACGAATGGTTATTCCCAGTACCGAGATAAATATACGATCGATTAGTTTTTTTGTTTCAATGTAAATCAAGCCCTCGTCCGACATTGTCGCAATTTGTCAATTATGCCGCTTGATTTGTTCTCGTTTCGTATCGGGTCGCTCGCCACGAGCAGCAAAAAAAGAACTAGCCATTTCGACAAATACAGCCAGAGTGATGCGACCTTGGTGACTGACGACGCCCCAATGGAGCGAACACCGGTCCATCATCTTACCCTCACGTACCAAAATCACCGGGACTTTGATCCGTTAGGATTTTCGATATTGTCATCATCGACATCCACGGCTAGCCCTCTCGCGAACTCTCTCGGGATTCCGAGGGTCGTTCCATCGCGAATTCTGTCGAACCACCCTTCACCCGTAGAACAACCTGGTCTCGGTACGGTGGGCGATGGCAGCGTCGTCCAACGAGTCTTTCTCGAAATATAGACGTCTATATGCCCTCTTGACCTTAATCCTTTTCGACCTAGGTCGCGCCCGAGGAGTAGTACGGGCTCGCGCCGCTAAGCGGCGGCCTAAGCGATAAGCGTCTTGTGGATCAAGGATCAGCCGAAGTAGGAGCGCCCTCTGTAGTAGTAGCTTTGCACAATCTCTCGACGACGTACGGATCTGTACCGTCCGATCTGTTCTATCCACGTATATGCGTACAAGTACGTGTTAATCCGGTTTACGTCTTGCCTCACGGTTCTCACCGTTGGACGTATCGTAGGAATTTAATCATCTTGATTTTCGCTACCGCGATCAAATCTTGCGTAGTAAACGATTTACGATTATCTCCATCTACCCCTCGTCGTTTCGAGGCTAATCGTGCTGATGAACGACTGTCTGGTGTGGCTGAGCTTGGAGTTGTGTTAATGAAATATGGTTATTATCGGACTAAGAATTATCCCTAACCCCCATTTAGGGGTAGTAATGGACAAAACGTGATCACTAATAGACTAATTACTATTATCGTTCATGTGCACATTTCACCCTAAGGAAATCTCGTCATTAAAAAAATTCGAACCTAGAGAAATCTAAGAAAAAATATATTTTCTATCTAACCAAATTCAACGAACATCGATGATGATCCAATAACCAAAATGTACCGATACGCGACCCTATTGTTCTGGACCGTAACAGAAATTGTCAGAATCCACGTGATTCTCAAATCTCGTGCCAATTCCAAGAGCGTGACACAGGAATCCTCAGACGACGCTCGTACTCCACGGTAATTCTATACTCCTGAACATTGAAGGGTTTACCTTCCCGCCCCTCTCAGTCTCACGACCCAACCCCCGTCTCTCGGTCGCTTCCACTCCTCGCTGTTTCTTGTTCGCTCTTTCGACCCCTCCTCTTCTCCTCGTCTTACCCTCTCAGCACCAACCACCCCTTCGTCTCTCACCCTCACCCCTCATTGCTGTATCTCTCTTTATCTCTCGCTCTTTCCCTTTCCACCCCTCTCACTATCTCTCTATCTGTCTCTGTCTCCTTGTCTGTCCCTGTCTGTCACAAACTGGCAGTTACAAGATTTTGAGGACAAGGGTGGAACCCGAGCGATCCTTCAGTCCTTCGGTAGCGAATTGCCAGACGGTGAGTTACGCGAGCGATTCAATCCCAGAGCCACTTGTATGGAAGACACGCGTAGAGCTTCTCATTCGGTTTGTCGTCGACCAAGAACATACACGTTCGCTTCGAAACGATACTGTACACAGACACACACATACACACACACACATATATATATATGCCCCAACTCCCTCTCTTCTGTATTATACGACGAGCTGAGTCTTTCATCGTCCTTTATATTATTCCGCTCGGTGACGCAATAAACATCGTCGTAGCTTTTATTTTATTGCCATTCGTAAAATGTATAGAATTATATATAGCTTCGGCCATTGTTAGTTTTAGAGAGGATTTTGGTCGATTCAAGGCTGACCGACTCGTCGACGTATCTCTAACAAAAACAATGCTCTCTCGGTTTGAGAGAAATTTACCCCCCCCCCCCCTTGTCCAACACTCGTAGTAATTTCATTCGACGGAAAGTCCTGGTCATGCCACGATGAATGCCACGCTTCTAATAAACACTCTCGTATAAAAGTCCGGAGCACGTGTTTGCGGTAAGGTGGAAGCGCACGGGGTAAGGGGTGCGCGACGCGTTCGTCACGTTTACGCGAACACGGCTTATTATACGGTTAATCTGTATATGTATATTAATAGATACGTATGAGTACGTCGGAAGATCCGATGAGAAAGATTTCGATCCGTTCTATTGCGAGGCAGAAACCTGCTGTATCATTATACGTATGATGAATATATATACAGGCCGACCCATTTTAATTCGTCGATTAAAAATGATTCGAGGTAACGAGGACGTACGAATTAAAGTTTATATCGAATGCTTGCGTGCTATTGCAGGTCCGAGTACGTGTTAGAGTTTATTTTTATTTTTACGCAGACCTCGTTGAGAAAATTGTGCGACATTAAAAAAAAATTTAAGTGCTATAACTCCGTCATTTTTGAGATTACGAACATTTATTTTTTCTTCGTTGTATTCATCTTAATCACGTATACAACGCGACGAAGGAGAATTCATAGGTTTCCAGGCGAAATCACGACAATGACCTTCATGTGACCTCTACGACCTGATGGAAACAATCTCTATGAGACCATCGCGTGTTTCATAGGAAACGTTTTTTTTCAATTTGGTTTGATCTCATTTTCTTGACTTACGCGAAGCGATAAATTAAAATGGTACACCCTGTACACGTATAAATGCACGGGATCCTCAAGGGGAAACACTCGCTCGTAGCGAGGATATCCAAGCGGTCGTTTACCGCTAACGAGTACGCTCTCGCTAATTGACGCCAACCAATTAAGCCGTCCGTGAGCCCGGTGAGCGGACGGGTCCGATTCGACGGATTCGCGTGCCACAAGCGAGCTCGTTTCTCATCGGATCCTTCTGTGGCGTACTCCCGCTCATCGCTCGGCGCATCCTCCGGCCACGGATAAACGTCATTTCGCAGCTAGCCAATAACACGTACGGTAAACATTCAAAGCATGACGTTAAAAAAACAATGTTTTTTTTAATCGACGTATCGATATTGATTTTCTTTTTTGGGCTGGAGAATATATTTTTTAACCGATTGGGTAGATTTTTCAGAATAGCAAAGTGAACATGAGACGGTTAAAGAGATACAGTGGCAGTTTGAGAAAAAATTAAAAATGTTTTATACGAAAGGATCTGACGTTGAAAAAAATTGTTGAACTTTAAAAAAAAAACATCATATCGCGTTATTGAACGAAAATTTCAAATCGATGTAAAATGGTCTAACGGCACTCTGAATTACAACACTTTTTATTCTGGTAAACAGACTTATGCGAATGAAGAATAATTCAACACGAAAGGTTTTCGAACTTCTGCCAAAGGTTCGATGACATGATTTTGCTTTTTTTTTATTATACAAGATAATTTATAGAACGCGCGGAATAATGGACGTAACGAAATCTAGGACACGTATGCAGTTTCGCTATTGAATGAATGGAGAAAAAGCGGAGGAAAAAAAATGTCGAGAGTGAGAATTGATAAAGGAGAGCCCCTGGTCCATATAATCAGGAATGTGTATGTACGTCGTGTATGTAGTAGGAGTCGCGAGTGGAAGTAAACGCGAATGGAGAGCCAGAGAGGAAGCGAGAGATAGATAGAGAGTGAGTGTGTGAGAGAGGGAGAACGAGAGAAAGGGGGATGAAGAAGGTGAAAGACACACGCGACGAAAGCAAGTGGTCCACGCGCACGAGCGTATATACATCGTCACAGGGAATGAAAGGATTCACACACGCACACACCCATGTATATATATATATCTTTGCTCCTCTCGTTTACAAAGGATAAAAGGGTTTCCGACGTTTCAGGACCACTTCCGCCATTCGAACATTCTCCTCCCCCGACTCACTCTCTACCACTCGCGACTATCGTCCATCCCAGCGTGTTCTATTACTTTTTTTGTACGTTTTTTTTTTGTTTTTTTTTCTCCTCATGTCTCTCCTATCTTCGTCGTACCGTGCCCGCGGTCCCTTTATGAATTAAACAGAAATTAAGAGAGGTCGCGCGGTAACGCGGGACTTGTCCGTTTCCCCCACTCTCGCGCTCCCAGCGTGCTTCGCGCGACCGCCCGAGGTAGTGGGGGGACGCCAAGAAGCGCTCGCGCGGGCGCATGCGCGTCCGGCAACGGTCGTCTAGTTACGCGCTGCCAACGTGAGAGATATGGAGGAGAAAAAAGAGCACGAACTTGCTGCGGGTGGCAGTCGCATTGCCGGCCTGCACTTGGCGTAAGTCCAACTATTTTATCCCGCTTGTGAATTTTCCTCTCTCTCTCTCTCTTTCTCTCTCTCTCTCTCTACCTCTCTTTTGCTTTCTAGGTCCTTCCCCTCTTCCCTTCTCTGACTATCTGGTGTATACGACACGACCACACGAATCTGAATAATCGGGGCACGCGCGAGCTCTCGTGCACCTACGGGACCAGTGATTTAATAATTATTCCATTCTACTTGGCGCGAGAACTCGCTTAACTGATGCATCCTCTCTTTCTCTCTCTCTCGCGCTCTCTCTCTTTCTCTCTTACTCTCGCCCGGTATAGAAATAACAATCCCTCTGCTCGCAACATACATTTACTTCCCGTTGTTCCCGCGTCGAATTACCTTCCGATCGACTTATCCTACAGCGAAATAATTTTTTGTGCAATTCGACGTTTCGATATTCGATCATAATTTCGATTCGTTGAACCGGAAATAAAGTTAATTCGAACGTATTCCACGAAAAGATAATAAATCGACAATTTTCATAACGGCGTGATAATAGTTTATGGAAACGTGGGGAATTGAAATATTTAATTAAAAATTAAATTATCGTATATATATTTTTTTTTTCACGCTAAAAATCACGCATTTTCGTCAGTCCAATAAATTTTCCGTTTCAATTGTATTTCCCGTTCGTATTATTGCGTTTATTCGATCATGCTAAGAAGTAATTATCGTAATTTACGCAATGAGACGATTAATACGAATTTGATCAATCGAGATAATTGCAAGAATTGTCAGCGGGCGGAACTGCGACTGTCGCTCTAAGCAACGCGAATTAGATTCGTTCAATTCGTGCGTTAAGCTACGAGAGAGGCTTAAGCGCCGAAACCGGGGTAAAAATTAATTACGTGTTTAGCTCAATTGTTCTTTGAACCCGATCGGACTACGGGCGCGCGAGTGGTCGAAACCTCGATCGACGAACATCATTTCTGCAGCTGCTACACTCTCCGCTAATTACGAGAAATACTCGACGATTACGTCAATCGCACGCGGAGCCATCGGCTGAATTCGCAGATCGATCGTACCTTCGTTCCGTTCGACCGAGAGTTAAAACGAAAAATTCGTAAAAAAAAAACGCGAACGATATAAAGAATGAAAGAAAAGCGGAAAAATTTCGATGAAAAAAGGAACAAAACAAAAAAGATCTTTCAACTCGTACGACTCGGAGCATCGCGCACGATCGATATAGGTGGCGTGTCGACATAACGAGAACGAGTTGCGCGACGTAAAACTGTCGATCGACGAGACACGGGGTGGAAAAATAAAAATAAAAAACGAGAAAAAATAGGGGGTGGGGGATGAAAAATGAAAACGAAAAAGAATGAAAAAAGCGAGAAGATACGAAAACAAAATGAAAGAATAAAAAAAATACAAACGAACAAACGCTGCAAGACTCTTTAGACTGACCCACATAATCCACCGACCGATATGGTAGTTGCGGGTGTCGAAGTTTGCGCGCGAGTGCACCGGAAGCGGAGAAAGAACGGTGGCAGTGGGGTGGGAGGGAGAAAGAGGGAGAGGGAGAAAGTTCATGCAGATGAGGAAAAGAGAGGCTAACGGAAAAACCTCTCGTCTCACACGCGCGCTTGTGAAAACGATAGACGAGTGAAATGAGAAACGAGGACGAAACTAAATGAAACGGGAGCTTCGAGATATTCCACCTAGTCCACCTTTGCCTATATAGGCAACGTGTACATAGATATTTGTATCCAACGTGTCTCTCGATGAAGCTCCATTGCCGACACCGAGTGGGCGAAGCTCGCAGCTTGATAACTGCGCGATTTTTTCTCCATGTCTCGCTGAATACCGCTTCATCATAGAGAAAGCTTTGTGTTTTTATTTTTTATTTTTTTATTTTCATAGCGAAAGAAAGAAAGATATCGAGATCTTTCACGCCGGAGTACTTAAAATTGTTTTTTTTTAAGACGTTCGAGAAGCTCGAGAAAAATCGTACGGACTGCGACGGTGTGTAGTGTGTTTTTTTGTCTCGAGAATCTTTCGAGCTTAAACTCGTAAGACTCGCTACCGAATGACCTTGAAACTTGTCAAGTGGGAAACAGAGCTTTTCCTCGGTAACGCGTCTCGAAAGTTTCGTCTTTGTAACGACGAAACGTCGTATTGTCTTTTTTTTCATCTTCTTTCAAGAATTTCCTTTTTGTCCTCATTGTCCTCTCGCACTTCTGCCTTTTCATCCGTTTCCTTTATCTCTATTTTCGCACGGGTATTGTATTCTCGAGAAAAAGAAAAAATTATTCACGAATTATCGTAGTACGAGGATCGGGGTGTACGAATTTCTCACGAATTGACTGGATTCGCGAATTTTCGTACGCCCGTGTTTACGCAGAAAGTTTTCGCGTATATTGTAACGGAAAACACGTCGTACGACGTACCGTTTGGTCAACTTTGTTTCTAGGACGATGTTGGTGGGAAAAGTTAAAAAATAATTTTACCACGGAGGGTAAAATGGAAATCACTTAACACCCGTTGAATTATTCGTGAATTACGACCTTTTGCCCTTCAATGGTGATGTATATATATGTTTTTTCTTTACCTATAAGAGAAAGAATAAAATATGTATACAGGGATGAACAAACAAATAAATAAATAAATACGAGCACGAGTGTGTTTCTGGATTGACGGTAAGAAAAGTACGTACTCTAATATCTAAAGAAGGAGGGAAAAAAACAACGCGTACTCTCGCGAATTAACTTGCAAAGATGTGAAAAGTGGACGGTACCAGAGAATGAGAACGAAAAGAGCTTATACAGTTATAGCGAAGGAGTTTCCTCTACTCGCGTTTCCTCGCTCCGTGGTCTCTCACTCATCCCTTTCCGGCTTTCTCCCGCCATTTTCTGTATATAAACTCGAGTATACGTACGGAAATGTGAAAAAGTGGGGCAATATGGACCAGGTCGCTAAGACGGACCATAACATTTTTGCGCGATTATATTTATGACAAAATTTTTGATCGTTCTGTGACATTTATCTATTTTTAGAATGATAAAGGGACGAGATTATCGAATCGTGATAATTTTTTGATTTACGAAAGTTACAAAAGTCGAGTTCGAGGATAATGACGATTTTTAATTCGATCGGGTTAATTATTGAATTATGGGAGTTTCGAACTTCGGTCGGGATTCTTATCAATTCTGGGGCGAGGCAGGCACGACTTTTTATCGAATGGCGAATTTTCATTGGAGTAAAAGCAGCGATTAAGTAATGAGAGCCTGGAGCAGTTTTCTCGTAATTTTGTTATAATACGAGCCGCCCTTAGCTACGTAAAGTCGATCCCTGCTTTGTCCAGCTACAATCGTCATCTTTAATTCATGACGACTAATTGAAACACGATTCTCGACTATTCGTGGAATGAAAAAAAAATCATAAAAAAGTAAAAAATTCTTCAAAGCTTAATACGTTCCAAAAAGTATTGCCTTGTCGAGTTTTAATGAACTTTTTGAACAAATTAGGTCAGAAAAATGTGAATGGAACAATTTTCGCGAGGGTTTGTAGAGCAAGAATAATATCGGTGGTCCATATTACCCCACTTTACCTCCTATCTCCAGCCAACTACGGTGCTAGCATGACGCACCCGACTCTTGTCTAGGCTTTTACGTGTATGTTGTACATCTAGTGTGCGAGTGCTCGCCACGATTTTATGAACAAAGGGCTCTTGGGGAAAAGTTATGAAAAATGTTCGGGCGGGGCGGGAGGGGGGGGGGGGTAGGGGTTGATGGGAAGTAGGGGGTGGAGGGTGAAGGGATGCAGCACGTCGTCGGCACTCTCGGCCTGTGCGCCAACCCCGCAATGTCGAGGAGAATTATTTTGATTTTCCGGGTTGTATGAAGATACATATATACATACATTACGTTAAAAGAAGGAAAAATATATATACAGGAAAGGTTGAAGGTAGGCAAGTTCATTTTTCACACTCCGGGTGCCGTCGACTAGTCTCGCACATCGTTAAAGGCAAATTACGAGAGAACGAAATTTAAAAATATTAAAAACTTCCGGCTACGAAATATTGAGAGCGACGAACAAAAAAAATTGATTTCTCACATTTGTATCGTCCATGGAGTATGTTTAATTTTTCTGAAGAAAAACAAAAGCCTATAACATCAGCAAGAAGAATAAAACGAATTTTTGGGCCTAAAGAGTCGACAAATAAATTGATTTATTATTTACTGTTTATATTTTAGGTTTTATTTTGAGGTCGTAAATCGTCGTTCGCACGTATTTTCTTAGTGGTCCATTTTGAGCTGTCTCACCCCTAACTACATATACATATGTATAGTATATCCGCTGTATATGCATGTGATACTCATATTCCCGAGATTACCGCCACGATGGAAGACGCTTGTGTAAATCTTCCGGCGTTATTTCGCTCCAGCAGAGCAGCTTTCTTGATCATGCCCCTCAGCAAAGGGAGCAAAGAAAGATAGAAAGAGAGAGAATCCCTAGCTCGCTACAGAAGACGAATCCATCCCATACATACTTCTCTCTTACCGAGAGAACGTAACGTAACTCCCACAAGATTCTTGGCAATAACAAGAAATGGCGAGGATAGAAGTAAAAATGTTGGATAAGTGTACGGGGAAAGGAGAGACGCGATTACCTATCTTAAGAACGTCGACGCTTGAATCGGGATATTATTAATGAAATTTAAATTGGAACGGTATTTCTGGTAAGGAAAATTGGAATAACGAGGGAAGCATGAGTAAGGCGCATTTTAGTCATGATCGTTTGAAATTTATGAACGTTGGAGTTACGTCAGGATTTCGTTGAGGATATTAGGTTGTGGTTGGTGCATATGGGGGACGGACCAGTTTAAAAAAAAAACAATTTGCAGTTAAAAAATAAACGAAAGCAAATTGAAAAATGTGAATCGGAAGATGTTACGCGTGGCAGTGATTGATGTCGAGAGAGATCAGATTCGGTGATCTTTATGGACATTTCCGGCCTGATATGTTTCCTATCGTAGGAGGGAAGAGAATGAAAATTACAGATTTTTAATTAAAAATCAAAAGTTAAAATAAAAATATCATTAAAAAGAATTGTTTTGTTTCTCTCGTGCATATTTGGGTAACGAGATTAATGGTTTGATAAGAAATAATAAGATAATCATCTGCTTCGATAATTTGATTAAAGTAAGCATTTAAAAAAAATTATAAAAATAAAAATATATAATAATTCAATTTTTTATATTCTTTTTTTATACATGGTTGACCGTCGAGTCACGGTCAACTCCGCGAGTATCAATAAATGGTTCAACAAATTTTAATCTCTCATTGCGGTTAGGCAAAATAAAATAAAATAAAACATCAAAGAATAAATTTACGATCAATTACAGTCGAGCGACGATATGTTTACTCGTTACAGGCCGTGCGTACGGTTGATTATCATTCCACCCGTTCGCGTGATTCGCAGTCAAACAAGCTTATGTGGAGCTTGGCATTTTCGATAGCTTTCTCCGGGTGTACAATAAATGTACGATCCGAGACGTCAGTGAGCCTCGAGCGATAACCCCTCGAGTTGGCCTCTGACACCTCGCATGAGTCCGAACACTCGCGAGATTTCTTCCCTCGGAATTCTCTCTCGTCGAATCATTTTGTCTCGTCACGAGTCAATTTCCACGTGGTCCAGTAGTCTCGAGCTTCCGAGAGGTGCAAAAAAAAATTACGGGCACAAGTACGCCCTCTTTTCGTCTCGACGCCGCTTCGTGGTGCTTCGATGAAAGAACACCGGCGTCGACGAAAAAGTAAAAAAAAATCACATCCCCTAGTGACAAGGGAAGAAAAGTTCGCGAACTCGAAGAAAACAAAAACGCGTACGGAAACGCGCGTCTCTCGCCTTTGATGGGAGAGACGAAGTAGGGAACGACTTCCCGAGGCGAAATAATCGTATGGAAATTGGGGAACGATTACACCCAGGCCCGGAAACGCACTCGAGATTCTCTTCGACCCTGTTTTATGATTTTTTTCCTTTTTTTTGCGTTCTTCCTGTTTTTTGGTACGTGCGTCTTCTTATTCTTATTTCATATGTCACCGTGGGTTTCCGGTCGTACCTTTCCTTATTCTTTTTCTCGATCCACTTTTCACCGGAAAGCTCTTTCTCGTTTCTCAGTTTTTTGAAAAGACGCGAAGCACTCTCGAGGATCTGACAACGGTGAAAATCCCATATATATCTATAAAAATATGTGTATTTGGACCATAGAGACTTTGCATTAACGCTCCTTCGGTCCTTCGTTCATTTCCCTTTTGCCTCCTCGTAGAAAAAGCAACGAAAATAATAATAATAGAGATTCACTCGCTGTGAAATGTTCCAAAGTGTCGAAAAATCATATTTCGAAGGAAATATTTGGCTCTGACGATTTTATAAAATTCTTATTTTCGTAAAATATTTTTTCGATTTTTTGTTTTATTATCTTTTTGTTGATTGCAGTATGCCATGAAAAAGAATCGATAATTATGATTACAATGACAACAACAACAATAATAATAATAACAATAATTAGTTGATCAGATAATTTATTTATTTATTACCTACGAATCATTCAGCGGTTGCGATTAATAATGATCGATCGATTCGAAGAAAAATCTTTGATGACTTGGTCGTTCGTGGTCTTTCTAGTTTGCCCATGACCCCAAGTGAGAAGTTAACTCCATCGAGAAAAAAAAATATCCGTTCTTGCGTCGTTCGCGAAGTAATGATCAAGTGTTGCCACAAAAGTTTCGCCGCTCTACGCTACTGTGTCACTTATTTATGTATCTTGTACCTACGGTGAACGAAGACCGAACGTCGCCCTGGGAGATGTCGAATCATCATCGAGACTGTTCTCCGGGAGAATGGACGAGGCGTGAGTTTGACGGATCCAGCGGGATTAGAGAAATGTAATACGCGTAATGTATACGAGAGTGGGTCACAGTTGGTACGAGAGAAAAAAGAAAGAAAAAAAGACGAAGCTCGACCGACGTGAAGAACGAGAGTAAAGGAAGAGAAGAAAGAAGGAGAAGGGAACTCGTGAACGACCGAGGGAAAGATTTAAGAAAACGAACTATTTCTAATCCGGAAGTGTAGATTTATAATTCGTGACGAGCGCGCGCTGATTTTGAAAAAAAAAATACAAACCGTAAAAATCATTGGTCAAAAAATTTATCGTTTGATCGAATTATTAAAAAAATATTTTCTTTTTTAATTATTATTGAAATAATTATTATATTGTTATTTGTACGTTGGTTCGTTCTTAAAACAAATGTCATTCCGTTCACTCCGTTGAACGAATTAACGCACGAGCGATCGTGAAAAAAAGTAAAACGCCACATAATGAGCAAAAAAAATGAAAAAAGCAAAACTCGACATCAGTCAGTATAAGGTATACACAAGCGGCGTTTAATCCGACGGCGATAGAGTAGGCTCTCTCTCTCTCCTCGTCCCACGATGCGAAAGGCTTCTCCATTCGAATCAATACACGGTACAAACGCATCGTGTGACGGTGTGCTTCGTATCGCAGCACTGAAGAGAATTGTGGGGGCGGGGGTGGGGGTTAGAGGGGACGCGCTCGGACCGTTTCAATTTTTTTAACGCTTCGAATAACGTGATTAATTGTTTTTGACCGATGTTTGTTTTCGTGATTCTGTCAAAATAGAGATGAAAAAATGAATGAAACATCGATTCGAATAACTTTATCATAAAATAACAAACGTTTCGTTTCACTTTTCGAAAATTATAACGATTATTAATAAAATTATTCAAATGACCTATATTATAAACAAATATAGCTCCTTGAAACAACAAAAAATGATTATTATTTTGTTAAGGATAAAAAACTGATTTCTCATATTTTTTATTTTTTGAATATTTTGAAACGATTTTGCCTTTTAATAGTCGTTTGTCGGGGAAATCCGTCGAAATTTTCTGCGACCGGGATGACAGGGTTGAGAAACCGTGAGACATATTACTTCCGGGATAAAAAAAGTGGGGTTATAGTTGAAAGAAAAAAAAAGCGATCGCGCGCTCAAGAAATCGAGAGAAGAAGTCGACGGGAGTAAAAGCGAGAGGTTGAAACCGGTGGGCGGAAGTTCCATCGGTGAGATCTATCGGTAACCGGAAATTCTTCCTATCCACCTCGGATAATACATATACATAAGACTAGGTGTACTCGTAAGTTGCAGCGACAAAATTTTCTTGGGTCTTTGCTCGGCCATCGAAGCGATCTATACGACCTGGAAATGGAAAAGAAAACGGTCGCGTTCGATCCCTACCGGAGATTGGCAAATCGTAGGGTGCGATGTAGGACGGCGCTGCGATTGGCTCTTCGTTACAATCTCGCGGTTGTAAAGAAAAAAAAGAAATCATCTCTTTCTTATATTTAAAATTCAAATGAATTTCACAAACACGGGACGATTAATTCCGTTTCTTTTTTTTATTATTTTACCGCAAGAAATTTGTTTCAAATGAATCCATGGGTAATTAATATCATTTTTATAAAATTTTTTGTTTTTTTTTATATAAACCGTTTTTTGGTGAAAAAAAGAAAAATCGACTCGTTCATTTTTGGAGGAAAACATTGATTTTTTGTTTTGTAAATTTTATTTTGCACTCGTATTATTTTACGGAAAGTGTAAGATTTATCGTTGAAAAAAAAGACAGATTCGGCGACCAATTCGCGTCGTGCCGTTTGTTATCGCATCGCGAGTTCAACATCTGACGAAATACGTGTCTGCGGATAAATTGATAAACGCTCGTGCGAAGACAGACTCGCTGTTATACGAGCGTGAAAATTCGAATAATTTGAAAAAAATGACAGTGACCTTGACCTTGACGATATGGACATCATTATACTTGAATTCGCGACCCGTATGACCTTTCGCCCTGATAGACAGTTCTGGAAATTGATGATCGGATTATCGATCGTCGATTTCATGGAAAAATATCAATATTTTTCAATATCAAAATTCATACGAATAAATTTATCAATAATATTTACGCGAATCTCGATCTCGATACTACAAATCGTACGAACATGATATTTTAAAATAGTTTCTTTCTTTTTTGTTTATAAATAAGTCGACACAACGATCTATTCCGGAAACTAGACGTTTTGTTTCAATTACAAAAAATCAATTTTGCAATAAATAACAATTTTTCCACAAATCTCGTACTCAAAGTTGCCAACTCCACAAACACGAAGACCCCCCCTTCGTTATCGAACCGTGCACGTTTACTCACATAAGACATCTTAATGGATCCATACATTAATCCTCAATCCTCTCATTTGTACGTGTTATGCAACCTGTCCGATGGGCAATCTCATAAATAGGCACATTTGCAGACGCCATGATGCAAATGTACGTATGCACATAGTCAACATATTCATGGAGGGTTCGGTATAACGATATCCCATAAAGAGACGTATACGTCTGCCAGGTTTGCAGGGATTGGTCCCTGACTGGGGTAGGGGAGGATTTCCATCCCTTTTCCATCAGGTGGATCAGGTGCGTGTGCGAGTCAACATTCTCGCATACGCACTAACTATAAGCTTCGACTGGACGTCGACAAGAGAAAGGGAGAGTGAGGGAGAGAGAGAGTCAAGCTCAAATACACAGGGTAGGTTACCCTTGCGTATGTGGACATGGGGGAAACGCGTGCGAGAGCCCAAGCAGGAGCTTTGCATGGTTTATGGGGACGCTGCTTCTGCGAATCGACTCTCTCTCCCCCTCTCGGTCAGGTACCATTAATTAACTGAACGACGAGAAGGGGTAGGTACGGTCGCGGAGGGATGAACAGGTTTTGCACGGGGTATATGGGCTATTCCCTCATTCCCCCCCCCCCCCCCCCCCCCCCCCCCCCACTGCACACGCTCCGATACTACCCCGTCCTTCGGACAAACGTTTGCGATACAAAATAGTGCGAGTAGGTACTGGTGAGAATCACGATTTTCATGCATGAGTACCCACGTGCCGAAAATCGATTGCATCCCTCAAGGGCTCGACGCGAGTTTGCTTTTCCCGATTTCGTTCGCGAACTTACCTTGAGGTACCTTTACTCGCAATTAATATTCAACTAAAAAGTGATAATTTAACTCATGGAACTTATCCTCAGGAGACTCGAGGCATGTGTAACTTACGTAATGAATTCAGCTCATGACGAATAATTCATTTCAAAATTATATAACGTATTAAACTGACGAGGCTTGGAGCGGTAAATGTTGAACAAATTTTAACTCATATCGAGAGAGGGTCAAGATCTGAAACTTACATAACTTATTGTACCTTACGAGAGAGTTACAGGCGGTACAATTAATATAAAAGATTTAACTTATGAGAAATCGACGTGGTCATGGGGGTTTGAGGATTAAAATAAGTCAATGATCGGTCGATACGTGTGCCGAGCAGCGTATTAAGAGCAGACTGTGGGTGATACGAGGATCGGTTCAACAGCAAACTGGGGGACCCTCTCGTGTGTATAGACCATCGATATCCGCGGTCGGGTTATTCACGATAGTACGTATTTACGATTCGTGTACCCTCATCGAATTCACGACTTTGCAGCTTCCTCTCAAATGGCTACGTATAGAGAAAGGGAGAGTGAGATGGTGGAGAGAAGGGAGGGGGTTGGAAGCGAGGTGTGGTGAGAGTGGGGAGGGAGAGCTTACAGGAAAGCTCTGTCCGGTGGACAGTACGGACCCTTCATTGTACTCTGTATTATGTAACACCCATAATCGAAAGCACCGGGTGTACGCACGTGGTGGCGAACACTATGAGGTCTAACTATATATATATATATATACATATCGAGGATTGCGTTCATGTGAACTTATGGTCATTGCCGTTTATGTGATCGGTACAATGGCAACCGCTTGTGTTCCATACGTGCTTATGGCGATGCCTATCCTTTGTTCGAACCAAGTTAACCATGCATCGACGATTACGAAGAACGTTTATAAACAATGAACGCTTAAGAACGGAAAATTAACGATCTTGATCAATATCGTTGGATTCAATTTTATTTAGAAAAATTACATCTTGTTATTAACGCGAATTAACTGGAATTAATTAGAATTAGCGAGTGGATTGATAAATTAATTTTAAGGGTTATCGAGACTTGAATTAAATTGGAAAGTTAATAGTAATGAGAGACAAGTAGATAAATTTGTTTTCTCTTTTTTTTGTGAATAAATTTTCGAACGTATTTATGAATGTATCAGTTTATCGACTGGGTTCGATTTAACGAATGTTTAGCATTCGGCCTACTCGCGTGTATATGGGTATGTATTTATGTTCACTCGTACGGACGGTACTAAATACCATTTTACGTAGCTAATATGTCAATGCAACGAGCTTTATCATCCCGATGGCAATCAACCGAAAGTACCGTTAACAATAACAAAAGCATGAGAAATACGCAAAATGCAGTATTCATATATTAATTTTCGTTGAATATTCAGCGAACGCTCGGGGCGTTAATGAATTTTCCATCACGGCTCGAGCCAACCGATGAAAACGTATTTTATCGCGGTGGGTAATCGTTATATTAAATTTTCCTCCATTAAAGGCATCCGTCAAATACAATTTTTTATCATATTTTAAATTTATAAAAAAAAAACAATAATCTTCAAAAACACGTGCAAGTCAGAATATTTGTTTAACAATTGAAAGAATTTTATATAAATACATAGATAATTTTTTTAAATATTATAAAAAATAATAATTTAAATAATGAATATTAAAAAGCAATCAAAAGTTTTGTATCAGATGGAATAAGTAGAGAGGGGTTAAAACGTGTTTGTTTGATCAATTGAACTGGAATACCTCATATGTTGTTAGATCGTTTCTGGGAATCTCGCGTTGATCTTGGGAGGCCAAAGGCCAATGCGATTTGCACACATAACACAAAGGATCGCATATATGTATATATGTATCTGAAATGATACGCAAACGTGCATATAGAACGCGTGTCTGAACCGACGTACATTGAACTTTCCATCGCCGATAAAGCCACCTTCTATACATCGGCCATCTTACACAGAAACTTACCAGTGTCCTCTTCTCGCATCCTTCCGCCATTCTCTCTTGTCAATATTGCTACGAGTTTCTCGCGCGTCACGCAAACAAACCCCCGAAGTTTGACAGTAGAGAAACTTAATAATCTCATCCCTTATTTACATACTTTTCAACGCGAACCAACAAAACCATCCATTCTCTTTCGTTTTTGTCGAAACTTCGTAACGAGAAAAATTCTCGTTTAAAACTCACCAAGAGACTTCGATCCAATTCCTTTGATCGGATTTCTATTTTTTTTCACATCTCGGTCTTTGATGTATTATTCACGGTAATGCCACTAAGACGTTGATTAATAAAATAGTTTTTTATTTTCGCAATTATTGTAATTAAGTTATTGATTTTAATGATTATGGAAATAAATATCGATCACTGTGTGAATCGAGTATGGGTTCATTAGTGACTTATTTATTTTTAATATTTTAACAGAATTAATAATTACGATAAATTTCTGAATTATTAACAAAAAAATAATAAATGCATTAAAAAATTATATTTTCAAAGAGAGGGAGAGAGAGGGACGGACATGTTTACACCGGTTGTAATGAGAGCTGCTCGAATAAAATCTCTCTCTTGCCGAGATAACGGGTGTGGGGATTCGGTGTGATTTATGGAAACCGATAATATGGATCGATCGAAGAAAATCGAAGCGAGCACGATGTGGCAATATACTGCGATATACAATATGCAGTCTTCTCAAATCGGGATTTGCGAGGGATATCGTCTATCATAAAGAAAATAAAAGAATCAAAATATAAAACGGAGATTTGAATCCGTATAAATTCTTTTTCGATATTCTTTCAATGTTTATTTTCGTAACGGGACTGTTTTAATTTTGTTTTTCATTACTCTATTCTCTATTTTCAGGTGGATTTCTCGGTGATATTGCGTTACCAAATGTGAAATACGAAACGGAATGGCGACAGCAAAAATTGAACAAAAGCTATCTCGAAGAGTTGGAGAAGTATCAGGATGAAGTACTGAAGGAAGGTCTTCAGGTCGAGGAAGAGGGTTTAACTGGTTAGTAAAAAAATAGTGCTTATCTTTTTTATTCATCTCATATAATTATAATTATTTTTCAAATTTATTTGTACCATTTATTTGCACTTGATTCGCCTTGAATCGATTTTATCGATTTGCATAAAATACAATTTTCAAAAATTGAATGAACCTTCATTTGTTAATTTAATTACTTTTTATCATATATTTATTTATTGTCAAAAATTTTTTTCATTGTGAATAAATGTTTTTTTTTAATTTCAAGATCATTTTGTTGCAGTGTAAGAAATTCGAGTTTTAATAGTGCAACGATTGAATTATTTCAGAAATACTGCAATTCAAGAATGAACACGATGCTCTCAGAGCAACGGAAAATACGGGAGAGTCGGTAATGCCGATAGAAAAGTCCGGGACGATAACGGCCGATAGAAATCAGTACAGCATGGGCTCGGACCCAATGGGCGTATATAACTTTGGCAGGGATCACGACAGCAATCCCGAGATCAAAGATACCGGCATCGAGTTCAAGTAAGGCGCTCCCTTTCCCTCAATAATGTATAGAAAAATATTTTTAAATCTGAAAGAAAATTACCAGTAATACGAATCTTCTGACATCCGTAATTTTGTTGTCACCAAAATTATTTTCCGGAATAAAAATGCATATAATTTTGTACGATTTTATTACAGCCTAAAGTGAAAATAAAAAATGATTGTTATTATTTTTAATATAATAGAATTTGAGCGTCGATTCGAAACGTATTGCTTGTCAGTAAACTATCTACCAGAATTTATAAGATTTTTCGTTACACAATACACAGAAAATGATTTGGAATAAAAATTGGAAACCAAATTTATGGTAAAGGGCGAAAGATTTTTTTTTTAGTTAACAAACAAAATTTTTATTAATGTTGAAGGGTTCAAGGGTCGATGGTCGACGAGACGAAAAAGCACAATCGTCGTCTTCGCACCGAGACCACGACGGCTAGCCCGAGGACGAAAACAACGAGAACGGTGTCGAACGAGGAAACCTCGTCGATGTCACCGATCAACACCCCCAGGACCAGACATTCGGGACATCGCAAAATGCAGGTCGATCTCGTAACGGAAACCGGTCATTCGACGACTATTTCGCCGCAGAAAACGACGGATCTTACTTCGAGGAAACGTGCGCGACGTCATCATCGACGAAGGTAAACAAAATTTTATCTGACAAACGTACTCTTTTTTCGACTTGCTTTTATAGCCTTTTGTAACATTACGACAAAACGAAGCAAAATTGAACTGAAAAATTATCGGAAGTTATTTTCTAAAAGAACACAAATATTTTTAATAATTTAAATTTTTTGACTTTAAAGTCAGTTTTTAAAAATGATCACAAGATTCGAAAATTGCAACAAAAATTATACTTTTCTGATTAATTTGACAACCGACATTGCTGCAATCGCTATTGTCTACGAGCACCGATATTTCGATAACAACACAATCATCGCATTGTCCTACTCGAGGTACCTTTCGTGTTATCACCGTTGTCGATAAGCTACGAAAAATGTCGACAAATTTTTTATCGAATTGCGAAACTTCTCTTTGCACAAGACACATCCACACACGCACACTAGTTATACATACAAAACGTTCGACGATAAGTGAGTTACACGAACTCGGCATTGGCGAATGGTTTAAAAGAGAAAGGGGATATCAACGTCTGTATGTGGATAAGGGATACGACTCTCTCGAGGGATGATATAAAAAGAAAATATATAATATAAAAAAAAAGTAAGATATTTAAGCGTGTAACCTAGTTCTCGAAGAACGAGCGAACGGAGAGAAAAGAATATCAAGACGAAGCGAAAGAGGGGACAACAGAGAAAGAGAGAAAGAACGAGTCGTGGAAAGAAAGAACTAACGACACTTTCTGTGCGCTACGAAGCGTCCTTTCGTGGTCGGAGAGGGTGTAGTAATAGTACGCGGGGTGAGAGGCGAAGGAGCGCTGAACCAACTACCACGGCGGCGTGTAGGGGGCGGGGGTAGAGGCATTGAGACCGCGAAGTCCAGTGCCAATAACAATGCCCGTCATCGTAAAGCCCAGAGAAAATAGGGTCCGATACTGGCGAACCGGCCATTTTCAACCCCCAACTGCCAATAAGCTGTCAATGTTGCTGATAGCCACGCTACCTTGTCGTACGTGTATTTGTAGGTCCATGCGAGGTACGAGGTAGTTCCTGCGAAGTTGAGAAACGCGTTTAGCACAATGGTTGGCACGTTAAGGCGCCCGAAAAACACAATCATTGGCATATCTGTGTTTTTGCTGTATTTCGCGGGATCGGTGGAAAAAAATGGCGATTGCTGGTGGATAGAATGGTGAATAATCCCTTTGACCTTAAGTCGACCTTACGACGACGTTTGCCCTTTTGAACAATCATCGTGGAAGCCGCTCTTTGCTCGTCCACTCAAGAGTCGCGGTTAAGCGAGCCAGTACCGTCGGTGCATCGAGTAGCTAACAATTAGCGCTGAAGTCGAAATACCGAAAGTTGAATGCCGGATGATTCCTGTTACATCGAAGTATGACCTTGCGGAGCATCCCTTGTGCACTTCGCGCATCGGGGCTGTTGCTTTCCAGCCCTTTCTACTTATATTCACACGGACTTTTCTATTGCGGTTATGCGGTAACCTAATTTTGAAGGTCATCCGAAGGTCACGGGTTGAGTAAAAATACCGACAATCAAGAATTTCCGGTTAATGCAACCCTCGAGTATCGAGTGCCACCCTCGACCATCGAATCTCTTCCTCGAGCGTTCAGAATTCGGCAGGCACGTTCCACCTGCCGAATTTTCACCCTTATGGTAAATGGTTTGGGCTAACGGAGATTTAAGGATTATTCACTCGCGAACCGATTTAGGAAGGATGCATCGTCAGCCACCCCCGATCGATCTATCTATTTTAATACCACGGATAATGTCGAAGATCGAGTGATTCGGATAGAAATGTTTGGGTATAAACGAGGGTCGAGGATGGAGCGATAGAGTGAAGGATCTGAACAAGAGGGTCGTACGGGTGAGGAACATTGCGTGGAGAAGCGGTAGTAAGAAGAAAGATTCCTGCACACCCCGTGCGTTCTGGGGTGGGAGACGGACAGAAGGGCAGGAGGGAAGGAAGTAAGGGTCTGAATAAGGGCCGTGATTTATCGTGATCGGTAAACCGCTCTACTCGCACTCTCGCGCTACCGAAGAATCCCGTATTCAGCGTATATTCGCGACGATGTTCGCATCGAAAGAGCCCAGATCGGTTCTCGTAACTCATCCGGACCAATTCGCTTCAGCCCGAGGCGTTGCCGATCGCCTCCCTTTACTTTATAGACGCGTATACATATATATATATTTACGTCTTCACCGGCTCTCTCTTCGTATTCCTCGACTTTCAATATCGAGATTCCTTCTTCTCGATCCTGACGTATTATTCCTACCGTCGTGTTAGCGGCCAAGGGGCTGGACCGGAAGAGTATTCAGAGGGCAAACGACGATCGACGATTAGTCGCTCGACCCTTCACGATAAATATACAGGGAGGTCGAGTTTTTATAAAAATTGACTGAGCGAGATTGCTTCGATATCGAGTTTCGGGGATGATCGATCGATGAGGTTTGAAATTTATGAAATTTTCAAGTACTTTCATTTCGTCGAAAAATTAATTATTTCCTCGTCGACTTTAACAAATTTGCAATTTTATATAAGTTTTCCGAAATTTCATATGTTTTATTTATATTTTTAAAACAAAATTTGCCCGTTCGTTCGATAATTCTCGTGAATTTTATGCGATCAACTCGCTCTAAGCGAAACTGGTCGAAAAATTCTCAATAACTGGTTCGTTGAACCATAAAATTTATTTTTTCTTGTTTTTTGTTTTCTTTTTAAAACGATTAAATTAGATTGGAGCCTGTCGATATTCCAGGCTGAATTCATTCGATCAACGAAAGGTATTGCGAAAATAAACTCGGCTCGCGATGTATCCAAACCACATGCGCATGTTTCTGTATATGACCGATGGAGTTGGTGGGGAGTGAGGGAGAGGAGGAATGGAGCTTGAAGGAGTCAAAGCCGTCACCCAGCTCGACAGTTCCCACTTATCTGCTCGCGAGATTCCTCCTATAAAAAAACATATACATGTTTTTTTATCGCTTATTGAAATTCCTCTCCCGGTGCAGGATTCGATTAGAAAGCCTTTCCATATCACTCTTCAATCTCGTGAAAGCTACGCTTCGTAGCATCGAAATAATAAAAATGAAAAACAAAATAAATAAAATGGATGGTAAGCAAAAAAACGAGAGGTACGCGATATTTCTTCGTATTTTTTTTGTTTTTCAAATTCCTAGTGCCCTATGCACTTGTCATAAATCCCCGACGGAGCTGTTTTATTGCCGCTAAATCTCGGTTATTCGCGGTTCAACGAGCCTCGGTCGTGTGCCGGTGGTGCATTGCTGCGAAATATTCCCGAGGCCACGTGGAGACCGAGTTGGCACAGTCATTGGCCATTTAGGTTACGGATTGGCTCGGTCGCCGTGGGAAACTACTTTTGGATTGGGTGAGAAAGGGGTCTGCCAATCGCTATATCTTTTGCATGATTAAAATAACCGATCACTGTACCGTTTGAGGAATCGAGAGCCCATACAGCCACGAGGAATTGTTTCGAGTACTGGGTAGAATGGCACGAGGTTTACGTACCTCTCTCGACTATAACGCACATCGAGTATACAGGAGAGTTATGAATATTCCGTGGGTTCCCTGAGTCGAACGAGAGCCTCGAGCCGGCACGATTGAGTAATAGGGAAAATCACCCCTTGATAAAAACGTTTGTCGAGACGAGAAACGCGCGAAAAACACGTTGGAGAACAAGCGGGGCGCGTTAGACTAGAACTTTTCCAGAACGTAGTACGCCGTTAATAAATTCAACGAAACGAATTTTTTTGTCTGTAGTTTTTATCCCCTGAATTTATGAGGGTGAATTAAAGATAAAAAGAAAAAATTGAAAAAATGGAATTCTATTTCTTCTACCGGCAATTTTAATTTAATTCGTTGAAAAAAATCCCAGGTTGAAGCTCAACGGGGTAAAATAATGATCAAGGGTTGTTTTTTTCCATACGCGTGTTTTTTAGCATCGTTCAGAAAAAAAGTTCAGTGTTCTCAAAAAAGAAACTCCGTTCTTATAGGTATCCTTCCGTGGTACTCTTATCAGAGTGAAACGTAAGGAAAGCTCTTAAGTGTATTTCGATAGAAACTGAATGTCGGGTGCATCGAGTAAAACTGGCACAGGCTTAGGTCTCACACGCGAAAACTTTACGACAGTTTACCCAACCGCTTTCTCCGTACGTGTCTCGAATATTCAAAGGTATTTCCGAGAGATTTTCTGGATCTACAACGTGAGACTCTTTCGATCCGTTGTAACACCCCTTCCTTCTCGAGCGTATAGACTGAAAGATGATATTCTTCATGAGTGAGAAATTTCCGACTGAACAGAGCCTTTTATAACGTCCGAATCTTCATCAGCCAGAAATTTCCGATCGAATATGATTATTTTCAATCGTCTGGCGAAAGAAATTTTTTTTTCGAAACCCTCGAGTCACAGGGTTGAAAATAAAAAAAGACAAACTGTACAAAAATATTTATAGTAATTACTTCCAAATTTTATATATCCCTTATGAATCCTAGGATGAAGAATGTGTATTTTTAATACGTCATTTTGTACATTCCATTGATCACATTGAAAGTACGAGTAAATAAATCAACTTATCAAAAAAATTAATTGAAATAAAAATCTTAAATAAATTTCGATGAGAAAATTTAATTAAATGGAGGGAGAAGATTAGTCATAAAAACATATTTGATAATTAGCGAAAGTTTGAGATCCGTGAAGCGTCACGATAGAATAGTGCGCGAGGGTTGTGGACACACCCTTAAAATTGATTCGTCACGCGTCCACGAGTATTTGGTCTCCCGTTAATTAATTGTAATGCCATGCCGATTCCGTTACGCGTTCCCAAGCGCGCATATAGGACAACGGGGTGGGGGAGGCCGGGAATAGATTGTGTGAGAAAACATTATATATAAACAGGCGGCTGCGACTCTCTGGTCGGTGCAGGCGCGCGGTAATTACTGCTAATAAACGAGGGACGGGGGCAAAGTTGCACGAGCGCGCTAAGCTCTTTCTCGCCACTATTGTACTGGCTGCCGTAGCCGGATGCTGCGGTGATTTTTTTTACGTTTTATTGCCCGTTTTTTTTAATAGTCCTTCCTTGTTACAAACATATATGCGTGGTCGCAGCCCTCAGCCACAGGGGAAAAAACAAACATTTTATTACATGGGGCGAGGCCAAGGGGGTTGGTGGAAAAAATAATAATCCAAGAATCTCATATGGAAACGTATTAAAATTCGAGCAATGGGCGATTAAAAATAAAAATGTAAATACCGGAATAATATTTTTAATTGAATTTTCTACCGTTGAATTTTTTCCCCTACCCTTATTACGACATTTTTTTTCACGACACAACTGCCATCCCAGGTGCGTTCAACCCTTTCGGCTATTTCATATACCCGTCGTAAAGTGTGGCAACGAGCTTGTGCTCGTGCACCGATTTTTCCGTACATGGGCACTCTTTGTTTTTCTCCGGTTACAAGTCCGCCGCACGTTAAATTCGTTACAGACCGCGTTTATTGCGAACTTTGTACCGAGAGCGGTTCTTCCGCGAGCATGTAAAGGCAGAATAGGGTTGATCGCCACAGAAGGGTTACCTCCCTCAGTTTAAGGGTGGAAAAAATCGTCGATTTTTTAAAATAATTTCCCAGAAAAAGGCACGTTTCATGTGTTTTTTTTTTCAGAGCAAGAATCCGTAAGTGTCGATGCCAAAATAAAATTTCCCTCTACTCGGTCTGTAAGTTTGACGATTTTTTGATAATTTTTGTTTTTTCATCGTTTTAGAGTTACTAGAAGACGTCAATCAATGACAAAACGCCGGAAAACGCCATTTCCTCGCGATTCCGTCGATTCTTCGGACGAGGTTTTATCGCTTCATGATCGACGACTTCGATCGATCGAATTTTACAACGAGCATAAATCGAAATACCTGATGAATCAGGGTCGTGGTGCCACGAGACACTCCGCACCGAGTAGACATCGCCGAGCCGCTACGGCTCGAAAAGAACGGGTATGGGATCACGGTGTCATTCCTTACGAGATAGATGGCAATTTTTCCGGAGCCCACAAGGCCCTCTTCAAACAAGCGATGCGTCATTGGGAAAATTATACTTGCGTCAAGTTCGTCGAGAGAATTAGTAGCCAACACCCGAATTACATCGTTTTCACCGAAAGACCATGCGGGTGAGAATTTATTCGTCTCTTATATAATCATAACTATCGATTATTTAATAATTATCAATCCAATGTCCTATCAAAATACAAAAAAAAATATTTCTTTTCCTAAATTTTTGAAATTAATTTTTTCTGATTTATCGATTATATTAAAAGATCAATAATCAATAGGTGGTAAGAGTTCGAGTGATCGAACATTTAATAAAGTATAAATACAATGCAGTTGAGATTTTATTGATTTTTTGAAAATGTCGACGTTTATCACATATGAAAAAATTTAATATTTCCTTGAAACTTATGAACAATAATATTTTTTTATTTAACAAGCTTTAATTAATAAGTTATGTCTCAGAGATTAAAGAACCAAAATTGTCATATAATTATTGATTAATAATTTTGCTGGAGATTGATAAAATAATATATTTTTTGTAATGACGAATCAGGTGCTGTTCGTTTGTCGGAAAGCGAGGTAATGGTCCTCAAGCAATCAGTATCGGCAAGAATTGCGACAAGTTCGGCATAGTAGTTCACGAATTGGGTCACGTTGTTGGTTTCTGGCACGAGCATACCAGACCTGACCGTGATCGACACGTGCAAATCATCCGGGACAACATAATGGCCGGTGAGCGAATTGTTCTCCTCCTCCAGCTATATGTACACCCCCAGGATATGTACCTGAGCCTGTTTTTACATAAGGTCCGCTAAGTATTTTTAACCGATCCAATTACTTTTTTCATACCCCCTACCCTCTGCAAATTTTTGAACCTTTGCCAGTTCGCTATCTCGTGATAATATAACAGATTTTCCGTTATTTATTTAACATTTATTTAATCCTCCTGATACAAAAATACGATAAGATTCTTGACCCAAAAACAATTCTGTTTTCGACAAAAAAAATACGGTTGTAAAACAAAAATTAAACTAGGTAAAAGTTTTCACTTTTGGCAGTTTTTGAATGAAAATTACGCGATAATTTCATTGGTTCTATAAATTCATTTGGTAAAGAATGCTTGATATATAGTAGCGTGGTGGTTATCCACAATGAATTACGTATACGAATTCACACCGAATTCTAATGCATACCGCAATTGCCGAACCGCTTCTAATAACCGGGGATAATCAATAGGTTTGATAATTGGAAGCTGTCGAATCGAGTTGATGCGTTCTAGTAGCACCATTCTGGAGTGCGCGTTAATATTGTGAAATGGATTTGGATAATGGAAAATTGGCCGTCGAGTATTACGAGTATAAGGTCAAACGCTTGTTGGGTGGATGATTATCGACGTATTGAACAATTATTGATGGATGGTAGCCAAAGCAATAATCCAGTTCTCATCTATATAAAAAGTAGACCGTGGCCTTATTAAAACTAAAAATAACTAAAAGCACATATTTAACAAATTTTATTTTTGAATTTGTCGAAATAATATTTTTTAGCTTTTATTTCTTCTTTTATAATTCTTTCTTTCGTATATCTTTTTTACAACAAAAGGGCGTACTGGTCTAATTAAAGAAAATAAAAATACATTGTTTTTTATTTTTTATGAAAAATTTATAATCTTCTATTTTTCAAAGTAATAATCTTATAAATATTTGTTGGGTTCCCAAATCGAGGATAATATTTCAATCCTTAACCACTCGACCATCCTTCTAATCTCTAATAAGTTGCGTGTGACGGTGACCGGAAACAGAATATGACAGTGTACATAGAATTATCTAAAATACATAACCGTGTATATCGAAACTTACATAAATAATGCGGGGCCATCGCGTCGACCGTGTTCCTAACGTTACGTCCCCGAACGTAGGTACGTGACTCCAAGCCAATTTTGGGAAGCGGTAATGTGGACACTGCTATACACGCAGTACATAGTTAAGGGATGAAACTATTCTGGACGGTTGGGTTTGTAAGGTCACCCGCTTTCTCATCCCTGCTTTTCATCCCCCTCCACTACCCCATGACGATCGGACGGAACGGGGATTAATGGCGCAATTTGCGGTCGCAAAGTAAACCCTACGATGAATCGTTAAGCGCTTCCCCGTATAACCGAGATACGTTCACCGGTTACGCTGGTCTAATATTTGTTGAGCGCGGATATACTAGTTCCTATATAACCCTCGAAATACTATAGATATATTCGTAACTACATTTCTCTTCATATATGTAGCTTATCGACGATTTACACAAAGAAATTGTTTTTTCACCGGATTTGCCGCCACCCTCTGCGCCATATTAATACAAAAATCCTATGCATAAAGATTTAAGGGATGTTTTCTATATTGGAGATTTTTTGGTGAATTTTCAGTATGTTTGTAAGAGTGGGTTTTTTCTCACCATATGCTCGCTAGTAATGTAAGAATACCATGTATGAATATTTAAGGGATGTTTTTTATATAGGGGGTTTTTCGTGAATTTTTAGTACCTTTTTAAGGGTGGTTTTTTTCTCACCCTCGATACTGTATAGATTCCATACTCTATCTGTATATAAAGCTCGTACTAAGCTCTATAAAAATCCCATCTCTTGAGATTTAGGGGATGATCCGTATATGGAGAATTCAGTGGTGAATTTTAAGTGTCTCGGTGCTGTATTAATGTTCAAAGTTCACCAGGAGCACCAGGAATTCGTATTTGGAAACTTGGATTATTATGTTAATATATATATGTGCCACGTGTAGGGGTGGGTACGGGGTTTTCCATGCATGTGACCAAAGCCCGTGTCCATCGGTCTCCCGCTTTCGTCGGTTAATCCACGCGGTAACGTACCGGGAGAGTCCTTGATTACGATTCGATTAAGTCGGAATGTTATCATCGTTCTCCACGAGGAACTTACTCTTGCTCACCGAATACACCCTCACCTCAGGTGTTTAACCGCAGTTTGGTGATTCTCACCCCCCTCTTTTCACGTAGTCGTGCTGAAACGGTGGCGTAGGTGGGCTTTTCGATAGTTTGGCAATCGATTAACATTTCGCATCGAACGAAAGTAATATATCGCACCGATAGATTTAAGGTTTCTCTTACACCGTGCTGAACCGACTAACTACCGTGAAAGGTGGGTGGGCACGCGAAATGAAAGTTTCCTCGTAATTATTACTCGTATCAATTTCAAAATGGAATTAAAATTAATCGATTTCTTTTTATTTTCTAGAAACTTTTTGCTCCCGTAGTTACGTTTAATGTTTTACATTTTTTAATATTTTTTATTTTATTATTACGTTTATAATGGATTAATAAGATATAATATTTTTTTAAAATATTAATTTGTCGAGTTGACGGAATGACCTCTTATTTAGACCCGAATGATTTTTCAATTTATTTTAATTTTTAGATCTTGAAATTTTATTTATTTTTCTTGATAAAGTCGTTATCGATACGTTATCGATGAGTTTGTCGCAACGATCTATCATATGTGTATTTTCTCAATAATTTTCAGGACAAGAATATAATTTCAATAAATTAACCGAGGACGAGGTGAATTCATTGGGCCTCCCTTACGACTACGATTCGATAATGCATTACGCGAAAAATACATTCTCGAAAGGAACTTATCTGGACACGATACTGCCGATGGAGAATCATGGGAAAAAGAGACCGGAGATTGGCCAAAGAATTCGTCTGAGCGACGGCGATATCGCACAGACGAATCTTCTCTACAAGTGTCCGAGTTAGTAATAAATTTTAATATTCACATAACGCGATTTTCTTCATTTCTTTTAAATGTCAACTTCTATTAATTGAATAGTTTTAATTACATTTTCATTATTAACACCTTTCAATCATTTTATTGAAAAAGAAGAGAATCCTTGCCTTACGGCTTATTTATGATTCGGCTCTTCGTGACTTTTGCTTGTAAGGAGCAAGTTGCCATCTAGCGGAGGGCGGTGGTACTATTAGTAGCTAAGGCAGTTCGAAACAACGATGGCTGATCGGTAGCTCACTATTTTATTAATAAATTCGTGTATTTTTATTTTTTTGTTCTTTCTCATCGACGGACAGAATGCGGTAGGACCTTCCAGGAGAATAGCGGAAGCTTCGGTTCGCCGATTCATCTGAATAATTCGCCACCACCGGATGGCGAAAGATGCGAGTGGAGAATAACCGCTACTCATGGCGAACGGATCGTACTTAACATCACTTCCTTAGATATTCTCAAGAGTGATTACTGCCGTTCGGATTACATAGAAATTCGAGACGGTTACTGGCACAAGAGCAAGACTTTGGGTAAGCGATAAATAATTAAAAACCATTATTTTAATTGTAATCATATTTTTTAATACTGCAATAGAATTTGTATATTTATTACAATTACAAAAAAAATATTCATTTGCTTTAATCGAGATTTAAAAATAGATGGAAATGTTTAATTACGACTTTCATCGATTAATAATTCGACGATTAATCAATCAATTTCATCGCACCGAATTAATTTTTCTTTGTTCTTTTTTTTGTTTCATGTTTTTTTTCGTTTAGGAAGATTCTGTGGCAGTGGAAAGATTCACGATGCAATTGTCTCGACCGGAAGTCGTATGCTCGTGACATACGTGACGTCCAGTCGACAGGGCAATCATCGAGGTTTCACGGCCTCTTACGAAGCGGTTTGCGGAGGTGACGTTGAATTGGACGGCGTTGGACATCTCGAGTCGCCGAATTATCCGGAGGAATATCAATCGAGCAAAGAGTGCATATGGAAATTGTCCGTACCGCAAGACTATCAGGTCGCTTTGAAATTTCAATCTTTCGAGATTGAAAATATCGATAATTGCGTTTATGACTACGTCGAGGTACGAGACGGTCACAGTCCGGATTCGCCACTGATTGGCGTTTACTGCGGATACAAAGCTCCCCCGGATATGAGATCAACCGGAAATAAGCTTCTCGTTAAATTCGTCAGCGATGGATCGGTGCAGAAAGCTGGATTCTCCGCTACCTTTATGAAGGGTATTATTCCTTTGAGTTATTCTTACTTTCTATTTTCATACGTTCGATTCATCCAATCAGCCGATTTTTGTGCCCCGGATTTCGTTTTTACCCCGAAAATGGATATCCTAGAAATCTTGTGACAAAAATAATAGTCTGTAGTTATTGACAAAATTTTTAAAATATTATAACGTTTTTTTTGTTATTAAAATTAATTATAAATTTTTTTTTAGTTTTTTCTTCATATCGCGCTCCTTTCTTGGTACTTTACATTGATGTTGATTTTTTTTGTTTTCAAATATTGATCAAAGCTTGAAGATATTAAAAGGTGCGGATTTTAACAACGTAATAACTTTATTGTTTTCTGTTTGGTTTTTCAGAATTCGACGAATGCGCTTTGTCGGATCATGGTTGTGAACACGACTGTATCAACACACTAGGTGGTTACGAGTGCTCCTGCAGAATAGGGTACGAACTTCATTCCGACGGGAAACACTGTGAAGGTAAGAAATTCTCGATCCTCGTAAATATTTTATTTAGCTTATACAATATTTTTGTATGAAAAAAAATCCTCCTTAAGGTGCCCAAAATTTTTACTTCCGGGACTTAGGGTAAATCGAGGGGGTGATTTTTTTTCGTTCAAAAAGTCTTTCTAAGTTAGTTGCGAAATAAAAAATGTCTCGTATAACGCGAATATCAAAGTCTCATTGTTACTCTCAAATTTTTACATTTTACATTTGCTTAAAAGTATAAAATCCAGGGACAAAACCACGATATTCGTGTTATACAAACATTTTTCGACCAAAATAATTTCATCGATTTTATAGACCTTATAACTTTCGAATAATCGATTGATAAATATTCGCTAATAATTTTTCTACAATTTTTCAATTATTCTGTTTTTAATGATTCTCCACTCATTCGCAGCTGTCACGTTACCACTGAGAAAATTAATAATTTTTGCATTCTTCGTACGATAACTGTCGCACGAAATTTTCATTTATCAATCTCGTTATCAAAATGCGTAGAATTATCGACGGGAATAATAAGCGAGCAAGCTATTCGAATGTCACATAAGGTACTCGCTCACCTATCCGATCGTCCAAAACTGACTGATTGTGAGAATCTCGCGTCCCTCGTCAATCTCGTCAAGCATCACTGATGCTTCTCGTCTCACTTACGAAGCTTTCGAATCCAACGACTCGATATACGTATATACAATTATAATCAATATTCCATCGACGAGTCGCACTTACGTATAGCCTCGCGCTTCATTCACTCGTATCTTCCATAGCACGATCTCTCTCGATCATTCTAATTGCAATTCATAACATCCCTTCAGACGCATATGTTCGTGATGTATCGATATAATTTAGAAAAAATTCATACGCAACCATCGCATCGACGTTCAATGTATCAAAACAACATGGACAGATACGAATGATATAGGACAATCGATATTGCAATACGTCACGACACGGGCCAATGATTATTCGCTCGTAGCACATTATTAATTGCAATTTTCCAATGAATAATTATCCTTTTAAAATCAATAATTACAATATCGTCGTAACCGAATAAAATTGAATCTAGGTAAATATTCATTTAAAAAATTACAGGTTTTTATCATTTTTGAAAAATTATTTTCTCGTTGTTACAAATTGATATTCTTTTTTCTATAGTGAAGAAAATAGCTCGATGATGTCAGCATACAAATTTTCTAGGTCATCGTTGAGGACTTTTTTTCCAAGTAGTCAGCTTGTAGAAATTAATAAAGTTTGATAAAGTTTCTCTGAAAAAAAACAATAATTGCATTTTCTATGAAAACGTTGAATTTTGGACAAACGAAGAAATTCCTTTTGATAAAAAGGAGAATTCTCATGTTTGCAAAAAAGTTGACGTTTGTTAAGTCTGTTTGAAAAATCTGCTGTCTGTATTTGATTTATTTCGCAATTTTTTTTAGATGCCTGCGGTGGTATATTCGACGTTTCTAACGGTACGATAACGAGTCCCTCGTTTCCCGAGACGTATCCGAGTAACAAGAACTGCGTCTGGGAAATAATAGCGCCCCCTCAATATCGCATCACCCTCAACTTTACCCACTTTGATCTCGAGGGAAGCCGGATGTTCCCGCAGGAATGCGAATACGACTGGGTCGAGGTAGCCAGCAAATTAGGCGATGACATTCTACGAAAGCACGGTGTATTCTGTGGCTCGAGGATCCCTCAAGCTATCACGTCCGAGGGCAATTCCATGAGAGTCACGTTCACCTCCGATCACAGGTATGAAATTTCCCAATCGTCGTTCATGTCTATTAAACTATTAAAATTCAGTTTCACACTAAAATACGCGACGTTTTTTTTTCTCTTTCGTATCATCCATGAAACGAAACCCCATTCGGAGAAATTTATGAATATTAAAATTAGACACCCGGTATATTATCTGTATTTTTCAAATTGCACACGCGTTATATATTTTGTCCTTATTAATTTCGAGACTCGCTATATCCCCTATCAAACTTGAATTTAATATTTAATACGAATAATATTAATTATTCCTTTTTTATTCGACACCCGGTAGATTTTAAAATTGTTATGCACGACAGCGTTGACAACGATGAGATATTTTTTTCATTACTCAAGATAAGAACTGTTCAATTTAATTGGACATTAATTCAAAATAAAGAATTCATTCAGTTCTGTACTTTAAAAAAATATTATTATTAACAAGTAATCTCAAATAATTTGTCACGTTCGACAACTCGATAGAGTCAGTAAGAAATGGATCGAGTAAAATTTTAATTATTTCCGCATTGAAAGCAATTAACGAAGTTAATAAACACGTCACGACCTTACTTTGCAGTATTCAAAAGTCGGGCTTCGCAGCTGTTTTCTCGACGGATATGGACGAGTGCGCAAACAACAACGGCGACTGTCAGCACGAGTGTCGCAACACACCGGGCTCTTACGAGTGTTCGTGTCACAACGGTTTTACACTACACGAGAATCGTCACGATTGCAAAGAGGGTGGCTGCAAATACGAAATTACCGCACCCGTTGGCACGATAACGTCACCGAATTATCCGAACAATTATCCGAGCCTGAAAGACTGCGTATGGCATTTTACTACGACGCAAGGTCATCGTATCAAGCTGGTACAATTCATTTTAGATCAATTTTTGGGAATAAAAAAATTCTAATTAAATTTAAGGATAACAATTAAAAATACAAATCACAAATTAAATTAAAAAATAAAATTTAATATTAAGTAAAAAGATATTAATTAATCGTTCGACTTCATTGTCAAATAATTAATTATCCTCGTTTTTTAATGTCAGCGGTTGATTAATTTTCTATTTTCGTTTTATTAATTAAAGAATCAATTATTCTCGAAGAAAAATTAATCGATAAAATTGTTATTTTCTTTTTGTCACAGATGTTCAAAGTTTTCGAGATGGAACCCCATCAAGAGTGCGCTTACGATCATATCGCAATTTACGACGGTGACTCTCCGGACAGTCACACCTTGGGAAGATTCTGCGGCACGAAGGAACCTCATCCGATAATCGCAACGTCGAATCAAATGTTCATGGTGTTCAAGAGCGATTCCTCGATTCAGAGAAAGGGTTTTCTCGCGACTCATACGACCGGTAATACCCGAATACATAATTTTATTGTCTTATGGCATAACCAAATGCAACGGAAATTTCGCTTTTTTTCCAATGAAAACAAATATTTGTTGTTTGAGTTATTATTAAAAAATTTCAACATTTCATTCCCACAACTTTTAGGGTACGATAATAACCATAATAATGGTTTTAAAAAAACGCAATCCGGTCGAGAATGAAATATTGGCTGAGTTTATTGAAAGATTGTATTTTTATTTTTTTTATAATTTCCAATCATTTATGGTTTTCGTTAATAAATTTCAGCCTGCGGTGGCCATTTGATGGCGACGGACAGAGTGAAGCACATTTATTCACACGCGAGATACGGCAGTCACAAATACGATCACCGTACGGATTGCGACTGGGCGATCGAAGCACCGATCGGCAAGAACGTTCATCTCACATTTTTGTCGTTCCAAGTCGAGTTCGAGGAGGATTGCGGCTATGATTTCGTCGAGGTGTATTCGGGCCTAGATTCTTCCGGTCCTAGTTACGGCAAGCTATGTGGAAATTCGGTGAGCAATTTTTTATTTTTAACCGATCAATCGTTATAATTTAACCATATTTAATTATTAATCGTTATATTTAATTTTCAATTAAATATCCCACGAAATATAAATATTAAAATCAAAAACAACGATGAACCAATATTTTCATTAGCGTGGTAATTAATTAATCAACAATAGTCGATAATAAATAATTATTGATAATGATTAAAGAAAAATATTTCCATTTAATAAATTTCGTTCTCAATTTTGTTTCTTACAGAACGTGAGCGATTACGTCTCGATGAACGAAGCGCTCCTCGTGAGATTCCGCACGGACGACACGATTTCGGATAAAGGATTTTCGGCGGCGTTCGTCGCGGTCGATCGTCCGGATAGCGACGAGAATTACGGGGGTGTCGACGAGGACAATCTCTGA
Organism: Netelia inedita; assembly: GCA_964017225.1. Lineage (NCBI taxonomy): Eukaryota > Metazoa > Arthropoda > Insecta > Hymenoptera > Ichneumonidae > Netelia > Netelia inedita. Next base: position 9,943,083 of record OZ024925.1, read on the forward strand.
TCTATGACCGGACTCGCGAATTCACTGGAAATAACCCGTGGCGTTATTCGCCACGAGTACGGACGTTCGTCGAACGAGCGTCGTCGCGTCGATACGTCGTATCGGCGCGTACTTCCGGGTCTTCGACGAGTCAGACCGGAAATAATTGGCGGAAGATCGAGACGCGGAAGATTGGCCGGTTCGAACGTCGCCATCGACGACGCTCACCGTCTTCGTTACAAACGAAAGAGAATGCGATTCGCTGCCTCGCTCGAGTAAGAAACATTCGTTGTGTATCGCGGGAAAACAAAAACAAACGAAAGAAAACGAAAAAAAAAGAAATCTTCAGATTTAATAGTTTCGAGACGACTTTACGTTCAATAAGACTTAAAGGGTCGTTGAAAAACCGCGGAGAAATCAAATACCTTTCGGGTTGTTCGAGTCGTTGGATTGAAACGATAAAATACGAAGAGGATTAAAAATGGCGAATTTGAAATAATCGAAAATTTGCACTTTTCGTCCATTTGGCAAAAATTCGGTTCTTTCTCATCTTCGTAATTTTTAATTTCTCGCATCTTTCCCACGAAGCTCGAGGACTCTGAAAATGTTTACGTGCCGATCGCGATGAGAAACGAGATGGATCTTCTTAAATACGACCAGAGACGAGGAATTAGATCCGGGACTGAAATGTGCCATGTAATTTAAGTAGAAGTGGACGGATTAATTTTTCGAGCCGAGCATCGGCTGGAATTGCGAAATGTAATTGTCGTACGAGTGTCCAGAAAGAGATCGGGAAAGGCGAAGAAAATAGTAATGGAGGATTGATTACTTTCTTTTAAGGAATGACCTTGAAAAAAAACACGTAAATTTATCGTTTTGATTTTCTATCACTGCCCTGGTTTATTCGATTTACCTAGTCGTGTCACGTAAAGCCAATTTTTCGAAAGCTGCGAGTTAAAAATAAGATTATAGCGTGATCGACAGCGGTAAAAGGTTTTAAATCCTTGCCATTTGAATTAACGGTCATGAGCGAAACCGTTGGAGGAACTGAACAGCAGCGCTCGTGGCGACGGAACTTGGTACTCGTCGGACATCCGATTTGATAAAATGCAGCTGCAACGATAATTATTGGAATAGATCGATACAAAAACTTCTTCCTGAATGAAAACTCGTTATTCATTCGATAGTTAACGAAGTCACTGAAATGTTTTCGAGTAAACTATTTTCCGTATTACGATTTAACGAACAATAAATGAAAAAAAAGACGAATATTTTATCGACGAGATAGGATTGCCCGATAGATAATAAAAATCTTGTCGTTTTGAATATCTTCGATAATGCCTAAAATCGGATAAATTGAGAGAACGAGACGCGTGAAATTGAGGTTAGTTAGAAAGCGCGGGAAAATTCAAAAGTCGTTAATAATTCTAATCAAATCGTAGGTCACGTTCAACGATCTTAACAATCGTCCTTGCGAGTGATTTTACTGTACATAGATAATAATTAACAATTAACAAAAGGAAGCAAAAAAAATACAAAAAACAGTTTAGATGTAGAATCGTCGACGTCGTGCCGTTTTATAATAATAAATGTCATTATGTTACGAAACTAACGTAGGTAAAAACGAAAAATTCGTGCAGTAAGTGTATACGCGCTGTATAACGAAGCTATACGTATTTCGGTCGAGAATTGTGTGGAAAAAAAATGTTTCGCGAACAATAATACGATGTGGATAGTTATAGAAAACAACAATTTACGACCTTTCACACATTCGACAATGTCGGTGAAACGATAGCATTTTTTTTGTATCCTCGACCGGAGATTTATTTTGTTCTGAATTTTCCGACTAGTTATAATTCAGATAAGCGAGACAAAAATATATATACCGAATAAATAATGAAAAAGAAGTCGAAGCGTCGTTCTCTATGGGCAAGGACGCTCGATTTCAGCTCACGTAATCGATAGATTTATATTTATTCGTCGATATATCATGGGTGTGTACATATGTTTCCTTCTTGTCGTCGAGACGATCAATTTTGTCCGAGGAACTTCAATCTCTGAACTCGATACGGTAGATCTAGCAGTTATTGTTATGTGAAAAAGAAAACAAAAAATATCTGACAACATTTCGAATATTCTTTCATACACAAAAAGGAAACGATTTCCAGTTCGAAAAAATCGGAAGAACAATCTTTCGTTCGATAATTTGAGATAAATTTTGAGATAAAATTACAATTTTGTAATTGAGCCAAATAATAATTGTCAATTACAACCAAATATATTTTCGCCGTCATTTGTCCCGATTAAATATTATCTGGTTCGATGAAAATTGAATAAAGATAAGCGATGCGAAAATAAATTATCTCGTCGTGTTCGAATAAACGATTTTTCAACATTGAATAAATCGATTTCCATTTATCTTGCGTCGAATTCGTTGGAAGTAATAATTTTGAGATTAAAAATCATCGAAGCTCAAGATCAAATATCGCGAGTCCAATGTGTATTTTTCGTTCGAGTAGCATAAAATAAATAATCCAATCGGTAAACGCGACTGTACTAATTATAGATAATTGTACGAATGAAAAATTTCGTATTCGTTCTCGTGTATATGAATTTAAGATAACAAAAAAAACATACAAATCCATCGTCGAATTTATAGATGGATATGATAAATATTAATGAGACATTTTTTTCCTTTTTTTTGTTCCTTCGAGCGACCGTTTGTGAACCAATTCGTCTCGATAATCGTCAATAAAATCATGCGAAAGTTCCGTAGTCGTGATTGTTAATTCTTCTTCGCACCACCTTCCACAATGATTTACACGATAATTGTCTTTTTTTTTATTATAGATTTATTCACTCCCAGTAAATATGCGTTACAAATTCTTTTTTTTATTCTATTGTTCAATCATTCATCTATCCTTTATTCACACACGTCATTTCGTCTCAACAGAATCTCACGCTACGTAAAAATTACAGAATTTACTATCAATATTATTGTTGTTATTATTATTATCATTATTATTATTACTATTATTATTATTAATATATACTGTATTTTTTTTTACTAATACACGATTTCTTAGATACGTTAAAATCCTATGTAACAATCATTCGTTCTTATCACAGCTAACAACGGTCTTGAACGATCGGTTGCAAGACCTGATCGAATCGGGTGAGAAGCTAGAGGGGGAAGCAATTCTTGAGATTGCGATACACGATTTTTTGACAATTTCTTGTTGTCCAAACTCCGAAAGTCTCGACATTTACGTCGATTTCAACGAACCTGACGCAACATACAATTTTATAATATTTATGTGTAAAAAAAGAAAGAACAAAATGCGAATGGACATCGCCTCGAAAAGGTATAACGTGTGATCGAACTCGACACACATCACGATCAATATTCTTTCACACCGACATTCTTGACATTCCTGCCTTTCACACGTCATGCGATCTTAAACAGATCGTTATAATTGCACATATACGTTGAGTATACACGCACATATATATAATATATAATATGCTATGTAATGTGTGACTTTTAATATAACATACTAATTGATCTTTATATTTTTTATAATGGTGGAAGTAAAAATCTTAATGTAGATAAATATTTTTATAATTTGCGATAGTCGAGTCTCTAGCTTCAACCTCTGGCTTTGTCGAACTGTCGACACAGTTTATAAATTACACATTTTATCCTGCAATTTAATTGTTTATTTATAATTCACAATAAAAAAATATTTATTCGTGAGATGGAAGGAAATAAAAGGCGAATATTTTTCGAAAAAAAAATGTAACGCTAAACCGTTCAGGCAAAGGCAGCCGGGAGGTGGACCAGTATACACACGTCGACCATCTCAAGGCGATTGCGATCGAAGTTATACGAGAATAAAAATCAGGACAAATATCCTAGCTAAAAAGAACATGATTAAGAATTTTTTTTCCCTCAAGTGCAAGGTGACGATATGTCCAAATTTTTCGATTCTCGTTTAACGATTATCTCGATCACGATCCTTTTATTTACACGTAATAATATTGGATTTGTTCGATCGTGTTCTTTTCTTCATATTTACAAAACACGAGAAACAATCGGCTTAAAAATAGATCGGAAATAGACGAAATGTCGATTTAATTAAAATTTTCGTTACACGTTTCTTCAATTTATCTTTTTGTTAATTTCACTCAATAGAAATTTTTTCGTTACGATATTGAACACTGTATAAGAGTTAAACTTGTTAAATTAGTTTACGAAGAAATGTGGTTTGATTTGTTTTTTCACAAATATAAAAAAATATAATTTTGTCGATATTTCGTCGATTTCAGATTGATGACAAAGATCTAAATTATTCCGAATATACTGTACCCTAGTAAAACTTCTATCATGAATGATTTATATTTCTAGTTATCGATGAACGAGTGGAGAGGGCCGAGGACGTGAATAGATGAAATATGAGAAATGGCGACAAAAATGTTATTCGAAGTTTGATAAAGAGACTGTGGCTTAAGTTATTTCTTGACAGTAACAATACGAGCGTTTGAAAGTCAGTGATTGCCATTTCCCCTGATCGCAATTATCCCATTCTCGCTCGTAAATTTTTAATCTTTCATAGTTTTTTTAATTTTTCAAAATTTTCCAATTAATCAAATTTGTCTTTAGGGCAGCCTCATTGGCGATCTTGAACTCAGTTCTCATTCACAAAAATGAACAAAAAGATCTGCAGATTTTATCAAACCCCAAATAGTCGTTTCTTTAAGACCGAGCGGGGGAAACATTTTTGTTCGCGCTACAAAAACGATAATTATTATTTGGAATCTTGGAATTTCCATCGATTTTTCATTCCTTCCGATTTCTCGATACATTCGCGGCAGTTATCAAATCGATGCGTAAGAACAAAAAAAATTGTAGCGCAAGCGATGGTAAAACGTTTTTGCACTATAAAAAAATCAATTGATTTCTTTATCGCTGGTTGAAATTGAAAAAAAATTATGTCACCTCGGATAATTTAGGTGCCGCCGATTTCAGGATCCGGTTGACTCGATTTGCTCGTTCCGCTGCCGTCTCTAGGACCGAAACCGTTCGCCATTCTTTGATAATGTGGCTTCCAGGCGCTCATCGGTCGCGTATAGTCCAAATGATCGTATTCCATTTCACCGTTGTTCTGCTTTATCTCGTCGTAGAGATGCTCGGCTTTCTTGCTATCCATCTCGTCGATGCTGTGATAAACGTTCACGTTGGGATTGCCGAGATCAGCGTCTTTGTTCTTGAACGACGCTGCGTGGTCGTATTGCAAACCATAAGCACCTGGAAAATGCGAATTTCAAATTATCTCATTCTGATTGTTACGATTACATGGAAAATTTGACGATTCGAATACATATTTTATAATCGTTGTAAACATTTTTCGGATGTTTATTAATATTTTGCTATTTTTTGAATAATTTTGAAGCTTTTAACGCAAGATTGATAAGATTCACAGATTGATAATTTATGAAAATTCGCACATTTTCATAAAATTATTCGTAAAAATACTTGGCAATAATTTATGCAGGTAATTTTCAAATTGTTTCTCCATTCTATATATTTTTTCATCGAAGAGAATGAATTTTAATCGATTGAACCGGAACAAACAAATTACCTTTGCAGCTGTCCTCATCGTCATCGGCGCAAGAACCAGGGCCCAATTTAGCTCTCTCGCTGTTGACGTTTTTCATTCCCAGATTATTTCTGATTAATCCATTGTTCAGCAACGTCGCTGTACCATCGTCCGTTCGAGGATTGCTCTGGTATGAGTAGACCGGATTGTCGAATTGATTACGATCTAAAAAAAAACAGAAACAAAAAATAACAAAGCATTATTTAAAAAAATTAATTGCTTTACAGACGACGACGGATTATGTTTTTTCATAAAGTTTAAATTTATCGATTGTTTATTTACCTGGCGGTGTCACCGGCTCAGCGATATATTGCACCTGTGCAATTTCCATTTTGAGGTTCGCCACTCTTCGACGATGATACATCCACGCCGCAAGTGTGATCGCTATGACGATCACCGCTGCGAATATTCCAGCCACGACGCTGCCGTAGCCTGCTTCTGCCTTTTGTTGGACCTGCGACAACAGTTCTACGTCGCAATTAGGTCCTGAAATATATGATACAAATAATTAAATCATGTGAACGTGCATATATTTTTTATTTCTTTCCAAAATGTTTTCAATGTTCTTATGCGGATGAAAAAATACTTGTCGTAATTTCTTACCCGTGTAACCGTATCTGCAGATGCAACCTTCGGCTGGATGGCAAATGAAAAAATCATTTTTGCACTCACACGGTTCCATGCATTGATCACCGGAATAACCTTCTGGACAAACTATAAAAAGAAAGGAAATATTGTGTGTAAATATTTTATCACATACCTTCAATAATTAAATTCACATTAACTAATTTATTAATTTATTGTTATTTTACCATTGGTCAATCAATTTATTCATCGTTACTTACTTTCCGTACACCTCGAACCTGTCCATCCAGGTGCGCATCTGCAGTGTCCATCGTTAGACCGACACTGTCCACCATTCTGGCATTTGCAGTGCTGAGTGCAATTAACACCGAAGGTACCTTGAGGACATGGTGTTTGACAGCGTTCGCCCTGCCAACCTGGACGACATTGACAGATTCCTGAAAAAATATAATTAAATTAACGATCAATAAAATTATCGTTTATATAAATGTGTGATTAGATCGTTATTTAAATAATTGAATTATGAATTAAATTATTGCAATAATTTGCAGTTCAAATATAAAGATAAATATTTACGCATTAACTGATCAAAAAATTAATTAATTCATTCAATTTACCAGTGACATGATGGCATTCTCCATCATTTTTACAATCGCAATGATTAGCACAGTTCAATCCCCATCGATCGGGTGAGCACGGATGTTCGCAGGTAATACCGAGATAGCCGGGTCGACAGATGTATTGGCCAGTGACATGATCGCAGGTCATATTGCCTGAAAAATATTCAACAACGAAGAAATCGTCAAAATTGTTTGATTCATAACAATAACATCGGTTCACGATGCTAAGAGGCAATTTGAAGCACCAAGGAGCATGAGAAAAATACAATGGGAACGATTTTATTCAAGAATGTAGTGCGAACGATAAGACAATTGCAATTCAGCCAAAAGAAAACTGAACTAACATCGTATTTTTCTTATTCGCACTAGGTAATTCAAAAAAATCGTTCTCTATCGTTTTTGTTGTCAGCGGAGATAAAAAGAATGAAAATGGAAAAGGATGATCATTATGTACATAATTCTTTCACGGTTCTCCCATTGTACAATGTTGTGTAGTTTAAAAGTTTTTCCTTTTTTTACCTGTGGCGTACGTCGACTACTCACCGATATCGATCTGGTGCCCGATCTTCTAAGCTTATCCTCAAATTTCGAGATTCTTCGGATTTATTTTAACTACCACCAACTACAGTATTAAAACGTGCTTTTGATTCTGTGTTATTTATCCCATCAATCTAGTGAACGGTGCATTGTGTTTAAAGCCTCAAACCCCACACAGGTGCGAATGAGTACCAAATAAAACTGGCAAAAATGTTCTTTTCATTGAAATATCAACAATTGATTCACCGGAGTTGTATTCCTCCAGAAACTTGAAAAAGTGCATCAGTGTGGGATTTGAAGATCCGGAACCGAAAAGTGGAATTTAAGGGTTGATACTTAAATAATATATAATATGAGCCACGAGATGAGATACGAGAAATAAAGCGTTCCACGCACAAGCGTAACTACCTACGTAAAGCTTCATTCACTCATGCGTGTGCTGTGAAAGCCCCGCCCAAGTTGTGAAATCACTAATCACAGGGCTACACTCCCCACCATTGTCGATTTCTCGCGCCTGCTCGCGGCGCGATTGGTCGGTCTCCACCAATCGTACGCGAGCTGAGCAGTAAAGGTGCGTTCACATCTCACGCGGGACATCACAGCACAAACTCAACACCAAGTTTTGCCGTATATCTTACCGTGCATCTTCTCGGGACACTTTTCTTTACAGTTCACGCCGTACCAGCCGTGTTTACAGGGTTGGGAACAATCGGCACCTTCCCAGCCTCTCGAACAAACGCAGCTACCGGTATGCGGGTCGCAGGAACTATTGTTCATGCAGTTGCACTGGGAGTGACAGTCCTCTCCGTACAGACCAACCGGACACTGAGTCTCACATCGTATTCCTGTTTTACGTATTTTTGTTGTTGTTGTTTTCAAAAACTGTTTAACTCTCTCTCACGATCTTGCTTTTTTTCTTTTCGCTTTCAGACTATTATCAAATTGTATGCGCAAGCTGGTTATCGCTTTTATCATTTTTACTATTAAACAAAGTGACTCGTTTACATTTTTTGCGATTTTTTTACCGTTTTTTGTAAACAATGGCACCCTTAAATTCGATTATCATTATCGAGCTTGCAAAAAAACGTGAAGTTACATTTACCAATTTCGAGCTCGTATATTAGAATTTTTATTATAAATGATTATTCGCGAGTTGCTCGTTTGATTAGTTCGAAGCAATTTTGAAATCATTATTCCTCAACAAACCTCGCCATTCAGGCTTGCAGATGCACCGTCCAGTCGCGGGATCACAGTCCACGGTGTTATCCTCGTCACAGTCACAAGCCTGCGTGCACTCGTGTCCGAAGTAACCCTTCTTGCAACGTTCCTCGCAGTGTTTCCCAGTGAAACCGGCCGCACACGTGCATGTGCCTGAACGTCAGAAATTTGACGCGTGTTTTTGTGCAGGTGGGGTAGGGGTAGTAATCATTACGGGAAAATCATAAAGTTTAGGCTAATAGTATTCTTTTGTTCAGCGATTTTTTCAAAACAGCACTCAATACACATTGGAATCGAGCAAAATAACGGAAATACTCAAATTATTCTTGTTCGACACAAAACAATAAGAAAACAGGGAATGATTGATGTGCCGCTGAACAAACGTGCAACCAAGACAGAAATGAATACTCGTATAAACAAGTAGACACATTTTTACTTCTAGATCCAGTATAATCTACGCTCGTTTTATAACAGTGCAAAGTGAGTTTAATACAGAAGGATTCCCAGGGTCACCTCAACAAATATCGGTGTTACGAATTCCTTACCATTTTGTGGATTGCACGCTGCATTATTGAGGCACTGACACTTTCCTTCGCAGTCCTTGCCAAATGACTTGTCGGCGCACGGGCGATCGCACAGTACACCGTCCCAGCCTAGCAAAATTGTATATGCATACAGTAAATAAAAGTACGCCTTCGTTCGACTTACCCGATTCTCGCACGAGCGAACCGACCAACCGATAATAAGAGTGAAAGTACTATTGGACTACGTAATTTTCTAAGGAAGGAAAGAAATATTGCTTGAGATTTACGATAGACACGACAACCAGACCATGATGTAGTGCATATTGTTATTAAATCGTATTTTGCATTTGTAATTTTCCATTCGAATCTTGAAACGATTTTAGAAACTGTATTAACAAACGAGGGACCCCAGACACCCGCCACCAGTCGGTGGCGGGTGTCAGTGACCATGCCAAATGAACGTACTATTCCGCCAGGTGCCGCGTGGCTACTTCAATTCGCGTCAGCGTATGTCGCGTCTACCGCATTCTTTAAACAAGAAAGCTTAATAAATCGCTGGCTAGCAAACGAAGAAGGAAAGGTTCTTCACAATTGCCTCTCTTTCTTCTTCCATTGATTAATTACCCGCGTATTATTACTGCTTATCTCTCTTCATATAACCTCAAAACTACATCGTTACCTGCAGTACAGTTGCAACGTCCGTTGTCAGGTGAACAGGTGGCACCATTTTTGCAGGAACACTTCTGCGCGCAATCCTCGCCAAACGTATTCGTGGGACAAACCTCACTACAGTCGCCGCCTCGAAAACCAGCAGCGCATATGCAAGTTCCATCGATCGGTGAACACTGTGCGTTGTTCTTGCAGTTGCAATGATTCTCGCAACCCTTTCCATAGTAAGTATAGGGACACGGTCTTGTGCATTTCGAGCCATCCCAACCTACATCACATACGCATGCACCTGTCCAAGGATGACATAGTTCCGTATTGTCTTTGTCACACTCGCAAAGTTTCGTACAATTCAGACCCCAGAGACCATCAGGACATGCACGCTCTTCGCACGTTTCACCCTTCCAGCCGGGACTACAATAGCAGCCACCATCAATAGCGGAACACGTAGCACCATTCTGGCAGGTACAATTGTTCGCGCAATCGAGACCAAACTTTCCCTCTGGACAACTATGGAAGCATTGCTTCCCACGATAGCCCGGTTTGCAGATACACTCGCCGGTAACGTGATGGCAGCTAGCGCCATTGTAACAGTTGCATTCCTCGACGCAATGGTCACCCCAGTAACCTTCGGGACAACGATTGGCGCACACACTGCCGATCCAGCCCGCCGTACAAAAACACTCACCCGTGGTTGGTGAGCATGAGCCGCCATTTTGACATCTACATTCGGTCTTGCACTCGTCACCGTGCTTACCTGCAGGACATACGTCGTCGCACAGAGGTCCAGTATAACCCGGTGCGCAATGGCACTCGCCCGATATGTGATGACAGCTTCCACCGTTGCTGCAACGACACTCCTCGCCACAATCTTGGCCGTAACGATCTGGCGAACACTCCTCGTCACAGTTCGTACCCTTCCACCCTTTCGTGCATCTGCACGTGCCATCGAAAGGATCGCAGAAAGCTCCGTTCTTGCAGTTGCAATCTATTCCACATGCTCGACCCCATTTTCCCAGAGGACATTCTGGAAAAAATTATGGAAAATTGTAATACTAAATGGGAATGAATCCTCATTTCACATTAGAGAAGGTTCGATGATTGTATCGAACGATGTTAATAAACAATTTAATAGAATTATACATTTAACAATAAGAAAGCGACATATTGGTTTTAAAACACGGTCTTACATTTCCCAGTTGCCCCATGAATGCGACCAGAATACCTTTAAAACGCAACTCATTAAATCTCCGGTACACCGCGACCGATCCGTATGGATTTCTCCCCTTACTTGCTAAAATTTTGCGTTTCCAGAGCTAAATTTCATTTCAATCTGTTGCGACATGCCGAAGAATTTGCAAACAGCATTTTAGAAGTGGTAGGAATAACTATGGTCGCGTCATAAGTACTGAGGACTCACGTGACCAATTTAAAATCAAGGGTGTCGCCTCTTGCGGCCGGAATTCTAATCAATACACACGCGCCTCAGGTCCCGATTGTTTCTCGACAGATTATCGCTCAGTTTTTGCGAGAAACAGCACGTAATTTTTTTTGAAATATAAATTAAAGAGGCAAACGACCGTATGCCAGACGATAAACAGAACGACTCGGATTTGGAATTCATAACAAAAAGAAAAAAAAACAAAGAAAATAAATACGGGGTAAACGAGAATGTCGAGAAAGAAGCAGGAACAATTTTTAGTTCGTTGTTTAACCACTCGGCGCTTCGTATATCGCTCCACGACTCTTAAACGTTTAATCAAACTTACTGATGTCACAGGAGGGTCCTCCGTATCCATTCTCACATTTGCATTCGTCAGGCGCTACGCATGTACCATGACGACAATCCTGCGAACAAATCGCCACGCATCTGTCTCCATCAACGGTCGCACCATAACCTTTACAGCACTCGTCGACCGGTCTCTGTTTCGTCAACGTCTAAAAAACATAGAAAAATATTGTTAAACTTATTCAAATAAAAATTATAAAAATATAGAGTTTTTATTTATGAACGATAGAACAAAAATTAACGTACCTGCGTCCTGTAAACGGTCTTGAAACTCATTCTGTACGTCGAACATCTCGGTGGAAAACTGAAGCACCACGTGTTCTCGCGCACCCTGTATGGCTTTTGTTCCGAAATATTAACCTGGACCGTGTACCTTAATTATAAATAAATGATTAATAATAATAATTTCATTTGAAAAATATAAACAATACATTGATTTAGCTAATAAAAAGATTCCATTATAATAATTGGAAAAAAATGGTAAAAAAAATCAGATTTTTTTTCATTTAGTTTTATTACTGGCGAAGAAAAAAATTTAAATCAATTATCGACGATGATTTATTCCATTTAGAAATTTACTCACGTTTCTTGTCGAACACAGACATTCGGTCCCTCGAGATGTCCTGACGCGACAATCACCAGCGTCATCAAAGTCGTCGCTAACACGAGCGACCAGACACACGAAGCCATCTCGATAATTTATTTTTTTAACGTTTGACGAATTATCTATCTTTCTTCCTCATCTACTATCTCGTTATCTGCTTCGTTCCAACGGCGAATATATTCCTCCTTCTACCGGAGGCCATTGATTCCTTATCTCGAAATCTGAATCATCAGAAAAAAACCAAAATGTATTTATACAAATAATTTAACTCGATTTATTTATTCTCATTAATTTATAACAATTATTTCAATTAATTTCGAGACAGAACTTCTTGCTGGCACAGTGACGAGCTAATCCTTCTGGGTCGAGAATAGTTTCTTAACTGATAGTGCTGATAAAAAACAATGCTGCGCAGCTACGTGAATCGTCTTATATTACACGTAACCAATGTCTTAGAACTTCCAGCCAAGGCAGGTTTCATATTATGCTGATGAACGCAGAAGACGGTATAAGACCGAGGAAAATTTATTTTTCTTTCTCGAGAGCAACTCGAATTCAAGAATATGCACCCCTTAATAAAAATTTATCTCGTGGGCAAAAAGCCCTGTCAAGTTGTTTTTTTATTTCTGGCAAATTTCAAACTAAATTTGCGTCGGCTTTTCTTCGAGTGTTTTTAAGTTAAAAAAATGCCGCGAATTAATTCTTACAGTTCAATGCACGAACACTTTTCCACCGATCGAAATGAACGTGGAGAGCAACCGCAGAATTTTTTCTGTTTTCTTATGTAACTAATTATCGTACCAGTTCTGCGAACCTTTCTAATTCCTTAGCAGAAAATTTATGAGAATACCGCGAACGTCATAGTATCTTTCGACGAACTGGAGAAGTTATAAGATATTAATATCGAATTTAAAAAATGGCCCGGATGAAAATTATCCATTTTTTCAATTTGCACAAACGATTTTTTATATTTTTCAAATTTTGTTAATATATCAGGCAAACATATTTCTTTTTAATCGAATAACCAATATTTACGAAATGATTTTTAGTTCATATCTAAAATATGATTATTCTATCTAAATTTAGAAAAATTTTATTAAACGATGATTAGTTCAATTCTGAAAAACGACTTCTTTCTCCCCGAGCAATATTCGTTTTCTTTTCAATTTAAAGAAACGATTCTTAGTACATTTTTTGTTGCTTTTTTCGAAACCTAACCAGGCAGCTGCACGACCGTCGTCGCATTTATTATTTTCGTTTTAGTGTAAGCGTCGCTAATAGCGCTACGTCTTCTGAATCACGTAAATCAGCACGTGCTGAACACGCACATTTAGCAGCGATCACGTTTTTTTTCGCTATGACGCGATTCGCCTCTGGTCTCGCTCAACAACGCTCGCGTTGATGAATCATTCGTAACGTCGGACCGTACAAAAACCGTACGTCAAGATCGGCTATAAAACCGGAAGTGCTCTATTCGTAGTTCATCGGACTGTGATAAATCTACGAGATGATCTATATACGTTAGTCTGGCGACAGTGAGTGACTGAACTTCTTGGAAAGTTCTATTTAAGCCCAGAAAATACCGGTCTGGATCAATCGGGTCTTTTACCAATTTATTTCTCGTAGAAAATTGGCAAATACTCCGAAATTACTCAGAAGTAATTTACGAGTTAAATCACTCACGTCGAAAATTTATTGAGAACTATATTTAAAGTATTTTCAACGAGTGACTCAATTTTTATTTAGAACTCGTGCGAAGTTAACTCGCAAACGATCGATCGAATTTTTTTTTTAAACTTGCGCAAGTAAACGTACGCTGTCGGGCCACGAAACGGCGTAGGCGTAATCGAGGTAGGTTCATGGCCTCCAGGTAAACTTTCTTCGCGAACGGATAAAACCTCTTCCCACGCTATTTTAGTCTCGCAAAATAATTCGTTCCGTCCATCGACTATTTCGAGTCTCGCGTGTTCGTCGTTGTTTTTTTTATAGGAGCATTGTTAATGCACGTTTTTAGACTTATCATTTTTCGATTTTATTATCGAATTTGTATTCTTTGGGCGGACGTTGTTATTCCCTGCTTTTTCGAACATCATAATAAAATGTAAAATTTATAATATTTAGATTTAATTAGCCGTAAAATATGCAAGGGTCACTCTTATCCAAATATAAAAATAGTTTTTTTTAAATTAATTTTTAACGTTATTCCCTAGGGGATTAAATCCATGATTTATTTCCTAACGAACAAAATTAATATTTTATTTTTATCGAAACTGTACGTTAGATTTGTTTTAATTCCCATTTTCGTGTATAACAAAAGACAAAACGCAGTACCAAGGGGTGAAAAAACATTCTTTTTTCATGTCTGCCCTTAGCAACTACGTCACCGAGTCTTTTGTTCATTCATCATCCCTCCCCGACGGATTCGTTGAAATTCCATGCTCCGAGGTTCGTACCGGTGATTTTTTTTAACGCGCGGAATTCAGCTCGCCCACATACTCTTCAAGTTCTTTTGTTTTGCACGCTTACCAGTGCGCTTCTTTTGTGCACACGCGACGTCGAGCGATGAGAAATTGCAGCGACAACGACGTACCTGTGACGAAGGAGGGGGAATAGCGCGAAAAAAGAAAACGCGGTCGAATTTTTGTTCTGCTTCTCTGCTGGCTTTTCGTCTCGTGCGCCGATATACTCGACCGTTTTTTTTCATCACTCGTCCCTTTTTCGCCCTCCCTCTCGTTTCCTACTTTTTACTTCGCCCTTTTGCTTCGCCCTCCGTCCGGGAACGTCTGCTTCCCGTAGACTCCATACACCGCGACGAGTAGAAAAATCTCTCGAGCATGTTATACGCCAGCGTATAAAAATCTCACGCTGTACAAGGGGGAAAAATTCTTTCTATTTACTCGAGGTCGAAAAGCTGCCGCGTCTTAAAACGAATAATTATTATACGTTCGCGGACTATCGATCGCCAACAATTAATCAAATTTGCTAAATTAATCGACTTAGGATTAATTGATCAATTTGCTCGATAAGTTTAAATTGTTTCTCGTGAGTGAAATAAAGTGAAAATGATAATTGTGCAAAGTATAAAAATAAAACAGCAAGTGTTCGTTATCCGACGCTCGTTACACCAGTTTCGCATTTTATCATTAAGAGCATTCGTCATAAGCGTCGATGCGCATAATATTTAACAAAACTTTGCGTACGCGTTCCCACAGCAACGAAAAATCGATGCGACGAAGGCGACTCTTCTCCTACCCCCACTCTAGCGAACCGATCGACGCGCGCATGCGCCATAGATCGCGTCCCCCTCCATGTCGGGCGGCGCTGGAGTGGGGGAAGCGAAACGTGCGAGATATATTTTACTGGAGCGAAAGAAATCTCGGAGTATTCTAAGGAACTTTGCTTAGAAAAAAATTTAATCAAAATTTATCTTTTCCATGAAGGAAGCTTCGTTTACATGAAAATAAAAGCAAATTTCCAGATGCGGAATGTGAAATATCTCCTTAAGCTCCAGTCACGCGTATGCAGCGCCGTCTAACGGTTACGAAAGGTACGTCGCGTGTACAACTCGGATCTGTACAAATTGGACAATTTCATCGATGCGAACATAACCGCAAAGTTTTCTCGCTGTACCTCGTGACGAATGAAACAAGGGGGAGCTTGTAAAAAGAACGCCACGTATTTTCTTACCACGATGACGACTTCCCCTCACTTTTCACTTCGTTGCACAAAACGAACGAACGTACGATACCCTAATACGTACAAAGCAATTGCGTTCGCGGTGCGCTACCTCATTAAGCGAAATTTCATCGTGTCGTTAAATTCCCTCGGGATTTTATCACGAATGCAGCAATGGTATGGGGCACAGTTATTGGCCACTTGGCCTATGATACTCACTCTCGATCATTTCGAAAGGAGGGAGAAACAAAGACGTGCCAATCACTGTGTCTCTTCGAGGCCGAGTTTCTTGTCGCAATCGCGGGCATACGCATGCAGAACTGTACACAGAAAGATAATCATCGTATCGCTATTCACCACGAGCAGCACGCGGAGTGGGGGAAATTCACGAAGAGCCAATATCGAAGGGAATCGACGACGCGTGTGCGCCGTTGTAATGTCAATATAAAAAAAAGTTAGTAGCGTGACTGGCGAAGTAACGTGACAAATATTTGCATAAATGAGAGACATATGGACGAATAAGCAAATTCCTGACTGTAATATTGTTACTCGGCTTATCAAGGTGACTGTTTTTCCGCGATAAACTTTATTACGGTATTTTAAATAGTGACGATTATTTATCCGAACCGTCGATGTAATTGATAGGAAATGAGAAAATATATGATACCATAGTAAATCTTTGAGAACGTTTATTTAGGAAATTTAGTATTTATGACCCACGTGTTTCACGTACGCAAATTAAAGATGACTCAACACCCGGCTAATCTCGTTCCGCCATCAACATTCATCCAACGATGGTGGTCGACTCATCAAATGGTCGAAAAACAAACTAAATATTGTTATCGAAGGAATATGACGAATATATTGAGACGTATGACGAAAATAAATGAAATTTTGAGGATTTACGAAATGAATTTAATACGCTAAACTTTGTTTTTTATCTAAATATGGCATAAACAATTCAAGATTCTAAGTAAATGAAAATGAATACATCAACCTTCACGAAATCGTTGAACGCGAATATAATATAAAAATATAAAAAATCAAGCTTTACTAATTTTTTATTTTCAACGATTTTTCTAAATTGTGGCACGAAATTTTTATTTGCTAAAATTTTTTGAACTTTTCATATTTATATCCTAATATATATTTGGACAGTAATGCCTGTAGTTCCATGTTCTTTAGATGCTCGAGTTCGAAGTACCAGTTCGTCAGCCCTTCGATCAGCGTCATAAAAGTTGGATATATATATATCGTCAGCATTGACCGCATGGGGAGAGAACTAATGCGATTACCTCGTTTAAACGGGAGTAAGACCAGGGCCGTATCTATACTTCAATGATTCACAGGATGTGGGACGTTGCATCCGCGATAACGTTTGTATTACAGGCTCTCTCTCTTTTCTCTCGTGTATCGAGATCGAGGGCTCGGAAAACCACCCGCGCATTTATATTTTATTCAGTACCAAGTACGGTCGCACGAAGTACGGTCAGCATAAGAGGACTTTACATGCGTATACAAATATACTCGTACTAAATTCCTCTGTTAGCTGCCGGTTGGGTTGCGACAAAGCGTTCGAACGCTATATGTACGATAAGTATCGTATGCGAATCCTTGGAGGCTGAAGCGAGGCGACGAGAGTGACGTCGATGTAGCGAAGAGACAAAGCACGTACGATCTGCGAACGTCGCGGAAATGTACAAAAACTCAGGCTTTACGGGATAACTCTCACCGGACGAAGAATTTATCGCAATATTATAGAATTTTTTAATATTGAAAATCGAAATGATATAAATTCCATCAAATTTTCACTGGAAAATATAGATTTTTTTGCGATGCGATCAAAAATACCAGTAAAACTAAATCACTCCGAAGAATGCACGAACGAAACTTTTTAATTATCTTCCTCGTGGTTTCGGGCACTCCCGCTGGAAACATTGAACCTCGACTTCCGTTCGAAGGGCCAATGGACTCTATATAGATACAGAAATATCCTATACATACACTCATAATTTCAACTCTCTAAAACGATATCTAATCACTTGAAGAAAAAAAACATTACTCCTCAAAAAAACAGGGACGCTATAAATTTTCGCTCGTCGTCGATTCTCCTTGCAAGAGAATGCAAAGAGACTTATCTAACGTTTATCATCCGGCGTATCTCTCTTGATTCCCTTACGCGACAGAAAAGTGGATGAGGCAGAACGAAATTCAAGTCGTACCTGGTACGATTTATACCACTCCCGAGCTCATATCTCTATAATATAGTTATACAGACTTATAGAATATACATATATATATATTTTTATATATACGTGTATACCTACACTAATAACGCAGTGAAAAAAAAGATAACGAGACACTGATTTCTCAACCACGAGAGTCTCGTCTCTCATTCTCTCGTTCTCGTGCTTCTCATTAGACTCGTCTTGTGACTATGCAAACGGTAATAAGTAGGCAGAAGTTGTAGACCACGGAAGGTCTATTGTAATTCCTTGTATCATTTATAGAGAACAATCCACGGCAGGTCGTACCGGCCTCTCAGCCTCGTAATCTCAATGAAAATATTGTTATCAACGAATGAGTCGACACGACCGCGAAATTGTTAGGTACGTGTTTTCGTACGTGCGAGTGCGAGTATATCTGATAAATGTCACTCGATGGACTCGACGCGCGTCGAATGTTTCGTCATCTTTCGTTTGTTGTACAGACGCACAAACTGTTTCCAACGTATTTTTTAACATAGACGTATCCGCGCTCTTAAAAGTTACGTTTTCGCGAAACGAGGGCGCGATTTAGTGACACCTGTGCCGCTATTTTGATTTCCGATGAGGCGAAGAATGGGAAGAGTCTATTATTAAATAGGCCGCTGCTCCTTTTCTTGTCGGAGGTTTGTTGCGTGAGTCGATTGAAATTTCCGATGTTATTGCCGCGTGGCATGCGCATAATGAGTTCCAATGTGTCTTGCGCAAGGTAAAAAGACCAAGTAGGTAACGAGCTGAACGCTCGATGCGCGTAGTTGCCGAGAACGGTGAAAGTCGCAAAACGGTATTGCCTCGGACACTCGTATCTTTGTAATGCATAAAATATGGGAATACATCTGTATGTTACTGAGAAATAATATATTTTTCTTTGTGGGAATGCTTGTGATCATTTTCGTCATTATTGGCACGAAAACTTCAAATCAAACCTGTTGCAAATTTGTAGCTTGCTTTATAGGACCCGAGTGCCGCGTCCGCATGCGAGAACGACAGACCCCCGCGCATTCTAGCGGCACTCTTGTGTACTCACGCGCACTTCGGTGGTTAAACACGTCCGCATTGGAAAATATGAAAGAGAATGTATTTTCTATCGACTTCGGGAGTTCTTGTTAGAATGACAGGATAACAGCTCGATGTACGATTTGGAAATATTTTGTTCAAAATTCAATTTTTTAAGTCTCAATAATAAAATGGAGTTTTTAAAACCCCGAGTTGTATTTAACAGCTCACTTATCTTAGAACAACCATATATTTTTTCTGATACGAACGCTCGATAATGTTCGCAATAATTCCCTTCCCACCAGTACACTTCGAGCTAAATCTAGGAAACTAAGAAAGAAGAATACATAAATTTCTGAAGCGCGAAGTCGGAGAGGCCTGCTGGGATTGAGCCAATGCTTCGTGTGCAATATTTAGCCGAATAATGGTTACGCACGCGATACACTGAATAATCTCGTACACTTGCAAGCAATTTCATGTATAAATGGCAGTCTCGCATAAATAATACCCACACGCAGTGGAAAATTGTGCCAGCTACGAATTTTGAGAATTTCCATAAATTGCTTTACCATCATTTTTTTTAAATTGAGCACCAATGTGGCGATCATCCAAATTTACCATCACTCGATTTTTGCGAGAACTTTTCTTGTCGCCAAGTAAAAAAGTCCTGTTAAACAATTATACAAAAAAGTTATTTTTTACTTTTTTGAGGGAAATTTGTATCTAGAAAGGAACAGTTTTTAGCATAGTTCTCTACGATTTTCTGCACTGCAGAAAATCGTAGCGTATTGCAGGTGATGGCCGTGGCCTCGAGACCGGCAAAGCGTGTATCGCTGCGGCGTAATCATTGATCCTCGGGCTCAGCAACTATTTTCGTGCATTCCATGCAGCTTCTCTCGCCCCTATACCACGAACACTATTACACGTTTAAAAAAAAATGCTCGCTGGCTCTCGCGGGGTTTATCGCAAAAACAGTGCAAACCGTTCCGACACGCTCCCGATCCGCTTTGATTTTTCCGTGCTCCGAACAATTACGCAGCCAGCTTGGCATTAGAACTAGACATTTTATCGCACGAACGTAATAATCGGGACAATTATAATAAAATAAATGGAACACTGCAAAAATATTTTGAACAAATTTTTAAATAAAAAAAATGCAAAATAATATTTTTTTTATCGGCAGGTTGCATTTATATTGCTTTTATTATATATATACACTGCAAAAATAATAATGACGATAATAACAATCAAATAAAATAAATATTAAAAAATACTAAAAATATTTTTTTTAATTGGAGAAATATGAAAATATATTCTCAAATTAAAAAAGAAATTGTCCCGAACCTTTTTATTAATCCATATCGATATCACTGTGTAACCATTTTCGAAAATTATATTTCTCAGGGTTTACATCAGCAGATTTAAAGTGTGGCGTATACCACAGTCCGTCGTGTCTTATATAACGGACTATAACATATTATCTTTATAAGTACGCTGTGCGGTGGATATATATAGATATATAGATGGTCTAGATAGTAAGAAAGCCTGCAGCTGTGAGAATCTCTGGCATGTAATACGAAGAGTCAAGAAGACCGAGAGTTTCCGATGGAAGAGCTTCGGCCTCGTTGAACCGAACTTTATATTCACGCTCTGGCTTTATTATTTCGAGGAGAACCCTCTTTTCATCCGCCTACACGAACTGCGCAAAAAAAAGTTCCATATCTTTCGAGGTCGTCGAGGTTTTCCAATTATCACCATACAAAGCGACAGCTTACGTTTTCTTTTTCTTTTATATATTTTTTGTATTCAACCATTTTACCCCCGAGAGAATATTTATTCTTAATTTAACATTCGATTTTCTTTTCTATACCATAAAAAAGTGATATTTGGAAAAAATTGAAAAAGACATTTAAAATTCGAATTTCTTTCTCGTCCACGGTGGAAAACTAAATAATCGACAGATTGATGAGTACGCCATGGGTTTAGAATTGAAAAAAAATTGTTTTGGGTGAAACTAGACCGATACGAAATTTATCTCGCCGGATATTGACGCAAATAATTTCCCAGAAACGACAAACGAGCTTTTTTGCATGCACGATGAAGTCAAATTTTGTAATATGTACGGAGCTTTCCAGTCTTTCCCACGCAGCTATTATCGAGAGCACGAGCTCAACCACGAGTACGTTCGCATGTACTATTCGCGAGCGTTCCTAATATCGAGGCATCCCACTTTATCAATTAGCGACCGAGCGTCAAAATCAACGTTACAGTCATTGGTCCCTCAAGGCTAGTCCTAAATTTCATGGAAACACTTTGGATACAATAAAAAAATTGTTCGCATCGCATCGAAATAAATATTCAAAAAAACCAATCGAATATTTTCATTTAACGAAAAATTATTCGAACAAATAAACAAAAATTATTTTTCTTAATAATAATGAAATGCTAAAGCAATAAAAATAATAGAAAATATGAAAATCAACGGGTTTTATAACATTATTATCGTAATTCTTTCTTAATCCTTGAGCCAACGTACTAAACATCCTTGAACAAATGAGAAACGATCGTTCTCCTCCTTTCGATCACGATTTATATGAAAAAATCTCCGATCGATGTGTGAAAAGTTTCGTTTGAAAGTGAAGAAGGTACAGTGACTGGCACCTACTGCGTCCTAGCGCTGAGTTGACTCGAGGCAAGGCCTGCCAATGACTGAACCCATGGTCAAAAAACTGTATGCGATGCGTAGATTATGTCAATATTCATAGAACGGCATATGAAGCAATGAGAGCGCAGGAAGTGTGGTAGAGGGCCTCCTATAGATCGTTGCCCATGAGAGAGAGAGACAGAGAGAGAAAGGGGCGAGGGGATAGAACGCATGTGTAGAAAATCTCTCACACACGAACGAACGACAGACGGAGCGGATGAGAGCGAGAGCCGTGTCGCTGCACCGCTGCAGTTACCACGCATCAACGATTATACTGGTACAGTACGTATTATGTCTCTAATGTCCCATGTTCTGACCGTCCCACGATTCACATACGGTTCACTACCAAGAAAAAATCTAGTCATCGCTGTGGCAAGACCTCGGAAAAGTTTCTAATGATTATTAATTCTCGTTATTACAAAATATTCTTTCATCATTTTCATTTTTGTTCTGCTTCCTTATCATTCTCGAGATAACAAAACGTATGACGTGACACTTTGCGATTATTTCCGTATTTTTTAATCGCTGGCGAATGTACGATGTCTGTCTTGAATTTAAATGTAACTTTTTTCACGAGTTCGTCCGCAACTTTTGCTTCAATTAAACTCGAATTAAGTTCGAATTAAATTTGAACTGAGTTTGAATTAAGATTGTGCTTAAGTGTAGACGAAGTTTGGAATTAAGATAGAGCTTAAGTGTCGACTAAGTTCGACCTTATGAAAAAAAATCGAATTAAAAATGTTCTACTCATAAAATTCCCAACAAAGGACAATGCTCGATCGACCTTTTTGGCTGATCTAAACTCGGTCATGGTTCGTATCGTTATATAAATAAGACCTTGCAAATGTATTTCCGATCGATAGTTTCGGACGTCAGAAAATAATAAACATAATCGTGGTGCGAGATTAATGCGTAATCGTACGTTGGACTTTCATTGTAGCGCATTCGGGACCGCAGATTGCGGTTCACTCGTCCGCCTTGTGATACATGCGACCACCTATTACGCGAGTTGTCTAGGCTCCTGAGAAACGTAACTCATACTTTCGTGGAATCCAAGATCGGAAGACGTAAGAGACAGGCATTTTTTTAAATATTATTATTATTATTTTATTATTATGTGGTTCACCGAGTGAGTCGGTGGAGTAAATCTATTCCATAGGCAGATCTCCGGAACGTCGGCCAGGTAAAAATCGGAGACAAAGGTACGGCAGAAACTACGGAGAACAATAAAGCCCGTAGAATATGAACGAATGGCCATAGGCTTGTGCACACGTGTTGTCGTTTCATTCATTTTTATAAAATCCCCTTTGTACCGACCACATTTCTTGAATAAATGTATTTACAAATGTTTCGCACGTACTTTCCCACATCGGAGCAAGGTTTTCCAGCCTGAAGTTAAAATTCAATGTGAATTAGAAGACCGTGTGATAACATTTTTTAAAACAAATAGATCGACGATAATCAAAAGAATTTCAAAAATTATATCAATTATATTTGGAAAACGTAGCGTTATTCTTACGTTATTCTTATAAAATGTTCTCGGTGTTTTTTTTGTTGCAATTAATAGAATTTCAAAAATAAATAGTACTCACATTTTCATAAATAAAAAACAAACATTCTAAAAACTGAACAATTTTGAATATTTAAAGAAGATGGTTAACGATATTTTTTGGTTTGGGGTCGCAACAGAAAGTTAACGACCGAGATTACCGGACCGTAAAATGGTAACAGGGCTCATAAAAATTTCGCTACGGCCCTGATGAATTTCGACACGTATATAAGACCCCTTCGATCACGTTCATTAACAGGGTACGTATTGTGCTCCCTTCGTCTCGACCGCTCCAAGAAAATTGTCGAAATATTCGTTCACGAAGAAAATGACAAATATTCTTCCTATAGTCCCTTAACATATGTCCCATTTCTTATGATTTTTTTTATCCGAAGCCCTTATCGAGCCTTCCATCGACAAAACATTTCGTTCGGGCTCAACAAATACATTACAAAAAAATATTTCGTATAAAAGTTTCAATGTTTGTAGTGGAACGTAAAATGGCATTGCCTGTTCGATCTTCGATGGAGGTTTTCAAGGTCATTTCAAGGTCAATTTCTTTTTTTTCAATGTGAACCATCATATTTTTTGCAGGTTCGTATCGTACATACAAAAATAAGGAACTTTGGTTCGAAACATTTTTTCAAAAAATATGATTTTTCGAAGATATTCGACTGAGGGTGCTTAAAATGGGACACCCTGTATATATACGCCAAATTTTCGTCCGGCCCCGTCGTCATAAATTATATATAAGATATAATTCACAATATATATTCGTAGATTAATTTATACCGCAAAATTCGATATTTATATAGACGACATAAGGACGACAGATTAGGATTAGTGATTCTTGAATTGTAAAGCTAGTACCGCGCATTGAACTTTGGACCTCGTTGGTGCCGCTGTTATTTGTACTGAATGAAGCGTCAATGGATTAACGGTGAGCTCCACATACACGCTCCCACCTATACCACGTTACGAGCGTCGTGAACTGAAGAGAGAGAGAGGGTTACGGCCATGAAGACTGAAAAGGCGAGTAAGTAGCCGTCTACCAGCATGCCTCATGCTATATAATATATGTATATATAGCTGTAGTGAAAATGCAATAGAATATCGTCAGACCCGTGTACGTGGCTTTTTTCCTACACCATTAACGACCGAGTCATGGAACACAATTTTTTTATTGTCTCTCCGCCATTTGGAAATTTTTCTTTTATGCCACATAAATAGTTTTAAAAAGAAAGAGAAAAGAAATATCGTTTACGACGGCCATCTTGACGACTCTCGGTATTGTCTGTACGCTCTGCATTTAAAAATAAGTGTTACAGGCGACGAGCGGTTCGAAAACGCGTTCCATACTTTCTCCGACACATAGCGTTAGAATTTTGAGGATATCTCGATAATTTTGGCAACATTTTTGAAAAAAAGTATTATAGCCCCTTTTCGCCATAATTCTCTAGATACCCTCAAAATTTTAACGCGATCGGTTGCTCAGTTCCGAAGAAAATACGGAGTGCGACTCTTAATTCCTGTTGCTAATAACTCCGTTATGCGTTTGTTGTTTTTTTCTTCTTCTTTCTCTTATCAAGGCTTCGGTCCAACGACGTGGATGAATTATGAATTTGGGTCAAGTTACGTTCGAGTCTTTCAAGGCCATCGGGTCAGCACGGGTTACCGAGAAGAGACCCAATCGTCTGGGTCAAAGCTAACCTCGGAGTCCCTCCCTTGCCGCGAGAACGTGGCACTGGATTCGACCGTAACACACTGCCGACGATCAGGAATGGCCCTCTTTCGAAGTCAACGACGCGAGTAACGGGATCCTTTCTCGTTGAGATACGAGAAACATTGCCAATCGAGGTGAAACAACGGACGATGGATATATATCTATATATACAGTTAGTTTTACAGGCTTGCGGAACTCGTAAAAAAAACAAAAAGAGCTTGCTCTACTGGTTGATATAATCAAAATTACAAAAACAAAGAAACCTCTATTATTATCTTTGGTTTATTTTTATTTTTATATATTTTACCATTTTTGACGGAACTTTTTGTCGTTGTTACTAATATTAATTATTAATCAATTATTAATATCAACATTTGGTTATTACTATTTTTGCTATTCCTTAAATTTCGAAAAAGATATAAATAATATAAAATAAACAATTAAATAAAAATGGCCACGCAAGTTTGGGCTCATTTGGAGCGCTGCTACTGCACAATGCAATTGGCAAATACGCAAAGCGAGTAAGAATGACTAACTCGATCGTTGCAGATCGGCTCGTGAAGTATTACAAGAAAAAAAAAGAAGAATAAAAAACTAGCCACCAATGATTCACTTCCGCTACGACATCGAGCCTCTCGGAAGCCAGAGAGGGCAATTATTATCTTCGCGCGTATTTACGAGATTAATTCACGCTCAGGACCGAGACGCGGACGTAAACATGAATTTTCCGGGCGGACGTTGTTCGCGTCGGTTCGCAAAAAAACAAAAAAACGTCAATTACGAACGGAGATACAATGAAAATCATTCCGACGGACAAAGGTCATCAAAATTTGTCACGACGTTCTTTTATTTGTGCGTACCAGCTTCGTTCGACCGGACGCTAGAAATTTGGCCACTGGAATTTAGAAAAAAAAAATTAGAAACAATAGAATTAGATTAGACAATAAATTCACGAATCTACGAACCTCCTGTAGACAAACAGTCTTCAAAATGAATGATAATCAAAGTAAACAACAATAATAGAGAAAGAAGATAAAAAATAAAAAATTTACAACAAAGAAATATAATGAAAATTGAAATTATTAAATAATAAATCAAAAACAGAATAATTCCGCGTTAGAAAAATTCTTATTCGTAACAAAATTAAATTATTTCACCGAAAAAAATTAATGACATTAAAAATAAAAATATTTAGGAAACATCGATAATAACGAACTGGTCCGTGCGCAAAACAGCTTTAATCGACGATTATCGCCGTTATCGGCCGAATAAACAAATTGGACCGACGACAATCTCGTGGTAAAAACAATTTAATCGTTGATATCGATATTCGCGATAAAACAATTTCATAATGACGATTTCGTCGAATACGATCGGGATCGTTTTTATTCCTGTTAACAGGATGAGATCATTGTCGTACGAATGTCTGAATTCGTTTGCGCTCGTTCCAAGTCGGCCTTTGACCTCGCCGACGGGCGACCGTCTATTTTCACGTCGACAAGCTCGTTCGCGAAAAATAAAAAGCCACTTAACGAATCACATTTACGTACGCGCTCTTCGAGACCAATATAGAAACAATTTTAATTGAAAGCAAACAAAAAAATTTTTTTAAAAAAACAGAACAATAAAAATTTTTGTTAAAAAATAAATTTAAAATGGCAGTTCTCGTTCGCGCCAACGTTCGTGGGTCGATATAGAGTGCGCGAGCTCTCGAAGCCTATCGCGAAACCTCGATTCGTCTCAAGGAGAACCGGAGAAGCGAGACCGGTGTCTGCATCGAGGAGGAACGATCTCTCGTCGACGCTCTGCGAAGAAAAATGTATTTCTTGTCTCGTACCTCGCCTAATGCGAACGCGACCTCTCGAAAGCATTCCATTCGAGATTGTTCTCGAATCGAAGCTTCTCTCGTCTCTTCCATTAAATCGATCGATATTTCATAAAATTTTCTTGAAAAAAAATACATCACACCATTGGAGAAATTTGGTTCTCGAACGTCGACCAGTAAAACCTGTTTGTCAACACCCCGAGCCAGATATATTTTTTTGTAATTCGAGTTCTCGAAAATGGACTGGTTTCGGGATTTTTTTTTGATAACTGGACTTGGTCGGGAGATACTTAAGACGAACTTTCTCTCTAAATCGATCGAATAGAAAATTTTCGTCGATAGAAAATTGGATTTCTAAATATTTATTTTTGAATTTATTAATTTAAAAAAAGGTTTTTTATAGGTCCGAGTTAGGTCGTTTGGGATAATGAAAAATTCTAACTTATCATTTTTCTATGGTACATGATTTTTTTATTCGTTTGTTCAATTGAAAAATAATTTTATTTCTCGATAATTTATTTTTTGATGAAGGAATTTAACTGATTTTTTGACTCGTCCAGAAATTGTATATTTATGAAAGGCGGAAAGAAGTCCTTTGATGGAAAATATTTTATAGATCTTTTTGTGATAGCTTGAAATACGAGACTAACGATAAGAGACAAACGTCGCGAGTTGCGAGTAAGTCGACGCTCACCGCGTCGAGTTACAACATTTCTCCGAAAGTCACTGGAACTACCACTCGTCAATGTTCTTTGTCGCGTAACGATATTAAGATGAGCCCCTTTGACCGCAGGGTGGCAGAAAATCGATACTAATAATTTCGTCGAAATGAAACAAACATTTAAAAAAAAATTAATATCGCATTTATCGATTTCTATGTTTTCATTGAATTTTAACTGCTCGATTTCTCAATTTTTAAATTAATAAAAATTCATAATAATATTTCTCAACTTTTAAAAATACAATTCTACAATTTTTCGAATTATAAACAAACAATTTCTCAACTACAAACTGCTCCACTTCTCAATTTTATTGTATAATAACAAAGCGCTAAATATCGTTCAAATATTCACAAAACAATAATATAAAGCGTTTGAGTCGATCGTGTCAAAATTTCAAATCTTAAAGTTTAATATTACCAAGCCCTTTAAATATTTCAATTTCTGGACGCGTTTGGCGCGCGAGCCGGTTCGAAGCAGCCGAGTTGAAGCGAACGCGTTCTCGCGTACAGTTTCCACGGTCCCCTTCGTTTGCCCGCGTACCCCTCTGTATCGTCGATGTAGAGACACTCGAGAGAGTCTAGGCAATATTGCAATTGACACAAAACATTAGTGACGCAACGCCCGCACGCCGCCACCGTCGAATAAAATATCCCACTCTCTTTGCTCCCGGGCTTAAGGCAGGAATCCACTGTGACGATCAGAAAAAAAACTTTTTGTTCATGAATTTTTAAAAATTTACTGGATATTTTTATTGGGCTCGATTAAAGATATGTTATTCCACATAAATTGAAGTAGATTCAAGTAAATTTTTATTGAAAAAAAAACAATAGATAAAGTATAATAAAATTTTCTCGAAACTACGTTTTTCGAACTGATGCGGACGATAACTCGAGTAATAAGAGTCGGAATTGTAAAATTTTTGCACGAAATTGTTCGTAAGTGTAATAGCTATCGATTATAGATTAAAAAAATTATTGTACTACATCTATTGCTTTTTTTTTAATACAAATTTTCTCCATATATTTTTAATTGAGTAAAACAAAAACTATTAAGTGAATTAAAAAAATTCATGAGAAAAAGCTTACTTCTCTGACCGTCACAGAGGGCCTTAACTCCGGACTCGTCGGTCTATATAGCTCGTCTAACAAACCATAGCCTATTGGGGGTACAGCCTAAAGTCACCACTTTATTGCTTCCTGTCAACTCTGTACGTACGCCACGTATGCCCGACGCTCGAAAATAAACTGTACTTTCTATTATATTTTCCACAATTTTTTGGAGCATTTTTGCCAATCATAATCAACAACAACAACAACAACAACAACAACAACAACAATAATAATAATAATAATAATAATTTATATAATTAAAGCAAATATTAAATTATATTATTTTTATTAATATTTCACGATGGAATATTTCACAAACGAAAGTACCAGTTTCGTTTCGAGTACTTTTTGAGCGTGAGTTCATAGTTTATTTTACAATGACGATTTAACCTTTTAATACTAAACAAAACACATTTGTTTTCAGTCATCGAAACAGATTCAACTTCCTGCTATTGATTCGTACTATTCGTGAAATAAATATATCCACGCGCATGACGTTTCAAATATTTTTATTCGCTTCTCTAGGTCCGTGCTTTTTTATTATTTTCTATTTTTTTTTTAATGTTATCGAACGATGGAAAAGTTTAATTTATTTATCCTCGAACGTATTTATAACGGCGTCGAGGGTAAATCCAGATGCGCATAGGATATTAAATATCGGGACGAAGATTCTATTTATATTTTAGCGTTGGCAGAATATTATTATGTACCCGTGGACCTCGGTGTATAGTTTCACGTAGCCTGTGCGGAACCTGTTTTATGAAATCAGACACGGTATACGGATTCGAAGCGCGTGTGGACGTCGCATCTTGCGCCCCGAGAGTATAAAATACGTTCTTGGATTTTTTAGAAAATAATAATTTACTCACCCTCGTCGGTGGGTCGTTTTGTTTCTTTTTTTTACGAGTAATCCAGAATTTGCGTTTACATTTCACAGTAATAAATCACTAGCACTATTTGTAACGTATTTCAACGATATACAACAGTCTCCGTTATAAATTTATATCGCGACCTGCGTACATGTATAAAGACGCGAATACGAGCGACTAGACACTCTCACTGCAGCATCTCTCATTGTACTGAAAGTTTCAAAACGGGAAGCCCCACTCCGCAGGTTGTCTGGAACTCGGTGGTTTTACGGTTCCGGGTATACGTTCCAATGTGTCGTAGAGTTTCGAATTTATGCAGGTGGCGCCACCTACTACGAGTGGCAACGGTTGCGATCGCAAGGTAACGCTGAAAATTGACTCAACGTCGTATCTGTTGCGGAAAAGGACGGAACTTTTACAACGGACGGAAAAATAATAACGTCTTTCTATACCAAGCTGTGATACACGTCTCCCAATTACGCATTTTACTGTTCGATTCATAATACAGGCTGTACCGTAAAGGTTAGGGCACCTAAATATCTCGGAAGATACAGGTATTATAGAAATTCGTTTTAGACAAAAGTTATATGGTTTAAAAATATCTATTTACTGATTTTATCAGTTTGACCTTGGGTGTTGCCGCCAAGGTCAGGTCGAGGTGACATCAATTTTCTTTAATGGAACGCCCTATTTTTCATTGCGTATTCTTATAGTATATCTCGAGAGCTTTCCAAAACACGATAAGAATTTGTTTTTTTTATGAAGTACTTTTCGAGTTATGATGCTTCAAAGTTACAGTATCGACGGCACTAGCCTAGGTATACCACGCGGAGGTTGCCCAGGCGGATTAACATGTTTTTTGTGCTCGGAGAAAGATTGGAGAATAGTGCAGCCAGTCAGGGCAAGATCGGTCTGTGATCAGGCCAGTCAAGGCAGGATCGGCTCATTCTCGGCGAGCTCTTCAAAAAGTTACTCGTGTAATTTTCTGTCAGACGAACCAGAACCGAGTTATCGACTGAGTTTTCGAGGTTTCACCATACCCATTCAAATCGGCAATATATTGAATCCCGCTGAATGTTAATCAATTTGTTTTGTGCCGTATACTTTGAAGCAACCTTAATTCGCTCTCTCGGATCTCGGAATATTCGAGGAAAGCGTACGGGTTTCGTAAATAGACACATGTCATCATTGCACAGTCTTGTCAGTCACATAAACAATCGAGCGTCGTGTATGGACGGTATGGACCATGAGATAAAATAGAATATGTTCCCTTCACAGAAAAGTTCACTCTTTGGCCGCTCAGATGTCGCAGAACTAGCTCTCGAGGTTTCATCTTTTGTCGGGCGTTGCTGTTCTCCCCGCGAGGCTCTATGTAATACTTGGCTAACTTCACAGAGTGTATTTCTTCGCGAGTAGAAAAATGCTACTAATCCGGAGTAGTGTGGGTAGTGTTTGGTACGTTTAGGTTAGAATAGCTATTTTGATAATTAAAAAAAACAGTTTTCACCGTATTCCCGGATTGTCATGTGATTATTTTCCGTTTGTCGTAGGGCAATCGTCGTCCGAAAACGTGAAATAAACGCGAAGAATAGTTTCGTTGGTTGTCGCGCGCGTAAACACAACCACGCGAATAAATCTTCGTCGTAATTCTAATCTTCCAATATTTTTGTGTCTATCTCGCGTTTCGCGTGACACACAGATATAACGAAGTTTCCTAAACATATTCGAAAATTCTTTCGTCGTGACAAATTTCGTAATTTGTTTATCTACGTAGAATTGTTGAAATGGCGAGTGGCGAGACTGGCATAGCCCATTCCTCCGGTGAACCTAGAGACTGGAGGAAAGATTTAATTTCACAACTTCGAGACAGGAATAGATCACAAACAAGCTGTTTCGAGGATCTCATAAGTTTGCGTGAGTTATATTTAGGACAACGGGCATAATTGTCCCTCGTCACTTTCTCTTTTCCCGATGGCCTTGTAATTGTAACATTTCTTCAAATTTCGAACGAATTACAACTTTCCCATACTATTAATCGTCTGTCAAATATTTTAATATCGTTACTCACAATCACAAGAGCACAAAAACCCTAAATACACATCCTGGGCGAAAGATTATAACATGCAAGGTTAAAAAGCCGATCGCAAGATTTGTAGGTTATCAATGTTGTTTAGATCCCCCGACATTTTATCGAATTTCACTGAATATTTAATAACGTCAGAAGTAATTACCAACGTCTAACTTTTTCTATCTCTTTCGCATGCTCACAAAACTTCGAAACGTACAAAATATTTAAAAAATGATTTACAATAATTCGTATAACCTATTTTCATCCCGCTCCTCTCTTCGACCGCTTGGAAGTAAACATGCATTGTCCGATAACAGAAATTCGTTCGTAAATACACCTGTGATTCAGAAAAATTCCTATTTTTTCCTCTTCCAAATTTACTGTCCATCGTTTTTTTTTTCTATATCGCTATTAATTTCGCAATCGCTCGTACATTGATCCAAAAAAACTCGACAATGTCCTATCGACGATCGAGATTCGACGTTTGTAATTGAAAATATTTGTCTTTTAGATAACCAACTGTTCGACAGAACAAATACATTGAGAGGAGAGAACCTTCAATTATCCATAGCAAATGAAAAGTTAAAATGCGGCGGAGGAGGAGGCGGCGGTGCGATCGGCGGTACGGGCGCCAATACTGCGCTGGAAGCGAGATTATTGGCGCAGGCGGAGGAACTGACGACTCTCCACAGACGGAGAGGAGAACATACTCAACAGATAGTAGATCTTAACAACAAGCTAGAGGAAATAAAGAAACAACTGCATAATAAGGAGATCAGGTACGTTTCTTGGACAATTTTTCAACTTCATTCCGCGCCGGTTAACTACGAACACTCCTTCTACGTTCCGAATATTTTTCATTCCCATTTTTTTAACGCAACGCTCGAGTATTTACAATTTTTTGATATACGATACGAATTCTCTGGAGTAATGAGCTTGAAACTATCGTTCTCTCGCAGGTTTCGATTCGTTCTCTCATTCGTCGTTTACTTCTCATCGTATTCTTCGATGATTCCTTTACTCATACGCGCACACGGTTCATTTTTATCTCTTAAAATGGTCGATGTATTCTCGTTTTTTTGATTAATAACGTTTTCGGGATTTTCTTCGTACGTACTGTGAAGTTTTTTCTCTATGCACCGGATAGTACAAGGTATGTTGCGTACAAGGAGTTTAATTTCTTTCGTCGCTCTGAAATGATCGAAACAACCTTGATAATTTCTCATAGAATAATAAAAATGATCTTAATTCGAGTAAATGGATAAAAGAATTGAAATAATTGAAAGAAACGCGATATGATTATTCTTAAAATAACGAATTAATTTTCAGACCAACTCGCCGAGGAATCAGATTTGACGAGAGACGACAAAGACAGCGCAAGATCGCTGATTTAAACGGAAGCCATAAATTTTGGTCACGGTTTCGAGTTAGATGAGATTTTTTTTCGCGCGGATTTACGGTCGATATAAAAGATTAGATAATAAATGAAATTTTGTATAAAACGATGAATCGGTGGAAAGATTGAAATATACATTGATTATTAACTTCGCCTTTTTCTTTTGTTTTTCTTCATTTCCTATACACTTATAAAAGTTTTTATCAATTTAGAACGACGATATATTCGATTATTAACGAGTTACGAGTTATAAACGCCTATAAATTGTGAGGATACGATTATTTTTTCGACAATCGATTTTTCGTCTTTCGGGTTCGTTGAATACGCGTCTCGTTATGAATTAAATTATCTAAGATCGCAGTACTTTCCTAGATAAACGACTTCGTTCTCTTTTTATCACAAATATTATACACAAAACGTTTCGGCGGAGATTTTCTGCAGTTTCCCTCCGTGCCCTGGCAAATGCGATACAGGGAGATTAGGGGGAATGCGAAACGGCTGCAGCCGTGTGGTCGCGAATAAGAATGTCGGAGGATAGGTTGAATGTTATGTAATAGGTGTGTAAAAACCCGAGGAGGGTGTACACGTTAAACTCCCACAAATATTATACACAAAACGTTTTGAATAAATTAATCTTTGATTATTCTACAAATATCGTCTCGATACATCACGCAACCATTCGATTTCTTAACATCGTTCGTCCTATTTCCTCCTTAAAGCCAATGAATAATAAATAAATGTTATCTCACAGTTTTCATCGAATTAGTCTTGAGATAAAAAAAAAAATATATATATATATATCAATAAAATTACGGTCGATTGTGCTAAACGCCATAATTTTGTACGCAGCTTCGCAGAGAGCTTGGACTTGAATGCTCGTTTACGCTCCGATCTTTCAAGATACGTCAGTAAAGAGCAAGAACTGGAGGCCGCTAATCAAATGCTCAGGGACGAACATCAAGCTCTACAACTCGCTTTCACAGCACTGGAGGAAAAACTCAGAAAGGCGCAGGTAAAATAACATTATTTTGCGTTATCTACCTTTCGTTATAAAAAAAGTATGAATATAGAGAATGAAGTAAATTTAACTTTACGAGATGGACGAAAGAATGGTTTCTATTGCTAAAGCCGATCGATCTTACTCGTGGATATTTTTTAGGAGGAAAATCGTTTGCTGGTGGAACGTTTGATAAAATACAAAGCTAAAGACGCGGACAAGATGAACGAAGAAAATGATAATTTTCTGAAGTAAGTGGGATATGATGTATTATAACAGTATTATTATTATTATTACTATTATTATTAGTATTATTATTATTATTAGTACTATTGACCAATAATGACCGAAATAAAATTGCAAATAAGCTTTAATTAAATATATTGACACGCGCAACAGCGTCGATAAATACATCGAAATTTGTGTGTCGATAAACATTCGTAGTCTAGAAAATTCCTATATACGGCACATTTTCGATCAAATTATTAACTTCTTAGGTGTTTCTCACGCTTCGTGGGAACGAAGTAACCATTGAATTTACTTTTCGCGAATTTAAAAAAATATTATTCATCCATTCATTATGGATTTTCAATTTTCAATCTTTATTGTGACTTTATTAAGTAAGAGGTGCTACAAAAGAAATCGAGGAAGAAAGTAGCTATGTTTTAATGAATTTAAACCAACGGATAATTGAGATTTTTTCGTGCGATTCGATAAATTCGTAATTTTCGAATTTTAAACGAAAAACAAAGTTTTTCTCGAGTCGTAGCATTTGCTAATTTTCGATCAATGGAATTCTCTGAGAAGTTTAGAAAAATGTGGTTGATACTGTGACGAATGTTTCGCGTAGTTACTGAAATATTTAACGATGGGAATTGAGAATCGTTCGCGGAATTATTTTTCTTAACTGACTAATATAAATATATTAAATGCTTTTTTTCTCGGTGATAACGTTTATCAAGATCGGCATTGCGTTCTGCGAATGGTTTTTCCTCTCGTAGTTCTTTTTTTTCGAGCAGCATCTACGATATTTCGACGCTGCTTACGAAAACTAGCATGTTTCAGATTTCTTACGAAGAGAAGCACGTTTGATATCAGCGCGAAAACTAGCATGTTTCGACTTTTGACACGAAAACTAGCACGTTTCGATATTTGCCGCGAAAACTAGCATGTTTCGGCTTTTGCCACGAAAACTAGGATATTTCGGACATGCCAGTTATCGCGGCAGAAGCCGAATCATGCTAGTTTTCGCGGTGAGAGCCGAAACATGCTAGTTTTCGCGTCGAATATCGAAACGTGTTGGTTTTCGCGGTGAAATTCGAAACGTGTTAGTTTTCGTAAGAAATTTGAATCGTGCTACTTTTCGTAAGAATCTACGATATTTATGCACGTTCTGTTTTAAAACTAACCGGACGGTGGTTTAATTTTATTTTTAGGACGAATTATCATCACGTTCGTACACGTACGACGCGATTGTTATTTCGTTGACGATACGAGTCCTAATGGAAAATGGACCGTTACACGTTTAACGTTAACGAGGTTCACGCGTCATAATCATAATAGTATATACAAAGTAACGATAAAATCACGAGATACAATTTTTTACAAGATAATTTTTTGAAATTTTCCGTCAATCTTCTCGAGCATCGTATTATAACGGGTAAGAAATTTGAGAAGGTTTCAGCGTCTAGTAAGAGAGATATTCAGTGTTTAAAATCGCAACTTTAACACGAGGTTTTATGGCAAGTTACGAAAAAATACGATTTTTTACAATAAATAACTCGATTTACTAGACTGTAAAACTTTGTCAAATTTTACTCACAGTCGCGTATTATCGTTAAGAAGATTCGTACGAATTTTAAACGATTAAACTTGTAATTCGTCTAACGCATGCCTAACGCGTGAATCTCCTTAATAGCTTTAGCGCGTTTTAAAAAAAATTTACGTTTCCTCGTTAAGTCACTACGCTCACCCGGGACGGTCCAAAAACGTTTCAATTTCGAAATTTCAATGAAATTCGAATAATCGATTACACAATATTCTGGAAATATTATTTTCTCCCGATCCAGGTGTTCGTAGTCCTTTGAATCAATCGTCGAACGAGATTCGATTTCTATGGACCGCCCGAGGCGAGGAAAAAAGTCACGCAGTCGATATTTTCGATGATGCGCTAGCAATTTGTTAGTTGTCTCTCGTTTGTCTTGTTTCCATTGTTTCTCTCGTATTGTTAGAACAGAGCATCGTAAGGCAAATTGCAAATTCCTGTTGCTTCAAGTTTGTGTCGGTAACGTGTTTTATTCGCTTTCTGACACGAAAATTTTTTTATTTCAATTTCTTCGTTCCCTTTTCACGCTCTAACGTTGTGTAAAAATCAACGGTTTGTACATACGGTTTGCTTCAACGGAGTTACATTCGCAAATGCAATATTATCATCGCGTTTTATCACTATAACTTTTTTTTTATTGTTGATATTTACATAATTAATTATTTATCGTGTATTCGATAAATCGTATCTTGTGGGGACGTTTTTTTCGCTGGATAACGAGTCAAATTTTGAACATCTACGAGCCTTGAATAATATCAACGAATAAAAAATGATCAATTTACAACAAAAAAGTGAAAAAAGAGGAACGAAAGTCCAAGAAAAAAGATGATTTTCGAAATTTAATCCTAATTCCTTCGTTAACGAATCCTGAAACAGTTCGAAGATGTTTTTCTTTGTTTTAATTATCACAATCACCTGGCAAAGTAACAAAAATTCTTGAAGTACGTGAGAAAAACATAAAGCGACGGTATCGAACGTAAAACGAACGGAAAAGCTTTACAAAAATAAAATCTCACCTTCTTAAATTCGTGGAAAATCGAGAAGATAACATTTTCGCATCGGAGCGTCAAAGAAACTGTTTTTGGGAAGCGAACGGGCGTTCGGTCGGGCGTCGAGATTTATATTCAAGCGTCTGCTCGAAGTTACAAGCTAGAAATAGTGTCGTTATATATATTTTTTTTATTTCATTTTTTTTTCATTTTTTTTCGTTTCAAGAAAACATAAAAAGAGCATGTCACAAAAACACAACACACAGATGCAGATAGAGCTTGTTCCATGGACGTATACATGAATGATCCCGTTCGTTCTTATTCTCTACTTCTTTCTTTCTTTTTTTTCTTCTTTTTTATTTTTATTTTCCAACCGAAAACTTTTTTTGTTCTCTATTTCTCTCTCGCTCTGTCTTTTGCACCAAAAATAGAACACGCGTGGTTTTATTCCGATATCTCCATGGACTTGCTACACTAGTCACTTCACGCTGCTTGACATTTTCGTTTCAGCGAGACTATTACCAGCCCGACAGCCTTTTTGATGCATACCATATCAAAATTTGGGTAAGTGATAAATATAAAGAGGAAAAAACGAAAACAAAATAAACAAAACAAGCAACTTGAAGAGAGTGAACGAATGAAAAAACAACGAACGAAAAAAAGAAAAAAAACATTTTAACCGCCCGATAGAAAACGCTTGATGGCGAACGAGCTTTTGGGCTGGTATGCGATCGCACGAAGCTTCTTTTTTATTTTTCGTGAATTTTTTACGAGTGCCACGCATCGATAACCGCTTTTTTAAAATTATTATTACTGCAAATATTTTCATTACGACATTTATGCTCCGATGCACGAATCACGCTGTTGTGCATTATCTAATATGGATATATATATATATATATATATATATATTTCTTCTATATTTATATGTGTACATATGTATATGTATATATATATATATATCTTCATTTGGTTGTAGCCACCACTAGGACGTCTCACAGATTCCAATTTATGGAAATTAGGCCAACACCATTTTTTCTTCTTTTTCTTTTCAGTTGTACAATACGACGATTCGAAAAAAATCGTTACGATTATCGACAATTTTTTTTGGAAACATTTTTTTTTCTTTCGATTATCAATTATCAACCAGACGCAGCGAATCTCTGTTCGTTACTGCTGACGAATATGAATACCTGCGGTTGGTATTTTCGATTTGATACGAATATTTGTGGGTCTTTTTTTTATACGACAAGTCACACGAGAAATATTCATGGTCGAAGTATTTTTTTGAAAAGAATTTACATTAAAAAATTTGTATGTTTTCTGGGGAAAATTCATTCATTAGCAACGATCATTGTATCAAACGGGGTATATATATATATATATTTTTTTTCTTTTTCAATTAACACGAGAATCATGATAAATTTTGGGCTTACGATTTTGTAATAACCGCTTCTGTCGAAAGCTTTTTTTTTCCACGAGTTTTCAATTTTTATACGTTTGTTGTTTTTGCCCCATCGATACTTCATTTTACGATCATAACGGCACGCAATTTACAAAGTGCGTGCGAACGAAAACTAATCAAGGTTGAAATTACAAAAAAAAAATTTTTTTAATTTTAACCAATCGAAAAATCATAACGCGCTCGACTCAGGCGACGAGTTGCTTTATTCGGATGATCGACGTGCGTGCATGTTGAAAAATCATTGAAACTCGACGGATCATTAACAAAAACAACGCAGCTATACTTCCTGCGTCGATTTTTTTCATTGAATATCGATAACTTTTACGTAAGATTAGATCGATACGATATTTTGAAAATTGCTTTTTTTATTAAAATTTTGAAATTGAATTTATTTTATTCTTTTTTTTTTGTTCAAATTTTTTATTGCAGAAAGAGACAAGCCAAGGTGCAAAAAGACTTGGAGGATGCCGCGAGAGATACGCGAACGGTCAGTCCCGATCGGACGAGTTTGAAGGAGGGATTCGTTGGTCTGCCAACGTCGGTCCCGGCTAACGTCTCCGTCAAATTTGTACGTTGATATAAAAAACCATAAACACATTATTTTTCATGATATTTGTGTACGAGTTCCAACCGAAAGTATGGGCTTCGAACGGGTTTTCAATATTTCGCGGTTCGTCAAAAATTTGAAACAAATCGAAAATTAAATTTTTTATTAATCATTTTTTTCTCTTTTTTAAATTATTTGTGTTATTATTATTATTATTATTATTATACAAACGAATTTCATAGGATGCTCGCGGAATGAAAAAATTCACATAGGACATCAATTGTTTCACAATTTCAACAATTCGTCGATCAAAAGTTGAAAAAGTTGAAAATCTTTCTATTTTTCTGTTTTTTAACGGTCGTGACTGCAAATTTTTTAAAAACAAATTATCTTTTTCGTATATTTTTCTATGCATTGAAATCGAATTAGACTGTTTTTGCTTCGTAATTTCGATCTGTTTCTTTATCGACTGTAGAAGAATTAATCTTTCGGTTCGGAATGTGTATGTTCGATGGAATTAAAATCGTGCGTTTTTTTACACGATTTTTCGGCCGATTTCGTAGAAGGAGCGATAAATTATTATTTATTTAATTGTACGGTAAATCTCACAATTGTTAAAAGTATTTGAATTTTTTAATTTATCTATACGCTTACGTTATTGTATTATAATATTATTTTATTCTAATGTAAAATTTATTTACACGTTTCTATGAATTGTTCCGTGTTAATGTACCGGGTGTCCGATAAATCTCACGCGCATGGTACGCAACACGGATAATTCATAGTTAACGCACAATAAACGTTTGAAAACGATTTCGAGGAGGTTTGGTTCCATCGTTTCGTATCATTAGGTAGGATGCCTAAAATCGCGAAGAATAATAATTTTAACGATCCACTGCAAGAAACGAAAATAAAATTAAAC
Organism: Netelia inedita; assembly: GCA_964017225.1. NCBI lineage: Eukaryota > Metazoa > Arthropoda > Insecta > Hymenoptera > Ichneumonidae > Netelia > Netelia inedita. The sequence continues at coordinate 9,982,910 of OZ024925.1, forward strand.
AAAAATCGAAAGAATTTCAAGATATTTAATCTCGAAATGAATTTATTATATACAATTGGTAGCTACGTAGTACATGTGTCTTATGTGAAACCTTGCAGAATGCGCACGACGGAGAGGTGAGCGCGGTTAAATGGTCGCCGGTCGATAGGATTCTCGCAACCGGCGGTGCTGACAGAAAAATCAAGCTGTGGGACATATCGAAAGGTAATTAATACACAAGCCTATCTATTTATTTTTCAAACGACGATTAGACAAAAAATTTTATGCGCAATGGTGTATTTTTTCCGATAAAAATGTCTGCAAGAAAACGGTCGGTCGTGCTAGTGCCTCGAGCATGCGTATATCGCGTGTTCGTGGCCGCGGGCTACTGCGCACGCGCGCGACCGTGTGGGTAGTTAAGGAGTGGGGATTGACCGAACGCGACCTCCTCGCGCTAGGGCCTCGACCGTTCGCGCATCGCGTGCTCGTAGCTTCGCTCTATTACGCACGCGCTAGATCACGTGACGGCAAAGGAGTGGGAGCCGACCGTTAAATCAAACTCCGTTGTATCGAAATCCTGCTATACACGAACGTTCGTAAATTTAGCAATTGATCCGTCACTCGTGGAAAAGGATATTTCTAATTCGTATTAAAACGTTTTAGCAACATATCGGAATTTGTATTCGATGAATTAAATAACGTTCCGATTAGTCAGCCTCTCTTTTACACAAAAGGACAAACAAAAATCTCTTTCTTCTTCCGGTCGTATCTTGGTGTACTTTCCCACCGTGCCATGCACACCAGTCAACGACTGTTGGCGTAGAATCGCGTGTATCTCTCTCTCGAACGTCCACGGCAACACGAGTATCGCGTGCAACCAGAAACCGAGAGAGGGAGCGTTTTGGAGAGGTACGGACAGAGGATACCGGGAGAGACACCGGAGGGACATCGGGTGCTCTTGTTATATTTATTCAGATTCTCTCGCTGCGCTTGACTCCTCGCCTCGTACCGGGAGGAGCTATGGAAGCCCCGCGTGAATTATAGCATCGGCTACACACGTCTTGGTGTTGTCGTTCTCTCGTTACAAGGATAGGCGACAAGTATTTACCTCGTGTTATTTACTACACGCCCTGTTCTTACTCTCTTCCCTCGTTCTCTTACGACTACCGCAACGCCATCTATCGGCCTCTCCTCGACTCTCGTAACTACCGCAGCGCCATCTAGCGGCTTCCCTCTCTCCGTTCTGACGACGATACACGTTTATTTTTCTTGCTTCTCGTCATCTTTCTTTTGTCTCTTGGGCGACCGGTAGAGGCTCTCGGTGAGTTTGTATCGACGCCTCATTAACAAAGTCTCTTTACCGGAGGTTGGCTATAAAAAAAAGATCATCGTTCGAGTGCGCAGGCCCTCGGCCGGTTTACATATCCTTTTTCGCGACTGTTTATTTTGCGTTACATCGTAATCAATGGCGACAGGAACACACTAAGAATTCCGGGAATATGTAGCAAGTTGCGGGAACAGAAAGCGTAGTACGAACAGTTTTATACCGGTCACTGTTTTATGGAGATTTTAACACGCTCTTCGCAATGACTTCGTTCCATATCAGAGGCGAAATATGGTGAGGTCTTTGATCTATAGGACGCAGTCATTTGCCTTTCCCCGACAATTATATACGATTGCATCAACGAATCAAGATGTACAATTCGCGTGGTGTATATCGCCTCTGCTCGCTCGTTGCTTTCTCACAATGAACTGTTCGTCAATTACGAAATTACCAGTTTTTGGGATGAGCGTAGCATTCTGATGTCGATGTGAAGGCAATCTCAACGTCAAAAAATGAAGAAAAAAAACGTGATCTATCACTTTTACGAGGTTTTGATCGAGGAATTGAAACGAAACGAGATTACAAATGTAATATTCGTGTTGTACGGGAAATTTCCAATTTTGTAACCACCCAATAAAGTCTTTTATGGACGATAACAAAATTGCATCCCCTTCGACCTATCCAATGTTTTGGAATCAAATGACGAATGTCGAACACTTGAGGAGGGTCGAAATATTTTTTTATCCCTATAAAGACTTTATTGGGATGTTACGAAATCGGAAATTTCCCGTACAACACGAATATTACATTTTTAATCTCCTTTCCTCACAATCGTCGGTCTAAAAATGGGGAAAACAACATTTTATTACGTTTTTTTCGTCTTATAATCGTTGTCTTCTAAAAACAATCGCTGGAATGACTCTAGATTTATCACGAATTATATACAATCATATCAACGAGACATGCTAGTCAAATCAATATCGAATAAAGCGTTGATAGTTATCGTATAATCAACGACGTGAAAGGTAGAGCGAGAGAGAGAGAGAGAGGGGGAGAGAGAACGGAACAAAGAGAGGGAGAGAGTGAGTTCGTAGTAAAACTTTCCTTATATAATTGTGGACAGAGTGCGCGTAGGACGGGGGTCGGTTTAATTCGAGCTAACGTTGGTCCGGTATATCGAACGAAGGCGGGGCTTTCTCGCGAATCGTGATTGCGTTCCGTTCGCTTGGTTTGTAACTATACATAAACACACACACCCACACACACACACACACACACACATGTATATATATACAGATATATAGCCTATGAACGTTCTGGCTTAGGAGCTACCGGTGTTTCTGTCCCTATAGTAATATATTGGTACATATATGGCGGGCTGTCGCGTGGCGGGCACGTCCTCGCAATTAAGCCCGGTGTGGCGGTATAAATTTAATTAGGCACGAAGACCGAAGGCAACCGGGTACACCTGGGTCTCGTCGACGCTAATGCCTCCCGCGAACTCGAATCATTGCAGGTGCCTTCGAGAGCAAAGGGATGCTGGTTGGAAGCAACGCCAGTGTCATGTCGGTGGACTTCGACTCGACGGGAACTCTCATACTCGGTGCGTCCAACGACTACGCGAGCAGGGTGTGGTCGGTCAGTGACCTTCGCCTCAGGGTGAGTGATCCAACCAATGCTACTACATATATCTATCTATCTATCTATCTATCTATCTATCTATCTATCTCTCTATGTATATATATCTGTGCCTATGTATACATAGGTATATGTATTACTTTACTACGTGTATGTATCTCTATTCCTCTCCTATGATGTACCATCATAGCCACGGCGGAGGGTTGTACACGTTTCCGACGTAGATATTAGCAAAACATCAATATTACCCCATGCCAGTCCCAAGGCGAGCAAACACACGAACGGAAAGCTCACCTTTACCTCCGCCGTACAGCGATAGACAAATGGTCACGTCGATTCCCTTCTGTTTATTTTTCCGGTGTCGAAATGCATTTTGCTTATCAAAAGGCGCGTCTCTAATCCGATTACAAATCTCAAAGTCGAACGAAGGTCATTGAAAAATTAAAAAAAAAAACGACACATTCTTGTAAATATTTTTCAAGATTATTTTCGACCCTGCGATATTTTTCAGATTTCATCCCTCGAAGCGCCTTTGGATTCGAATATTTGCATTTTTTTTTTTTTTTTACTCTTTTATTCGTAAAAGTCAAGTTTGTTTCAAAAGCACGGGAAAAATAAACGCGACCGACGGAGCACTCCGTATTTTTCAAACAAAATTCAGCGATAGACAGATGCAGTCGTCGGGCAAAAATTCTTATTTTTCTCTCGAGCGGAGATATTCGATCGAGCATGCGACAAAACACTTTTTCCCCGTACGTAATGGAGAAAAGAGTCCGTGGCTCGCAAAACAGCCATTAAATAACTGGGCGACGCGTCCTGCACCACGAGGAGAATAGCCCGGGTGTGAGACGTTACTGGCAATGGAATATGAAATTTATCGTCGACCTCGTACTATACGAGACTGTCCCTCCCCCCACCCCCCTCTCCGCCCCTTCTCCTCTTCACCCCTCTCATACCTCTACGACCTCGTATCTCCTTCAGATCGTCCCCGAGCTGTTACACTGTTCATCTAAATTCACAGTGCGATCGTAAAACTAATGACGAGCCGTCCGAAAAAAGAGCAAAAACGTTGAAAATAAAAAAATAAAATAAAAAATGCTCATCGGCGGGGATGGATGCGGATGGTGGTTCGCGTTCGTCTCCTCGGCGCCAACGAGTTAATGGCGATATTTTCCTTTTTTTTTTACAAGAGATTCGTGTGTGCTTGTTGTTTGGCTTGTTTCTCTACATTTAGCGGATTTTTCTTGGAAATTAAAAAATTCATAAATTTTCTAATGGTTGCGAATTAAATGTCTGTTCGTGTCGCGATGGTTTTAGTCATGTGACAAATAGTAAATCCACTTGGTCTTGTTCTCTTCGTGCGATTGGTAAAACGATCGTTGAGAAAAATGTAGTCTCGTTTAGTTTTTTTTTTTCTTTTTTTTCATCGTTGCCTCAATTTTGAAAGGGATGCTGAAAGGATCAGAACGTCACGATACCGTGGCTGGCGAGCCAAGCGGAATGATTCGATTTTTCGTAGGTGACACGAACGTTGTGCAAAGTTTGCTCCAGTTTCGAGTCCGACCATCCCCTGACGGAGGGTTGAAACGAAAAGTTTGTCGCTCGAATCTTCTCTCGCTCTCTCTCTCCCTCTTTCTCTCTCTTTCTCTCACTCTCTGCCTTTTCTTATCGACTGTTCGGTTCACCCTCGAACGTAGTTGTTCACTCTCCTTATATTCCTCGGGCCCAACCCCGACAATGACCTCATCTCCATTTTTCCCTTTCTGCCTCGTTTTGCGAGAGCCATTGGACGAGAAGAAAAAGACACTTTTTTCTTCTTCTTCTTCTTCTTTTTCTTCGTCTTACGTCTTCTTTTTCTTTCTTATACAGATTATGCAAGAAAAAAGTTCTAAGGATAATGTGGCCCTGGCATCTTGAATCCTTCTCGAAGCTACCGAACTTCCTTATTATCCCTGAAGGGCTTGCGGTAACATTTTCGGGCTTTCAGGTCCTCGATCGTTTAGGGTGCGGTTATCAAGATCGATCAGGACGAATGAACGACGAGTAAAATTATATCCACACTCGTAGATTGATCCTCGGGAGCAATTATCGTTCGACGAAGACGCGAAAACGAGAAAAGTATTCTCGTGAAATCGGCTAAAATACACACAATTTATCGAGCATTTGTTTTGCCCTTGAAAAACATCCCTTATTTCTTTTATCAAACATAAAATATGATAAGGGAGCGTCACCTTTTTTTCATCCCTTATACAGACTTGTGCGAGAAGAAAAAAAAACTTTCCCGCATAATGTAGCCCTCTAACACCCACGTCGGAACTCCATGAAAATTTCCGTCCCCGAAGGGCAAAAGGTACACGAAAAAGAAGAAAAAAATCTACAAAATCATTTCCTCGTGTTTGCCATGGATTTCGAGCTTTTTTCGATTGAACTTTTATGAAACGAGAAAAAATAAAGAAAAAAGAAAGTTGTCAAACTGAGATTTTTCGATAAATTCGTGAGAGCATAGGAAAACAACGATATCGCGAAGGGTATGCAATTTATGGGTAGGTACATACGCGCACACCCTCACTTCTTCCTTTTTGTTCTTAAATTGAGATCCACTCGACACGAGATGGGGTAGGCTCTTTCTCTTTTCCCACCTGTGATAAAAATAAATTTTATATTATTTCTCCTGAATGGGGCAACCCTTATCCGATCCCTCTGGAGATTCCCACCGAGTACACGTTGGCCCCAAAGACCAGCGCACATTCTTGGCACGGGGTGACTCGAAGAAATCTCGAAGCTCTCGATAATTGTTCTCGGTGGAGATTCGAGTGTGCGAGAGAGAAAGAAGTCAGAATGTGAGAGGGGATAAGTTTTGGAGGATGAGAGAGAGAGAGAGAGAGAGAGAGAGAGAGAGAGAGAGAGAGAAAGAACGACGGAAGGAAAAAGAGGGTTGAAAGCGTCGAAGTAAGAAAAGGAGAAAGGCAGGAAGGGGATGGTTCGTGAGAGTACCTCACGGACATCCGTTTCTGGGAACTTCTAGTTCCTGATGAGATACGCGATTAGTCCCCTTCTCCAACTTGTGCAGCGTGCTGTCCTCGGTAGGGCCAAGTTCGTTCTTGAATTTCCTCCGCCCACCTCCTCGACCTTCTCTCACTTCCGTTCATGTTCTCGTTCGTTAAGAATTCGATAGTCTCGATGTTGCTCTACAGATATATGTGCTCTGTCGTCGAACGAGACATTCCCCAGGACGTTTGGTCGACGTCGACGATGACAACGACGATTTTCAATATCGTACTGGCGTTACGAGGTAAAAGCTTAGACAAGAAACGAAGAAGCTTCGTATATATATAGATAGATAAATGGGATGATGAGATAGGACGGTTGTGAGTCGACGCGAGGGTACCGAGATAGAAACGAGGAAGAAATTAATTTGAATTCCGTCCCGAGCTAATCCCCATCCCCTCGACTGTCAACGATGCTAAAAGCATACAAGATGAAGAAAAAGAATCATAGCCGTTCGCCAAGAGAAGCCTATTTTGCGCTGTTCCCTCGACAGGAGCAATGGAAACTTACTTCTCTCCCTCTCTCTCTCTCTTTCACACACATACACTCACGTCGACATAACTCTTTGTTACCTTTATTCATTACGACGTTGACGAGCGTTGGGGGTATCCCCATCCTTGGTACCTTCGTACGTTATATATATAGGTATAAATATTATCCATGTAACTCTTTCGTAGTAGTGGTTGGCTCTCGCGTATACGCCGAGAGTATGAAGAGAGTAAAAGAAGACTGAGACGACCGGAAAGAAGAAGGTGAATTTATATTTACAGTCGTTGCATAACGGTGGGGGTAGATTACCACCTAAGGGTGGGTAATTGGGATGGGGTTCACCTCGCTTGCGCGTTAGGTGAACGCCAGTTTTCCCTCTTTTCCCTTTAACCATCCTGTGATCATCCATTATTCTTCTCGCCTCTTTCTCTCTTTCCAGTATACTATATCCTTATAACACCCATATAGATAACAGTATATTACCCGGGCTCTATGTACATGGAGTATAAAACTATGTTATGCTCTTCGTATCATGCGCGAAATGGAAGGATTTCTCAGATGGTTACGTAACTTTCCTCCGTATATTGTTACTTTTACGCAACGTATCGTCACTTATTTCAGTCATTCGTTCGATGTACTTTCAACACTGATTACATAGAAAACGATCGTAAATGTCTGGCGAGGTTAAATTACCGTCATTTTTCCGAACCGGAAAATTGCTGGAAAAATGACCGTTAAATGACGATCACAGTGCGGCGTGTTAAAAAAAATCTATGTTCCTCTAATACAACCCTCGTCATTCGATCGTCATTGTGATCGTCAAAGGACCAGTCATATGACCAATCATGATATCAGCTGTATGACGAGTTATATGACCCGTCATATGACGATGCCCGATTTTCATGTCTCTTTAACTAAAAAAAATCGGTGTTTTATTTCCCCAATGAAATATTTCACAGTCGGTAATATACGTCGATGGATCGCTAGATTTGATGTAAAAGTCCCGAATTGAAATGTATTGTCACAGTATTTCGTACTCGAGATATAGTCGAATCGCAGGCTAGCCCAAAACTGGTCTCGATAAACTTCTTTGGCATCCCGATTTATACGAAATTCATTGATCGGACGGATTTCGACAGTTTTCGAATGCGCGAACGTTATCGATTCGCACGTATTTTCATTACATCGCATGGTCCCGTACTCAATGGTACTAATGCCCTCGGTTCGCTGAGCACTCGTTCGTACTGGTTAATCATTAATTATTCAGTGAAATACAAAGCGAACGCCCGGTACACAATTCTACCGGGCTAACTGATGATCGCGACACTCGAAACAATATTTTCGTACCTTCCTCTCTCCCCGGGTGATTGGAACTCGATATTGCAATTGGCCGTGTTGGGCAGGGTTCATTCGACGAATGTTCTAATCTATTTAACCGTTACGAGAATATAACGGGGTAGATACGCCCGTGTACTAAAACTATACCACGCGCGACCAACGTAACGCGGACTCGGCGTTGTTGTCATTGCAATTTTAGAGTTTCGATTTGCCATTCGCTATCACTGACCCAAATACTCTTCGTTCTCCTCGAAACGTACGGGAAACTAACGACGTTGGTCGACAAAATCCATTTCGCATGTATCGTGCTTATTGGAGTAAATTCACCGAGCACACCGAAATATTCCACTGTTTCACAGTTTCTATCGCGACCTTGGTCTCGATCGTTGTTCCTATCGAACATTCAATATCCGGTTGACTAGCGGAGACAATTTTTCGAAAAAGTTTGAAACAATCGAGACGAGATGAACGATATCGTCTTTCCTAGCGTTATTATCTCGTAGTTTTTGGCATCGAGCGAAGATAAATCTAATATCGTCTATTCACGAAAATCATGTAATTGCACATCGTGTACTTCGGGCTAAGAATTAATATCTCTGTTTATGACTTATTCTATCGTAAAAAGCGTAGCTATGAGTGGGCTCTATCTTACCGACCGAGGTGCATTTTCGATAGACACTCCTCGAGCTATGTTTGCAATGCAAACAGCAGGGATATGGATGAAGACTCTTTTCACAAAGATAATATCTTCATCGTCGTATTGAGCCGTACGAGATCCAACGTTGGGGCACGTTCCACGCCACAACATTGTAATTTATATTCAAATTAATAACGAAATCGGCTTTTTCCTCGAAGCACTCCGGGGTGGGTCGAAGAGAGTCGCCTATCACCATTATCATATCATTCCCTTCGCCAATTTCGTAGTACCTCGCGTCAAGACAATTTATGCACGCTCATGACTCAACTCGTGCATATAATGAATAAATTAATATTTAATTAATTATACAATTATTCGTAAAGCTCGAGCTTTACGTGTGACGAACCCGCGACAGGGACTTTAATACCGAAATCTAATCGAATTTCAAACCACGTACCCACGTGTCGCGAGACACAGAGAGAGAGAGAAAGAGAAGAAAGAGACGGCGAGAGAAGAATTTGAAGCTTTTTCCTGGTGGAACTTGCTTTCCTTCCTTGTCTACGTCCCACGTCGACCACAGCTTCGATAGCGCATTTTTCCATCCCTCGCACCACAGATGACGAGCATCAACCTGTCATTTACTAAACTTCCTTGCTTGTACACGTTACGTGCGGTTATATTTTGCTGGGTTAGGTCGTACGGTTTGTTGATAGGCTGGGAAAAAGTGACCGCGCGAGTCAGGGCCAAGCAACGACCTCGGTTTCCGTGTGATTGTTATACAACATATATATTATGTAACCGCTGCGACCAACCGCCTCGTAAGGACAGCGTGCTACTGGTAAAGCCTTCGAATGGTACGCTTTTTTCTTCTTTTTTTCCTACAAACATTTATATTTTGCCAAATATCCAACGACTTTTCCGAATCAGGTGGAAATATTCAAGTACTATGTTTGAAATGTGGAGGTGCGCATCCATTATTTCCATTGGAAATGTTGAAGATCTTTTTATATTAAGGAACCGAACTCGTTCGACAGATTTACGCAAAGCTTTGGAGGAAGTTGAACAACTTTCCCGTAAAATGACAAATTTTCATGAAAAGTCACCAAAAAACGTACCTTTCCACCTCTGGTTATTCGGGATTCGATCAGTGGTCAATAACGTTGGGTCGACAACCAACTTTTCCTTTTTATGCATAAAGAAGATAAATATGGGTGATACGCGGAAGCCGGTGTCAACGTTGGGGTGGCTCTTCGGTGGCGAGGAAACGATGCGTTAAACGAATATCGATGATAGGACACCTATACCACCGTGGCTATATCAACCACCGGCACAGCCACATTGTAACAGAATGGACACCTGGCCGAAGGGCGATAATGGACTCAATTTCGAGGGCCGCGAGGCACGCCGCCTCGATATCTCCGAGTATAGGGAGGCACGTTATCGATTCGAGGGGCTGCTTTGTGGGGACCGTTCCATTTTCCACCTATGTCGTTTTGAGCATATACTTCTAGCCCGGTCCTTCTCTCGTCGACCCTCGGACGCCACGTTTCCTTCGATATCATTCGCTCTTTTACGTTTGGAAAATTTAAATCTTAATTCAACTCGAAAACAATTTCAAACGTTCCAACGAATTCTTTTAAAATCAAACATCAAGTTATCTTTTTTTATTTGCAAATATCATCGGTATTTTCATTAGGTTTTTAGCTTCTTTTTATTTAACGTTAAATTCTCCATTTTGTTTGTATCCTTGGCTCGAGCGATATTTTTGAAAATTAAATTTATCTTTGTTATTTTCTATGATAACGTCAGTCTTAGAAACTAGTTTTCTTTGAAACGTTTAACTTCCATTTTCGTCTAGCCCTCAGCCCGTTCGCTGTTTCTGTATATCTATAACCTCAGGGCTTCCGTTCCTTGAAGATCGACTTTACATCGATCCAAGTTTTGTGCAGCTTCTACCGGTTAAAGCTACGCGATATCCTCCGAAAGACCATTTGGTAAGATTCCCGCTAGCCTTCGTGCCTCTCTTCCCCCTTTCCTTCCTCTTTTCTTCTCCATCCTTAATTCTCTCTCCTCAATTCCCCGTCCCGTTCACCTCGCCCTTGGTGCCCATCCTTTCTTCCTTCCTTCCGGGTGCCTCATTATGCGCCCGCCACGCTGTGTGTCTTAATCCCCGGACTAATGAGTTACACCGTATATAGAACGTTGCGGAGGGAATAGTCCGGGGCAGAGGAGCTTCGTTGGTGAGCTCGGAAGCTGCACCCTCGCCCGAACCCCGCCGTTTTTTTTCTTCCCTCCGAACCCTCGGCGAGTTCAGTGAAAAAGAGAACCGGAGGATGAGTCTCGCTTCGTGGAATGGATAGGCGAGAAGAGGGTTAAAAAAAGAAAAAAAATCAGGAAGGAAGAGTGAAACTTGGGGGTGAATAGGGGCGCCCGGTATAATATTGAAGATAAAGAGCTGAGAACCGAAGGGGAGGAGTGCCGGTGTGGGAAACAGAGAGATATGAGCGCAGAAGTGCATCGGGAATCATGCGACAAAAGCAAAGGAGGAACATGATTAAGACTTGGACCATGCAAAACCATAGTTGCGTCTCGCTTCATTATCACGAGCTTTTCAATAGCACATTTATTATAAAAAAATAAATAAAAAACAGTTATCCGCGTTATCAAATTTCATAGTTATAATTTGTTTATCAGATCTACCAAACTTTGGCTAAATCGGACTGAACTTAACCGCGGTGGTGCATTTTTAAATCTTCATTTTGCTGACGGATTCAGCCCTAGGGGGTTGGAACATGACGTCGTTCCGGCAGAAATCGTTCAGGTACGTTGAGTATATTTTTCATCATACGTCACACGGTCCGATGCAAATTATTTAAAAAAATACCACACGTTTGTGCTGATCATAAATAACGAAAAGATCTTGTCGCGTGTTGATCTACGCTTTTATTTTGGACTCGCTTCCCACTAAGAAGTAATAGCCATAAATGTCCTTAAATAACAGGCCTTCGAAAATTCCACCTATCACTTACGATTATGTTTGACATCGTCTTAATTTATCCAGAAATTGCAACGTTAAAATATGCGTTCGAGATAATGGTCCGTGTTAAACTTGTTTTGGAGCCTCTGGCCAAGAAATGTATAGACAGCGATGCTTCACTTCGACGCACGGTATTCTACTTCCCTCTACTTTCGACGGAATAATATGGGGCCTAAGTCGGAAAGAAGCAACTTCACACATGTCTACGTGGTTAACTACGTAATACGGGTACTGGAAGCACCTAGGAGCTGGTTCAGTTAGGTATCGTAACGCATACAAGAACCTATGAGGATTAACCAACGCGTTCGGAGTCACCGGTTGCCTTCGCGTTCGTGAGCTCTCTCTCTCTCTCTCTCTCTCTCTCTCTCTCTCTTACTCTTTCCAGCTGTTCGCCCCTCGGTAATTACCCATGTGAAATTACCGCATTTACATCCATAATAGGAATAGTTATGTATACGTATATAAATGCATAGACAGGAATCTCAGGCACGCCTAGCATTAGCAGACGACACTTATCTCTCGTACGGCGAGACGGTTCATTGTACCGCGCTGGTACAGAGTGCCACGCGCAGAGGGCGCTCACTACTCCCGGAAGGATAAAGCGCGGGAAAATTAAGCGCGCCGCAGTAAAGTATCCCGTTTGAGCGCAATAGACCAATGTGGAATGGAAATAAACACTGAGAACCGTGTTTTATTTATTTCTTCTTCTTCGTTCTATTCTTCCTCGTCTTTCAAAAGCCCCGAGTAATCCCATCCGAGGGTTTCTTCTACGATAGGCGAGAGAGGCGTCCATACGTGTATACGTACCACTTGTGACACTTAGCTTCTTGGAACGTTGTTAATATTGTAGGCTTTCACTGGACTCGGGGTTATCGCAGGATGGCACACGGAGCACGATACGCGGAAATGCGAGGAGAAAAAACGAGTGACGTAGGTGGGAAAGAACAAGAAGGTGGATATACCATGAACTAACCAATTTCATCGAATTAAGCCGGCTTGCACGTAACTCCCATTAGAAGTTGGGCAACGTATATGCGTTGCCCGATGTGATAGCCCAAGGGAATTTCTGTCCCGTTCCACTACTCTTGGCAATATGCCATCTTATTTCACCTCGAGGGGTCTTTGCTCAACAAATCAGGCGGTCCGAGGGTAGCCACCCCGTATTACGTCGGGCATCCGATACCTTCGATGGAACCTTTGCTTTTCTAACAGCACGACTCCTTTTTTTTCTTACCTCTCGATGTCACGGGGGTTTCGAAGATTTATTATTGTTCTCCGATACGGCGATACGATTACGTAGATATCGTTAAATGAGTGGAGCGTTGACGCAAATGGTAGTTGTTAAGATCCTAAAGATTTTACGAGTAATCTTTATTTAATTTTTTTATTCTTTTCTAAAAAAAAAAGGATTATGATACGATCAATAATTTCCATTATCGTAAACATTTAACGATGTTAACACGTGGTATTTTTCAATAACCACGAGTCGGCAGTTCTGGTAGTAAAACCGATACCAACGGGTTTTACTCGCTCAAAAATCGACCCTCGTTTATTGTCCCGTTGTTTTTCATCGAATTGATAGTTGCAGAATCCTATTTATATCGTGGCTGGCTCGAGTTAATCAACACGGTAATTAACGCTACTTAATGTCGGAAAATATAAACGAACATGAAGGCTCGTTACTCGGTAACGACCTTTGACTGCAAGGCGTTGGGTGTGTACGGGCAAGCTAATAAGCTTCCTCGTACGAAAATTAGTATTCAAAGTGTTCGCGCATAACATTTATTATAGTTATCGTATTTCCGCGTTGTGCGTTCCGGAGACCGGTGAAGGGATTAAGGGAAAATAAAACAAAACAAAAACAAAACAAAAGAAAACAAAAAAATAGAAAAAAATCACGAGCTTAAAGGAAGTGATAGGATTTAATACAAATCCCTTCGATGCATACGTAAGCAGCATTAGGTGGCAAAAGCAAAGCACGAGAGAGGATTTTAATTGAGATCAAGCTTCGAGCTGCACGATCGCGAAAATTTCATGGCACAAAAGCCTCTGCCCCTTCCCCTCTTTCCGTGCCCGTTTTCATCCCCTGCTCCTCCCCCATCTCGAATGCCCTCGTCCCGTCGTTGTCGTCGTTTCCTATGGCCGCACGGTTTGTAAACGCTTTGGCCAAGAGCCAGAAAGCTCGATAGCGACGCGGGATTCCCGCGTTTCGCTAACGAAATCGGCACATTCGTGCCGAACGACGCGGCTGGAATAACGAACGACCTGTAGATGTTTGGACGAGAGCTTATATACGTATATTGTACATGGTACTACGGTATGGAGGTTAGCAGGCACTGCTTCGCACCCGGAAAACTCTTCCTATACATTCTCCCTACGCGAGAATTCTCACTGTTCTAGCTGCATCCCGTGCAAAAGCCCACATCTGCAAACCACAAAAGCCCGCAGCGTACATTCGGCGCCAAGTTTTTGCGACATTTTCGTGTCTCGTGACGGATCGTGACCCGTTCGACTCTTTTTTTATATATGTATTCGTGGGTGCGCGTATGCGCATGCGCGTGTGCGGTAGGCGTAGACGCAGGCGCAGGAGCATGCGTAGACGCAGTCATAAAACCAAAACCGACCATTACTTTTATCATACGCGTGAAAATTATGCGAAAGCTACGCAAGTCACATTTATCATTGAATTTATCGAGGAATAACTTTACAAAATTTTCCGTCGGTAATATGACATTCATTCGCGTCTCGCTCCACCGCTACTTGTCGGTATATTGTTCACAGATTTATGGTATAGCGCACCGCACGAAAGGAAAACAGGAATGGAGTTTCGAAAACGCGTTTCAATTACTACTCGTACAACCAATCTGGTTTTATCTCCCTTTTCCTTTTCTCATTTCGTTGACGAGAATAGAATCCATTCTCCATGAGAGGATGTCGAGCGCGCGCGTGCGCGAGGGTGAAGCAATCTCACAGGCAGCTCACATGTCGCAATAACTTTCTGCGAACGTTGCGAATCCGGAAACACAGGCTGGTTTAACGTCGCGACGACGTGCTGCAACTATAATGGTACCTTCGGTTCTCACCTAGTTACCATTGAGACCGTGTGTTTCCACGCGCATGAATCCATTCTCGGTGGTGAGGACAACGGTTTGTATATATACAGCCGACCCTACAACGAACCGATTCACCGACAATTCACACGAGTACAATTACGTAGGTGTCTGTAGCTGCATAGCTTTGTCTCTCTCTCTCATCCCTCAATCCCACACCCTCGTTCATACCTCGACCTTCCCCTCCCCTCCCGCTCGTTCCCTCGCCAGTTAGACGCTAATTAGGAATTAATGCGTTGCGCACCGGTTCGGAACACGCGACTTGAACATTGCTAATGGGAAACAGCGTGGTTCGCCGCGAATCGGCCGCATGACCGTGTCCTACTCGCTTTTTCTACTTTCCTCTCGCGTTGTAGTGACCCATCGCAATTCACTGAACGCGTCCTCTTACATACGAAGGATGCGGTCGTGAGAGACGATAAAATCGTGTCGGTCGACAAATATTTCAAAAACAAAAAATACGATCGTTTAGTTAATTGTCAGCCTTTATTAATAACGCGATAAAAATTCGCAAACAATTGTTTGATATCGCTTTTTTTTTGTTAAATTAGCCGTTCTTAAAAAAACAAGAATTAAAAAATAAATCCGACGAAATAAAAAATATTTTTATATCGTACGACTGTCATAAAATCTCGTCGGTCTTGATACTTTTAGACGTATATCGAACGAACGAAGCCACCATTTTGCGATCGTACTTCAAATTGATAACGGATAGAAAGGTTATAAATTTCTCGGAAAAAGAAAAAAAAATGACTTATCGCCCGATGCTCTCGTTTCGCGACGAAGCGATTCTCTCGTGCCTGGCACAGCATTTCCGGATATAAATACGAGTGTCGTGAAATCGAGCGTAAACTCTGCAAGCTTTCCAACACTTGTTCTGGAAAACTTTTTAGTGATTCGCGTATTACTGTATATTAAATGCGACCCTATAATAGCGTTGAAACGGCAGATTGATGCGACGACATCACGACTAACGACGTTATTAACACTGGTGGCAATAAGCACGCGGGCGGAGAGATGATGGATGCGTCGACAATTTGCTCGGATGTCGGGGCTGCCGCCAGGCACCTACCGTCGACGTTTCCGGAAACGCCCTTTCACGTCGTTGATCGTAACCGGTCCATTATATACCAATGACACTGCGCATTGACGTATCGCGACTTTTCCTTCTCCATTCTCTTTCCCAACGGCTTGTTCTTAACTGCAAAATCGATGAAACAGTCATAACACGGTCACTTGCGTATATCTATAGGTTCGTGTCATTTATCGAGGCGTCAAACTCGACTCGGTCGCTGGTTCGACTCGGATTTTCATCGGAAGAGTTTCCAACCGCAGGCGGGGTGATGGTAACTTTCTTTTTAAATCCTTCGTGAGATAATTTTATCTTCAGTTATTATCTTAGCGTATCTTATCTTATGGAATAATCATCTAGATTATTTGCCAATCAGAATGTTCGATATCATCGCTTATCGTTCTGGGTGTTTAGATTCATGTTGATAAAAATTTCGATACGAGATGAATCAAACTACGCCTATCGAGTAAAAAAGTTATCGCTGGAACGAATTCGTCGATGAGATGCGAATGGAAGAAAAAAGAGAGAGATTCTGCAGAAACTCTGCGGTGCAACGAGGATCCAAGCCTGCTCTCTTTCCCATCGCCAATATCCGCGCCAAACCGACCCATTAGGAATTTAATTAATCGTTACTCAATCTATATGATGCTAGACACTCCGACGAAGATTCGTTCTTCGAACTAGCCACTGCTCAGCCACTCGGTGTCCTCCTTTCGCGTTACGGTCCACCACTACCGACTTGCAGTATTCCAGATATGAACCGAATTTAAATTAAAAGTGTCGGGAAAGTTTCGGGCGCGTTGGAATCTGTCGTTCCTCGTCTTTGCGTCGTCGTCGTCGTCGTCGTCGTCGTCGTCGTCGTCGTCGTCGTTGTCGTCGTGGGGCCGGAGGCGAGAGAGGGTAGTTTGGAGTAATTAAATCTGGCTTAGCTTATTACCCCGTTGCTAAGCGTTCACCGTTCTACATGCGACGTTACCGTCTCGCATTTCTCGCAATGTTCATACATATATACGAAACTATTTTATCAAGTAAATTCACGCTATAATTTATTTCTACGTAACGCTCGAGTCCGACGAGAATTTATATAGATTACACACGTTCGTATATCTGTTTATACATCACCTAAATATCTTAAATATACTG